>CANTUV010000012.1:54242500-55442500 GCA_947685225.1 Garcia nutans
ATATGGGAATTTCTGCAAGTATTGACACCACCTTGCATACATGTCACCGCTTATCCTCCTCTGGCTGCTCAAATACTTCAAAGCTTCATGGTCAGAATATAGAACAAACTCCTTACCGATCAAGTAATGTTCCCATGTCTTGAGGGCACGGAAAACTGCATAGAATTCTTTATCATAGGTACTCCACTTCCTCCTTGCTTCACTAAGTTTTTCACTGAAAAATGCCACTGGCCTCTTCTCTTGGGACAAAACAGCCCCTATACCAACTCCACTTGCATCACAATCCACTTCAAACAGCTTATCAAAATCAGGAAGAGCAAGAACGGGTGCTTCACAAAGCTTTTGTTTCAATATGGCAAAACTGTTATCTGCTTCTTCTCCCCACTGAAACTTCCCTTTCTTCAAACATTCCGTCATAGGTGCAGCAATTGTACTGAAATTTCTGATGAATCTTCTGTAAAAAGTAGCTAGCCCATGGAAACTCCTAAGCTCAGAAATATTTTTAGGTGTAGGCCAGTCCCTGATTGCCACAATTTTCGTCTCATCAACATGAACTCCCTCAGAAGAAATCACAAATCCCAGAAACACAAGCTTGTTAGTCAGAAAGCTGCACTTCTTAAGATTCACATATAACAAATTTTCTTTCAAAACCTGCAGAACAGCTCTTAAATGCTCCAAATGCTCCTCCTCACTACTACTATATATCAAAATGTCGTCAAAGTAAACCACAACAAATTTGTCAATAAATGGTTTAAGTACCTGGTTCATCAACCGCATGAAAGTACTTGGAGCATTGGACAAACCGAAAGGCATAACAAGCCATTCATATAAACCCTCTTTAGTCTTGAAAGCTGTCTTCCACTCATCCCCTGGCTTGATTCGGATCTGGTAGTATCCATTCTTCAAGTCCAATTTGGAAAACCATCTAGACCCATGCAATCTGTCAAGCATATCATCTAATCTTGGGATGGGAAACTTGTAACCTACTGTGATTTGGTTAATAGCTCGACTGTCGACACACATTCTCCAGCTTCCATCTTTCTTTGGTGTTAACAAAGCTGGTACTGCGCATGGACTAAGGCTCTCTCGAATCAGCCCCTTTCTCAATAATTCCTCGACCTTCCCTTTCAGGATATCACTCTCCCTTGGATTCATTCTGTAATGTGGAAGGTTTGGAATACTAGCTCCGGGAACAAGATCAATTTGGTGCTGTATATCCCTCATGGGTGGTAAGCCATCTGGTGTGTCTTCTCCCATCAACTCCTTAAATTTGCCCAACAAGGGTCGGACAGCTTCTGGTTGCTCCTTCGCCGAAATTTCTGAATCACCCATTAGGACCTGCTTTATAATCAACACATGAACTTGCCCTGTTTCTTTAACTTCTACAGCGAAATCATTTGTTAAGGTTAAGAAAGAACTCTTTTCAGTCTTGTTTGAATTGCCATTCAAAGGAAGCAATGAATATTTGGCTCCCTCCTTCTCTAGCTTGTACACATTGTTTCTTCCCGAATGTTGTGCATCCACGTCGTATTGCCAAGGTCTGCCAAATAAGAGATGGCAAACATCCATATCCACCACATCACAATACACAGTATCTTTGTACTTGCCAATAGAGAAAGAAACTCTACAACGTTCTGTCACTTCAATCTTCCCTGAATCAGTCTTGATCCACCCTAATGAATATGGTTCAGGATGCTTCTCGACTGGTAGTTTCAGCTTCTTTACTATCTCTTTCCCAATGATATTCTCACAGCTCCCACTATCAACTATGACAGCAAACACCTTTCCTCCAATGCTACATCGAGTTCGAAACAATTGGTGTCTCTGTGATTCTTCCCTGTGTTTGGGAACTAACATCATCCGGCGTACAACATAGGTTTGCCCCCCTTCCTCGTCATACTCCTCTTCCTCTTCATCAAGTTCCTCTGGCTCACAATCAACCTCGCCATCTTCTTCGTTTCTGTCCACAATATTAACAAACTTTCGGGCTGGACAATCATTAGATCTATGCCCTGGTTGATTGCACTTGAAGCACTTCGCGATGCTAGGTCTAGCATACGGATTTTCTGCCTTCTTTGTCTCCTTCTCTCTCACAACCTGCTTTCCCATCGATTTATCTTCACCTGTTTTCTTGAAATTTCTGCCACGGTCAGTTTGACTCGTAGTAGCCTTGCTTAAATTCTCTGATTCTGGCACTTCTCTAAAATTTCAAAAGTTTCTGCCTCTTTCCTGTTGCACCAATTCAGCCTTCAATGCTAAATTTCTCGCCTCACTTAAAGTTCGAATCACCTGTACCCCAATTCGATCCTTGAGATTTCCCCGTAATCCCTCTAAATATCGCGCCACCTGCTGCCCTTCGGATTCTAATAGATTATTCCGTTCTGCCAGCCTCATGAATTCTGAAGTATACTCATGAACATATCTGCCGCCTTGTTGACACCTTTGGTACTGCTGAAATAAAATCTGTTCATAATCTGGAGGTAGGAATTCTAGTTTTAGCAGGTGCTTCATCCTATACCAGGTTCGTATAGGCAGTTTTCCTTCCCTCTCTCTTCTGGATTGGACTCGTTCCCACCAAGCTGAAGCCATTCCCTTTAAACGACACGCCACCAATCTAACCCGCTTATCCGTGGGGGTCTCAGCATAGTCAAAGAACCGATCCACTTCAGCCAACCAATCAAGAAACTCCTCAATCCCAAAACAGCCATTAAATTGAGGGATGTCTACCTTCAAACGAAAATCTCCTCCTTCTCGTTCGTCCTGGTTTCGATTGCGGGCCTGTCTTTGATTTCGTCTAAACCTAGGTGGTTCAGGATCGAAATCTTCTTCTTCTTCTGAATCTTCATCGAAATCCGCAGGTTGTCTGTTTACAGGATTCGGTCTGTAGGCAGGTTCACCACGGACAGGTTGTCCTGGCTGTCTTCTACCTTCTTCCCATCCCCTGTTTGGTCTAATACCGCAAGCATCCAGACGATCAACAAGCTCCTGAAAATGTTCCTCGAAACGTCTGGATATGCGATCAATCCGTTGTTCAAGACGTTGCTCCAAACGTTGCAACACCCTGTCCCCAAGAGGGGCTCCATCCTCCTGATCACCGTCATGGAGAACACCGCCATTGCCGCCGGTTGCCATGCTCTGATACCACTCTGACGCAGCGTAATAGCGTTGGATAAATTAAACTTAAACCCTAGGAGGGAATTTGAAAGTCTGACTTGAATTTATAAGGAAAAAAATAACCAAAAAACTTCTACTCTTTAGCTAAAGGGCAATGCCCTTATTTATAGGCTACAAAGCCTTGTACAACTCATATAGGACAACTCATTGACAACTAATTAATAACTTGATGACAACTCATGGACAACTCATTTCTTAATAACTAAGTATTCTAGAATTTGTTTAAAAGATAAACTTGACAACTAGTAGTAAAATCCAAATTGACTTCTTCCTTTAGGCAGCAAAATTTAACTTTGATTTTAATTGTCCCTTGACTAAGTTATGAAGTTTGATGTCCCTCATCACAATGGGCTTAATTATAATCAAAACTCAATTTTGAAGTTAACCATCTTAGACTTACCTACATTAACGCATTATCAGAAATTATAATCATATTCGGATATCAATAAGCATTTAGCACAAAAAAGAACAGCTGAAAATCAAAATATAACGACAAAATTTCATTGGCATTCATATCAAATTTCATCTCTTTAACCAGACAAAAACAAATACCAAGATTCATATAGCAGGTATCATGAACTTCTACCGGCAATTACTTAAATAACTATAGCACACCTCCATGGCGACAAATCAATATCCAAAATAAACAAAGCAAAGATCAAACCCATTGCTTACTTCAATTTGTCCTTTCTTAGCAACATTAGACCAATCCTTAGCAGCAATGCCAGCTTTCCCCTCAAAATCAACCGTCACAGTAATTTTTGAACTGTGTTCATGTTAGAAGTTTACTTTTGCTTCAACAAACTCACCTGCTTTTCACAATTATTTTTTATTATTTTAGTTGTTTTTTCCTAGTCAAAATAAAATAACAAGATTGTAGGGATTTTCTATTTGTTCTGTTTTAGTCGTGTTAGTCATGGGTTCTGCAATATTTTATTTGCTGCTATTGTGGCATTAATTTCTGTATTTGTTAAGTGTATTCAGCTATTTAAACCAAAGCTGAAACGAAATAAAAATGAGCTTCTCTTCAAGCTTCATCTTTTCTTGTTTTTTTTAATATTCTTAATTCTATTTTTATTCTAAAAACACTAACAATTGGTATCAGAGCTGATTTCTTAAGGGACCTGTGTAAGCAAGATGGAGAGTGACAGTATTCATTCAAACCTTTCTCCTCCAGCTTTTGATGGAAAAAATTATCAATTATGGTCAGTAAGGATGATGGCTTATCTGGAAGCCATGGATTTATGGGAAGCGGTGGAAGAAGATTATTTAATCGCCGCTTTGCCAGATAATCCTACTATGGCTCAAATTAAAAGTCATAAGGAGAGAAAGAACAGGAAATCAAAGGCCAAAGCAACACTTTTTGCTGCTGTTTCAGAAACAATATTTGCAAGAATTGTTTCTCTCAAGTCTGCAAAAGAGGTTTGGGATTATCTAAAAAAGGAATATGAAGGGGATGCGAGAGGTCGAGGCATGCAGGTACTCAATTTTTTAAGAGAATTTGAGTTGCAAAAGATGAAAGATTCTGAGTTAATCAAAGAATACTCAGATAAGTTATTAGCAATTGCAAACAATATACGATTGCTAGGTACAGATTTTTCAGATTCAAGAATTGTTCAAAAAATTCTTGTAACAGTGCCAGAGAGGTATGAATCCGCTATTACCACTTTGGAAAATTTGAAAGAGCTATCTAATATTACTTTGGCAGAGTTATTAAATGCATTACAGGCCCAAGATCAAAGAAGATTGATAAGGCAAGAAGGTATTGTTGAAGGAGCTCTGCTCGCCGATAGCTTGATTGCGGACAAAAAGAAAAATAGTCACAGCTCTGGCGGAAACTCAAAGAAGAGTTATCCACCTTGTAATCATTGCAACAAAACTGGTCATCCACCTTTCAGGTGTTGGAGAAGGCCCGACGCTAAATGTAGCCGGTGTAACCAGCTTGGTCATGAAGCTGTGATTTGTTATAGTGATATTAAAGTTGAAGCTGCTCAAGTTGTTGAAGAAGAAGAACTATTTTGAAGGAAGTATATCAACAAATTGGAGTTTGCAGAAACAAAAGCAAGGAGGAGTGTTAGAAGTTTACTTTTGCTTCAACAAACTCACCTGCTTTTCACAATTATTTTTTATTATTTTAGTTGTTTTTTCCTAGTCAAAATAAAATAACAAGATTGTAGGGATTTTCTATTTGTTCTGTTTTAGTCGTGTTAGTCATGGGTTCTGCAATATTTTATTTGCTGCTATTGTGGCATTAATTTCTGTATTTGTTAAGTGTATTCAGCTATTTAAACCAAAGCTGAAACGAAATAAAAATGAGCTTCTCTTCAAGCTTCATCTTTTCTTGTTTTTTTAATATTCTTAATTCTATTTTTATTCTAAAAACACTAACAATTCACACGCCCGAAAGCAAGTCGAATAAACACCTTCTTCAGCTGCAATAAACGCAAAATTACCCGAATCTATATGATTCCCTTGATGATAAGTGCTCCCATGTGGCTATATCACCTATAAATCAACCATCCTCATGATCACAACCAAATTATACACCAAAAGAAAATTGATTTTACTTCCTTATAGCAAAACCCTTCCACTCCATCAACAGAACACACACACACAAAAAGACATCTTTAGATATTTCGCCATTTCCATTTGCTGATATTGCTATGTAAACGCAAACCCAGATATGAAAAATTGCATAAAATGTGCATAAAAACAGAAATTACTTTTTTTAAAAAAATGGAAACTTTGATATTTTGAGAGTATAATTGGGATTACCTGGACATGAGTGATGGAATTTCATCTAGTCTAGCCTTCCAAAATGTCTTTAATATGGGCCTTATCTTAATTCTATCAGTGAACATGGTGAAGACACCTCAAGTGAAGATGAGCTTAGTGGGGTGGCATCTCCAATTTGAAATTACAGCTCCTTTTGAGGTCATTTGAATTTTTTCAAGCCATCATCTTTGAAGACAACAATCAAAGCCTACTTGGTTGCTTATAGACTATAAATTTCATTCCATTTGAGCCCATAATTCGTTGAAACACCTTTCAGATTGGGCAATAGCGATTTCAAACTTTAATTGTGTCTTTAAATGTTACTTTATTGGTTTTAAATAGAATTTATGGCTATTTGTAACTAACATCAGATTTTATGGCCATTAATTGTGTCTTTAAATATTACTTTATTGGTTTTAAATGGAGTTTATGGTTATTTGTAACTAACATAAGGTTTTATGGCCATTATGTCTCTTGTTTCCCTAATTAAAGAGTGTCTTTGTATACTTTGAAAAATCAGACTTTGAATAAGAAAAAAAGGTTTTAATCACATTTGGGTTTTATTAGTTTTAAAAAACTATTGGGTTTTGTTTATTTCCAAAAATAATCATTTATCTTTCACTCGAACCTTTCATCCTAGCCTTTGTCAACTTAATCTTCACCACCAACCACCTTAGCCACCCACTACGTCATCAGTTGGTATCAGAGCCAATATCCTTATTTTCTTTCCCTTTCATTTATGTTTTTGTTTTTGTTATGTCTAATAACCAACAAACATCTTCTGACAAGGACAAATAGATCATGTCAAAAGATCAAGATCTAGCCTCGGCAGTTGAGAAAATGAGGTTGGAAATGAAAGTTCTTAAGGCCAAGAATGAGGCCCTGAAAACGCTTATCCAAAATACCCCTCCAAATACCCGAAATCCTCATGAAGAGGAACTGACGAATGATGATTTCAATGAGGAGGACCAACAACTTCTGTTGGGACATGGAGGTTTTAAAGGAAGAGGGCGAGGACCATTTCATGGAGGTCATTGCCGAGGGGAAAGGCATTTGCCACCACCCATCTGTGTTGAAAGGCAAGAAGAGTTTTTCAACTATAAAATCGAATTACCAAAGTTTCATGATAAGATTGATGCTGATGCCTATCTTGAATGGGTATACTCATTGGAGAGATCCTTTGAACTGAGGGAGGTGACCGAAAACAAAAGGATAAAGCTTGCTGCTATGAGATTGAAGAGATATGCTGCCCTTTGGGGAGATAATTTGCAAAAGCGAAGAATGAGGGAAGGGAGGCCTCAGATTACTCAATGGGATAGGATGAAAGAGGAGATTGATGTGATGCTCTTACCACTCCATTACAGACAGAAAATGATTGAGCAAATGTTAAGCTTCAAACAAGACACTAAAACCGTGAAACAATACACCATGGAATTTGAGAAATTTTTGTTGAAGTGTGAGGTAGAGGAGACCGAGGAGCTGATCCTGGGGCGTTTTCTCCAAGGATTGTGTCTTGACATCCAAGACATAGTAAGCTTCTACCCTTATGAGTCTCTTATTGAATTGAAGAGATTGACTTTGAGAAGTGAGGCAAGTTTGAAGCATTCACACCAAAACAGAACCAATACCAAACCTTCTAACTACACCTCATTACCTTACAAACCAAGCTCTAGTAGCTCTAATTCTGCCCCTATAAAGACCACATACACACTCTCACCAAAACCCCCTTTTAAAAATGCTTTCAGCACACCAAAAAATACCCAATTTGTCTCACCATCCAAAAGTACCTCTAAGAATGCTTTAAAATGTTTCAAATGCCAAGGGTATGGACACTTTCAATCCGAATGTCCTTCAAGGAAAATAATGACCCTCAGAGAGATAGAGGAGATTGAGGAAGAAATATACCATGTTGATTATGTTGCGATAAATAGTGAATTGAATGTTGACGAGGGAGCAACCCTTGTTTGTGATGCAATGGAAGTTGGGGAGTGTTTAGTGGTAATGTGTATTCTGAATATTGAGAAGAGTGAGGAGGATTGGAGGAGGAAATCTCTATTTCACACTAGATGTTTGACAAAAAATAAATTATGTGAAGTTATTATTGATAGTGGTGCATGTGAGAATGTTGTATCCAATGAAATGGTTGCGAAGTTGGGGCTGAAAACCGAGCCAATTGATACCCCTTACAGGTTGGCATGGCTGAACTCTGAGCTTGAAATTAAGGTCACTAAGAAGTGTCTAGTTCCTTTTGCAATTGGGCAATATATGGATGAGGTGAGCTGCCATGTTATCCCAATGACAACTTATCACTTGCTTCTTAGGAGGCCTTGGTTGTATGATAAGGATGCACAACACCAAGGAAAAGCCAATACTTACACCTTTTTCCATGAGGGTAATACAATCTTGCTCAAACTGTTACTGCCCGAGAAGCGAAAGAAGAAGAGAGAAGTTGGGGTGGTTGGATTGTTATCCAATGATGAGAAGAGTGAGATCATGGAAGGGCTGCCTAGCTTTGTTCCAATTGATGTGGAGGATGAGCCCAAACAGAATCATGCGATTCCAAATGAGGTAAAATTTCTTATTAGTAAGTTTGAGAGAGTTTTTCCAAACACTTTACCTATCGGGTTGCCCCCTCTAAGAATAATACAACATGAGATCAGTTTTATTCTGGTAGCTCAAATTCCTCATAAACACTCCTATAGAATGAGTCCTAAAAAGAGTGATGAATTAGAAAAGCAAGTTGATGAATTGTTAAAGAGAGGCTTTATAAGGGAAAGTGTTTCTCCTTGTGTTGTGCTGGCCTTTGTTGTTCCTAAAAAGAATGGCAAGTGGAGAATGGTGATAGATTCAAGGGCTGTTAACAAGATAACAATCAAGTACAGGTTTCCTATTCCAAGGCTTGATGACATGCTTGATCAATTGCATAGAGCTTCAGCATTCTCAAGGATTGATCTTTCAAATGGATTCTACCAAATTCGTGTTAGAAAAGGTGATGAGTGGAAAACAACCTTCAAGACCAATGTGGGGCTGTATGAATGGTTGGTCATGCCAATGGGACTCTCTAATATACCTTCCACCTTTATGCGGCTCATGAATGAGGTACTTAAATCTTTCCTTAACAAATTTGTGGTGGTATACTTTGATGATATTCTGATCTTTAGTACTAGTTTACATGAGCATTTTATGCATTTGAGACTTGTTTTTGAGGTTTTGGACCATGAATCATTGTATGCTAATGTAGAGAAATGTCATTTTTGTGATAGCACCATTAGTTTCTTAGGGTATGTTATATCTAAAGATGGGATAAGTATAGATTCTGAAAAGGTTAAGGCTATTGTTGATTGGCCTATTCCAAACAATTTGTTTCAAGTAAGGAGTTTTCATGGTTTTTGTTCTTTTTATAGGAGATTCATTAGGGGTTTTAGTACTATAACAAGTTTTATAACAGACTGCATGAAAAAGGGGATGTTTAAATGGACACCTCAAGCCACCCTTGCTTTTAATACTTTAAAGAACGCAATGTCAAAAGCTCCTGTTTTAGCCTTGCTAATTTCAATTTACCTTTTGAATTAGAGTGTGATGCTAGTGAGGTTGGGATAGGAGTTGTTTTAAGTCAATAAGGCAAACCTATTGCATTTTTTAGTGAAAAGTTGAATGAGTGTAGGAGAAAATATCCTGCCTATGATCTTGAGTTCTACGCCTTAATTCGTGCTCTAAGACATTGGAGTGCATATTTGTTGGCTAATTCTTTCATCTTAGTTACTGACCATCAAGCCCTCAAATACATACAAAGTCAAGCTTAGTTAAGTAAGAGACATACATCTTGGGTTGAATACATGTAATCCTTTAATTTTGTAGTGAAGTATAGGGATGGTCCAAGCAATAAGGTGGCTGATGCATTGTCTAGGAGGTATGAGATTCTTAGTACCATGAATGCTTATGCAATAGGATTTGCGGATATTAAGACCTTATATAAGAGTGATGGGGATTTCGGTCAAATTTGGGAGAGAGTTAGGAATGATGGTGCATTTAGGGACTTTACTATTCATGATGGTTATCTTTTCAAGCTTGATGCTGTTTGTGTTCCTCAAAGCTCTTTAAGGGAAGCAATTCTAAAGGAAGTTCATGGTGGAGGCCTAGCCGGTCACTTTAGAAGAGATAAAACCTATAAATTGGCAAGCAAGAATTTCTATTGGCCAAAGATGTGGAAAGAGTTTCAAGACTCATTGAGGGCTGTAATAATTGTAAACAATCCAAGATGACTACATAAGCTCACGGACCATACATGCCTTTGCCGATTCCAAGCTCACCATGAGAAGATGTAAGTATTGATTTCATTGTTGGCTTGCCAAGAACAAGACGAAATTATGATTCCATTATGGTTGTAGTAGATAGGTTCTAAAAAATGGCCCATTTTATTGCTTGTAACAAAACTAATGATGCATCTCATGTTCTGAATTTGTACTTTGAAAATATTGTAAAACTCCATGGAATTCCTAGGAGTATAGTGAGTGATAGGGATGTAAAGTTTTTGAGTCATTTCTAGAGACATTTGTGGGCAAGGTTATAGACTACCTTGAAGTTTAGCACGACCTTTCATCCTCAAACAGATGGACAAACTGAGGTGGTCAATCGAAGCTTGGGCAATATTTTGAGAAGTTTGCTAAAGGGGAAAGTGAAGAATTGGGATTCTTTGTTGGCTCATGCTAAATTTGCTTACAATAGTTCGAAGAGTAAGACTACAAATTTTACTCCTTTTGAATTAGTTTATGAAGCTAATCCACTTATTCCTCTTGATTTGAGCAAAGTACATTCTAGTATTCCCTTTAACTTAAAGGCTGAGGATAGAGCTACTGAAATTGTCAAACTTCATGCTAAAGCAAAAGCACATATTGAGAAGAAAAATGAAGCCTACAAGATGCAAGCCAAGCTGAAACCTATTGTGGAGTTCAAAGAAGGTGGCCTAGTGTGGGTTCACTTGAGGAAGGAATGATTCCCTTCTAAAAGAAAGAATAAACTTATGCCCAAAGTCAAAGGTCCTTACAAGGTCATAAAGAAGGTAAATCATAATGCTTACAAAGTTGAGCTACACCCAACTTACAAGATTTTCAACACCTTCAATGTAAGTGACTTAGCCAAATACAAGGAAGACACTATATCAACTTCTATCCAAGTAGAAACTTTTCAAGAAGGGGAGAATGATGGAGGTCTATCTAGCCTAGCCTTTCAAGATGTCATTGACTTGGGCTTTGGTCTTGATTCTATTAGTGAAGATGATGAAGACACCCCAAGTGAAGATGGGCTTAGTGGGGGTGGCATGTTCAATCTGAAATTACAGCTCCTTTTGAGGCCATTTGAGTTTTCTCAAGCCATCATCTTTGAAGACAATAATCAAAGCCTACTTGGTTACTCATAGACTATAAATTTCAGTCCTTTTCAGCCCATAATTCGTTGGAACACCTTTCAGATTGGGCAATAGCTGTTTCAAACCTTAATTGTGTCTTTAAATATTACTTTATTGGTTTTAAATGGAGTTTATGGCTGTTTGTAACCAATATGAAATTTTATGGCCATTATGTCTCTTGTTTCCCTATTTAAAGGCTGTCTTTGTGTACTTTGAAAAATCAGATTTTGAATAAGAAAAAAAGATATTAATCACATTTGATTTTTATTAGTTTCCAAAAATTATTGGGTTTTATTTGTTTCCAAAAACAATCATCTATCTTTAACCCAAACCTTTCATCCTAGCCTTTATCAACTTAATCTTCACCACCAGCCACCTTAGTCACCTGCCACGCCATTAATGAGCGAGCTTGCGGGATTCAGGGAGAGGATAACCCTCGTTAGGATTAACAACGCTGTACTTGCCTGCAGTCATTGAATTTCTCTTTAGATCATCTGATATACATTTTATCTTGGCTGAACTCATATCTAACCGCATTGATTAAGTAGTTATGAAAATGAATCAAAATAATTATTTGAAGATTTAACTTTACCATTTTGTGATAATTTTTCTTTTTGTTTTTTGTTCTGTCAGAATTACGACTTAGAGATTCGAAGAGCTTAAGGTCCTTTCAGACTTGGCGAAACGAAATGCGAGGTAGAAATTTTGACCGTTGGATTATATATTCTCTTAGTGACACGTGACTTAATTTCCCACTTGTTTACTTCTTAATTTCCCAATGTTTTTTCTAATTAGTATTCAATCGGACGTAAATAATTCATAAATACATAAGTCGAGAATTAGAATAAAAAAATAAAAGTAATACTAAATGGATTAAATTGATTTAAATTAAGAGTATTTTATGTATTAATTATATTAGAGAAATTATTATTTTAATTTAATTTTTATTATTGTCTTTAATAATAAATACAATGTTAAAATAGTTATTTTTTTAATATAATTAATGCATAAACACTTTTAATCCGAATTAATTTGATTCATTTAATATTTTTTAAAAAATAAGTTAGTAATTAATATATAAAAAAATACTAATTATATATTTTAAAAAATAAGTTTTTAATATTTTTTATTAATTAAAAAATATTTATTATATATTTTAATAAATTAACTATAATTTTTTATAAATTTAAATATATTTTATAAATATAATAAATTTAATTTTTTTTTATATTTATTGTATTTTTATCAAAAGTCATGTCTCAATAGCTTTCAAAATCCAATGATTTTATTACATTTTATGCTTAATTTCCTCTAAAGTTCAACTTACTTTCTTTAATGTGATTCTTTTTGAACATAGCTTCTCCTTCTTCCTCTTCTTTTTGTTTTAATTTTTTTTTTCAAATACGGTAGCAGAGATGGGAATCCATTAAATGCATTTTTTTTTATTAAATTCGCTTGATTAAGAGTTTGAATTTAAAATTTGTCATTATGAATATTATATTAATATTATTAAATTACAATTTTATTTTTGATAAAAAATTTAAAAAATAAGCTAGATAATTATAAAATTTATATGGTTTTACATATATATTAGTCATTTTTTATATTTTTAATATCTAATTTTTATATTTTTTAATTTTTAAAAATTAAACTGTTATAATATTTTCATCCTAAAATTATTAGTCAATTATTTTAATATTATAAAATAATTTATTTATTTTTTCTTTATATATATATTTTATTATTCGTTAAGTCATACTTATTTTTAATTTTATTTATATTTTTATATATAATTTATTTTAATTTTATAAATATTATTAAAAAATAATTTTAAATAATATGAATAATATCTTTTATTATTCTGCAGATAATTTATATATATTATTTATTTTAATTTTATAGGTATTACTAAAAAATAATTTTAAATAATACGAATAATATTTTTATTATTTTGTAGGCGATCTATATATAAAATAAAATTAAAAATAAAATAAACTTAATAAATAACAAAAATAAATATATATAAATAAAGAGTAAATAAGTTATTTTATAATATATTTATCTTTATAAGTATATATATAAATTAATAATATATTTATCTTTATAAAAATATATATAAATTAAAATAATTTATTAAAATATTTATAAAATTAAAATAAAATATGTATAAGAAATATAAATAAAATTAAAAATAAGTGTTACTTAATAAATAGCAAAGAGAAAAATATATATAAAGAAAAAATAAATAAATTATTTTATAATATTAAAATAATTGATTAATATTTTTAAGATGAAAATATTAATAAAATAATTAAATAGTTTAATTTTTAAAAATTAAAAAATATAAATATTAAATATTAAAAATATATAAACTGATTAATATAATATATAAAATTTTAAAAAACTTATAATTATTTTAAAAAAATAAAACTTTGAGATGAAAATTATTATAGCTAATGCAGTAACTGTTGTTCAGGACGTGGGTACCACTTTAACAGAAACCTCTCCCACAAGTTTTAAATCCTCTCTCTCTCTCTTCTAGAGTTTTCTCTTTCTAGTTGTCAGCCATAAATCTACAGTAATTATCGGCTTTTTAGTTTTTAGTCGGCGCCAATCCTTATTTTTTTATTTCCCTTAATTATATGATTTTTTTATTTTTTTTATTTTGTTATTTATTTATTCTCAGACTTATACTTATGAGATCTGTCACGACCCAAACTGAGAAGCCGGGACCTGCGTAAGGCTATACCTAAGTACAACCTTACAAGCCTAATTTAAATTTATTATTATAGTGCAAAATTACTAAGTTCAATAAATTTATTCCATAATCAAGTCATCAATAGAAATGATACTATCCAAAATCAAGTTCAATAACTAAAACTCAAACTAGATGCAAAGAAACAGTCTACTCCTTATTACAAGAAAAAGGGTTCGAACACAGTCCGCCCAAAAATATCCAGAAATCTCTATGGAGTAAAGAAAATATGCAGACGAACCCAAATCTACAACCAAACTAGAAGAACCCACCAAGAGAACGACCGAGCTCACTAAGGAATATAACTTCAACCTGCAAGTCAATCTATAAGGGTGTGAGCGTTATATATATACGCTTAGTAAGCTCATGAGATGCAGAGAAACACTAATACAATTTAACAAAGTAATATATATCAAGTAAACATCCACAATAATCTCATACATGATGGTGTATCAGGGTCTACAAAATATAACATCCTCCTCCTTCAACCATATCCAAGAACAAGTAGGCACGTGGCCCCAAGATCAAGATCGATATCGATATACAAAATAATCTCCATAATCACAATCCATATCCTCCATCCCCATTGGACACACCATCGCACATCACAAGAATATTCAATATCATATTAAGGCATTTAGCAAATAGCATACAAGTTTCTCTGTCTCCTATTCACATGCGAGGCTAGGGCAAGAAAGGATAATATATCGAAATTATGAAGGATAATATATACGAAGGGCTTATATATATATATATATAATAGCTTAGTTAGCAAATAGCACATCACAAATAATACACATAAACCTATGAACTTATCTGGTATCCAAAGAAAGCTTAGCCAAATCCTCACAACCTACTAACTTTGAGCTTCAGCTAGATTATTGCCTAAGGAAAGATAATTACATAGTCCAACAATCAATCCCACTATCTCATCTATCATGAGGGATGCAATGCATGCTATGAATGCAAAAAGACCAATACTTAACCAACAATTAACCAAGATAATCCAAAATTAAAAATCAACCCGACTCAACTCAAAATTATGGTTCAACCCAATAGTTAAACCGATCGCACCTCAAAATACAAAATCAATTAATTACCTAAAATTTATTAGAACCAGAACCTCAACTCAATTTTTTATAACTGATTTATCAAATAATATCACATTAGTCCCTATGCAAAAATCATAATTCGTACTAACACCCAAAACCGATAAAAATTCTTAAGTAGTCCCTATAATTCAACAATTTCCAGAAAATAATTCCATCATTCAAAAGTTTTGGAAAAATTCCAATAGCTTCTCCAACATCTAAATAATGTGTGTACAAAATTTCAGATTAATCCAAATTTATTTGATTCCCCAAAAATATTTTACAATATTCTAGTTCTGTTTTAACCACTAAAAATCAGTACAGCAAAAATCATCATAAATCCTTCACATTTCGTTACCACAAAATTATCCAAATAATTTTCTCATATTATAGACATCAGGATGGACAACATATAAAAATTTTATAATTTTTCAAGACATCTAAGACCTTCAAAATAATTTTCAAAACAGACATCATCAGAAAACCCTTAACCAACAGCAGTGTCAATTCTTAATTTATTTCGGAACCTAAACATTAGAACCAGACTCCAAATTATTTTTCACAGATTCACAACATCCTAATAAACAACATATCAAAAAATCAGATTAATATCAAACACCAATTATTTTTAAAAATTCGACAAAGGTACTAAATTTACAGTGACTATGCACAGACAGCATTTTCAAATTAATAATTCAATTAAAAATATAAATCTTAACCTAAAATTCCCAAATAAAATCATACAGCTAACCTAACATCCCTAGAACAGATGACAATTACCAAAAATACCAGATCATTAACTTAAACTCCCGAATCAAAGATTAAACATCAAGAACCTCCATAATCGCCCTACAACTTTTTAATTGTTTTTAATTAATTAAAAATCAAAATAAATCAAAAATATTATTTTCTAACACCCTAAACATCATACAAACACCCAACAATGCAAATCATGCCCAAACTTGGTCGGAAATATGAAGAAGAGAAGAAAAGAGTGAAAAACCTCAAATTTGCCCAAATTGAGAGGAACCAGACGACAGGAGACGCAGCCCGCAGCACGCCGAACGGCAGGCCTCCATACGCCAGACGACAGGAGCGCGCCTATTCACACACGTGCCTCGCCAAACGACACCACCTCCTACGCACGCCCTCTGCTGAACGACAGCAGCCCAGTTTTGAAGAAAAAATTTATTTTTTTCTTCCTCTCTTCTCTCTCAAATGGCACAAGGGTTTTAGGCAACTAATTGGGTGCCCTAACACCCATTTTATAGTAATTTTGGGTGATAAATTACCACTGGACCCTTAATTTAATTTATTTAATTTAAAAATACCCTAAACTCTTTAAAAATTCTAAAGAAACATCCAACTAACTTATAAAAATTCACAACTAACCCCTAATTCAATTATTTTCAGAATTATTTTAATTAGTTAATTAATTAATTAATTTATTCTAATTAAAAATTAATAAATACCCGAAACACAGCCCCTAGCAAAATTATACTCAATACAAACATCTCAACACCCACATTATGAAAATAAGCACCAAACGTTATAAAATGCACCCGAATATAAATTAAAGGTAAAATTATCATTTTGCCCCTAAACTCCAATTTTTTCAAAAATCAAGGGTTTTACAAGATCCTTTTTTGCTATTTATCTATACTAGTATTAGAATTTGCGGAATACGCTAAATAATATTAAAAAAATTAATTTATAATAAAATAAAATTTTATTAATATTTTTATAATATTTTATTTAAATATATTTAAATTTATTTAAAATATAATATAATTTATAATAATTTAATAAAAAAATATATTTAATAATATCTCAAATTAAATTGCAAAAAACTTCTTTATATACTATATTTTTAACTTTATTTATAATTTATCTATTATCATTATAAATTAAAATTTTTAACTCCTTTTTACTTATTATTCTTGAAAGAGCAATATAAAATTAGTCATGTATAAATACATATCTCTTTAAAAATAATCTCGTGAGATAATGATTAACATTGACTTTTATTAATGATTATGGCAAAAGATAATATGATTGAAAATTATTTTCGCTGAAATTTAAATGATAGTCTTACATCATATGAAGTTAATGTCATTCTTGGAATAAACACGTTTTCTCTTACCATAGTTCCATATAATATTTTTACTTCAATAACTAAATTTTTAAGTCTTGTGATAATTAATTTTGTACCATTATATAATTCTAATGATTGATTTATATTTCTCTGTAATATTATAGGAACATCAACTTTCAATATAATAGAGTAATTTAAAACTTCATAACACTTAATATTGGTTAAGAATCTTGGTGTATGTACATATTTTAAGACTCGAAGACATTATCAGTTATACAAACTATATCAGAATTCAAATATAATTTATTAGTACTTTGATTAAGTGAAATAATATGCTGATTGATTGATTTTACTATTTCAAGAGTAGGAGCGAGAATCGCTCCATGCTGAAGATAATTCACATCACTACCTTTTGCAATGACAGATAAAATTTATCTGAAATCACCTTTGAGAATTATTATTTTACCATTAAATGATTAATATAAATTGAATGCATTTTTAAATCTGAAATATCTTTAAGAGTTCGATCAAGGGTTTCAAAATAATATTTATACATCATTGGTGCTTCAAAATAAAAGTCTGAGAACAATTACAAGTAAGAAGATAATTCAGAGTGTAAAAATATTTTTGTAAAGTTTAATTAAGAACAATTTAATATTATTTAAATTTTTAAATTTTTTTTCTACATTGGGCTTTCGTCTTAATTGTTTATTATTTATTTTATTTTTATTATATAAAAAAATTACACCCTCAACCATTTTTATAAGTTTTTTTTATTTTTATCAAGGTATTTTAATCATTTTGCAATAAACTCATGATAAACTATGTAAATTTATAAACTTATAATAAACTCATAATAATTTCAAAATAAACTTATAATAAATTATCTAAATTTGGTATTTTTATAAAAAAAAATTATAAATTTTGGTAAATTTATAAATATTTAAAAAAATATGGTAAATTTAAATGTTTTTATTTTCTTTTAATATTTTTATAAAAACTCCTTATTATATATAGTTTTCCTCTAATTTAAATTCCTTATTCTTAATTAAATCCTTTTATTTTTTAATTTAAATTCTTTATGAAACTTTATCTCATTATTATCTTTTTAATTGAATAATGTATGAGATAATCTTTCTATAATTGAATAATGTGTCTTTTTTTTCAATTTCTTTTAAATTTTTTCTAATTCAAATTATTTTTTGGATTACTATATATAATCTCATTATGTGATCTTTATTCTTAATTAAATTCTTTTAAATTTTTTCTAATTTAAATTATTTTTTGGATTACTACATATAATTTCATTATGTAATCTTTATTCTCTATTAAATTCTTTTAAATTTTTTCTAATTTAAATTCATTGTTGGATTACTAAATACAATCTCATTATTCTTGATTATCTCATTAAATTATCTCAATATTTTTTTTATTCTTAATTTTCATTAATTGTGTCTCATTATGTGATAATGAGACACAATTATAAAATATAAAACACAATACATTTAAATTTAAATTTCAAAGCTATCAAAAAAAAATTTAAATTTCAAATGTATTAATTTAATTTAAATTTATTATTATTATTTTAATTTTTTTCTAATTTAAATTTGTATCTCATTATTATCTTCCTTTTCTTTTATAATTGTACCTCTAAATTTTAAATTTAAGTTTTAGTTTGAATAATTTTAAGATTTTTAAGATTAATTTTCATAATAAACTATGTAAATCCATAAACTCATAATAAATGTATAATAAATTTATAATAATTTCAAAATAAACTCATAATAAACTATCTAAATCTAATATTGTTATAAAAAAAAATTATAAACTCTGATAAATTTATAAATATTTTTAAAAATATGATAAATTTAATTTTTTTTAATTTTTTTTGATATTTTTGCAAAAGCCCCTTATTATATATAGTTTTTTCTAATTTAAATTCCTTATTCTTAATTAAATCCTTTTATTTTTTAATTTAAATTCTTTATGAAACTGTATCTCATTATTATATTTTTAATTGAATAATGTACGAGATAATCTTTCTATAATTGAATAATGTGTCTCTTTTTTCAATTTATTTTAAATTTTTTTAATTCAAATTATTTTTTGGATTACTACATATACTCTTATTACGTGATCTTCATTCTTAATCAAATTCTTTTAAATTTTTCTAATTTAAATTATTTTTGGATTACTACATATAATTTCATTATGTAATCTTTATTCTCAATTAAGTTCTTTTAATTTTTTTTCTAATTTAAATTTGTTTTTGGATTACTAAATACAATCTCATTATTCTTGATTATCTCATTAAATTATCTCAATAAATACTTTTTTATTCTTAATTTTCATAATTGTGTCTCATTATGTGATAATGAGACACAATTATAAAATATAAAACGCAATACATTTTAATTTAAATTTCAAAGCTATCAAAAAAATTAAATTTTAAATGTATTAATTTAATTTAAATTTATTATTATTCTTTTAAAGTTTTTCTAATTTAAATATGTATCTCATTATTATCTCTTTTTTTATAATTATATCTCTAAATTTTAATTTTAAATTTTAGTTTGAATAATTTTAAATTTTCAAGATTATTTCTCAAATTTTTTTTTATCTTGTTTGTCTTAAACTTATTTATCTTAAATTTATCTTAACTTAAATTAAGTGACAATTTATTATTATGATATTTAGCTTAACATCATACAATTTTTTTTCTTATATATATATATATATAGTGAAAATATTCTTTATAGATATGATATTTAGTAAAAGAGACTGCCACGTAACGCTAGAAGATTTTTACAGTTTGGCTAGCCATCTATAGTCAATGGCATTTTATAGTACTAGTTAAAAGAGACATGCTATTCTTAGCTGTTGAAGGACTAAGAAGATTAATGGACCCCAATATTTTGATGTCTATATCAGTCCTTTTCTATTTTCGACATCCTCTCATGTCGCGTGGCCAATAAGCTTCCTCCTTTATGCCTCATGTTGAATTTAAAGCACTCTTACATCCTCTTTTAGTTCTTCTTGTTTTTTTTATGATTCCAATTTCTCTTGTACTAAATATTTTTTGAAAGATTTTTATACCTAATTTTGCTAAGTGTTAAAATTCTTTTTTTTTAATTGTAATTTCTTTCTTCTTTGATGAAAATTTCAATTACTGATTGTCACATTCCAAATTAATAAATGTGATGGCCCTAAAATTTAAATAAGCTTAAGATTGTCAAACACCGCATAAAATTAAAGTCAATAAATATACTACCATATATATCATATTACTTACATTATATTTAACCTTTAAATCATAACTAGATCATTTTAAACAATATTACGGAGCAACTAAAATTTTATACAAATTTACTATATTAATTACCTAAAATAACTATTGGCTAATACACTATCCTTAGACTTCTTGCCGAAAAGAAAAAATGTAAAAACTGATTGATCCGAACATTTTTTACCTTAAACCACACAGACAATTGAGTGAGTTGTCAATTCAGTGAGATTATAGTGACACAAAAGTAAAATATACAATACAAATATTTAAGATTTTAAATAATAATGATAACACAAGGTAGTTGTATAATAAATGTATATCAACAAAATTCAATTTACAAAGATAGCCCATAATAACTGGACTAATATCATAAAACAAATCGAATAATATGACAGATAACATATAACAATAGCACTGAAGTGCTATCACACATCACATATGCATAAGGGTAATAGTTTATATCCTACTAATAACAAATTTTAATGTGCACATAGCTTGATGGTATGCAACCCCCATTAAATTGTGATTTTGTCATATTAGCTAATCAAATGACTTGGTATAGATTACATAGGCCAAGAGGCCACATTGAAAAGAAGAAACCTAAAAACTGATTAATTCGAGCATTCCTTCCCTGAAACCACACACACAATTGAGTATGTCGTCAACTCAGTGAGATTATAGTGACACAAAGGTGAAATAAACAATAAGGATATTTAAGGTTTGAAATAATAATAATAACACAATGTGGCTACACAATAAATGTATATCAACAAAATTCAATTTACAAAGAGAGCCCACAATAAATGGACCAATATAACAAAATAAATCAAATAATATGACAAATAACATATAGCAATAGCACTGAAATGCTATCACACATCATATATGCATAAGGATAGTAGTTTATACCTTACTAATCACAAATCTCTATATGCACATGACTTGATGGTATACAACTCCTATCAAGTTGGAATTATATTATATTGGCTAATTAAATGGCTTGGCATGGATTATGATGCGTCGCGCCTAGTGTTATAGCAATACCGCAAGTGCACGAGTCGCCTAAGTAATAAAGTAGTGAGTGAGTTATCGTTCCACTGAGGACAAGGCTAAGTACTAGTGTAAATCTTAACTGTTGTTTAGCAAATTAATAGCTTTTTGTGATGTTTTATAATTAAAAACAACTAACTTAACGAATGTAAGTAAAGATAAATTGAGTATTGTGTAAAAAAGATTGATAATAATGATACTATCCAGATATTGAATCTCCCTAGCTACAATTACATCACATAATAGAGTTGAATTGACATTCCTCTAACTTAGACTAAAATCTCTCTCGAGTGAATTAATCCCTAATCACTAAGTAGAGTGCCGGAATCTCTTCTCAAACACAATTAAATAGATCTTGCATTAAGAAAAGGAACTATAAACCAAAGGATCTTGTAAGTCTATCTCTAGCACTGCAATCAATCCTCAACCCTTATGAGTATTCAATTCATATCAAGCTTTCTAAAATCAATAATATGAAAATTGCAACCAATCAATAAGCATGCTATCATCAATTGGCAATAATCATTAAGCATCATAAGAATAAAACAACTCCATCAATTAAAATTATTCAATCATACAAATAAGCTAGGGTTCTTCAATATCTAGATAGAGAATGATTTAGTTCATGTTCAATATACTTAATACAACAACAACAATAACATTAAAATGAATTAAAAGGAGAAAATAGAAAAACCCCTTTTCAATGTAGCTTCTTCAATCTCCAGGAGCTGCCAATGGAAGATAGAGATGGTGGAGATGATGGAAATGGAGGATGAATATGAAGAGATAAGGAAAGTGTCACTTCCTCCTTGCTCATAACGTGTATGCCCAAGCCTCCTCCTCCTCTCAAACCTCTCTTCTCTATCCCTGTTCTCTGTTTCCTGTAGAAACCTCCCAGCACTCCCAAAAACTAAACTCAACTCCTTCTTCTTCCTCCTCTTCTCTTTTTATTTCCCTCCAAAGCTCAAGCCTATGCTTCCAACTCACACCACTCTCCATTGTCTCCCACTTTCTCTTTGTTTAATCTTTCTTTCCATCAATTAGGCAAGCTTTTCTCTTCTTTAATGGAAAAAGCAAAGTCCTTGTCACCCACTTGTCTCCCAATTCGTGCAAAAGAATCAAGATTTTTATAGGTGACACGGCCAAGCCATGAGTGGCTTGGCCGTGTCTCTCATCTTTCTTTGGGACACGGCCAAGCTAGTTAGCCGTGTCCATCACTGCCTTCCTTCCTTTCTTTCTTTTCTCTTTGGTCTCATAGGGTGACACAGCCAAGCTCCTGGCCGTGTCACTTAGGTGTGTCGCCTTCTGCTTGTTTTTTTTCTTCTTTTGTTCTTTGGCTAGGCATGGGACACGGCCAAGCTTGTGGTTGTGTCATGTGACAAGGCCACTGGCTTGGGAGTGTCACCTGCCAGTGTCAGCTTCTACCTTCATTTTTCCTTTCTTTCTTTGGTTTTGCTCCTTAGATGAGACACGACCACTGGCTTGGCCGTGTCTTCTGCCCGTGCCAACTACTATCTGGCACTTCTTTTGAGTGACACGGCCAAGCTTGCTTTGGCTTGGCCATGTCTTGCTTGATTCATGCTCTTTCTTCATTGTTTTGACCATCCAAGGGAGTTTTTCCACTTTAACCTAAAACAAACACTTAAAACAAATTTTAAACAAAAATCAAATGAAACATTAACTAAAAACACATAGAAATCATACTAAAATCAAGTATAAAAATGCTCTTATCATATTACATAGGCCAAGAGGCAACGTTGAATTTCACAATTCATAAATGCAGCATTGCAAATAACAAATTATATCAAATGATTCAAATATTAACAACGCCTCAAATTTCATGAAAGAATTCCAAGGCAACAAAGGAGGGGATAATACTATAACTTACCTTAAACTTGTAAATTTGATTTTTCCAAGTCACTAATAATTATTGGTCGATAATTTGATAATTCTCGACATATAATTTTATTCAAATATAAATTACTCACTTAAGTTTGTTTTTAATCTATTATTTGTCATTCAAAATTGTTTAACTCCTTTTGCACATTTTAGAATATATTTACATTATTTATTTTTGTTATTATTTAGTTTAGTTTAGATTACACGTTAATAATCATTTTATAATTATCCTCTAAAGAAAAACTAATTAATACATGTATATATTATTTACTTTGTTTTCACAAATATTATAAAATCAAATTTATTAAAATATCCTTATTACTATTTATTTAATTTTCTAAAATAATCTCTTCATATTATGCACAAAGCATAACTTTATATATATATATATATATATACTTTTAGAATGATCTTTTCCAAATACCTATAATTAAAATTAAATATTACATAATTTATTTACTTTAATAGAACTTTATCTTAATTTCAAATAATCATTTATAATAATTTTGATCACAAAAATAAAAATTTACTAAATTTAAACTATATGATAGTAATACTAATATTATCCATATTGTATAATTTACAATTTCATATCTTACTAGTATTAAAAATACTAATTAATATTTAATTATTTAATAGATAATGATTATAACTCAATTAACCACTTCTAATTCTTTTTCTTTCAATTAATTTACTAATTCCATACACATATATATACACTTAAATATAATTAATTTATTCTATAAATTACTAATAAAAATTATAATTCAAATATTCAATTTGTTATAATCAGATTTCATGTTAATATTTTTATTTTCATTTATTCTAAATTTTTTTAAACATAATTAATTCCCCAATTAATTAAAATCATTATTTCTAAATTTAATTATCTTCATTATTATAAAATACATTATTTTGAAATTAATTTATATTATCTTCATTATAATTTATTCATCAAATAACTAAAATTACATATTATAAATTCACTTAATTTATTAAATTCCATAAATTCCTTTTTAATTACAACTAATTAATTAATTAATTATAATATTATACCTAAATTCAATTCAAAATTATAAATATTAATTAATTCAAATTAACTAATATAATTAATAATAATTCAAATTCATTTTATAATAATTATAATAATATTATTATTATATTTAAATTTTTATTATATATATTTATAACTATTTTTCTAAAACTCATTTGTAATTTGCAAATGATATATCAAATTGAAGCTGATGAAGAGAGGATCTCGAAAATACAAGAGTTGCCAAAAAAAAAGATGTCAGAAAACAACCAAAAAAGTTTCCAGATAACCACCCCAGCGCTGACTTCAATTGGGGTGAGCGTCGCCAGACGGTAGCCGATGGAGGCGATTCTAGTGGCAATTGACTCGTCGTCGAGCGATGATTCTTCTGATATAGCCCATGTCACAAGGAGATTAGCGGTCGATGGTAGATCGAATAAAAACTGATTCGATCGCTCTTTCTCTCTCTTATCGCTTCTCTTTCTCTGACACTTTCTCTCCTCTCTCCTTTTTTTTTCTTTTCTTTCTTTCTTATTATTATTATTATTATTATTTTAAATAATATTTTTAAATATTTTTAAAATTTTAGGTTACTACAATGATAAAAAATACCACTTTAACTCATCATATTTTTTTTTCTATTTCTAGTAATATTTTGGTTTAGATGTGAAATAGGTGCCACAAACATTATCATATCTTATCATAATGTTGTCTTTCTATTTTTCCAAACTAATACAATTTGAATATTTATGAACAAAATTATGGATAACTGGAAATTTTATCATAAACTAGATTTATGTTCCCACTCATAAATTTGGTGAATTACAATCATTCATTTAAATTATAATATTAAAAAATTAATTAAAAATAATTTTTATTTTTAAATAGGAGATTGTGATTGGCCTAATCCATGAGTAGGGATGGGAGCACAGATCATCTTAAAATTTTTCTATGAATACCTTTTTTTTTTATTAATAATAAGAGATAGCTTCATAAGTGGAGAACTACAAGCCTCAAACCAAAGAAGTATAAAAACATACAAAGCAAATTCCACTTTTCCATAGCCAACTAAAACTTAGAACATGCATATTCTTTCCCTTTATGAAACAAATATCATACATAAACAAAACTATAGCCTGCATAAACAAGAAGCAAAAAAAATTCTAGGACAACTTACAGACAATAACATAATGGTAAAATTCGAAAAAAAATATTTCTCAAACCTCAAATTCCATGCATCTTCGAATCTTGATACAATGATAAATGAGGGAATAGAAGGACTTCAAAGCTCCTTCAAAAACCATAGAAAATATATCTGTTATAGGAAATTGGATAGGAACTGAAGAGATATAATTACAAAGAATGCCATTGAAATATCTTCCTCACAAGCTAACCAAGGAAGACCCATGTAGAAAAACACCACTAAGCTCCAAAAAATACTCGAACTATATGAAGAGTGAAGTACTTCTGAAAGTTTTGTAATATCATAACGGCACCAAAAACAAATCAGATTAAAAAAACTCTTTGGCCACTAAAGATCTCACAATTTAAAAAAAAATGCACATAAGCATAAGGGCAAAGGATTCAGATTTCTGTAAATTAAATCTGAGCAAGGAGGCTCTTAAAAAGAAGGTTTGGTGGAGAAAACACTAAACAAACCTAAGAAACTAAGGAAAAACTCCAACGAAGGGAAAAAAAGAAACAAAACATTAAGAAAAAAAATATCAAGAAACAAGAAAAAAGGGTAAAAACTAAAGAAGAAACCCAAAATCAAACCATAAAAATACAATCCTAAGAAGAAATCTAAACGAGAAGAGAAAAAAAGAGTTGTTGTTGGCCAGAAAACTGGCAGCAGCCTTTGAATTTGGTAGAAAAAATGATAGGGAAGGAGAGTGTTTGAGAAAGCGGTGCTAGATTCCTTAAAATTATGGATAACTAAAAGTTATAGTTTTAAGTAAAACACATTTATATATAACTAGATAAATAACATATATAAAAATATAATGTATAAAAAACACAAAAATATATCAAGTTTTTGCATACATACAAAAAAATATACAAAAATATAATTTTTTAGACATATGAAAATATAGTTTATAATCTCTTAAGAGCCGGAAAAAAAATTTATATAACTGATTTTATTTATTTTTGATTAAAATTTACTAGAATTAAATTATACTGAATGTTAAAGTGAATTTTTATTTCAATTCTATCGCATTAGATGATTTTCAAAATTTTATTTCTTAATAAATTTAACTTCAATAAATAGTGGAATTGATAAATTATATGCTACCAACTTGAATCTAAAATTTATTGTGAATTATTATATAATTTTTCTTTTTAATGAATTAAAAATTGATATAGTGTTGTATAAAGGAATTGATTGGTGATAGACACCAACTTTCAAGTTCAAGGTGCAATTTTAGTGCAGGTACTACATAATTTGTTACCTAATTAAAAACCTCATTCTAGTTTAGACCTAGTTCTTGACCTAACCGACAAGCTATTTGATTTCACATACTTCTTAAAATGTTTCCAAAGGTGTAATTAATTCAAGTTTTAATTAGGCCTAATTGGGTAGGCATTTGTCATGAGTGTTTGAAATTTTGAATTAGACATTTAGGTATTAATTTATTGACTAATACTTGCTAATTTAATTAATTAGTTGTTGTGGTTTCCCTCAAAAAAAATTAGTTGTTGTGATTGCTAATCATTATTAATATATGGTATGTTTGATTATATACTACAAATTCTATTTATTGGTAAAGATTTTTTGCATATAATTAGGTAGGTATATTGGCTTAAAATACTCTGAATTTTCTTTTCTTTTCTTTTTCTTTTTATAATTCTATCATATTTTTTAAAAATAGGTTATTATATCTAAACCTTTAAAGTTGTACACGATTGCACTCTTTAGTTTTTTCTTTTCTTTTCTTTTCTTTTTTTGGTTTAGTTAGATCCAAACTTAATTTTGATACATATAATTAAGAATATAATTTTTTTAGTTTTTAGTTCAATAGAACGTTGATTTTTTAAATTTTAAAAATAATTATATATTCTAATAACATAAAAAAATCATACAAGCATTTTAAACTAATTAAGATGAAAGATTATATATTTTTTGATGGCAGTAAAATATTTTTGTTATTATGATAATATATATAGAATATTTTTTATTATTTAAAAAAATTAGGTGAAAAATTCAAAAAAATAATTGGTTTTTATTAACAAAGTTAAGAGAGAGAGAGAGTGTGACGCACCCACACAATAGTGTATTAGATTTTATTACACAATATATACAAAGGTCTATTGATCTTTTTTGTTCGTTTAATGGAAATTTTAATTATTTCAAATAGAAGGATTATTATTTAAAAATAAATTAATTTGAAAATCATTTAATTTATTTCTAAAAAAATGAATTTACATGTTAATTAAATTAAAGACGAGAGAATAAATAGAAATATATCAATGTATCTTATATATTTTTAATACATGTCATATATATAACGTACAGCTTATTTTCAAATGATAAAATAGAATCATAAAAAGTAAAAAAATTCAAGTCTCAAGATATTTCAAGCCAATAAATATTTAGAAAAAGAAATATTTAAGGAAAAAATAAGCTAATGTATCTGCATGCAATGACAAGATCAAAATTCAATTGATATTATAATTAAGTGAAAGCAATTAATTAATTAAAAAGCACATGTGCTTTTGGTACACACCTTCAAATAATCCTCCACTAATGGCGGACCTCATATAATGATTGATCTCTTTGTTAATTCAACTAAGTTAGTTGAGATTTTCCTTTTTTTTTTAAAAAAAAAAAAGAAAAGGAAAATAAAACAAAAAGAAATTGTTTTCATTGACCAAAAAAAAAAGTTTATAGATTTAAAAAAAAAACTTTTCTTGTTAGATTTTAGTTAGATCCTAACTTACTACTTCCCCTTATTGTTTTTTTTTAAAAAATATATTATTCATGAATTAAAACGTGTTGATATATAAATATATACTTATTAATATATAAAATAAATATTAAAAGATAATTTTAGAAAACAAAGAGTGTTATTCCTTTTTGCACACATATATAATTAATTTTTTATGAATATCAACGAAATATAATCATTGTAATATTATTATTTGAATGTAATGAAAATTAAGAAGAAAAGAAAATAAAATCGATATAATTAATACATAGTTGTAGAAACAGTAAAAAACTTAAAATGCCATGATAATTAATGAAGTAATTAACTTGTTTAATTTGGTAAGAATTTAAGAAAAACTAAGTATTAGTTGAATATTGGTTAAACCTTAATTAAAAAGCAAAAATAGTTGAATTCTCTTGTTGCGTATAGTTTGGCATAAATAAAATAAATATGGTAGTTCAAAAAGTTTTCAAGAAATAAATTAACTATATGACTCTTGAATCCCTATATATGCAAGGATTGAACAATTCTTCTAGTTTAAACATCCATGAATGGAAGAAAGAAAAGGTTGACTCTTTCATGTATCAAAATTTAAAATATAAATATATAATTATCAAGTTTAAGCTTAATTTTATTGTTACCAATTATGAAATACAATTAGTCATTGAATTATTAATTTATTGTTGGCTGTCATCGTCTTTATTTTTTAAATATATTTAGAATTATTGAAAATATATAGATAATTATAAATAAAATGTAATACTAACATAATTTTATTTCATATAATTCTATAATTAAAATAATATATAATAAATATATAATTAAAATTTAATAAAATATTATTAATATATATATTCGAATTTAAAAAAAGATATCCAAAGATAATTAGCCGAACCCACTACAGATAGTAAAAATATCATTTATGTTCATCTTATTCCGTTTATAAATTACTCATCCATACATAAACAGATTGAGAAAGATATAGTAATAAAAAATACCCAATATATTATTATCATTAGTTTTAAGTGACCGGCTGCGACCTATAGAATTAAATTTTACCAAGCCAAAATATATAAAATAAAATTAAAAAAATTAAAATTCTTAAAAATACGGCACTATTAAATAAAAAATAGTTGGAATGTTCAAAATATAATGGTATAGGAAATGATGGATTTACTATGCTCATGCTCTTAAGAAAATAAATTTGAACCTAACTAAACTCTAAAAGTTAGCTCATGATATAAAAATTATTCAAACTATTATAATATATATAAAAAATTTAAACTACAAAATTTGCATGACACGGGTAGTCCAACAATAAAAGATTTGATTAGTGACTCTAATATCATCTTGAAAAAATAGACTTGAACTAACTCAACTCCAAAATCTAGTTTATGATACGAAGATTATTCAAACTATTACAAGAGGCACACTATTATTATATTTTAATAACGTGGGATACTTAATACCCACTAACTTAACACCTACTAATTCTACACCATTATTATATTTAGGTTATGTGAGATATTTAATATCCATTGACTATAAATTTTTTTAGCGTAATTGAAGATAATAATTTTCTTCTATTAAAATTATTAATTTTATTTTTTATTAAATATGTTAATTGTCTTATAACCTATTTAAATATTAATTTTTTATTTATTATATTTAATTTGAGTTAATTAAAATATAAATTATCACTTTGATTTACTTAAATATGAAAGAAATTAGTAAAAAGAAAATAATTTTTTTAAGAGAAGAAAATAGAGGTCAAAACAATATTTAGTATATTTATTTATTTTAAAATCTAAATTTATTATATTCATATAATATGAAAATATATTATTATATTCATATATAGATATATATATATATATATATATATATATAATATGTGTGTGTATATAAAGTCAATGATTAGCTAGGCTAGTACGTACCTTAATTTTAAGAGCAACACTTTATATTGAATGGTGGATAGAGTGTTCACGTCTACATGTTATTTTCTCTTTTAATAACGTTTTTTCATTAGTTAGAAGATGAAAATGTTATTTGAGTATATTTTAAGTATTTTTTTTTAAATTTATTCAATTGATCATGTTCTTCTCCTCTTGCATGTGTGTGTGTATATATATATACACACATCTTTTTAAGTATCAAATTCTATTATATAAAATTAATTTTTTTAACTATTAATCTAATTTTTTTTTATTGTAGAACTAAAGTAAACGAAAAAAAGAATATCGATAAGTAGATTAAGTCTAATGCAAATTGTTAAAGTTATGGTATTTGATTGATGTGACCGAAAATTACACCATGTACCAAATTTTATTAAAATTTTTCTTTTTTACGAATGTTATTTTTGTCATTTAGATAAATATAATTTATTTTGCTTTTTCTTGGTACGTACGACTTTGACAAGCAATTTTTATATTAATAAAAAAAAGGAAAAATATAGCATATATAAAAAGCGAATTGACATTATACATTGCCTTTGTTATGGATTTTCTTCCTTATGCCTAAAACAACCAATGGATTCAGTGTTAAAAATATTAAAGGAAGTGCATCATATATATATATATATGAGGTTAATTACATCTTTGAAAAAAGTATTAATATTAAATTTGACTGGGGACTTAACCTTCATGGGCTCGCCAGTGGGGGCTCAACCTTCATGGGTCCGTTCAACCTTTGATGGGTGCTCAACTTTCATGGGTCCACCATTGTATTAATATTAATTCTTATTTGTTATGAGTTTTTATTTTAGCATAAAGAAGAAAATATCATTAAATGATCAACATATTACAGCCTACCTATAAACAGGAAGCTAAGGAAGCAGAAATACAACAATTTTTTCCTGAAAAATAAAAACCTCGAAGCTCAAAAAGAGCAACCCCTAAACCAAAGACCATATAAGGACAAGAAAATGGCCAAAGACTAAAAATAAAAGCAAAGCCAAAGTATCTCCTTGAAAATAAACCACATCTAAATAGTACAGATATTGAAACAATGAGCAGTTCAATACCCCAATCTTCCTCAAATATAGAAGCAAAAGAGAGAAAAGGATAAAACATTCTATATGGTGACCAGGGAGGAAGCCACTTGGAATCAACTGCAATTTGTGTTGAACATACATCTTCCTCGAACATTAACAACGAAACTGAACAGGGGAGTGAGTTTTAAACGAACTCTAAAGGAAAGGAAAGAAGAATGAAAATCTTCTGTACTTTCAGAGATAAACCCCTTGTGTGGGGATAAGAGCTATCTTCTTCCAAGAATGGCAGGCCACTAAAATTGAAGACCAAAAATAATTTGGAGCAATAATGGATAAAGATTAGATAGAAACTAAATCTTTGTAAATAAATCCTCCTCACGCTACAAAATCAACAAGATCAACAAAATAATAAACATTCCTTCATATGAGCATGGAGCAAAAAAAGCCATAGAAAGCATGATCTTCTTTAAAAAGAAAAAAAAAATCCATAAAAACTTAAACGACTAAGAAGAGAATAAAAAAAAGCAAAGAAACAAGGGTTGCTGACGGCCTTCCCAGATCTAAAAAGAGGGACACAAATCCTAGGAGAGAGAGGAAAGCAAACGAAAACGGATGATTATTAGACGAAGGTAAAAGGAGTTGATTATTATGAGTTGAGTTTATTTTTTAAAATGATTCTCCTCAGTTAACATTGACTGTTATCAATAAAAATATATTGTTTCAAATCATTATTTTTTAGAAATTTTATTTTTTTCTGCTATTTTTTTATATTTTGGTTGTGAGTGTTGTAGTTTTTGTATTTTTCTGCTCAATTAGTATATTTTGAGTTTACGAGTGTTGTAATTTAAGTTGATTATTTTTATTTTGGTTGTATATTATTTAATTTTTAAGGTTATTTTAACTAATCATAATATTATTTTCGGATTTTTAAAATTTTCATAATATAAAAATATTTTTGTATTTTAAAAATTTATTTAGAGTGTTAGATTTTTTTAAAATATTTTTTCAATTTTTTAAAAAATTTAGAAAAAATTAATTTATTTTTATAAATTTCAAAATAAAAATTATAAAAAATTAATTTTTTAAAATTACCTATTTAAACACAATATGTTTTAAGAAATTTTAAAATTTTTTATTATATTTTTAAAAAATTTTTGATAAATAAAAAAATTTTAGGGTGTTTTATAATTTTTTTTTAAAAAAATTAGATAAAATTTATTTATTTTGATAAATTTTAGAATAAAAATAATTTAAAAAATTATTTTTTAAAAATTTTTAATTAAATAGAATATATTTTAAGAAATTTTAATTTTTTTATATTTTTAAAATTTTTTTTGGTAAATAGAAATATTTCAGGGTGTTAAATTTTTTTAAAAAATTTTAGATAAATTTAATTTTAAAATTTTAATTATAAAAATAAATTAAAGAAAAATTTATTTATTTTTCTATTTTCTGTAAGTAATACCGACTGAATTTTCTCTCTGTAATATACTAATATAATTTTTTATCGGCAATTATCGATAAAATTTTCTTTAGTTAATTTACCGATAGAATTTTCTGTCTAAATTACCAACAAAATTTTCTGTCAGTATTACTGACAGAAAATTTTTTTCTCTGTAATTTACCGACAGATATTTATTTTTATTACCGGCAAAGAAAATAACTATAAAAATTTTTTGTCGGTGAATCTGTTGGTAAATCTAATTATCGATAAAAAAAATAAAAATTACCTATGAATTTTTCATCCGTGATCCGGTATATTTTTGTAGTGCTAAATAAAAATTCTCATTTAATAAACTCTTTTTTATGTTAAGTATAAACATTATATATATTAAGTGTAAACTCTATGTATATCAAATTTAATTAAACTCTATATATTTTCTAGGAGTGAACATCGGTTGGCTCGGTTAATTAATCGATCAAACTGGTCGGTTAATCGAATTAAAATACAAAAAATTGTTAACTGAACTGACCAAATTTCTATTTTCATATTTTTATAATTTTATAATAAAAATTATTTTTATAAAAAAATAATATAATTAAATAACTAAATAAAATTTATTATAAAAATAAGCAAAATATAACTTTATTTTGTAATTAAAATATATATTTATAATAAAAATTTATATAATTAAAGAATTAAAGAATTAATAATTAATAACTAATTTTTAAAAAAAAAATAGTTCGGTTAATTGGTTAACTGATCAAACAGAATTAGTTAACCATTAATCAAATCAAAAATCGAAATATTTTCAACTCTTCTGCTGAACAGACCGAATTAAACTATCGGTCGATTAATCAAACTTAATTTTTGATCGGTTAACTAAATTTTATCCACTCATAATATTTACACAATATATTAATATATATTTTTATTTTTTATGATAATTATTTTGTTGTATTAATGAATTACAATATATAAATTGTTTATAACTTTTATAATGTTGATATATACTATTTATATAATGATTTTTGTTTAATAAAATTTTCTTATACTAAGTGTATATATTAAGTATAAATACTAGATATTTATACAATTCACTAACATGTGTATTTTATTTTTATGATATGTTATTATTAATATATATAATACACAAAAGATTATTAATTACGTAGTTTGCATATAATAAACTCAATATATATTATTTATAAATTTAATATATATTAAGTGTAAATTAAATATTATATATTAAATATTAATTAATTGTAGGCTTTTTGAGATTTTATGTTATTTCACAAGAAAATTTGATATTTTTAGAAAAAGTTTTTAAAATTGATATTTTTGTAATATTAATGATTTTTTTATGGTAAGTTTGTCATAAGGGCTTGATATAATGGTTGCAAAAATATAATTTTGTTTGGTGTTCGGTTTGTGTCATGACTGCATAATTAATGGTATACTTTTTTTTTTTCAATAGAGTTAATGGTATACTTAATTACGTTGTGTAATGTGTTAGGTGCTCACGCTGAAGATCGTTAATGCAAGTCAAAATTATTTCTCCAATATTTCTTAAATTTTTTTTCCATAAAATGAAAAGTAATTGTCTTTTTTTAATGAAAAAAATACATTTATTATATTCATAATTAATTCTACCCAGTAATAATTAAAAAGCTAAAAAAAAAATCCTAGTTATCTCTTTCTTTCCCAATTCTCATATATATTTTTATTCTTTTTTAATTTGAGAGTGAGAATACTATTAATTTTTTAATAGACGGTAATTATATCTTTCTTTTTTTTCTAATTTATTATTTAAAATAATTTTTAGATTAATATTGATATAAAATTTAATATTTGTGTCTTATTTTTTTATTTCTTCATTTTTAGAATAAAATTAAATGTTATATAAATTTTTATTATGAAGTTTTATCCTTCTTTACTTAAAGATTTTGTGCACTTCTTAAATCTGTAATGAAAGTTGTTTATTCTTTATAAATGGAGGTGTCTTTCTCATACAGAAAATAACAAATGACATGTAAAATGAGTATTTTGCTGAAAGCTAAATTATCTATGACATATTACCGTTATCCGTTGTTTGCATCGAAAAAATTTAAAGAAATCTGGCTTTAATAACTTTATTAATTATATATATTTTTCATACTTTAAAATTTTATAATTTTATTTATATTTTATAAATATGATTTTTAATTTATTAATGAAAATTTATTTCACGTTAAAAGAATTATTAAAAAGAAATTTAGCCCCCACTATCTTGTAAGATTAAAAAAAAACATTTTCCAAATTTATCTTTATCATTATTATCATCACTATATTAATATAATTATTAAATTTCCATTTTTTTTACATATTTTCCTGTACAATGACATAAAATGACATAAATTTAAGTGTTGTTAAATACATTATACAAATTTAAATGAAATCATAATTTCAAATTTTAAAAAATCCTCATAAAATTTTGCAAGAAATAAAAGGAAAATTCATAAGTTCAGATTTTTACAAAAATTTACATTTTTTAATTAATAAAGTGAAAGACATTTTAATAATGGCATTAGAAAAAGAATTGTAAAAAATAAAAGTTAAAAATGATTTTTTTGAGAAAATATTAATTTCAGATAATTCATCATATTTTCCTTTGTAATGGCAGTATATTTTTAAAGGGTGATTAAATACACAACAAATATTTTAAATACATGATTAATATCATTTTTGCATATAATGAAATGACTATGCTATCCATTAACATTTTTTCAGTCAAAATGTAATAACTATTTATCATTAGATGTCAAAAATTTCTAAGAATAACACCAAATTCAATTATTTAAAAAAAAAAAACCAAATTCAATAAATTTCATTCTAAATGGAATCAATATATATATATATATATATTGACGTCATAGAATCAATTTTAATATCTTTCAAATACATTTCAGTATCATAATATATAACTGGATTATTAACTCATCAAATCAAAGATTTATTTAGTATCATAATTTTTTTTTCAAAACAGAAACATTCCCATTTCTTTTTAAATGAGAATTTTAGATTTTTTAACTTAAGACTTTTTATATTATAAAATTGGTATTTGATTATTGGATTATTAACTCACTATCTAAACATTTCAATTAAAACACTACTTTAAATTAGTGCAAAACATTTGTTTAAAAAATCTATTTACAATTTTGATTGAACAATAAAAAAAATTAAAATTTAATAAAACCATTTCAATTTTAAAATATATATTCCTATTATTCCTACATTTCCAAAATCCTCCAAAAATTTTGTAAAATTAGAAACATGATGGGTATTGTTGTATAGTTCTTATTGTCCTTCAGATAACCGCAATTAATGGCAAAGATTAAAAATTTGATTAAAATATTAAAGAAGAAGCAAAGAAGCAAGAAAGAAAGAAATTTGGTTTCTGAAACAAAAATTTTGTGAGAAATTTCTTTATATATAGTTTCTTGATTAACCTTTTTTCTCCAAGAAAAAAAATCTACAAAGATTCAAGAGAAAAACATTGGTGATTCAGTTCTTGTAAAAAGAAAGGTCTTTTATTTTCATAAAGATTTTTTTTCTTGAGCAAGAAAATGAAGTTCGGGAAAGAATTCGCAGCTCAAATGGTTCAAGAATGGCAAGAAGCATACATGGACTATAACTATTTGAAGGAAATACTTAAAGAAGTGTTGCGTTTCAAACAAAGGAACACAACATCTTCAATGTCTACAACAAGAACAAAAGCCGCTTCTTTGAAGAGAAGCGTATCTCTGTATAGAGCCTTTAGTGGTCTCACAAGCCACTATAGGCCTTTCTCTCCAAGAAACAGTAGTATTAATAGTGAAGATGAAGTGATACTAATAAGTGCAGTTCAAGAAGAGGGAGGTGGTGGCCGTTATCATACTACATTTCTTAATACATCAGAGGAAGGAGGAGAATATGAGAATGTGTTCTTTAGGAGGCTTGACGATGAGTTCAATAAGGTTATTAAGTTTTACAAGAAAAAAGTTGAAGATGTTGTGGCAGAGGCAGATGATTTGAGTAAGCAAATGGATGCTTTAATTGCGTTAAGGATCAAGGTGGATAATCCGGAGCTTGGAGGAGCTAATTCTGGGGATGTTGGTACTTCTTTGATTTCAAAATCAGCTGTTCTTCCCATCAATGGTAGAAATAGTAGAAGACAAGGTTGGGTTAATTACTATTGTATTTAGTTATTCTTGACTGGATAATATATGTGTGATATTAATAAGTTGACATTTTCTGTTTAAAGAGTCACCGCAAATGGAAATCATTCAAGAAGTTGAGATGAGCAATGAAGCCAATGCAGAAGATGAGGAAAGGAGAGGCAGTGATGATGAGAACTTGGTCCCCAGCAACAATGGGAAATCCAGTGCAAGCAAAAATAGTATACAGGGATTTAGGCCTGCTCCAGTAGAAGTTTTGGATCGTGTGAAGATGAATGTTGAACCTGAAACTCCTGTATCCACAATGAAGACTATTATTATGTGTTCAAAAACAGACTTGTCGTATAGCAAGGAAGAATTGAGAAAGGCAGAAAAACTGATGTCTCAGGCTTTTCTTGAATTCTACCAAAAGCTTACTCTTCTGAAAAGCTACTGGTAATATGATGTGCCTGTGACTATGAAAAATTGTGTTTTATTTAGTATAATTAATCATGTTGATGAATGATGTTGCAGTTTCTTGAACCAATTAGCATTCTCTAAGATCATGAAAAAATATGACAAGGTAGTAGAACGGATCCTAGTTTTAACTTTAATTATCAATTCTCTGGTAATATTTTGGATGATACTAGATTTCCATTTAAATGCAGATCACTGGACGGAATGCATCAAAAGCTTACCTAAATATGGTGGATGTTTCTTATATTGGAAGTTCTGAAGAGGTGAGACTAGTAGTTCTTTATAAACCTGGTTTATTTGCTGGAATGAAATAGCATTCACTAAGCATTTGGGTCAAAATGTTGCTCTGCACCTTCAGGTTACTAAACTCATGGAAAGGGTGGAGACTACCTTTATTAAGCACTTTGCAAATGGGAATCATAGAAAAGGAATGAATATTTTAAGACCAAAAGCTAAAAAGGACAGGCACAGAATTACATTTTTCCTTGGTAATGTCGACATGCAACTAAAGATTCAAGTATTACTTGATGGAAAACGTTATACATTTACTAAAAAGAATTTGCAGCTGCAACCTCTAGTTAGCAACTTCACATTCCGATAACTGCAGGTTGCTTCTTTGGTTGCTGTGTGGCACTTGTAATAGCAGTCATTGTGCTTATACATGCTAGAGATCTCCTAAATAATCCAGAAGGTCCAAAGTATATGGAAAACATCTTTCCACTGTACTCGTAAGTACTTATATTAATTACTTCCTTATTATATTCTTATATGTTTCTTTGTTTGTTTAATGTTATAATTTTTCTTATCTTAATTGCAGATTCTTTGGATTCATAGTCCTGCACTGGCTCCTGTATGCTGCTAATATATACTTTTGGAAACGGTATCGGATTAATTATGCATTCATATTTGGCTTCAAGAAAGGAACAGAACTGGGTTACAGAAAAGTCTTACTTCTAACTTCAGGCCTTGCAGTACTAACACTGGGTTCTGTCCTTTTAAATTTGGATATGGAGATGGATCCAAAAACAAACAGCTACAAAGCACTTACTGAGCTACTCCCTTTAGCCCTGCTCTCTGTAATATTTCTATATTCAATGCTTGAATCGTTGTTTCAATTTGATCAAATATGCATTTTCTCATTTGGCCTAATCTGTGGTTTCAATGCAGCTTGTTCTTATTATAATCTTCTGTCCCTTGAATATCATATATCGATCAAGTCGCTATATCTTGATCCAATGTGCTCTTCATTGTCTTTTTGCTCCTCTTTATAAGGTAACACAGTACAGTAAATTTCAGTTATAAAGAAATATAATCTAATCTAATATTTGTTCCTGTGTTACAGGTTACCCTTCCAGATTTCTTCTTGGCTGATCAGCTTACCAGCCAGGTTTAAAATACTTCTTGTGCCTAAATTAACACATATTATGTTGTGTCTAAATGTGTTAATTCCTTGGAACTCACATAATCTTTTTTATTTCAGGTGCAAGCTTTCAGAAATTTGCAATTCTATGTTTGCTACTATGGTTGGGGAGACTTTAAAAGGAGGTCAAATAGATGCATTGAAAGCAAAGTTTTTGAAACTTTTTATTTTGCTGTAGCCATTGTTCCCAGTTGGATTCGTTTCCTTCAGGTATATTTTCTGTTTCACTTTGCATTTGCTAATATTTCCATTTTTTTTTTATTTAGTTAACAGTGATACTGACAATAATCTACAATGTTTAATTTCAGTGTCTTCGCCGCTTGTTTGAACTGAGAGAATCAATGCAAGTGTATAATTCAATAAAATACTTTTCAATAATTGTTGCAGTTGCATTGAGAACATTTTATGATCTGAGACTGGGGACGTCTTGGAAGATCTTAGCTGCAGTCTCCTCAGGTTTTGCAACCATTTTTGCAACATATTGGGACATTGTAATAGACTGGGGTCTTCTACGGCGAAATTCAGCAAATCCTTGGCTGAGAGATAAACTTGTTATACCAAACAAAAGTGTTTACTTTATAGCAATGGTAAGAGTGTTATTTTCTCATCATCAGTAAGTTTTTATGGATTTGTAGAGAATGTTGCTGCATACTCAAGTAACAATAACTTGTAATAAATGGCAGGGGCTGAATTGTGTGTTAAGACTTGCATGGTTGCAGTCTTTGTTAGGTTTTAGACAAGCACCTTTCCTGCATAGATCTGCATTAGTTGCAATTGTTGCTTGTTTGGAGATAATTCGACGAGGCATCTGGAATTTCTTCAGGTATTAATGTATAACTCTTCCTAGTATTTAACCCTGCCATCACTAACCAGAAAAATATGCTGATGTGTTTGCTTATGAAAGAAAAAAGAAAGTGATTTTGATGTCCATGTCCGTCAAAAAACTTAAAATTCAATGGTAGGTGACTTGATTTCTTTATGTAGGTGGGAGGCTGGAGTGGTTGATTTGTGAAAAAATTAAGCATTCTTTAATTAAATGCATAAAAACTTGGACCTTAAGTTTTATTACTTGGAAATTGTGACTGATAATTGAACGTTGAATTTTAATAATCAGGCTGGAGAATGAGCATTTGAACAATGTTGGCAAGTATCGTGCATTTAAATCAGTACCCTTACCCTTCTACTATGATGATGATGAAGAAGATGAAGACAAGAATGTATAGTCATGCACGGCATAGCAAAGAAGAAAGCTGATATAGTATTCAAAACAATCACATTCATACTCATAATTTTCTTTTTCTTTTTCTTTTGTAATTTCCTACATTTTTAAAATCATTTCTCTCCTGTTTTTGGTGTGGAAATGAAATTGTGAGATAAAAGAGAGAAACATTTGTTCCATAGTTTGCCAGAAAGTGAAATGAGAAAGTGGCCTTGTAATTTTAAATTCTTGAAAGCAAATGCTTGAAGTTCAAAATTCTATTACTATTTAAGAACATGATTTTATGCCCTTCCTACATAATTTCTTTTGATTTTTTTTCTTTATTCAAGGGCTTGAAGGATGCAAGGTTTTAAATGCCTGATATCTTGCACAATAAAACAGTTACTCAACCATTCGAATATTAACCCAGGGATATCACCAGAACGTGGTACAAACAAGCATTTTCAGTATCCTACCAAATATACATACAAAGAATGAAAGAATCATCTATTCATGTGCAAAGCAAAAAACAATAAGTTCATCCATTTTTCTTATGTCTGTTGGCGCTGTCCTGTCTCTTAACACAAATAAATATGTTCTCAATCCAGAATGAAAAATAAGTATAAATTTAAATGGTTATTAATTCGCTTCCACAAAATTATACAGGCCAAGAAAAAGCATCTGCAAATGTTAATAACTTACAGTTTTTAACATTTGGAAACTAACAGTACAAACTACTGCAAAAAATGTTATCGAGTCTATTACTGTTTGTTAAGTGTTTGTTTCACAAAAAAAAAAGGAAGTTGAAGAAGGGGCAGTGCAGAATACTGTGCCAAAAATATGAAAACTATTAGACAGAATCCACATCTTCTTGATCAGACTCCTCTTTGTTATGTAGTGTGGCTGAAGAGTTAGAAGCCGAGTTTTCAGCTGTTAAAGAGCCATTTCTTTCATCATCCTTGTTATTGAAGAGAGAAGAAAATGAAAGTGGATTATAGGTAGAACTTGCTTTTTGAAGGCCTCATACGGCTTTCATTGCAGCAAGGGTGCTGCGGTATATATCCATGGTGTCATTCCCAAGAGTTGATGATGCCTCAGGTGAGATATTTGCAGGGTTATTCAGGGGTGGGTTTGGCTGCTTTCGTATAACATTAGTAGATTCAATGACTTCTGCCTGCAATGGAAATAGAAGCTCAAGATTTGCCTCGCATTCATGAACTAGACTTGTTAGAGGTTCTGTCGTAAAAAAGGGCTGACGAAGAGCAAGCTGGGTAAAAGGCAGACACAACAATCCTCCTGTTCGTTTATCATACTTCTTCAAAATCTTAACTACCCCTATCAAAGAAGGAAAACAAATAATGTGTTAATTAGGAGCAAGTGAGAATCTATATTTAACGACTGATATAAGATGGAGGAATGAGAAATTACTTGTATAGCTACCTTACCTGTAAGTTTTAGCTAGGTAGCAAAAATTTTGGAGCACCACCATCTCTCCATGAAAAGTGAGAAAGCCCTTAACCACACAAGGCAGACTTACAAGGGAAAATAAATTAAGTAGATACCTGCAAAATTTAAGGAGCTATAATTTTTTAGGAGCACCATCTCCCCATGAATGGTGACCAAATCTTTACGAATGTCCATCATTTCTTCACTGAATTCACTTTCTGATGTAAAAACTCCATTCTCGCTGCTCTGCTTCTTTAGATGCTCAATTCTTTCCTTCAGCTCCTGATATCAGATAAAATTGCAGAAAATGAATGAGTAAAAGAAAAGGTCTGGTGATAGTTGATAAAATACAAAGCACAATCAGGAAGAAAAAACAGTAACGAAAAGCAAACAAGAACGCATAGAAATTTGTGGTTTGATCAACATGCATGCTTCTTAGGACAGATTGAGAAAATACTTATGCTACAACTTACATGCCTTCTGGCTCAAATCTCAGTTATCTGTGATCTAATAAAAGCACTCAAATTGCAGATAATCCCCTTTTGAACGTGACATAACTTCTATACTAGCTTGAGCCTTCTGTTATATACAACAGAAGTGTAATGTACTGATCAAAATTCAAGATATACTTAACATATGGATAGCAACTTGCTATACTGGATATTAATGCAATAGATAAAAGTACTGTTAAGGGGCATTTATGACTAGCCATCAATATCAGAGTGCAGCAAACAAGTGAATCTTCCAACTATCAAAACCTCAACTGCTAAAAAAAGCATACTATGAGCATGGTTACCAGTCCAAGAAGCAAACACAAGGGTAATACCATCCATTTTGCCCCCAATTTATCTGGCCGAACTGCTAGAGAAAGGCTAAAAATCTGTTTCTAAAACTCCAATTAAGCATATAACAAGTTCAAAAAACCCATTGCCCCTAATTGCTAACCTATAAGGTTTATTTATAAATTAGAACCAGATTTTTTCTTATATTTTACTGTTCTTCAGAAGATTCTCTACAAGCCCACAACTCTCTTTTTAATCCTACAGGCAACGCCCCTTCAGTTTCTCCATGACAACTTGTCTTCAAATTTTAATAATCAGTCACTTGTTATCTTAATTCCAATAAATTCACATTCCATGCCATGCCCAAGATCCTAGTCCTGATTATTCCAAGAACTTAAAAAGATTCTATAGAAACACAAAACACACATGCTTGTTAATGAGTTGAAAATTTTCTGGACTCGTGTATAACTCTATTACTTAAAATCGCAGAATAATATCACAAGAAGGAACCAACAGTCCTTCCATATCTCACATCATATTGGAAAAACGTGAACTACCCAATGAATTAGATATGTAAATTGAGAATTCAAAAATTCCAAATAAACAAAATATGCATACATACATATAAATAGTGATTAGGAAAAGAACCTGAAATCGGATAATGAATTCTTCCTCTTTACCAACATAAAAATCATTGAACTTGTCAAGCTCTTCATTTAAAATTCGAATAAACCAATCTTGGAGAAGGGTCAAGGACCTGCTCGCACCAGTCTCAAGGTGATCATCAGCAGCAACGCCATCAACAGGCGGTAGTGGAGGCAGAAAAGTGGGTAACGGGTTAGAGAGGTAGCTAAGGCAGTTGCAGGGAACTGTTTGAGAAGCTTTTTGAGAGGTTTATAGCAAAGAAACTTATCCCTCCACTCGGGCAAGGTCTCTTCCAGGTAGGTCTTGAATTCTTTCCCAAACTTCATTGCTAAAGGTTGGATTCTTTTTCCTTTCCTTCTTTCTTGATTATCTCATCAGTTGCAGGCGTTCATATACTATATTTTATTTTATTTTAACTTTAAAAAAAAAGTGTGAGAAAGAAAATGTTAAAGAAAAAGAACAAAAAAGAACTGGAATTTGGAATCTTTCTGGAAGTGGAGAATGGATAGGCTTAATTTAACAATATAGATAAATATTTGTTCAGAATCATATGCAGGCTGAGTGGCCTTACCGGGCTATTTTTGGCATATATGATATATCCTTCTTAGATTGATATCCTTATTAGGTTGACTTCATAAGTTTCCTTTTTTTTTTTGGGTTTTTTTATTTATTTTAACAAAAGTTTTTCGATTAATTAGATATTTAAATTGCTGGATCAATCCAAAGCCACTGCCCACAGTTACTAACTTCTCCTCTTTGTCAAGCAAATCAGGCAAGGTTTGATAATAATTATAATTTGAGAATTTTTTTTAATTATTATTTTATAGTCGAATCGAGTAGAAAAATAAAAGCTGAAAAATTCTTTCTATTGAATTTTAACACAATTGCACACTTAAAATTCCATCATAATATCTTTAATTAAATTAAAACAACCCTTTTATCAATGATTTAGAAATTTCAATATTTTTTATTTTTTTTTATAAAAAAATCATTTTATATTTTATAAAATGTGAAATGAGCTGAAAGGTTTTTTTTTTCTTTCTAAAATTCAATTTTTTTTTTTATAAGAAATAAGTTAGATTTGTCTTGAACTACACAATTCATCTCATTTCATACAGTTGAAAATTGTCATTGCCATGCAGAGATAAAGGAGCTCTGTCAAACTTAAAGATTTTTCATTATTACAACAATTCATCTCATTTCATAGAGTTGATGAAAATTGTCATGTAAAGATAAAGAGCTCTATCAAACTTGAGATTTTTCATAATCCAATTCTTAAAATCAATGAAAAGACAAGCCAAGTAGATCAAATTTTTATGAGATTAATCAAATATCATAATTGGATAGAAAGGCATAAAAATTCAATGACCACAAAATTAAGGTGAAAACCATAATAGGGCTTTTAAAATTTTTCATATAGTTCATTGATCTTTGAAAAAAAAAAGAACATTTTTAATTTACGAATAATTGCTAAATTCGACAGGCAAAGTAGATTTTTTTGATGCTATATACTGAAGACTACAAAGGTATTTTTTTTCCCTAATGCAATTTATTCTCATTTATCATGCAAAGGAATATAATTCGGTGTCCAATGAGGAATCCTAACTTGTGGTTGCTGAATAGAGAATGTTGACACCAATTATAATTTGAATCTCCAGCAGAATTTGAAACATCTACTTATTTTTTAGATATTGTATAAACACAAGCTCAAGGGCTTCTTATGACTTCTATACACGTGCATGACCAATCAAACAAAAAACGCCACCATAACAACCCACAGTTATGAGCAATGATTTTGATTTTTGAATGGCACTGAATTGATTGATTCATTGACATACAAAAATAATCGAAAGTATTGGATAACTGGCAAAGATCCATCATTGTCCTATAAGAATCTCTCCCCGTAATTTCCAATCGATCAGTAACACAAAAAAAACCAAAATGACAATGCCTAAAGAAAATATTAAAAAGCAAAGGTTTTATGTTATTCATTAATCATTACTCATTAAAGTAATGATTTGTCAACCAAACTGAACAGAAAACTTGGTGATTAATCGTCAATTGAACCATCAAATGCTAGGAATAAAAAAGCATATGAAAAAAAAAAAAAGAAAAAGGATAGATGATGCGCCTTATAATTTCCAAGCTTAGTGTACCCATTCTTCAGATCTCGAAAGAACCTACTTTGAAGCTGAACATCATCCCGATACCACAAAACCTATATGGTCTCCAGGGCTTGAAGTACATCAGCCTTCAAATCATCAAAGGCTTCAACTCCAAAGCTAAAACGAACCAAGTTATCTTTAATCCCATAACTTTCCCTCTCTGATTGGCTGAGATCCCTGTAACAATATTCAGAATAAAAATTAATTAGCCAGATTACAGAACTGATTGCAAGCAAAACTCCAGTTATATTCCAGCAAAAAAAAATAGTTGCATCTAATCCAAGTGCCCTTTCTGGCACCAATTCTCCAGAGTTAGTATGATCATTCCGTATAACAATCTTCCCACATGCGCAGACAAATTACAAACTAGCCTCTAGTTCTTTGACACACCATTTATATTTGCACGAGTTAGTCAACATGCAGAAGTATGATAGTAATAATCTGCAAACCACTACAACTTGAATGGGACTATAAAGCAGAAGCTAATCAATCATACTTCAAGAGTACAAAAAAATTAATGATTTATTTATAGTAGTTATCCAAGATGGCAATACAAGAAAAACAAGCTAATTTTTACAGTATTACATTTGTGGCCAAAATGTTATCGGTTTTAAGATACCAGGCGTTTTTGCAACTTCTAATGCAAGCCAAGGCTTGCTGCTTTTTTTTTTAATTAGACAAACAAAAACAACCAAGCATAAAATGTCTTGAAAACATGAGATGCAGGCAATGTGCATCCTAGTCATCTTTTGTGCTATCCCAACATGGAGACTTGGTGCATTTATGCAATTGCATGAACAGTCTCCAATTTTTTTTTTATCACTAAATAAAATCTTATCACTATACCCTATAAAAAAAGGGAGGGAGTGCAATTTCCTGCTTGCGCGGATTCACAGCACCCAGTTCAAGTAAAATCATAATCAAAGAGTAAGTAATCCAACATAGAAAAAATCTCTTACATACCAGTAAGACATTATAGCTGGCTGATCCACAATGCTTTCAACACCACCAAAGGATGGGGCAATATATGGAATTTTCAATGCATCCACAAATTTTATGGTGGTCATCAAGTCTCCATCGATCTGCACCATTTTAACAGATAAGAACATAACATTTTTTGTCAAATTAAAGAATTCAAACAAAAAGCCATCAGCACATTGTAGTGCAAAATATTTACCTCAAAACTGACTACACCACCAAAGCCAGTCATTTGCTGCTCAGCAATGTGGTGTTCAGTATGACTAGGCAAGCCTAGATAATAAACGCGCTTCACCTGCCAATATCATTACAAGAAATCTCATTATCAGGTATTTTCATATGGCTTTGAATATATCTAACAGCAAATTATCAACGACAATATCTAGCCAGCTATTCCAGAAAGTGAGCAAGCACATCACTACAAATGGAAAATTTTACGTTGCAATTTCTGTTGCCCTGCCAAATAGAGCAAGTCTAGTTTTTGGTTTTAAGGGTAAATTTCAGCTAGGAATATGCCCTACAGGTAAAGGAAAATAAAGATTTTTTACTCTAGTTTTAAGGGTGATTATTGCTTTCCAAATAAAATAAGTTTAGTTTTGAAGGTCAACATGGGCCTGTTCGCATCGACAAGGCGCTAATAGTACTTTATGCCACCAGACTCTTCTGCAAACTGTTATTAGAGACAATACACGGGATAAGTTTAACTGGATATTTAAGAATAGGAAACCTTTTTCCAAATTAGACAAGCTTCTGGTCATTGCACCAGTCACAGCACCCTTATCCAACTACTAAGGTTCAATTTCGCAATTAACAGATTTTGCAGTAAGAATCTTTAAAGTCTGATCTCACAACCATATTGCTGTTTTCATCATACAGACATAACTGGCTAGCGGCTAAGCTAACATGTAATAATGTGATACATAAAGGTAAATTCAAGCTTCATATTATTCTGATATGCAACTAATAGGCATTGCTAGGTTTCTTAACAGTTACAACACCACTAATCCTTGTACCGATTGGAAACTATAAGTGCCCCTTCTGTAGCTTTACAAGCAACAATCGTGTATAATAATATTGCTGGAATGGATCCTTTAACAAATATAATGAAAAATGAAAAGTAAGATTATTATACACACCTTAGGATGTGCCTCTAAAACTTTGGCCATCCTCAATCCTGTTGAATTCTGTTGCTGTACACGAAGATGCAGCGTCTTCATGCCTCGGATAATCAGATAAGCAGCATTCTGTCATTGAAGAGAGAGATAAAAGAAATAGTAAGTACACAGTGTCTTTCAATGAAAGTATTGAGTAAAAACCCAAAATGTCCATAGGCGACCAGGCATCTTGCAAGAAACATCAAGCGAGACATCATTAAAGAGCAACTGAATATCTAAATGCCACATGACAACTTAAAAGCCTTCAAATTTGATGATATAATTGATACCAGTTCAAGAATGAAAGGATATATAGAAATTTGGAGAAGAATTGTAACCCAGAGCCAAATCAGTCAAGACAACTTACCGGGTTGAGAGTGCCACCCAAAACATGATGCAAATTACGAATTTCTGAAATCAACTTTGTGGAACCACTTATGCATCCTCCAAGGACCTGGAATAGGAATCTTGTTTAATGCTTAAGCTTGTGGATAAACTGGTAGGCTAAATCTTTTAACTAAGACAAAACAATGAGCTCAAACTCACATCATTATGACCGCCAATGAACTTTGTTATGGAGTGCAGAATAAGATCAGCTCCAAGAGCAAGGGCCTTCTGATTAAGAGGTGTTGCAAAAGTACCATCAATGCAAACTAATGCTCCTTTTCTATGGCAGAGCTCTGAAGCCAACTTGATGTCAACACATCTGAATAATGGATTGGTAGGAGACTCAGTAAAGAAAAGCGAAACCTGAGAGGAATTAGAATTGTCAACTCAGGATAACGCTTCACCAATTAATATTCAAACTACAAATGCATACTGAACTACTTCTGCAACTACTAACTTTGTTCTTATCAAGTGCAGATTCAAGAGCTCCCATATCTGCAGGGTCAATCACGGTAACCTGCATAATCAACAATAATCAAAATCACCAACAGAAATTTAAATATAGATTCACAATGCCAAAGATTGAGAGAAAACAAGAGTGCTGCCAAGAGCATTGATTTCACCATATTTTTAAACATCGTAAGATATTTGCATGAAATATTTAGAATAGGAACCTTAGCATCTACATACTAATAGCTTCAAACAGAGCCACAAAGACATCAATCAAAATTTCAACAATCCACATTTTACTGTTTCATTTTCTTCTGACAGATTAATCTATTCATAAGAAAATGAGAAAAAGAAAATACATTAATTCCTCAAAAAATAACAGAAAAATAAATTGCAAAATTAACTCATTAAATCTCCTCATCCTTTATATGTTTCAAAACAAGAAAATACATTGCTCCAAATACTGTAGTTATTTGATCATGACATTCAGGACCCACAATGCAACGTATAATAAAGAAAGGAAATAAAATTAAAAATCAACCTTTTCAACTTAAGGGAAACAGAGATACAAGTAATATTCAAACAACCTCATGGCACAGAAGCAACAACAGGCAAAAGAGTAAAAAGAAAGAAACCAATACCGTGATTCCCATTCTAGGAAGAATAGTCTCAATGAATATCCTTGTTTTTCTATAGCAATCCGTAGTTGTCACAATATGCCCACCGGCTGGAACTAATGCCATCAGCATGACTGTACTAGCACACATCCCAGACGCCATAACCACGGTTGATTCAGCGCCCTCGAGCTCACTGATATAAAGAGGAAAAAGCAACATCGCTTTTATTATCAAATCAGAAGAGCAAGAATATCATGTGCAGACTAAAGTGAAGAAGACAAACCTTATCTTTTCTTCTAGAACCACTGTGGTTGGATTTCCATAGCGGCCATATTCAAAACTCACACTGCGCTTCTCCTGTAACAAGGTTCCATATACACAAATACGACAATCAAGCTTACAAATAAATATATCTATATGTTTTATTCGTTAGTTTGTTATATTAATTCAAACGGTAAAAGAAATGTTCATAGCATCAGATAAATGATTATTACAAAATAAAGAAGCAAAGGAATGTTGAAATAATGAAAAAACTGCATCCATAGAATGAAAAGGCAAACCTTGAAATCAATAAGATCGGCAGTTTTCTTAAAGAAATAGGCAGAAGTATTAACCACCGGGGTCGTAATTGCATCTGTAACTATACCGCGACCTAATCTTTCCGCTGCATTGACCCAACCACAAAATCACATATCCAATCATTGATTGTTAACGTATAAACTTAAATCAAGTTTAATTAGGGTTACATTTATTAAGCGAATCTAGAAATACATCAAATATTAATATTAATTGGGGTTAAATATTTAAAATGACGCTTGAATATTTACCAGCATGAACTGCAAGGCTCCCATCGGAGCTCAAGAAAGATGAATATTTCAAATTGTTACTCAAATCATCCAACTGTACACTTCCATTCTCGTTAAGCCCCTCAACGACGGCTACCTCATCACCGATAATCGGCTCAGCAGCGGGGATTGCAGCGGCGGCTGCAGCAGATTTAGCTGCCAACGCCGGGGGAACACCGGAGGCAGAGTTGTTGGACCACGAAGCCGCAACAACTTGCGCCACACCGATGTTGCCACAGTTACGGCGAGCCTTAGTGCTAAGCTGACGGACAAAGTTGGGAGGGAACTTCAAGATCAAAGACGACATTCCGCCGCCTAAAAATGATGCCTTTCCGTTACGAACTGAATTGACTCGACGGGAAAACCGGCCGTGACTGGGCTGGTCCGTGCCGGACGGATCGGAACGGCACTCGAAGGATGGGGACAAGGCGGCGAAGGGCTTTGGACACGGACACGAAGACACGGCCATTAGCGATACACTGTAAAATGAAGATAACTGTGTTTATCTGAAAATGCAAAACAAAGAAAGAATTCTCTCTCTCAGGTTTTGGTTTGGCTTCTGCCTTCTGGCCCGTTGAAGAATCAAGTGGTCAAATAAACGCGTTGCTTTTTTGTCGTTTTTGGTATTTGGTGTACCTCAGTTAGGTTGTGGTTAGTTTTTTTTTTAAACTATAGTTAGATTTTTTTTAATCATTTTTTATAATATAAAACAAAATTATAAAATAAATCATTTTAAGAATTTAAAATTATTATATCTAATTCTAAATAAAATTTTCTTTAAAATAGTCTAGACCTAAATCCATGGACTGCATGAATTAAATGTTTCATATATAATAATATAACGTTATTAAAAGTTTTTTTTTATAATTTTTTGTGCTAATTATTGCTGAATTGTATTTTTTTTAAAATAGGTTATTAACTATTTCTAATACTTGTTATATTGTCCTTACCTTTTGTAATTTGTATTTGTTAATTTATTTATAGTATTTGTGCTTTGCAAGATTTAATTTTTACTACTTTCTTTAAAATTTTCAAATAAATAAAATTATTAATATATTTTTTTATATATGAATTAACTTATATAATACTTTCTTCTATTGATTTCTAAAAATACATCTTTAAGGAAAATATGTTGTAAAATTAATTAATACATTTATTTATTTGTTTGTAATTATAATACCAACACGTGTATATATATCTTTTTTATTTTCATTCTGAATTTATAAATATATTATAATAATAATTCAATTTAGACTGCCTCAAAATCTTTAGAAAAATTTTGCTATGCATAAAAGATATTCTAAACTTTTCATATATAGTATATAAAATTATATTGTATAGCATATTTTTTACTTTTTTAAAAAAAATATTATTTTTTAATATATGTTTAATATATTAAATGTATATTTAAAATATATTTTTAAAAATTGAATATAATATTAATATATTAAAAATATATATCAAAATTACAAACCTGAAAATTATAATTTTTTAAATTAAAAGTTGAAAATAGTAATTTTAAAATTAAAAAAATAAGTATTTTTGAAATTTTTTTTTTGGAAAACCCCTGTACTCTTTCAACCACCTAATTTTCTGAGTCCTTGTGAGTCAAATAAACGAGTGACAAACAAGTCCTATATATTTTTAATTCTTTGTTATTAATTTTTTTAATTTTTATTTAGTTAGATTTTCTAGATATACCTTATAAATTATTAGTTATAATTTCTATTTTAATTCTTTTTTGTTGGCTTTTTATTATTTTTATTTTAATTCTATGTTGGTGGCTTTTATTTTATTAGTTAATTTATAAATTTAAAATTATATTGTAATTTATATTTTGCTTATTCTAATTAGTATATTTTATTTTAATATAACCATGGATAAATTTCTCGAACGGTTAGTTAAAGACAAAAACTGTAACCCCAATCATCCAAAGTACCATCATTTGAAATTCAATATAAATGACATTCCTCAAGATCCGGGATTACGAAAGAAAATTTTAGATTATCATCCTAACGACCGTGATAAAATACGAAAGACTTATATGTAAAAAGGTCCATGTCAACTGTTTGACCATATATTTTCGCAAAGAAAAATTGAAAATATTTATCGTCGATTTGTTTCGTCTTGGTTTAAGGAATATAGTAATTAGTTAGAATATAGTATTACAAAGGATGCTGCTTTTTACTTATGTTGCTATCTCTATATGCCAGATATTGTAGAACAAGCAAGTGGTGATACTTTTGTTACTGATGGATTTAATAATTAGAAAAAGAAAGAAATATTTCAAATTCATATAGGTTGTCCAAATAGTTCTCATAATATAGCTTGGAGGAAATGTCAAGATTTGATTAATCAAAAGCAACATATTCAAGTTGCTTATGATAAACAATCTAATCAAGTAAGAAAGGACTATCATACTCAACTTACTATGTGGGTAAGGTTATGATGGTGCTAGCAACATGCAAAGAGCAATTAATGGGTTGAAAACTTTGATCTTGAAAGAAAATAGTTCCGCATACTATGTTTATTGTTTTGCTCACCAATTGCAATTAGCACTTATAGCCGTGGCAAAAAATCATATTCAAATTATTTTATTGTTTAACCAAATCTCAAGCTTATTAAATGTGGTTGGAGGTTCTTGAAAAAGAAACGATATTCTTTGTGAGAAACAACTTAGTAAGATTATTAAACAATTACAAAGTGGTGAAATCTCAAGTGGAAAAAATTTGCATCAAGAAACATTTATTTAAAGACCCGGTGACACATGTTGGGGTTCACATTATAGATCACTAACAAATCTTGTTGTGATGTATGATTCAGTAGTTGATGTGCTTGAGATCATTATGGGAGAAGGTATGAATTCGGAGCAAAAAGGTGAAGCATACACTTTACTTGATTCTATTCAATCATTTGAGTTTGTATTCAATTTGCATTTGATGAAAAATATTTTAGGCATCACAAATGAATTATCTCAAGTATTACAAAAAAAAAAAAGATCAAGACATGATCAATGCAATTTTCTTAATTAAGGTTTCTAAAAAAGGGCTACAAATAATGAGAGATGATGGGTGGCAATTCTTATTTGATGAAGTTTCTTTATTTTGTGAGAAGCATGATATTAGCATCCCAAATATGAATGATAATTTTGTACTTCAAGGAAGATCAAGACGTAATGCACAACAAATGAAAATTTTACATTATTATCGGGTGAAATTATTTTATACTGTTATTGATATGCAACTTCAAGAGCTTAATAATCGCTTCACTGAGGTAAATATGGAACTGTTTCTTTGTATAGCATGCTTGAGTCCAAGTAACTCTTTTAGTGCTTTTAATAAGCAAAAATTAATTCGACTTGCTGAGTTTTATCCTTCTTATTTTTCTAAAGTACAGCTTGTTATTCTTGGCAATCAGTTTGATAATTATATTATCGATATGAAATCTGATGATCAAATTTCGAACCTAAATGGAATTACGGATCTTGCCAAGAAATTGGTGGAAATAAAAAAAAAATGTTGCGTATCCTTTGGTGGTTTTACTAGTGAAATTAGTTTTGATTTTGCCAATTGCTATTGCATCAATTGAAAGGGTGTTTTCTACCATGAAGATAGTAAAAAATTGATTATGCAACAAAATGGAAGATTCTTGGATGAATGATTGTTTAGTTGTATATATAGAGAAAGATATCTTCAATAATATTGATAATGAAAAAATTATGCAACGATATCAAAATATGAAGACTCGTAGAGAATAATTGTGATATACTGCAAGTGATAATATTATCATAGTTATTTTTGTTTCTATTAGATTCATACTGAAATTTAGTTTGTAAATGCGATTGCTATTACGAATATAATCTTTTTATGTTAGTATCACATAATACTCGTGTAATGATCTCTTTTTGTATGTTGAATATAAAAATATATTATAATTAAATCCTGGATCCGCACTTGGCTAGTCATCCATAGTATATGGCTTTCTATAGTCCTTAACAGGAGATATCTTATATTCTCGGCTGCTGGAGGACTAAGATGTCTGGGTTCCATTATTATGATACCCAAATTTCTTCATATCTATTTCTTGCCGCCTCTGTTATCGCACCATCCAGTAAAGCTTCCCTTTTATGCCTCCTCTTGATGAATTTAAGACACTCTTTTATTCTCCTCCAGGTTATGGCTGCTCTCTTTGATGATTTTAATTTATATTGTATTAGATTTTTTGTTTTGAAAGATTTAACATCTAGCTCCGGTGGATGTTAAATTTCTTTTGTTAGGTTATAATCTCTATCTTCTATAATGAAACTTTCTTTTTCTTATAAAAAATGTTATACTAATTCCGCTATAAATTTTAAATCTTGTACGCAATGTAATAATAATAGTAACAAGTTGGCATTAGCCGGATTTTTTAAAATGGTTTAGTTTGAAACGCTGAACATTTTATTTATACTACTAATATTTTCTTATATTTGTGCGTTCCATGCCATGACTGTTTTTAATATATAAACGCAAAGTGGGAATTTGAGTATAAATATATTTGCCTCTCAATGTCGAAATCAACTTTAATACCAACATAATTATATAATTATATAAGTTAGTTAATTTGTTTAATGGGTGTTTTAAATTTATATTAAAAATCAACATGATATTTTCAATATATTTTAAATTTAATATATTTATGACTAATTTGTGTTATTCGCGTTAATATTTTATTTTTATTATATATATATTTATTATAATTACAAGTGTCACTGAATTTATTAGGTCATAATTAATTCTATTTGCACCGAGTTAGCTTACTAAAAAATAAAGTACTCTCAATAAATAATGACTCCGGTAGTAAGTTATTATATATGTATTTTTAATTGTGCATGTATTTCTATTATATTAAGTTATTAACAGTTGGATGTATACATCCAATATAAACAAATCATTCACTAAAATTATATACGTATTCATAATTTAAAATTTAAAAATATATGAATGGAGGGGTTTCAAATTCAATTCTCATCAACATTGCACAAATTTTTATAATTATATACATTAATCCAATTTGCTTATTGTCACCTTTTTCACCTACCTAGCATTTGTACTTTTACGATGTATCCTAATTAATTTGCTTCACAAAGTCTTTGAAAAGTTTTGAATAATTCTTAATCTAATCAGGAAATTCATTTTTAAAATGAATAAAAAAAAAGTGTTAATATATATATATAATGTACATCACTACATTGAATAATTTAAGTGAATAAAAAAAATATTAACTATCAAATCAGATCCATCACATTTTTGTGAGGATGCAACAATAATATAAAATTTTTATTATATCATTACTTAAAATTATTGATCATTTATCAACCATAAATAAATAAATATGTCAGTATGTGTATAGAAATGAATTTTATTATGTAAACAACTACTACTTTATATAGTGGACGACATGTGTATATGTATAAATATTATTAATTGGAACATTGGAAAATACGCCAATATAAAACTATATATATTCTTAATTTTTTAATAAAAATTATTTAAATGATTAAAAGTATTGATTTATATATTTATTAATATTATAATTTTTTTAAGTGAGATCAAGTATATCTTCATTTTGAAAAAGTACTTTCATTTCTAAATTAAAATTTAATCAGTTACTAAGAAGCAAAAATCACTAACACATTAGTACCAATTAAATTAATTTTTTGGATTATTTATTTATTTTTTTCATACGTGGGATAGAAAAAGGATTAATTTTTTAGATTGCTTCTTGCTTTCTAATTTTATTCCGAATTTTAAGTTCAGTTTCGATAGAAGTTCTGGGAATACTCGTTAGCAAGAGTATCTCAATCTGAAACAGAATGTGGTGAGTGGTTTGGATATTCCACCTCAACATACTGTTAAATCCCTTGATAGCTTTTCTCATTTTGATTAAAAAATAAGGATTAAATATTAAAAAATAATGGTGGGGAGCCACTTGAATAAAGTCCAAAATTGTGGACTGTCTAGCGACCACAACAAGCATCCACTTGCATGTTTTTTCACTATTATTATTATTATTTAATTTTGTTCTCATTGAAAACTCAGTTCAAACCAATTGCACATAATTATTAAAATATCCACTCTTTTCGTTTTGATCAAATTATCATTTTCATAAAAAAAATTAATTCACTAAAATTATCAAAATATATAATTAGAAAATAATTAATTTCTGATAATAATTATGTTGTATATATTTATTATTTATTTTAAATATATATTTTAATTTTTTATTATAGATTTTTATTGATTTTAAAATATATTTATACAATTATTAGCAAAAAAAAAAGGTTAAACATTTTAATTGAAATTACTTAAAAAGAACTATTCAAGACTAATTTTAGAAAAATATAAAAAAAATCAAGTAAGAGCTTATGAAGATAGAAATTTGCATGAATAAATGCATTATTGTATAAGTGATCATACGCATCAGTCTTAAAATTTTTCTCTTAAAAATTTAAGTGACAAAAATATAAATATAGATAATTACAAGACCATACAAGTAATCATGCACAGCACTGTTAAAATTTTTCTTCCTAAAATTTTGACGGTCTTAAATAAAAGTCTTGAGCAAAGCTTATCTTGACCTGCTGCTTATGCAAAAATAGATAACTATCTCAATTGGATTTTTTTTGCCTTTTAGAGAAAAAATTCGCTGTGATTTTTTGGAATATATTATAATATTTTTTGTTCTTTTATTTTTATTTAAATATAAGAATAATTACTATTTAAGATTTTTATTATTTTTATTATTTTTATTATTTTCTATCTTTTTTCTAATTAGAATTGAAGACGTATTTTATTTTTGATTTAGGAGCTATAAATATAATATTAGGAGTCAGTCCAAATTTGACCTTAATTGGAGGCTTTAGTCCTCAAATTTTATTCATTATTTTTATAGATTTTTTTTATTTTGATTTTTTTCTTTTAATTATTGCAACTAATTTTTAATTTATTGGATGAGTAATTGAGATTTTAATTTGTCAAAAGATTATAATATCTAAATAATTTTTTTTTTAATTTTTAATATTTATATATTTTATACTACTTAATTATATTATTATATTATTATTTTTTAATAGAATCCATTATTTATTTAGTTAATAATATAATGCAATTCAAAACTCTTAATTCTCCAATTGTTCTTGATCTTTTTATATTAATGGTAATTATATGTAACAATAAAAAAAATATAATCCAATTAAATAAATCATACAGTTAAATTTATTGATTAGAATTAATTTTCAAGGCTACTAAAAAAATTAAATTAGAAGAAAGATCTTATAAGATCAATTACTACCATAAATTAATTAGTGAGCATCTCTTAATTAATTTAAAATTTAAAATCTAAAGAAGAATTAGTAATTGCGAGCTGTATCTAACACTATAATTAATTTATTAAAAATTATAAAAAACTATTTTTGAATGAATGATCAATCTAAAAAATTAAAACTGAAATTATTTTATTTAAATTTTCTCATTTATTTTTTGGTGTAATTTTATTAGTATTTTTTTAATTTTATTTTAATTCTTATTTTCAAAACCTTTTATTTTTATTTTTAATTTTAATTTTATATTTGGTTTCAAAAGTAGTCGTTTTTATATGAATTCGACCTTATCTACTGTATTATAATTTATTTTATTTAGGAATGAAAATTTATTTTTATGGCTTCGATCTTATAAATTCCAAAAAAAAAGGCAAAGAAATCTTGTCAATTTTACGCTCTAATCAATTACATAATTTCTCGCATTCTTTTTCTTTGTTTATTCTTTCAGTAAATGTTGCTGTCAACACAGGTAGATAAGTAGACTAAATAATAGCAAAATTGACTTTTATGAATTAAATAAAAAGAATCAAATGCTAAGTTCTTTGTATTTGGGCAATGAATTAATATATACTATAGCTAATTAACCTATATATATATACTCATTTCACTTTAATTTGATAAAAAAAATAATGTTCTGAATTATAATTTATATATTATTTTAATAAATTAATTAACATATTAATTTTTTATTATATTAATTTTTAATATTACTAATTTTACTATTTAATAAATATATTTTATATTAAAATAAAAATGTAATAAAAAAATAAATATATAAATTTATACTATTATTTAAATTATTATAAAATAAAAAAAATGTTTTTATCAATTAAAAATTGACATAAATATAAGATTAAAAAACTATGAATTCCAATATGAAATTAACTATTTTTGTGAGTGGATATTTTACAGTTTTTCCCCCATATAAAATATAAACATGGGCGGCTCCTTGGAAATCTAAGAAAATTACAAAATTTCAATTCAATTTTCTTTTCTTGTTCCTCGATCTTGACGATTGGCTAACATTGAGTTTGGATCATCAGTCTTGAGGTGAGTGTTGGCAAATAATGTTTCATATGTTTAAATTATTATTCAATAGAAAGTGTTCAACAAATTTGATTAATTTTTACTTTTTGACTCCCAATTTCTGTATAGGATTGGAATTATAGAGCAAGTTTCACGCCACCTCATTTTATAGAGACGGTCCTACTTTTTTTATGAACTCTGAGGGACCGTCCTACTTGTTCTTCATTCATTAAAAAAATAAATAAATAATTTTAATAATTTTTTAATAAAAATAATAATTCTAATATTTTTGATAAAAATAATAATTTTTAAATGAAAATAATAATTTATAGAAAAAACAATAATTTTTAAAAAGAATAATAATTTTTATAAATAAAAATAATATTTTTTCACTGCAAATAATATAAATAATAATATTTTTTAATAAAATAATTTTAATAAAGTAGGACTTGAAAGAGCAAGTCTCAATTTTTTTTGTCTCGTATTTTATGTCCACGTGGCATTAAATTTGGATCCATTTAGAGGGACTTGGGACTCCTCCATTAGGGTGCTTTTATTATTGGATTTGCAAATGAATTAATTGAATATAAAATAATAGTTAATTTTTCCATGTTGAGAAATTATAATCAATCAAACATTAAAAATTTATTCTGATAAAAAAAATTTAAAATTAAGAATTTTTAGTGTTTGTATTGTTCCTCTAATAAATATTCACCCTTAATTATCAAATTACTTCCATTTACATTTAATAATAAATTAATCTAAGGAGATGTTTATTATGATGAGAGTGAATTATTTCCATTAATAATATTTGATTGGATGTAATAGATTGGATAATGAAAATATTACTATTCAAAAAAGGTTGTAATTCAAAGAGAGAACCATGATGTTTAGCAACGAAAAACAACGTATTTTCTAATTTGGATAATATAAAAAGAAAAGTTAGAAAATATGCTATAGTATTGTTCTAAAACTCAACTATTATCTAATAAATATAGAAAATTATTTTTTAATTTTCTAAATAGAAAATATGTCTGACTAAATACCAAACTCTATTTTTTATTTATTTTAATTTTTTTTTGAAAATTTAGAGTTATTTTCTATAGCTAAAGCCTAAAAAGTAAAAAATTATAAATCTATAACTAAATTTTAAATTTAGGAGTATCACAAATTACTCCTTCCATCTAAATTTGTGAGCACATTTTCTTTTTTACAAAATTTTAAAAATAATTATTTTAATTAAAATATGTGAATTCTTATTTTAATATAAAATATACACAATAAATATTTTTTAATAAATAATATTAAATATTTTAAAACTAATTTATTATAATAATAAATAGATCATAATTTGAACAAATAAAAAGGAAAAAGATATTGATCGATTCGGTATGAAATTAATATTTAAAACTAATTAATATATTTTAAGTACAAATTAGTAAAAGTGGTTCTTCAAAATTGATTCTACATTTAATACATAATAAAAAAAATTAATAGAAAATTTTGATTTAATACATTTTGAATTATCGGTGACCTAATCATGGAACTGCAAAATTGAATTACAATAAGGGATCCGCTTTGCAGCATAAAACCTTGTTCATGTCTGTGCTGCCAGTAATGCCCTGACATTGTTTTAATTTATTCAACAACAGTACTACAATCTTTATTTTTAATGCCCGAAACATTCTTATATATATATTATTAAAGAATACCAATTAATATTTTTGTGTTTCTTTTATATTATTGAAATAATATAGATTGGGTTATATATATATTCATGATGTTTTCGGCAATTGAGACTGGGCAAATCTCTTGCCTTGATGAGTTGATATTCTTGTTTACAGGCAATTTGTGAAGCTAAATTCTATACAGAGAATTGTATTGAATTTAGATATTTGTATTGGCCTGGAATCAATCTTCTGTAGAGTTATTTACAGAGTACAAATTTGCAGGGTTCATACTAATTAGGAAAAAAAATTTTAATCTTGGAAGTTTGTGGGTCTTATTTTTATTTTTTAATTTGTTGATTTACATAATGAATATAAACACACAGTTGTCAATTACTCGCATTAACAATTAAATATTAACACGAAAAATCAAATAATATATTGATTTTGAGTAAAAAAAATAAGAATAGGATGGGCATAATTTAGTTAACGAAAATTTAATTTGATTAACTGATCATATATTAATTCAGTTGATTCAATTAAAAAATTTAGATTAATTTGATTTTTAATTCTATTAATGATTAACCGATTTGGTTTGATCCATTAACCAATAACTGATTTTTTTTTTAAAAATTCATTTAGTTATTTATTAATTTTTTCATTTAATTTTTAAATTATATAAGTTTTTAATATAAATATATTTTATATTATAAAATAAAGTTATTTTTTATTTATTTTTAATAAATTTTATTTAATTATTTAAATATATTTATATTTTTATTATAAATATATTTTTTTATTATAATATAAAAAATTTGATCAGTTTAATTAGTTAACTAAACCGACTAATTTAATTCGATTGATAAATTTAATCTTTAAAATATTCTATTAAATTGAAATTTAATCGACCGACTAAAAAAAAGGATTGTCCCCGTCATATAAAGAGTATATCTATTTATAATTAAAAAAGGGCTTAATTGCAGTTTTTCTACAAATTTGTTTTTTGACAAATTAATTCATGAATTTATTTTTTCATTTGAAATTTATATTTTTTTGACAGGTTAAACTTATTTTTATTTTTTTATTTAAAAAATAATCAAACAGATATTATCAAAAAAAAATATGGACGTTACTTTCATCTATTGCAAAAGTAACGAAAATAACGTTCATTATATAAAAAAAGACTTTGTCAGGATTATATAATAATTAATAAATTAGCCTCGGCCTGATTCAGTCTTGGTTCTGAATAGGTCTAAAGCGATAGTTATTCTTATTCAAGGTATTACAAATTCACCTTCAAAATTTAACCTGAAATAAAAAAAAATTTGTTATGCGATTAGCTATACATATATTATATAAAATTTTATATTTGATATGAATTGAATTTTTTGTGGATTGATTTCTGAGTTTTGAATCAAATCAAATCAGATTTAATTAAAATTATTTCATAGAAACTTTCACAGTAGCCAGAGATGGAACGACCATTGGATCTTATGGAGTAACACGACTTTCCTCATCGGCGGTCAGAAGGGATGTTTATTCTGGCCTCCGATGGAGCTAAACTCGACTTCCCGTTGAAAGGGGCTGAAAAGTTGCGGGGCTGTGCAGCGAGGGATAGACGAACTCCTCGCTGCAAATATTTTTATTTTTATTTATAAATTAGTCTCTGATGAAACGACACCGTTTCACCAAGGGCTAATTTTTTTTATATAAAATGACCCATGGCGAAACGGCGCCGTTTCATCAGGAGTAAATGAAAAAAAAATCGCCACAGTGAAATGATGCCGTTTTCATGGGGCAGGTTTAAAAATAAAAAAATGGCTGCGTTTTTATGCAGCCCCTCTTCCCCTCTCCTTCTTCCCTTTCCCCTTCCCTCCCCAAGCCACCAGCAGACAGTCCTCTAGCTCCACCACCAGCCAACCCACAGACAGCTACCGCCGACCACCGCTCGGAGCAACCGCCGATCTGATAAAAGGGAGGCAGCAAAATGGTAATTTTTTGTCTATTTTTTTATAATATTTTGTTTAATAAATATTATTTTTGTATATTGTTTAATTATTTTAATGTATTTTGTGATTTTTTTTTGTTTAATTAGATTGATGTGTATTGAATTTTATTTTTAAATATTATTTATTAATTAGATTTATTAAAAATTATATATAGTTTATTTAATAATTGTTGATTTTTTTTAATTGATTTAATTAATGTAATTTGAGAGTTTTTTTAGAATAGATAATAGGATTAGATCAATTAAAAATTAATATTGTAATTTGATTTTTTTTGTTTTATTTGATTGTTGATTATTTAATTTTTATTTTATTTGATTTTATTATTGTAATTTGAGATTTATTTTAGAAATATATAATAGGATAAAATTTATTAAAAATTATATAGAGTTTATTTATTAATTGTTGATTATTTAATTTTGATTTTATTTGATTTAATTAATGTAATTTGAGATTTTTTAAAAATATATATATAATAGGATAAAATTTATTAAAAATTATATATAGTTTATTTATTAATTGTTGATTATTTAATTTTGGATTTATTTGATTTTATTATTGTAATTTGAGATTTTTTTAGAAATACATAATAGGATAAAATTTATTAAAAATTAAATATAGTTTATTTATTAATTGTTGATTTTTTTAATTTTTAATTTGATTTTATTATTGTAATTTGAGATTTGTTTTTAGAAATTTGACTTTATTACAGTTTATTCAATAATTGTGAATTTTTTTATTTATTTGATTTTGTTATATATTATTGAGTAGGTTAAACTTATTTATTTTTTTTAATATATACTGATTATAAATTAAAACAGAAATAGATAAATTTTTAATCGAGATAAATAAAGTGTGAAATGAATATGGTGAATCCTCAAATATTTCTAAACCAATTTCAATATCAAGTAGTTATGCAATTGGCGAAGAAACTAACAATAAAAAGGGCATCAAAAGTTTAATTTAGATGATATTATTAGCGATCTCGCATTGCGTAAACCTATTGATGAGTTTGATGTTGGGATTAGAAATGATGTTAGGAAACAATATGTGATTAAAGGACCTTGTCAACCAATTGGCCATAATTTTCCGCAAACAAATTTTTCAAAAATTATGTGGAGTTTTAGAGATCACTAGTTCTCTAAATATGAGTGGTTAGAATATAGTATTTCTAAAGATGCAGCATTTTGTTTCTAGTGTTATCTTTTTAAATCAAATAGAGACTCTAAGCGTGGGGATAATGTCATCACAGATATTGGATTTCGCAATTGAAAAAAAGCAATGCAGAGGTTTAATGAATATGTTAAAGGTCCAAATAGTCCACACAATTATGCTAGAATGCAATATGTTGATTTTAAAAACCAGAGAAAAAGTGTGTCTCATGTCTTATCTTCTTATAGTCATGAGATTGAAATTACTTACCGCACCCTTTTGACCGCTATTATTGATTGTATTCGTTTCCTTTTATTTCAAGGGTTGGCTTTTCGCGGGCATGATGAGTAAGTGAATTCAACAAATCAAGGTAATTTTCTTTCATTTCTTAATTGGTACAGTGAATACAATATTGATGTTGGGAATGTAGTTAACTCAAATGCTCATGGTAATAATCAACTCACTTCTCCATTAATCCATAAGCAAATAGTTAGTGCTTGTGCTATGGAGATGACACTAGCCATTGTTAATGATATTGGAGATGACTTCTACTCCTTATTAATTGATGAGGCTCGTGATAATTCAGTAAATGAGCAAATGGCTGTAGTATTGAGATATGTTAACAAATTGAGACAAGTGGATGAGCGATTAATTGAAGTAGTATACGTGAATGATATATTTGTTTTGTCTTTGAAAAGTGCACTTGATGGTTTCTTGGCAAAACATGGATTATCAATAAATAGAGTTAGAGGTCATAGGGAGCTTCTAATATGTGAGGTGAATTCAACAAGTTAAAGACCCTCATTTTAAATGAAAATTCCTCTGTAAGGTACATTCATTGTTTCGCTTATCATCTCCAATTAGTACTTGTTACAACAACAAGGAGCAATAGATTTGTAAGTCATTTTTTTTATTATGTTGCAATGATTGCAAACATTGTTGAAGTTTTATATAAAAGAAGGAATGCTCTCCGTCAAAAACAACATGATGAAGTAGTTCAACGCCTAGAAAGTGGTGATATTCAAACCGGAAGAGGCTTGCATCAAGAAATAAATTTAGCTCGACCTGGTGACACGCGATGGGGTTCTCATTATAAAATAATTGTGCGTCTTCTCTCTATGTGGTCTCCTGTGAAAGAGATTCTTGAGAATATTTTTTAGAATGGTTCTGATCTGAGAAATCGAGGGGCAGTTGTGGGCTTGCTTGATAAAATAAAAAGTTATGAATTTATTTTCATTTCTTTCTTAATGAGAAAACTTTTAGGAATGACAAATGATCTATCTCATGCTTTACAAAAAAATGATCAAAATATTATTAATGCAATTCATTTAATTGCAACTGTTAAACAAGCATTATAAAGCTTCAGGGAGGATGGATGTAATAAATTATTGAAAGTTTGTTAATGACTTTTGTATAGATCATGATGTCACGGTGCTTAATATGGAAGATAATGCATGTTATCTAAGATCTAAGCATGTTGGTACTCCAATTACTTATTACCACCACTTTCGATTAGAAATATTTTGTCAGATACTACTTTATTAATTAATAATATATTTAACTATTTATTATGCTATAACCTAATATTATTTCATTCAAATTTCAGGTTATTGATTTCATTACTCAAGAAATAGAAAATCACTTTACAGAATCAAGTATGGAATTGCTTTCATGCATTGCTTGTCTTTCTCCTATAAACTCATTCTCCAGCATCCAGCTATCTAAATTACTTCGTCTCGCTGAACTATATCCATATGATTTCTCGATTACCGATCGGATGGTACTTGAAGATCAACCTGAGACCTACATTGCTCATGCTAGAAGAAATATAGCTTTCTCTGACTTAAATGACATTGAAGCTCTTGCTCAAAAAAAGTTTGAGACAAGTTATGATACTATATTTCCTTTGGTAAATCTGCTTATCAAGTTACCTTTAGTCTTACCTGTTGTAACTATTACTGTCGAAAGAGTTTTTTCAGCAATAAACATTATCAAGATTGATTTACGCAATAAGATGAGAGATGAATTTTTGACCGACTGTTTGGTTTGTTATGTAGATAGAGATAATTTTTTTAAAAATTGAAAATGAGGCTGTTATGCAACGTTTTCAAAAAATGCAGAGTCGTAGGATACAATTATGGTCTCTTAGTCGTAGTCAATATAATAACACAAATTAATTATTGAACTATTGGCACATGTAATATTAAATATTTAATTTTATTGTGAATTTATTTGTAATTTTTATTATGTGTAAATTTTGACCATTCAAAGTAAATTTGTGATTCCGTCACTAATAGTAGTAACTGGTTGGCTTCTGATGAGGAGTGGCTTTCTTTGTCTACAATAAATGGAGAATTAATATGCAATGTTTGCCATGTATTACTCTCTGACTCCCCCTGGATGCAAATATTCTTTGCATGGAGAAAGATAAGTTATTAATTAAAGAGAAAATACAAAGAACAGATGGGGAAGCCAAATGGTATCATCAAAAGAGAGGCAAAACAATCTCATTCAACAAGGCAAACACCAAGTCACAAGAGCATCTCCCACAGTAGAAATATCACCAACAACAAGAATCCCAGATATCCTCAGATAAACATGAAATTGAGGGGTGAAAGAAGAGAAAAATCTCTACCTAAGACCTTAAAGACAAAGGCATTGGATCTTCACATTCGGTAGCCTGATTTGAAGAGATGAAAGCACACACCTATAAGAACACTTCTTGGCGTTCTTTTCAGGCAACATGCAAGGAGAGATCTTTGATCTTGTGAAACAAAAAGAAAGAATAGTGGAGATTTAGTTGCTCCTGACATCTTCATATAAGTTTTAACGTGCTAAAAAACTACAGATCTGATAGCAAAACAAGAACTTCTATAGATATATAAAAAGCAAAGCACTGAATTCATCAGAGAAATCACTTAATTCCTGTCTTCAAAAAACTCCATGTAATAAAAAACAAAATAGCTAAAACCAAGCCAAAGCCTGATTTGTGGAGATAAAAGGAAAAAAAAAAAAAAGGAGATCTAGTGCTGACGCCGGCAAAAACATCGGCGGCAACCCTAGGTTTAAGGCTGCAAGAAACTTTATATGCAGAGAACAACAAAACTTCACAAAAAAGTAGAAAAGAAAAGGGAATTGGGATAGTAGATTGCTGCTTCGTTACTCTCTAACTCCACATTTTTTTTTTCTAATTTTACACTTGTAATTTTAAATTTTCTCTTGAAAATGGAGCTTTCATTAGAAAGTCTGAAAATAAAAGTTTATTTATTCGACTGCAATAAAATTTTTTTATTAATGAGATTAAAAATATTATCATTTAATAATTTTTTAGAATCATTTATTAATGTAGTTACAAATAGACAGTTTTTTTTTTAAAAAAAAAAAACTGTCTATAGATATATATCAAAAATTGAGCAAGTAAATTGTCATGCATTAGGAGATTAGATAAACTTTAATATATTGATCTATCAATATATATATATATATATATATATAAGAAAGAAAAAAAATTTACTGATCTCATTTATCAGTTTTTTTTAAGACCAAATACATGAAGTAGGTTATAATTCCATTTGATTTACTCCTTATTTTTATTAAAATTTGATTTTTATGATTAAATTATAGGTAATAATTTTTATTTATAAATTCTTTAATTTTAATTTGATATTTTTTTTTCTCTCGAGAAGCTTCTCTCTCTCTCTCTCTCTCTCTCCATCTATTAGGCTCCCTCCCATTTTTCTAGCGGGGGGCTGCCCTAGATTCTTTAATCTCCATCTCTTTTTCCTACTATTATTTTACTGTTTTATTCTTGTTTTTTCTTTAGTTCCTTTAGTGATTTTGGTCGTTTCTTTACCAAATCGGAGTTTAAAAGCCTCTTTTTTCATATTTTTACAAATTTGATATCACCTGTTCTCTTTTTTTGTTGCATATTTCTGATGTTGGAGATTTTTTTAAGGCCTAGATTTATCTTTGGTCTGCTTTCTTTTTCGGCGATGTATAGATTCTACAAAGATCTTAGAAGTTTTTCAGTCTTCTTTCTGTGGTTTGGGTGTTTCTTGGAGCTTAGCTTTGTCTCTCCTTGGAAGTCTTCCCTGGTCAGTTGGTAAGAAGGAAGGAGTCTATAGTGTCCTTTGAAGCCATATTTACCCGACTCTTATTTAAAGTGTTACACTCTTCGTTTCCCTCATTCACATTGTGTTAAAAATTAGAGATGTATGAGATTTTGAGTTGAGGAAATGATTTTATCATAATCTTACAAGAAATGATTTTATCATAATCTTACTCTTATGTTGTTGTCTGTGAATTTTCATAAGGTTCTATTTTTCTATTTATTTATAGGCCTTAGTGATATTTATCCATTATTATTGTGCATGCAGATAGAATCACTTTGTTTTAAGTTAAAGCTAGCTGACGGAAAGTTTGGATATTTTCTTTGTTCTCTGTCCCATAAAGTTTGGATTTCTTCTTTGTTCTCTGTACCATTGGTTTGAGGGGCTTCATGTTTTTTATCTTCTGTTTTAATGAATATATCTCTTACTATTGCTAAAAAAAAGTACAAAAAAATCAACTATAGAGACAAATATGATTGGGTAAAAATTCATTTGTAATACTAATTCAGGAAAATGCACCATAATATTCAGTGACGCGGGACAAATAGTTCCAAATTTATAAAATACAATAAAAAGAAACAAAATATATTCCAAAAAAAAAATGCTGGAGAAAAATAACAAGTAATCCTAAAATGACATGGGGAAATTATAAAAAATAATGAAAGTTGAATAATATTTTCAGACTATATAATGTAAGGATAATCCCACGTTACTTGGGAATGAAAAATATAAGAGCTAATTTATGACCAACGTCTATCATCCAAATATCTAGTATTAAATATTTTAATTATAATATTATTTATATTGCATTAGATTACACAAAAAAGTTAAGAAAATTGATTATATATTTTACCAACAATATTATATTTATTTACAAATGATTTATGTAAAATAAAATATTAGGTTCACCACACTTTACCAACTAGTTGATAAAATATTTTATTTGAAAAGAAGTAGAAAAAAAATATTTCACTGAAAAAGGAATTGAGAGATCCGCATGTTATAAGATAATAATATCCTTATTTTAGTATATGATAAAATAAAAAAAAAGAAATTTATAAGAGTAGTTTAGGTATTGTCTAAAATTTTTTATAAAATTAAGTTGTAACTAAATAAAATAGTATTTTTTCTAATATATTTTTTTAGTATTTTATTATATCTTCCAAATACAGTAATATAATTTTTTTTAATAAAATATAATTTCAATAATATATCTCTCTAAAATATATTTTTAGCAATCAATTTTCCTAATAATTTATCAAATATACTATTGATATATCAATATGTATTATATTGTATGTATTTATATTTTTAATGTTCTTCTATAATATTTAATCTCCTCGAAACATGATAATAATAATAATAATAATAATAAAATCTCCTCAAAATTCATTCAACAGTTTAAGTGAATAGTAGATATAAGACCCAATTACTTCCAGGCTCCAGCTCATGATATAGACCTACAAAGAAAATAAAAAAAAAGTCTAATAACAATGCCCAGCCCTTTTTATTATTTTGGATAAAAGTTCTGACCAAATCTCAAACTCCATATGCGATCCAAGTTTCTCTTTCTGATTTTTAAATTAAGGCTTTTATTCTCTCTCGCCATTCCTTGTTAATTTTTTTTTCAACATACAGAAGGATCAAACTTATATTATTTCATTGCTAAAAAAAAACTTATATTATTTCCATCATACATACATTTATCATTAAACTATAATATACTTCAATGCTATAATTTGAATTTCTCCTCTCATAAACTGCACCAACTTCTAAGTAATATTTCTTGCTAAATAGTAATAAAATTATGAAAATATTTAATTCCTCTAATTTTCATAATTCTACTTATTTTTGTTCTTGACATATTAAGGGGAATATTATATCTAAATTATTTTTAAATAAACAATAATATTAATTACCTTTCAATAATAAACAATACTAATATTTATATTATACAAGTTGAGCCGGAGGCGGATTTACAAGGAGTGCAACGGGGGCATTTTTCCCCACTGATTTTTTAAAAAAAATATTTATACATAATTTTTTTGTCCTCCACTAAAACTAATATTTTATCTAAAAAATTTTACCACAGCACATGTATTTTATGAATTAAGTAAAAACATAAATATAAACTAAATTTGACTAAACAAATATAAGTTAGATTTTAGACTAATTATTTTTATTTATGTTAGATTCATATTGAATTTTTTTTTATAAATATGAATGCTACTATAAATATAATTTTTTTTATTTTAGTATCATAATATGTGTAATAATCTCTTCTCATATGTTAAAAATAAAAATATATTATTATTTTTTTTAGTAATACAAGTTGTATAATTTCACTGAAATATTCATAATGTAGGTAGGCTTACCTTTATTAAAATTAAATTATGGATCCATCCTTGATTCAGCTCAACTCCAACAGGACCTAAGTTACAGGGACGGAAACAGAGAGGGGGTATGTATATATATATATATATATATTATAAAAAAGTGTGTATTTATATACATATATAATTAATATACTTATATTTATATAATATAAAACTATAATTAATTTTATATTTATATAATTTATAGTATTTATATATTGAAATAAAAATAATAAAAATTTTATCATTTAATTATTTAATATAAAAATAAAATTGAATATAAATTCATCCGTAATTTCTTTTGCTTGAAAATTTTACCCCTCCTTCGTCTTTGTCCTGATTTCGCCACTGCTAAGTTATATGTATATAAATAAGTCAATCATTTATTACTTCATAACAGAAGTTATATGTATATATGTGCGTGTATATATATATATATTATAGTAACATGTAAATTAATTTATATATAGCATATGATACAGTACAGAGACATGATTAAATTGCAAAGAAGGGAGCTCATTTAATAAGAACAGTTGGGCACAGTTAATTAATTTTGAGACCCATGTGAGGTGCATTATACACTGAAATAAATGATGCTATTGTACTCCATAAAATTGGAATAATATTAAAAATGAAATAATAATAATATTAATAGGGAAAATAAAATCCTCTTTTATGAAAAGTGTGGTCAAATTTTCACCATTTCTGATCTATACAATTTTGAATACAGCCTGGCCTCATCATCCTTTCAATTAATGAGAAAATAACACTTACTGTAAACTTTCATTTCTGCTATTAATATTTTTAGATGATATATAGTGCCCTTGCTATTTTTGGGTTTTAATTTTTTTTCTTATTTAAAGTAATTATACATGTAATTAAATAATATTTATTTTTATTTATATTTTTATTATATTCAATTAATGTTTTTCTAAATTACTGAATTTTGAATGCTAATTTTAAGATTTGTATATGAATATCAAGTAAAATTAAATTTAACAAATATAGATATAAATTAGCGGTAAATATATATTATATATATTTCCTAAATGTATAATAGGCTGAAACTTGATTCCTCCTTTTTCCATATATAAATACTCGACAAACAAAAAAAAATACAAAATTTAATTTAAAATAATAAAATTTTGAAGTTCATCTTTTTCTTTTTTATTATTTTCTCTGTCTCAAATTAATCAGTAAATTTTCTTCTTTTTTTTTATTTATTTCAAATTATAATTCATCACTTATTATTTTAATAAATTAATTAATATATACAATTTTTATTTTACTCATAATTTAATGTTATTTATTAAACATATTGAATGAATATATTTTATATTAAAATAAAAAAATATATAAATTTATATTTATAATAAAATTATATATGTAAATTTATATTTATAATAAAATTAACTATTTTTATTTTTATAAAATAAAAAAATATATGCATCAATTCAGAATAGAATGAATATTTTTTAAAAAATTCAAGTTTAAATTTATAGACATCAATTTAATTGTATTAAATTTTCTCGTAATATCAAGAAGAAGGCAGAATGATGAAGTTTCAAGGGATAATGTTTTTTGTAAGATGAAACTGAATTGAAGGCTAAAGGAGACAACTCAAGAAGGGGACCCACCCTTTGTCTTTTTACATAATCGCGATGTCAAAATTTCCACGTGGAAGTCTCTTTTTCAGTATAACTATATTTACGAGTGACTATAACTTATTTTTTTCGTACTATACCGGCTTATTAAAAAATAAAATATTTTATATAAATAGTGATTTTATTTTACGGTATTTTAATTTGTAATTTCTTATTTAATAGACGACAATGTCAAACCATGCATTGATCACTTATTGGTCTAGTCTCTTTAATATTAAGATATAGAAATTTTTTTAACAACAATATTAAGATATAGTAAATGAGCAAAGCCAGAAATTTAATAAAGAAAAGTTAAAAATAAAAAAAATATTATATATATTAAAAATAATATAAATAATAATCTTTTTATAAATTTTTTAAATTAATATATAAATTTTTTTTTCATAGATAAAAAAGAAAAAAAATTATAATTACTTTTTATATTATAAAATGTTAAAAGTATAAATAATAAAATTAAACTAAAAAAAATAAAAAAGTAAAAATATATTAAAAAAATAAAATTTTTAATCTTACATTAATTTTTAATGAGTTTAAAAGGGATAAATAAAAATTTCGAAGAGGAGTAAATAAAAATTTTAAAAATTTTAATAAAAATATATATATATATAATTTTTTTTCTTAAAAAATGGAGGAAATAGTTACCCTCCTTTATTAAAGAGTGCGCTCGCCACGGCATAAGTGCAAGTTTGTATTGTGGATACGTTCTTGGAGAAAAATTACGTAAAATGGCCAAAAGAAAAATTGCAGATCACACATTAATTTGATACATACTCATGCATTTATGCGATAAATGGCTAACAATAAACAGCTGTATGACCACCTTAATTAATTCATTATTAAGTTTGGAAATATATGAGATTTTCTAGCAAGGGGAGTGCATTTTAAAATCTCACGAATCACAACTAAAAATACAAATAATCAAATAATTATCTAGGTTTGATTTACATCTATATTAATTGTTTATTTAATTGATCAGTCTATATATAATGAACTCTAATAATTGAGAAATAAATAACCTCAAAAACCTAATTAGTTTGGTTGGTATAAAAGAGTTTAATGTTTTTTTCTATTGACATGCATGGATTCGATTTTCAGGAGCACGTGATCGATAACTATAAACACAAATTTTCATTATTTACGAATTTTTTTTTAACTCGAATGCTCTTAATAATAGGTTCTTAATCATATCAAAAAGGTTAATATAAAACTTAATCTTTGATATCATCTTAATACATAAAAAATAAAAAAAAAAACTCACAAATATAAAGTTAATTAAATATATATATATATATATACTTTTATCGTGTCCGTTCAAAATTTCAATTGTTTTATTTATAAAATGCGAGAAAAGTAGATTATTTCACGAGAGAAATTCTATATCGAGACAAAAAAAAAATTATAATACCATTGCAAATGAACAGACCGGAAATATGCCACTAATTAATCTCAACTTATATATAATGAGTGGAACTCAAATTCTTGACATTTATGTAGGTAAATATTCTATCACTAAAACTATTAATCTAATAACTAGATCTTGAAAGATTTTTAATTTATTGATATATGAAATATCTATATATATAATTTTAATTATTATTTTGTTCAATCCAAAGGGTATAATTAAAATGTTATTAATCAATACATGTCTAAATTTCAATTAATGAGAAAAACCTTATTATTCAGTTGATTAAAAATTGCAAATGCACTAAGTGATGCTACTATATTTAGTGTTAAATAAAATGAAGTAGCTTTTTATGGAAAAGGACACTAATTAATCAACAGAAATTGATATATTAGAAGTATTAAGAACAGCAACATGGGGCTATTATTATTATTATTATTATTATTATTATTATTATTATTATTATTATTATTATTATTGATACTATCCGTATTTTACCGAGCTCTCTGGACGAGCTCGATATTCGGTCACTTCTGTGGCCGGGCTCTCATCAGCACAACAAATCTTGGTATCCGGTACTTTAGGCCTACTAAATGCTTAATGTTTGACAGATACTCCATTGACATACCCGCAAATTACGTTGACACAACTCAGACATTGTCTCTTTCAATCACCTATAAATAGGGGATTCCCCCTACATGTAAGGGGTTTCTTTTTCTTTCTCTCTCCTTTTTTCTCTCTTTATTTAGAACAATCGAACTAACTTAAGCATCAGAGCTTTCTCCAGAGGAGCCCAGTCCCCTTTCTCTTGTATTGCAGGTGGGAGAGCTACATCAGTAGAAACACCGAACTCGAGCTACGAACTCCGAACTCGAGCTATAGGAGCTAGGACCCCATGAGAAAGCCACGTCATCATTATTGCGGTGAGCGTGGACAAGATATTTTCTAGTAGTGGAGAAACCTCAGGTAAGCCCTGCAGCTCTGGTAAGAAAAGTGCTTTAACAGTGTATTTACTATTTTGTATAATAGTGCTCTCATGCATAACATTCTTCTACTGCATTCTCATACATAACTTATATAAAATGCTATTGTGTCCATTATAAATTAAGCACACAATATTCAATTACAAACAGTTCACCGTGCCTCGCACACCGAGCTCAACGCCCAATTGCGCCTATCTTAAACAGTCCACCGTGCCTCGCACACCAAGCTCAGCGCCCAATTGCTTCTATCTCAAATAACTCACCGTGCAACACAAACCGAGCTCGGTGCCTAGTTGTGCCTATCTCATATAGATCACATTGCCTCGCACATTGAGCACAACGCCCAGTTGCGTCTATATCAAAAGCTCATCGTGCCTCGCACACCGAACTCAGCGCCCAATTGTGCCCATCTCATACAACTCATCGTACCTCGCACATCGAGCTCAGCACCTAGTTGCGCCAATTTAAAACAGCTCACCGTGCCTTGTACACCGAGCTTAGTACCCAGTTGCGCCTATCTCGAATAGCTCAACGTGCCTTGCACACCAAGCTCAGCACCCAGGCTTCAGTTCCTTCCGAACCAAAGAAGGTTCTCCTAAGAGCCGAACTTCGAAGCAGGTGGTCTAACCTACTATTGGGGATAACGCCTGAGGCAGGTAATTACTTTACATTATTCAGTTCATTGTTATCTTATAAAGTACATATATGCATTCATATCATGGTGTAGCATGAAGTGAAGTTCAGGTCACCAAACCCATCATATTTAACAACCGCTCGATACACGACCGCCAGAGCCATAGTGCAACCCAAAGCTTATTGTATAACCGTGCTCAATACATGTTGTAGTAACAGAACACTCTGAAGCACCATGTGCTCGAGAAGATTGAATAACCCTCACAAACTAATCAACATAGCATAGCGGGAAGAACATTTATTTCAAGTTCGGTTGGCGAACAAGCCAAGTATCTAATTCACATAACATATCACATAACGAGCCAATCAAACACAAGTATTGAATTCGAGCTTAAGAGAAAGACTTTTCATTAATTGGAAAAAAAATATTACATATATAGCCCGGTCTTTATGTTGTTCATAGACCGAGCCTTATCAGACCCTACAACTACTGAAACAAACAACAAACAAACTACGTATTAATCTTGGATCTCGTTGTCCTGAACTTTATCCTCTTCATCTTCTTCGCTATATCCATCTTTTTCTTTTTGTGCTTCGGTCTCGGTAGCTAGCTGGTCGATATCTATGTCCAGCATCCATGACAAGTCAATGCTTGGATTCTCATACTTCAACCGATTCGACACAACTTTCTGGTAGGCATAGACACCCTGAGTATAGCGTTGTTGCTTTTTGTCCGCTCGGCAGCCAACCCTTGCCGAATAGCTTCAAGGGTGTCCTCTGCCAGGCGCAACTCATTGTCCTTAGATTTTAGAGCTTCCCTCGCTGAGTGTAGCTCTTGATCTTTGGCTTTTATATTTTCTTCGGCTGAGCCCAACTTTTCACTTTTCTTCTTTAAGTCTTCTTGAGCATGCTTTAGTTCATCTCAAGCACGCTTCAGCTCACCATCTTTGGTTTTCAAGAACTTCTCTAACTTGACCCTTTTTATTTTTTCTTTGTCGTGATCTTTGATGGCTCTATAAAAGTTGGTTGCCATGCCCGCCACTCGATCCTCAGTGGTATATGCGAGTTGCGTGACCTATAAAGTGCTATTTAGTTAGCTTTTGTACCGAACTTTGAGTATAACTTAGAATATTCAAATTATCTCTTACCATGTGAGACATTGTCACCATATCTGCTTTCTTGATCTTCACGAGCTCTCCTTTCACGTGCTTTTTTAGCTCTTATTTTTCGAGCTCCTTCCTTGAGCTCCGCCTTGTGTTTCTTAGCTTCCTTGCGGCTCCAACTTGGTTTGACTGCTTTGAGTCACAGGTCTTAGTTTGACATAAATGTCTAATGACTAGCAGGGGACCAGTGATAGTACCTCAACTTCCTGAGCTCCCTAGCCGAGTTCCATACTTGAGTCTTTCATGACGTCACATAGCATCCTAGTATCAAGGTACAACACACACACTTTCATACCAAGCTTTGCCGACCTCCTATGCATGATTTGACTGCATCTTGACATAAATGTCAATAGACTAGCGAGGGACTACCGATATTACCCGTACTTTATCTAGTTCTCTAGACGAGCTTGGTATCCAGTCACTTCTGTGGCCGGGCTCTCATCAACATGACAAACCTCGGTATCGGGTACTCTAGGCCTACCGAGCTCCTAATGTCTAGCAGATACTCCATTGACATACTAGCAAATCACGCTAACACAGTTCAAACCTTATCTCTTTCCATCGCCTATAAATAGGAGATTTTCCTCGCAGGTAAGGGGTTCCTTTTTCTCTCTTTCTCCTCTCTTTTCTCTTTATTTAAAGCAACTGAACTAACTTAGGCATCAGAATCTTTCCTAGGAGAGCCCTGTCCCCTCTCTCTTATCTTGCAGGTGGGAGAGCTATAGCAGCAGGAACACCAAACTCGAGCTACAAACTCCGAACTCGAGCTATAGGAGCTGGGACCCTTGAGAAAGCCACATCCTCAATTATTATTATTATTATTATTATTATTATTATTATTATTATTATTATTATTATAAGATGTTGTCACCAAACTTATTTGACAAAATTAATTGAAATGAGTAATTAGATGGGTACCCTATCTAATTATAAGCATTCAAATCCATCATAATCTTTCAAAAATGTTGCTATATCACTATCACCATTATCCTGAAAGGGGCAGTGAAAATTAATTAACATATTAATTTATACATGGCCATGGCCTCTATAGATAGGGTTAATACAGGCAGTAGCATGCATGTTCATTATTTTGCAAGCTACTTATCTCTATTAAATTCTCATTAATTATTAACTTCACAGTTTGCATTCATCTTCATATGATATTATTATTTATCTAAATTACTCAAATCTCTTTTTTATTATTATTTTTTTGCTCTATTTTTCATACAACAGGAGTTCGACTAAGAAAGATTTAAGCTACTACTTGTCTTTGGTTTGTCATAAAATAAGACTAAGGCACTCCTGTATATCCTAAAATTTTTCAAGATAAATTTTTTAATTTTTTAGTAAAAAAATATAAAAAATATATTATTATCTAATTGATTTGTCATTCTAAATAGGATGTCTGGTTGACATCACCCTTGTATTGTAAAAATAATATTGGAAGTCTATTTTTTCACTTTTACACATTGAGATGTGTATTTTTTTAAAAAAAAATTACAATAAAATTTTATAAAGAAATTAAAATGAATTCTCACAGTTTCAACCTAATCTTCTGAATACTATACACACTGCAAGAAAAATATGAAACTATTAGATTTTGACTATATGACTGAATTGGATTAGCTTCCATTTTGAGAAGGAATCTCTATTGCTATTTTTTTTAAAAAAAAAAAGAAGAAGAAAAAAAGGGTTAAAATCGGAATATTGAGAATAGTTGCAGACGATGACTGATGAGAAAACATCTATAAGATATTATACAGCCGTGCAAATGAGCAATGGGCAAACTCAATTAAATATCAAAGTAAAGCTTTCCCAACTTTTGGTTCATATTTATCCTCAAAGTCAAATTGAGGAATAGCATCACATAGCATTTATTTCGATCAAGTCCTATCATTTTGAATCAGACAGATCAACTTCCAAATATGAAAAAACAGTATATTCTGATAAATCCTTTCTTCTTCTTCTTCTTCTTCTTCTTCTTCTTCTTCTTTAATTTCTGATATATGCACAATATTTTTATATACATTATTAGTTCCTATATATTAATTTTCCTTTAAATGAATCTGTATATGTTTATAAGTTTGATTCTTTAAGGTAAATTATTTCAAATTTTAAATTTTATAATATTACTCCTCTAATTCTCTTTATTTGAACTTGGAAAATTCTTGTTCAATCTTGAATTTTATTATTTGAAATTCTCCATAGAGTATAATTACTGCAGACCTTTTATTTTGAATTTACACTTGTAATTTATTGTTTCTTTTCTTATTGTATTCATAAGTAGCTAAATTCTTATTTAGGAATTAAATGTAGGCTAATTTGGAAATAAGTGATTTATTTTAACAAAGGAATTCACTTGATTAAAGGAAAATCATATTTTTTAATTCCTTGTATTATTAAGCAATTACATGACTGCAAAAAAAACTGTAAATATTAAAAATCAATTAAAGTTTAAATCCTAAAGTCATTTCTTTTTGCATTATATTTGATTATTTTCTTAGTTAATTAGAGTTGCTTATTGTTTTTAAAATCTGTTGCATTTTCTTAATTAATTGGTACTGTTAATTGTTAATTGTGTTCTGAGAGATAGATTAGAGAGGGTGGAGAAAAATTTTCTAGTTTGTTATAATAAATTCAAGTCATTGTAAAGCTGTAAACAATTTTTTAGTAATTAAAGTTACATACATATATTGCCTTGGCATATTGCTTTATAGAAAAATTGACCCGCCATAAATTGTAAAGGACGGCTTTTTAAAAGTTGTCCCTTCTTGGTGAACGCATTTCTATACATGTGAGAAGGCCTGTAAATAAGTATTCTCCTTCAATTTTATATATATCAATTGTTGAAAAGAAATAAAAAAAATAGAGAGAATTTCTTGAAAGAGAGAGAGAAAAATATATATATATATGAGAAATTTTTTTTTAAGTGATAAAATAGTGAGATTTTTTATTTTGAGGGTGTTTTGAAGATACTTATCATTGTTTTTAGTTTATCTCATTTGTCTGTGTTCTCTCTCTAAAATTTGTACTATTTTTTATTAGTGAATTTATTTTTTTCATTCGCCCGTGGACGTAGGCTAACGACGAACCACTTAAATTCGTATTTATATTCATTTTCTCTATTTATTTATCGCATTTTATCCAAATAAATATTGAGCTTCCGTTTTTAATCCTAATAAGTAATATAAGAGTTTTGCTAATATTTATTTGAGGTTAGTTATGGCGACAACAAAATTTGATATTGAGAAATTTGAGCGCAATATGAATTTTGCTATGTGATAAGTCAAGATGAAAGCAATTTTGATGCAAAACAATTTGCATAAAGCGCTATTGGACAAGGATCAGATGCCCGCTATGATGGATAAAATAAAAAAAATAGAAATTGATAAGAAGACTCTATCAGCAATTCAACTATGTTTGTCCAATGAAATTTTGAATGAAGTCTTTGATTAAAAGACAAATAAATATTTACGGGACAAGTTGGTGTCTTTACATATTATAAAGAATCATACGACCAAGTTGATTGCCAAACGTCACTTGTATGCACTTTCTATGGTGGAGGGTATATCAATTAAGTATCATATTGATAAATTTTCTTTCATTTTTTTAGACCTGACAAATACAAAGATTAAGTATGAAGATAAAAATTTAGCCCTTATGTTGCTTCGTTCGTTACCTCCACCATATAAAAATTTTAAGGAGATATTGATTCACAGTAATAAGTCTTCAAAGTTAGAAGAGGTAAAAACATCTTTGCATTCTAAAGAGCTCTTAGATAAAGAACTCTCCAGTAGCAATTCTGATGAATCAAAAGTTTTAATTTTTAGTAAAAGATCTTCTCAGTTAAAAAATAGTTATCTGACTTATAATTATTGTAAGAAGAAAGAGTACATTAAAACGGAGTGTTTTAAGCTTCGGAGTAAAGAAAAGAATCAGAAAGAGAAATTTACCAAAGCCAGTGTTGTTCAGAAGGACAGTGTTGTATACGCCATAACTGAAAATGATGCTAAATCTAAACAAGGATGGATTTTAGATTCTTATTGCTCATTCCATTTATGTATCCATCTAGATTGGTTTTTCTCTTATGAACATGTACATAGAGGAGTTGTGTTCATGGTTAATCTTGACTGCAAATTTTCTAGTAGAGCTGGAGTTTTGAATATTTTGAAAGGTATTTTTGTTGTAATGAAAGCTAACCAAATTGGTAAATTGTATGTATTGAAAGAATCTACTGTCATAGATTTAGCTGCAGTCTCTTCTCATATATTAAATTTAAATGTGACTGAGTGTGATATACGAAGGTTAGTACCATTAAGTTCAAGCAATATTCAGACTTGCTTAACATTGTCAAACTCTTTTCACTCTTGTGCCTCAACTACTTAAATGTGAGGTAGAGAATTGATGGTATCTCACTCAGTGGTGTGTTAATTGATTTGTGTATATCGATTTTAAAACTATAAGTGCACAGCTCGTAACAAGTAATATAGTGAAAGTAAAAGTTGATCCCACAGAGAATAAATAATTTAATTAAGTAAAATTCAAATCAACTAATATTTGAAAATTAAATACTTACTCCTTAAGAAAGTCAAAATTAAATTAGTATTCAAATTCAATATGAAATAATCTAAGATATTAATCTATTAATTAAAACTTAAAATTTAAATTATTAAATTCAAATAATTAAGATAAACTAGAATGATTAGATTTCATTAGGATTGTTTCAAATGAGTAAAAATATCTTTTCAAACTAATTTAAAATTTTATTGAATTAAAGTTATTAATTCCTTAAATATTAACTTTCCTCTTTCTTAAGTAAGAAAATTAATGATTGATGTAATTTATTAATTCTATTTTCATGAACAATAAATTTCAACAACCTATCAAGCTTCAAAGAACTATATTGGTCTTAAGATTATTCTTTTATATCTAAATAGAAATTTTTTAAAGTTATTGAATCTTTAATCTAAAATCATACATAGCTTTCATTCAACATACGATTTCAATTGATCATGTAATTAGTGGTCAGTCAATCACAAGTACTAAGAATTAATTTAACAAAACTTCACTTTCAAGAAATAAAGAAGTAATCAAACTAATCAATATCCATTATTCATAATCCTAAATCCTCCTAATTTCACTAATGAAATTAGTTATTTATGGCTAAATTAAACATAAAGAACGAAGAAATTAAGAAAATAAACATGATATTCATAATTTCAAAATTCAAATCAATAACAGAACAAAAACATAAAATAAAACGTAAACCAAAATAGTTCAAACAAGATGGATGAATAATCTTGTAGAAATGATGAAGTTGTCCTCAAGCTCAATTTTTCTTCCTCCTTTGATCTCCAATGGTGAAAAACTAATCTTCCCTTCAAAAAATCAAGAAAAATGTAGTAGGAAAATTGGTTCTCGATCATCTCTTTTCAGTTCCTGTTCACATCACCTCCTATATCCAAAAATCAGCTCCCTCAAAAATAGACTCCTACTCTCTTTCAAAAATAGCTTAGTACCAATTAAGTTCAAACAATGTTTAGGCTTGCTTAACATTGTCAAACTCTTCTCACTTTTGTGTCCCAATCACTTGAGTGTGATGTAAAGAATTGCTGGTGTCCCACTCAGTGGTGGGACTCACACATAAAAATCCTGCCATAAATTCCTGGTGAATGTATTTTTATATTGTGGGAAGACATTCTTGGTGAATGTATTTTTATATTATGGGAAGACTTATAAATAGGTATTTCACTTCAGTTATATATATATCAATTTTTTAAAAGAAAGAAACAAATAAAGAGAATTTTTGAGATAGAGAGAAAATATATATATATATATGAGATAATATAAATATAAGGGAATTTTATTTTCCCTATTTTGTTTATCAAATTTTTCCCATATAAATATTTAGGTTCCGCTTTTAATCCCGTGTTTCTTACTTCTTAGAATTATTAATTATAATTAATCCGTATATTTGTGGTATTTAAGAATTGCATCAATTTTTTTTCCTTTTATTTTATTTTTGCAATAAATTTTTATATATACGATTAAATGAAAGGGTATTTAAAATTGATACTCACCCTATTCTTTTATTTTAGAGAAAAAGAAAAATACGGAGATTAAAAAGGTAGTTAATTAATTTATTGAACAACCCATAGACACAATACTTTAGACAACATTTATGACTGAAATTTAGCATACAAAGAAAAGTTGTCATCTACTTATATAATAAGGGTACATATAAGTACGCAAATAATATAAATCATTGTGTACAATTAAATTATTTTCATAAATAGGGCACTACTTAGAAGTAAACTTGACATTTGATATTGACATTCAATTGATATAAAGGATGTTTGAAACTACTCGGACACTGTTTAATAAAAAAATGACAGGTGTAATATTTTTTAAATCTCTACACAAAATTATGGCCTAAATTTGGTGACTTTGAGAAGTTATTTTTTGGCACTAAAAACATCAATTGTGGCCTAAAAATAAAAACGTGTCAAATTATATGGGTTGATACAATTTAAAATTGTGTTATAATTATCAATATGATACCGACATCATTATATTTTTTAAATAATTAAAGTTTAATAGTAAAAATTAGTGGTCATATTATTATACATGATAAAAAATAATTCATAGTCATACTCTAATTTATAAAATAGAATGCAACTTAATAAAAACTCTCATAAATATAATATTAATTCATATATTGAAAAATGACATATTATTTATATAGCTCTTGTTTATATGTTATTAATCTCATTTGATATGTAAATATAATTACTTGCAATGATAATTTTAAAATTTTCTTAAGAAGTAATTTTTAATAATTTTCTTTCTAAATATTTTTTTATAAAAAAATATTCTAAATAAAAATTTTCTAAAAAATAAGAGAATGAACGGAGTACTATGCATTGTGCATGTATTGAATTAGTTTCATTATTTTCACTTCAAATATAGTAATATAAATATTAAAATATCATTTCCATTGCACAAGAACTCGAGTTTAAAAAAAATCACCAATTTATTATTCAATTAAAAATTCTGTAATATCGACGATTTTCGATTAAATCCTAAAAAAAAAAGTCTGATATTGATTTTTTCCATTTTCTACGGTGGTTCTTCATTCTCTCTCTGTTCTCCAAGCCTTCGTTGTTACCAAGTAAAAGTACCAAACTTTTTTTTGTTTTTTTTTCTTGCTTGTAAGCAGGAATGTGACGTGAAACGAACGGCAATAAAGCTCATAAATACATCTCTTATTCAACAACTACATAATGTACACATTGTCTCATCATATGTTAGAGATAGAAAAATATAAATTAATGCTTTGTTATTAATTTTAATATTTTTAATATATATGTCGAACTTTTAAAAAATAAATATATTTAGAACCCATAAAATAATAATTTTTCCTTCTTTCATTGGATGAATTATACATAAAGAGCATATAGATGACAAGAAAAAGAGAGTAGGACCAATATGACTTGAACATAATTGGGTGGAAAATCAGTCTATCTATTAACGTTTCGCACAGTGAAAAGAAAAGAAGATACACAATTAAGGGTAGAAAGAAAGCCAAATTTGCATTTGTTGCTTCAATAGTTATATAAATTTTAGTGAAACAAATAGATATAATTAACTTATTTAACACTTAATATATAATTAATTTCAGCATACATTGCGTGGAAGCAAACCAAATTCCCTTTGGGAGAGAACATTTTCCTATTGTATAGTCACTTCTAGTCAATAACAAAGAGAAAATAATGAGAATATTTAAGGAAGAAAAATAAAAGAAGAAAGAAAAATCAAGATCACTAACACTTAAGATAGAGAAATCAACTTGTTTGTGCAAGACGTCTTAGAAAGAACAAGATCAAGAAAACCATTCATTTTGACAAATATCTTTAAAACATTGGCGAGTCGGAGGGAGAAGAATTCACCAAATTAAGAATGCTGTTCCAATAATTTTTGTTATCTTCATAATAATTACTACCACTACCACCACCACTATTGTCTGAATGGACTTTACCGCTGTCCGACAAACTCCGGTCACCGGAATCACTAAGTAAGAGATTAGTAAAACCTTCTTCCATAACATTTCCTAAATGAATATCATGACTATTATTGTTATTGCAACTATTTAATCTCAAAGACTCTGATGTAGTCCATGGCCCTTCCAAGGAAATTGCTATGTGATCTTGATGATGATGGTGGTGGTGGTCTTGGTAATTTTCAGGGTCTTCTTCGTTGATAACTTCATTCTCTGATGAACTTGAAGTGCCAACCAACTCAACCATAGGAATTGAATTCTCTCCTCCAATTCCTGAAGAATTCATAATTAGTGATGATGGTGGTGGACCTGGTTGTGGTGGTAGTGGTGCATTTTTTGAGAAGGTTAGTGTAGATGTCGGAGATTCAAGGTCAGCACCAATTCCATTTGTGTTTAAACCAATACTTCCACCATTATTCCAACCTTTAAGTACATCAAGAGACTGGGAAGGAGGTGGTGGTTGAGCTGAAGTTGAACCAGGACCAGAAACATAGCCAGTAGGGCTAAGCTGGTGTTGAAATGAATGTGAACGTAGTTTTGATTCTCGAGCCAACCTAGCCTCGGCTTCCAGACGGGCACTCTCCCACTGAGCCATGTGACTAAGATTTGCTGCATTTTTGGATTGGCCATCAGTACTGGAAAGTAAAGCATCATTTTTGGGCTTGTGGGTGACTGGATCAATCCCCATTTTTGCTAATCTTTTCTTTAAATGTGTATTCCAATAATTCTTTATCTCATTATCTGTCCTTTTTGGCAAGTGAGTTGCTATAGCTGACCACCTAAAACACACCAAACAACAAAATAACATAAACATTATATAAGACCAAAACTTACATTAAAATTTTAAGAAAATTAATTTAATAAAAATAATTAAAAGAAAACCATTAATTTCAAGAAAAAGAAACCCCTCGTTTTCTGTGTGATGTACTGAAGAAAATAAAAACAAAAATATATATAAATACACAATAAGTGAAATTTTGGGTATTTGGATATGTCAGAAAATTTTAAAAATAATAAAAATATATTGACAAACAGCAGAAAACTATAGTTTCAAAGTCTAGGTCAAAAAGAAAGATTAATTATGTGAGTGGGCGAGTGGTTGGGTGTAATTAATTAAGAAAAGCCATTAGAGTAACTTGATTCTGTCTTTTGAAAACCAAGAAATAAAAAAAAAAGAACTATATTTAATTATTATTATTATTATTATTATTATTATTATTATTATTATTATACTTCAGTAGCATAACTCAAGATTTTAGTTCTTCGGTCGAGAAGATATGATAAATAAACCAATCTTGAAGAAAAAGAAAACACTACAAGATTAATTAAATTCAAAATTAAACCTGTTGCCTAACAGAGCATGAAGTTGAATAATAGTTTGTTCTTCTTGTAAACTGAATTTTCCTCTCTTAATATCTGGCCTTAGATAATTAGTCCATCTAAGCCTGCAACTCTTTCCACATCTTTGAAGACCTATAAATGAAAATTGAAATAACAAATTTAAATATATAGGTAAGTATTTCGAAGAACAACATGAGTACCACTTAATCAAAGTTTTACCTGCTTTAGCTGGTAAAGCTCGCCAACTACCATGGCCGTGTTCTTCAATATAAGCTAAGAGTTTTTGGTCTTCTTCAGGTGTCCATGGTCCTTTCTTTAAGCCAACCTTGTCGCAACAAGGAGCTCGACCCATTTTTGCTTGTGAAGCCAGCAATGAAGGGAAGTAGGTACAGTTTGCTCTTTATATAATAATAACACCAAGAAAATGAGAAAGAAACTTATGGTGAGAGAAAGAAAGAGAAAGGATGATTTTTGTGCCTGTAAATGAAGAGATGGGCAAAGAAGAAAGGTCAGCGAAATAAATGGGATAAAGAAATTAATTATAGAAAATCTTAGCTTTGTAATTATTTATATATATCAAATTAATCATTACTTCAATTATTTTTTAAAATTTTATCATGCATATAATATATTTTCTTTTTTAATCATTCAATATTCTATAATTTATAAGTTGTTGATTAATTTAAATTTGCGTCAGCTAAATTTATTAAGAGAGTAAAATGATATTTCTCAAAGTTTAAAAGTACTCTATACCCAAAATTCGAAATCCAAACATCTAGTTAAAGGAGAAAAAATATTATCATCGTATCCCACTCCTTTAAGGGTTATATAATTTATTATTTTATAAACTTTTTTGTTTATTTAGTTTCCTTCATTACTTGCTTTATAGGGCACATATAAATTTCCCACATGGATGTATAATTATATTAAAGGGATTCTATTGTCATTTCATGTAAGTTAATTTCCAGAAATTAATGACTATAAGGTTAGATCGCTCTCCATATATATTTTTCCACAGATTATGTCTCTTTCATATAATAATTTTCACAGACAAATTCATTTTGATTGGTTATAATTATAGTTTTTGTCATTGTTTTCTTTTCCAACTAAGTCTTGAAGTTGTCAATCTAAGTCTATAATAAGTAACATTATATTCCATTATACACCAATATTCTTTTATCAGTATCTTTTTATTTTATATCATATATATCTATATTTTAAAAAAATTACATTATAAGACAGTCATTCCATTAAGTATAATTATTTTTATAAAATTCACTAAATTAATTGCTTAATGAATTAGATAGTAACTGCTAAAGTTATCATATAGATTAAATCGGGTGAATTTAGATAAAATTATGTATCAAATTATGATTTTCAGATAGAAGTTTTCAAATTAAATTTAGGTTAATTTTTAAGTTATTGAACAAATTAAGTCACTCAAAATATTAAATTATTATCTCAAGAAATATTACTTAAAATTTCAAAAGCGAAAAGACATTGTTACATTTTTTTTTATTATTAAATTTAATGGGGTAAATCGGATTAAACCCAAAACTGATCAAATCATAAGAAATCCAAATGACTTTAGCAAGTTAAATCATTTCAAGTTGTGTAAATTCGAATAAATTCAAATTGAATAATCTAATTACTACACTACCATGGTTAATTTGGTTAACAATATTTCAACCAAAACATGCAACACTAGACAATTATAACATAAAAAATAAAAACCTAAACTGTATTTATAAAATCAAATAGATCTTTTTCAGCTATTTGAAAATATGTTTGAGATCCAAGTTAATTGGATTTTTAATCTTTACATATAATTAATGATCTGTAAATTTCAAAAAAAAATTAATGATCTGTAAATGTATTAATTTAATAAAATTAATTGCTAAAAAACCATAATTTAGACAGTTGGATCTTGGTTAAATAATTACGGCCAGCCTCATATGGTTCCCAGGATTACAGTCAATTGATTTGCTTTTGGCCATGTGATTGAGCCGACTTCACCATCCATTGGTCCATATGTATTATTATATGCTCTATTGTAGCCATTTTTCTCATAGTAATATGATTACAATAATAATGTGATCATAATAATATATGATTATAGCCATCTTTTTCATTGCCTACTAATAATTTGAGAGTGAGATTATAGAGTTTATAGGGTTTTTACCACTTCACAAAATTTCCTGGGGCCAAGTAAGACAGACTCTTTTATTCTAAGGAAAAATTACACTAAATTACACTAAATCTTTGTTTGCACCAAATAATAATAATAATAATAATAATAATAATAATAATAATAATAATAATAATAATAATAATAATAATAAATTGGGCTTGTAGAGCAGTGTCTGCCCATCAATTCTGGCTACTAATGTCCAAGGGAGTAGAGTTCAAATTATAGAAAAATTTATCATTCTTTAGACAAACAAACAATGTTATTTTTTATTTTTAAAAAATATCTTATAATTATTATGTAAATATATTAAAAATATACTAGGTATATACCTCAATGTAGAATATTTTAAAATTAAAAGTTTAAAAGTAGGTATTTTTTGAAACAAAAGAGTGAATATAATATCACTTATTCATACTTTCTCTTGACTATATGATTCATCTGTTAGGTTTTTTAATTTTTTCATCAGCTTCGTTTATAGAAGGTTGTCAAAGAAGTAGGCACCAACCATTTTTTGTCAAAAATGGAGGTGCCTAATTAAGGGGATTGTAAAAAATGGAGGTGCCTAATTTAGGACATTGTCAAAAGTGGAGGTGCCTAAATTTGGGAATTGTTAAAGTCAAAAATGGAGGTGCCAAATTTATTGACTAATTTCACCAACCCATGTTTTTGAAGCCTATATAAACCCATCCACTTCATTTGGAAGATACACCTTAAAAAATTGAAGAAGTAAAGAGAAGAGAGTGTCTTTGAGAGAATTTTGTGAGAAAAAATTCTTGTTCATAATTGAGTGAGGGTTGTGAGTGTTTGTAAACACATTGTATTTTTCTCCTTAATATAAGTCTGCAGCAGCTCCGGAGACGTAGGCATAATTGGCCGAACTCCGTTATCAAATTCTGTGTTATTATTCCGCATTTATTTTCGCTCTCTTACTAATCTGGTCTAAGGGAATAGAGTGATAATCACCTCAATTTCCCAACAACTGGTATCAGAGCTTTGGGTGATAAATTCTGTCAATTTTTTGCAAGATTACTATTCACATGAATAGTGAATTTCGTGAATAGTAAAATTTTATCGGCAGTTCTGATTTGTCGACAAAGGTGTCCTAGTACACAGTGGTTTGCAGAAACAGTCAGAAACGATCCAAAGGAGTCCAGATTCGAGTGGGAGCGATGGCTGCAGATGAAGGAAAAGTGAGAATTGAAAAGTTCGACGGTGCGGACTTTGGCTTCTGGAAGATGCAGATTGAAGTTTATCTGTACCAGAAAAAGTTATATCAACCTCTCTCAGGAATAAAGCCAGAAGGCATGAAAGATGAAGAATGGAATCTTCTCGACAGACAAGCCCTTGGAGTTATTCGATTGACATTATCACGAAATGTTGCTTTCAACATCGCCAAAGAAAAGACCACAGCAGGTCTAATGGCGGCTCTCTCCAACATGTATGAAAAGCCATCAGCTTCAAACAAAGTTCATTTGATGAAACGGTTATTCAATTTGCAAATGGCAGAAGGGGCATCAGTGGCCCAACATCTGAATGAATTCAACACAATCACAACCCAGTTGAATTCAGTAGAAATTGAATTCGATGCTGAAATTCGGGCTTTGATTCTCTTATCATCTCTACCAGATAGTTGGAATGCTACCGTTACAGCGGTCAGCAGCTCATCGGGAAAAACCAAATTGAAATTCGATGATGTTCGGGATCTGGTGTTGAGTGAAGAAATTCGACGAAGAGAATTGGGTGAAGCATCAACCTCTTCGGCTTTACACACAGAATCTAGAGGGAGAACTTTAGAAAAAAGTTCATATCGTAGCAGATCAAAATCTAGAAGGGACAAATCTAGATCGGGGAAGAAAGATTTCAAGTGTTATAACTGCGGCAAGAAGGGTCATTTTAAGAAAGATTGCCGAGCGCCAAAGAAAGATAGCGGTGCACAGGGATCTGCAAATGTGACCGAGGAAGCAGGTGATGCCATGATTCTAAGTGTCAACAGTCCAATTGAATCATGGATTTTAGATTCTGGGGCATCTTTTCACGCCACTCCGTGCCAAGAAATCATGGACAACTATGTCAGTGGTGATTTCGGGAAGGTTCATCTAGCTGATGATGAAACCTTAAAGATCGTAGGAAAAGGGGATGTCCGATTAAAGTTGTCAAACGGGAATACCTGGAAGCTGCAAGGAGTAAGACATATTCCTGGTCTTAAAAGGAATTTGCTCTCTGTAGGACAACTTGATGAAGATGGTTATGGTACAACCTTCAAAAGCGGTGAATGGAAGATTACCAAAGGAGCACTCGTCATTGCTCGTGGTAAGAAAACTGGCACTCTCTATGTAACCTCAAACTTAGAGAATGTTATTTCAGTAGCAGATGCAGATGAAAAATCAAACCTATGGCACCAAAGGCTTGGCCATATGAGCGAGAAAGGGATGAAGACGCTTTTGTCAAAAGGAAAGTTGCCGGAACTGAAAAGTATCAATGTCGGCCTATGTGAAGATTGTATCTTTGGAAAACAAAAGAAGGTCAGTTTTTCAAAGATTGGCAAGACACCCAAGGCAGAAAAATTAGAGTTGGTCCATACCGATGTATGGGGACCGTCTCCAATTCCATCTCTTGCAGGCTCATTGTATTACATCACATTCATTGACGATTCAACAAGAAAGGTATGGGTGTATTTTCTGAAGAAGAAATCAGAAGTCTTTGATACATTCAGAAAATGGAAGGCCATGGTAGAAAATGAAACTGGTTTGAAAGTCAAACGATTGAGGTCTGACAATGGAGGAGAGTACAGAGATAGAAGATTCAGAGAATTTTGCGCAAACAGCGGAATCAAGATGGAGAAAACAGTTCCCATGACACCGCAACAGAATGGCGTAGCTGAGCGCATGAACAGAACTCTGAATGAACGTGCCAGAAGCATGAGGATACATGCTGACTTGCCCAAGAATTTATGGGCTGAAGCTGTCAACACCGCTGCCTACCTAATAAACCGTGGGCCTTCAGTACCTCTGGATGGTGGAATACCAGAGGAAGCATGGAGCAAAAAAGAGGTAAACCTTTCACACTTAAGAGTGTTTGGTTGTATCTCTTACATACATATAGATTCTGCTGGAAGAAGTAAATTGGATGCCAAGTCAAACAAATGTGTCTTTGTTGGATATGGTGGTGATGAGTTCGGTTATCGGTTTTGGGATTATGAAAATCACAAGATCATTAGAAGCCGGGATGTCATATTCAATGAGAATGTGATGTACAAAGACAGATTAAATGCAAAATCAAATAGCTACAAGATAGATGTTGAAAATAAGGAATTTGCTGAGTTCGAGGATATTTCTGGAAATGATGTTCAGAATAGTCCTAAAGTAGAGGAGCCAAGCACGCCGGAATTGAGACGCTCCTCCAGAATTACAAGACCAATCCAACGTTACTCGCCTTCTTTGCATTACTTGTTGCTGACAGACAATGGTGAACCAGAGTGCTACGATGAAGCAATACAAGTAGAGGATTCAATCAAGTGAGAGTCTGCCATGAAAGATGAGATGGACTCACTCATGTCAAATCATACATGGGAATTAGCTGAACTACCACAAGGCAAGAAAGCACTCCACAACAAGTGGATTTATAGGATCAAAGAAGAGCATGATGGAAGTAAACGCTACAAAGCAAGATTGGTTGTAAAAGGTTTTCAACAAAAGGAAGGTATTGACTATACTGAAATTTTCTCTCCAGTCGTGAAGCTTACGACAATCAGACTGGTATTGAAAATTGTAGCCGCAGAAAATTTACATCTTGAACAATTAGATGTAAAGACAGCATTCCTTCATGGAGATTTGGAGGAAGAGATCTATATGAAGCAACCAGAAGGCTTCATTAAGGCAGACAAGAAAAATCTAGTGTGCAGGTTGAAGAAGAGTTTGTATGGTCTAAAACAAGCTCCTAGACAGTGGTACAAAAAGTTTGATAGTTTTATGAGCAGCAGCGGTTTCACAAGATGCCAAGCAGATCATTGTTGCTACATCAAGAAGTTTGACAATAGATTTATTATTTTATTGTTATACGTCGATGATATGCTCGTTGCAGGTTCAGACATGCAAGAGATTAAAAATTTAAAGCAGAAATTGTCAAAACAGTTTGCAATGAAAGATCTGGGTGCTGCAAAGCAGATTCTTGGAATGAGGATCAAGAGAGACATGAAGTCGGGGACTTTGATGTTATCACAGGCTGAGTACATAACCAAAGTACTAGCCAGATTCAACATGCAAGATGCTAAATCAGTGAGCACACCTTTAGGTGTTCATTTCAGACTCTCCAAAGAACAGTCACCGAAGACGGAGGAGGAACGTGCACACATGACGAAGGTGCCATATGCCTCAGCAATTGGGAGTTTGATGTATGCCATGGTTTGTACCAGACCAGATATTACTCAAGCAGTGGGAGCTGTTAGCAGGTACATGAATAATCCAGGCAAGGCACACTGGGAAGCAGTCAAATGGATTCTCAGATATCTTCGAGGTACCATTAAAAGTGGAGATACGACACTAGCAGGTTATGTGGATGCTGACTTAGCTGGAAATGTTGACGTTAGAAAGAGCACTACAGGGTATGTCTATACTCTAGGAGGTACCGCAGTGAGCTGGGTCTCTCAATTACAGAAGATAGTTGCTCTCTCCACAACTGAAGCAGAATATGTCGCTGTCACGGAAGCCAGCAAAGAAATGGTTTGGCTCCAAGGTTTCTTGGAGGAGTTGGGCAAGAAGCAAGAAAACAATATCTTGCATTGTGACAGTCAGAGTGCCATACATCTAGCGAAGAATCCGTCTTTTTATGCCAGAACGAAGCACATACAGTTGCGGTATCACTTTATCAGGTCACTTCTGGAAGATGGGATTTTGAAACTTGAGAAGATTAGTGGAACTCAAAATCCGGCAGACATGTTGACGAAGACGGTGACTATTGATAAACTGAAGCTGTGCTCAGCTTCAGTTGGCCTACACTAGTATCAAGGTCGTAGAAGAGCTGTTGCATTGATCAAGGTGTGAAGACAGATTGAAATCAGTCTTCAAGTGGGAGATTGTCAAAGAAGTAGGCACCAACCATTTTTTGTCAAAAATGGAGGTGCCTAATTAAGGGGATTGTAAAAAATGGAGGTGCCTAATTTAGGACATTGTCAAAAGTGGAGGTGCCTAAATTTGGGAATTGTTAAAGTCAAAAATGGAGGTGCCAAATTTATTGACTAATTTCACCAACCCATGTTTTTGAAGCCTATATAAACCCATCCACTTCATTTGGAAGATACACCTTAAAAAATTGAAGAAGTAAAGAGAAGAGAGTGTCTTTGAGAGAATTTTGTGAGGAAAAATTCTTGTTCATAATTGAGTGAGGGTTGTGAGTGTTTGTAAACACATTGTATTTTTCTCCTTAATATAAGTCTGCAGCAGCTCCGGAGACGTAGGCATAATTGGCCGAACTCCGTTATCAAATTCTGTGTTATTATTCCGCATTTATTTTCGCTCTCTTACTAATCTGGTCGAAGGGAATAGAGTGATAATCACCTCAATTTCCCAACAAAGGTATTTATACTTGTGTTCTAAAACTACAAGTTCAAATTAATCCCGATGTATTTAATTAAATTTTAGTTTCACAAATTAAAAATATTTAAAGATGGAATTAAAATGTTTACTCGATAGAAAGATATAAAATATTATTTTGCTTATTTTTGATATAAAATAAATAAAATATATCTAAGTAAAACAATAATACAAAACATTTGGCTGTATATATATATATATATATATGTATGTATGTATGTATGTCAGATTCAGAACAAACAATGATGTAAAATCGCTTTTGTTTTGTTTCTGTTTTTAATTGTTGAATAAGAACGACTAAGAATTTATTAGTGAGAAGAACTACAGCTTGTCTTGTTTTGCGCAAGGATTGTAAACAAATTAAATAAATGTCGGATTATGAATTTTTGAGTCTATTCTAATTAGATTAATTATGTGATGAAAAACATTTATAAAATTCGGAATTAAAGTCATTAATTAAGAAATTTTTTTGCTTCGTCTAGTTAATTAGCTTAAATTTTACTTTGTGTACTTGTAGATAAAAATCTTTAATAAGATGATTTCCAGCTCTAAAGATACAAAATGTGTAAGTTCATTAAGGTGGTTTTTTTTTAATATTGTTATTTCTAAAATATTATTTAGACTAGACATGTGATGAGATTTGAACTTCTAATATTTTAAATAATTTCGAAAGGGTTTATTTTTGTATTGTATTTAGAATAAATTAATAAACATAAAATAGAGAGTAATTAATTGTTTAATGAAAATCACTTATATAGAAATTGATTTTTCATGGTTAAGTATTAAATGTGAAATATTTTGAATTTTTAACTTTACTAACTCATATATTTATAGTTCATAATTCTACAATTTTCCTGACTTGTTCTTTTATTAAATTTATAAAAAAAATTGATATTTTATCATAGCGATAATTAAGTTAATGAACAACAAAATTTTAATAATAATAATAATAATAATAATAATAATAACAACAACAACAACAACAACAATAATTAAAGTTTAGAATTCATTTGTAAATTATATTGACTTTGAGACGTACTTAGCTTTTGAATATATATAATTAAACATGTGGAATCAAATAAAATTCATAAAATTTATAATCAATCAATTGAATAAGTATCTATATATAAAATGATAGTAGATTTAAATTTATATTTTTAATGAATAATTATAAAAATAAAAATGATATATGTGAGATCTAAATTCACTTATATAATTCAAATTATGGATTATGAAATTTCATTTATAAGGAAAAAGTTCTAAATATGTAATAGTGTTTTTTAATAGATAAAAAAATGGACTATAAAATCTTAAAATTATTCTCAATATTCTTGACATGTGCATTAAAAAATATTTGTAGGATGAACATCAACTTCTGCTGATCTTACGTGCCCCTCTCACCCTGCCTTCATAAAAATGGCAAAATTAATTGTATAACTTTTCCCAGTAACCCCACTGCCATAAATCTTACCTCTTCTTACTCTACAAACTACTTGAAAAAAAAAAGAGAGGTAATAATTACCATATTTAATTTAGTTATAAATTCAAGGAAAGCGTGAAAAAAAATTAGAATTTGAAAATTCACTTTCTGTATATTTAATTAAAAAAAAAGTCTTTGTTCCCAAAAAAGAATTATTATTCTTTTAGTCTTAAATATTAATTTTTCTTAATTTGTATAAAATGAAAAGTATATATTAATTTTTCTTAATTTGTATAAAATGAAAAGTGTGTTTGTGAATTTAAGACTAAAAGAATAATATTTTTTTTTCGTGTTATCAAAATTAATAATTTTTCTTGTTATATTATGCTTGATAAATCAAGACCCTCCTATTTATTTACTTAATTAATAGTCTCTTTACTCAACCCTCACGGACATGGAGCCTTCTAGTCCACAACCAATATATATTTTTCTAATTAATTAATCAAATTATCCAGTTTTGTTAGGAGTTCGGTTTAATAAATTATTTGGTTTCCAAGTAGTTAGCATTTAAAGTAAGTTCAATTAAATTTGGTTTGCATAAATTTTGATTTGATTATCCAAATTAATACACATCCTTTCTCACTTTACCTTTAAATGAATACTCTTATCTAATTTTTCCACTCTCAACTTTATATCCTTTTTATTAACTCTCAACCAACAGACCTCAATTACTTCTTAAAAAAATGTCAATTGGATATGTATGCCATAACATTATTTTAAAATGATAATATTTAAATTTTGGAATTCTTTAAGCATATAATTTACAAAAAAAAATGTTATACCAAATGGCTCCAAGATCTTTAAAAGCTTTCTTGATGGGGAAAATTACACTGTCCATGTCTTTTTCGGTTCCCATTTCATGTTTACGGCAATATTTTTATTTTATTTTCAAAACCATGGCGCTTGCATTTTTTTAAATTCTTTTTTAAAATCGTTGATTTTTTTCTGATTTTATTATTTTATTTTTATATTTATTTATTCATAAATAATTTTTTATATGATATTTTTAATATACATACAAAAAAATAAATATATACAATATATTCATAATATATATAACATATATAAAAATACACAAACAATAAATAATAATATATATACATCATATATCAAGCATCTATCCAACATTTACTATATCTACTAAATATCTATCAGATATCCATTAAACATCTATCAAATATCTACAGAATATTTTTAATATATTTTAACTTTATTTTTTTATTTTTATATACATACACCATATACATAATATATATAATAGTACATAAAACATATACATAAAATCTACTAAACATCTATAACATTTATTAAATATATAAAATATCTACTAAATATCTACATAATATATGCATAGTAAAATTAATATTTTTTTTTACTTTTTATGTATGTAATATATAAAATTTTTTAAAAATAAATTTCATAATTTTTATTAATATAGTTTTTTATATACTTTGCTTTTTTTTTATGTGTGATATTTGTTTTTTTGTAATTAAAATTAAATTTTTTTAAAAAAATTAATAAGTTATATATACTGAAAAAAATAATTTAAAATATTATTATTTTATTAGAATTGTTTTTAATATTAAAGTTTGAAAAAAATGAAAGTTAAAGTAAAATATCGATTGCAGTGGAAGAAGGTATATTTAAAAAAATTATTTTAATGAGAAATTAGATATTTTTAAAATTTTATTTTAATTTTTTTAAAAGTGTAATTATTTTTATTTATTGTAGTAATTTTAAAATAAAATTTATTTATTTTTGGATAATTTTGTAAATGTCCCTTCTTGATGCCAATGTCCAAACCCTTATGATCATATACCAAAACAGTTAGCCCAATAATTGGAGCTAAAGACCCAAATAAAAATTGGGCCAAACTGATGAGGGATAGTTATTGAAATATGAACTTTTGACAAAAATATAAAAATAAAAATAAAAATTTTTAAATTTAATATATTTATAAATTATTTATTAAAATATTAAATTTTATAAAATATTTATCTAAATGCTAAATTTTTATTAGTTGACAATGAATTTATAATATATTTATTGTGAGTTTATTATAAGTTTATAAATTTTTATGAATATAATAAAATAGTTAAAATACTGTCGATAAATTTTTTTTTTAAAAAAATATAGTAGAGAGTGTCGGTCTGAATTATCAATCCCAATTTGTTCTGCATAATCCAACTCAATCAGAGTCTCCATCTCATTTCTGCTAAATTTTTGAACAACCTCTTCAAATTATTAAAAGAAAATTAGATAACATATTGCTTTTTTTTAATTATTCTATAACATTTCAGAAATTTCAGAAATTCTTTAAATTTAACTAAAAATTTATATTATGTATACGTATAATTTATTTCTAGTATATTACTTTTTTAACTTAAGAAGTGAGTATATATTATGTGTACGTATAATTTATTTCTAGTATATTACTTGTTTAACTCAAGAAATGAGTATTCTAAAAAATAAAAATTAAAAAATGGGTGTTTTGGAAAAAAAAAGGATATTTTTAAAAATATTTTCTTTAAATATTTTTGTATAAATCCCAATTATTGATGGATGCATCCGTTGGACTAAATTATACTATTAATTCTATTGTAATCACTAAATATTAATTTATGAACATGACAAGTGAATGAGAATCTTGAAACATTTTAAAAAATTTCAAGCAACTCGAATTAATTGGAATTTATTAAAAATATGTGTAACTGAATCACCAATTAGATTTTCATGATTTTTTAAAAAAATAAATTGATGTTAAGTGACTAAAAAATAATTATTGCTGATGCATTAATTTTTTAAATATGGATGAAATTTGTTTATTAGTTTTATTTATCAATTTGACTTGGTTAAAATGTACAAACTAGTGGAAGCTGGAAAATGAGTGTTATGGATTATTGTTTGGAAATTTTTCATTAATTTGAGGTGCAAATAGAAAGACTATTCCTATAATAATCAAAATCAATATTTTATATACCAAAACTTATTTTTTTAATAAATTATATTAAAGAAATATTTAATAAAACAAAAATTAATGAGATTTTTCAATAGTTGATTTGAAATTTATAAATTGAATAATTAATATTCGCATTAGAAATCTAATTAACATTGATTTATTAGTTAACATATTTTACATTTTTAATTAAAATTATAACTAAGAAATATCAATCAAACCAACATGAAACCTTACACATCTTCTTTCTCTAATATAAATAACTAACATTGATCTGATTTATACAGCAACTAGAAAGTAATACTTTTTCTAGTTGTCGTAAGTTAGATTTTTAGCAAAAAACTAAAAAAGTTTTTTTTTAATTTATAAAGATATTTTTTTTTCCTTGATCATTTAGATTTGCTTCATATTCAAGTTTTAGTCTCACTTAAATAATATGGATTTCTTATAAGTATTTTAGCTTTGGATTTTTTTTGGTGCTTTATAATAAAATACCCCAAAATGGAAAATATTTTTAAAAATACCCATTTCCTATTGTAACAGTTGATATATTAAAATTATACATTATTTAGTGTAATACACGTACACATAAACATACATCATACACTATTTTAATTTTAATTTTTAAAAAATTATAAAATATTTTTAAAAAAAATTAAAAAAAATGACATGAATTTAATTTTTGTGTCCACCATAATTTTTAAAATGATTATATATATATTGAATTGTCACAATAAGAGCAATAAACTTTATGTATTAAATTTTAACAAAACTATGGTACTCAACAAATTAAATTTGAAATATCTAATTAAATTAGAACGATTTCTTACTAATTAATTTACATACTCAAAAATATAAATTTTGATAGTATAAAAAATTAAATAAATATATATTAAAATATAATTTAGTGATAAGTATATTTTTTTTATATAATATAAATTTTAAAAAATAAATAAAAAAATATATTAACTTAATTCTAAGAGAGAGAGTGAGAGAGAGAGAGAACGTAATCTTTTTTTTTTTTCTTTTATGGAAGGTGCATGCACTGAGGAGTAGTGGAGAGGCAATAATAGACGGAAGCCGATAAAAATAAAGAGTGCATTAATTCAAAGTGACTTAAATGGATGCAATGGTAAACTCCTTTTGTCGTTTTAGCATTTGATGAGAGATTTATGATTTAGTTGTTTCAATGATGAGATGACAAGAAAGCACCAACTAAGAATAAATAGATTATAGCAGCCAAATGGATAACAACAATATCCTTCCAAGAAGAGGGGAATGAGGGTCCAATGAAGCTTCAATTTTTTAAGCCTTTTATTATTTATATATTATCTTACCATTTTCGCTAGGAAAAAAAAACACTCAATCACTGAAAATTCAATGAATATTGAATTTTAATTACTTTTTTAAAATCCAAACTTCTATCACATTTGGGAAAATTTTTAAAACCTTGAATTGCAATCTTTGCTTTTTCTTTTTTGCTTTAAATTGGAAAATGGAAGAAATAAATTGGGAAATGATTAAATTTCTTAGTCACAACAATCTTTTTTTCAGAAGAAAAAAAGAATTAGTGAGTTTGAATTATTAATTTCTGATTATGAGTCAAAGGCATTTTTTATTATTTAGCCCTACAAGTGTATGAATTTTTTTACCTCTAAACAATAATTTTTAAATTCAATTATGATATATATATATTTTTATTTTTAGAGATTGTGAATTCAGTTGCAATGTCTCTTTTTAATAGTCATAATAGTTTATAAATTAATATATTATAATTAATAGAAGATTTTCATTACCTAAAAGAATAATGTTTTCTTTTTTAATATATTAAAATTAATATTTTAAATATTTTAAAATTATTATATAATAAATTTTAACTCCTCTCTTAATATTAAATTATGGGTCCGTTCTAGGTATCATCGTTTTATTTTATATATTTACTGTTATAAATTATAATGATAAGAAATGAAAGAGAGAATTTCGTTTTACAGAAAGTTAATTGGTTTTGATTTGGTTTCAAGGACACGCTATGTACTTCTTCTGCATTTTCTTATTCTTTCTTAAATATCTGTCTTTCATCATTTTTGGTTGTTTGCCTAACCTATGATGATTCTCTTATATTAATGTACATAAAATGTATAAAGAGTAAAACAATGCTTTATTCTAATTTGGAACTGCAATAATTGTGGATCCCAAACTTAGGAGACTAATGTTTATATTGTTTACTAAGATATAATACAACAACAACAACAATAACAACAACAAAGCCTTAATCTCAAGTCAATTGGGGTCGGCTATATGAATTCTTCTTTTTCACTCAATACGATTTAAGGTTATCTCTTCTGATAGATGTAACATCATAAGATCATTTTGGACCACCTTTGATCAAGTCAGTTTAGGCATACCTCTGCATATTTTAGATATATCTACTCTAACTTATTCGGTTTTTCTAGCCAGCGCATCGTTAGGTCTTCGTTTCACATGGTCAAACCATTTCAATCCATGCTCTCTTATCTTATCCTCAATAGGTGTTGCCCCCACTTTTTCTCTAATGCAATCATTGCGGATTCTATCTATCCTAGTATGACCATACATTCATCTTATCATTCTTATTTCAGCAACATATATTTTACTTATGTGTTGTCCTTTTACTGTCCAACACTCACTAACATACATCATTGTAGGGCGTATTACAATGCGGTAAAATTTTTCTTTTAATTTAATTGGCATCTTTCGATCACATTGAACTCATGTAGCACCCCTCCACTTCATCCAACCATCTTTAATCCTATGATTTATATCTTCTTCACAACCTTCATCTTCTTAAAAAATAGAGCCAAGATATTTAAAATAAGTATTATGAGGTACTGCTACACCCTCTAAAATAATTTTATATTTTTCTCTATTCTCGCTATTAAATCTACAATGCATATACTCAGTCTTAGTCCTACTTAGCTTAAAACCCTTAGATTCCAAAGTACTTCTCCATAACTTCAACTTTTGACTTACTTCTGCTTGAGTCTCGTCTATTAATACAATATCATCTGCAAACATCATACACCAAGGGATGTCATCATGTATATGTCTTGTTAGCTCATCTATGACCAAGGCGAAACGATAAGGGCTCAAAGCTGAACCTTAGTGTAATCCAATAGAAATGGAAAAATCCTTAGTTTCCTCTCCTACAGTGCGGACACTAATGATAACTCCCTCATACATATTCTTCAAGACTTGAATATATTGTACAGATATTTCCCTACGCTCTAGGATCCACCATAAAACTTCTCTAGGGACTCTATCATAGACCTTTTCCAAGTCAATAAAAACTATATATAAGTCCTTCTTCACTCTCTATACTTTTCTATCAAATCTCTTATAAGAAAAATAGCTTCAATAGTTGATCGACCAGGCATAAAGGCAAACTGATTTGAGGAGATACAAGTATCTAAACTCAAACGGTGTTTTACAACTTTTTCTCACAATTTCATAGTGTGGCTCGTAAGTTTTATACCTTTATAATTTGAACAATTCTCAATATCTCATTTATTCTTAAAAATAAGTATCGAATTACTTTGTCTCCATTCATTAGGCATTTTCTTTGTACTTAAGATCTTATTGAATAAAGATGTCAACCATGTAACTCATGTATCTCCCAAACATTTCCAAATCTCAATAGATATTCCATCTGGTCCACAGACTTTACCAACTTTCATCCTCTTCAAAGCTTCTTTAACTTTCAAAAACCTAATCCGTCTAGTGTATTTCATATTTTTTTCCGGCCTAACGTCTAAACCCTCAATGTTATCACTATGGTTACCATTAAAAAGTTTCTCAAAATAGCTTCTCCATCGTTCCTTAATATCCTCTTCTTAAACCAGAACCTTATTCTCTTTATTTTTAATGCAATTAACTTGGTTTAACTCACGACATTTCTTTTCTCTTATCTTAGCCAATTTATAGATAGCTTTTTTCCCTTCCTTTGTTCCAAGTTTTTCATACAAACTCTCTAAAGATTGTGCTCTTGCTTGACTAACTACCTTTTTAGCATCTTTTTTTGCTTGTTTGTACTGCTCAAAAGCATCATTGTTATTACACTTGGGCAAACTCTTAAACCATTCCCTTTTACTTCTTACCGCTTTTTGCACTTCCTCATTCCACCACCAAGACTCCTTTGAGGGATGTCCACACCCTTTAAATTCTCCAAAAATCTTTCTAGCTACTCCTTTAATTGTTGTAGACATGCATATTCATATATCATTTGATGACATGCTCACATCTTCGTCCCACCCTCCAGCTTTGACCAACTCATCCTTGAACAACAATTATTTTTCACCTTTTAAAGTCCACCACCTAATCTTAGGACTATTGTTCATCCTTGGCCTACTAGTCAACCTCTTAAACTTGATATCCAAAACCACTAACCTATGTTGAGTGGTCAAAGTCTCACTTGGAATAACCTTACAATTCTTGCATCGAGTTTGATTGGCTTTTCTTATGAGTATGAAGTCAATCTGACTTCTATATTGTCCACTTTTAAAGATCACTAGATGTGATTTTTTTTTTATAAAATATCTATTTGCCAGAATCAAACCATAGGCTAAAACAAAATCAAGGATACTCTTACCTTCTTCATTTCTAATTCCAAAACCATACCCTTCATGTATCTCTTCAAAACCTATTCTATCTTTTCCTACATATCCATTTAAATCTCCTCCTATAAAAATATTTTTATAATTTGAAATTCCTCGCATAAGTTTATCCATATCATCTAAAAAATTTTGCTTCCTCTCCTCATCCAATCCAACTTGAGGGGCATATGCACTAACTATGTTGATGGTCTCATTATGGAGCACAAGTTTAATTAAAATAATCCTATCGCTTACTCTTTTCACCGCTACAACCGTCTCCTTTAGATTCCAATCCAAAATTATACCTACTCCGTTCTTACTTCTATTTGTACCTATATATCATACTTTATATCTAGTATTCTTAACTTCTTTACTTTTTTCTCCAACCCATTTAATCTCTTGAATACAAGCAATACTAATTTTCTTTATCTCCATAATATTAACAAGTTCTCTCAGTTTACCTGTAAGAGATCCAATATTCCAAGTTCCTATTCTGATTTTACTCACTAATTGTTCTTTCTTATGCTTCTTCCTATAAATTTTTTTTACCATTATCTAAACATGTATCTCTCGTATTACTCTTATTATTCGTATTTTGGACTAACTTCTTTATCCAGACTCGTCCATGATATGAGAACTTTTGTTTATTATGCACCATATCCGGGCGCCGACATAGAGCATTGCATTCGGGAAACGCTCTACACTCTTGCTTATTTTTTACTACACCCGAGCTCTGATGTAGCGCGTCGCAAATAGGGAACGCCCCAACGATATTATTATTAGAATCCATATAATGAGATATGACAAAAATTTTACGCTGGCTGTTACCTACCGCAATCCTCCTATTTTATCCTAGCTTGGGACCAGCTATACACAAGAAACTCATGTATAAGCGGAGTTTAAGATATAATACAAGAGATCAAAATAAATTCCTAATCCTTTCTTAATTTCTAATTTACCAAAAAAAAGAAAAAAACTTAACATAATGAACTCAAAACAGTATATTATTAACCAAAACTAAGGTACAGTAATTACAAGTCCAATTGCAATTATATATATTAATTTCACTAATGCACAATTTCATTTTACAAGAATGTAGGCAAATAATATAAGCAATAGCCAGATTTTGGTGCATCCAATTGACAAAGGGAGAGAAACCCAAAAAAAAAAACGAAGTTCAATAGCTTATGCAACATGCAAATCCTTCAATTCCTATTATTTGGAAGAAGGGACTCTATTCACAGACCACAATCAGGTCACAATCATGAAACCCAAATCTCTAATTATTCTGGGTTTTCTATAAGTTTTCTATTTTAATATTTTGATAGTTCAATAACTCCATAGACAATCAAGGTCTACTGGTCCAACAGAACTTAAAGGAGCCTCTTGATCCTCGAAGGATCTCTGAACCAAGTCAGGGTTAATTACCACAGAAGACATATCAGGACTAAGGCCAGTGTCCTGTGAAAGTTCCATTTTTGAGTTGTTCTTCATGTTTCGTACTTGGTTTTCAAGCAACACCCTCAAGATAGACTGTTCTGGCATCACAACAGAATCTGGATACTGAAAATTTGTGAAATTTGGTGAATTTTGAGACAAATATGAAGGGTTTGAAACAGAGGTTTTTGAAAACAAAGCAGAGGCAGGGGATATGTTGGAAGAAGATGAAGAACCCAACAGAGAAGAAAAAGAAGTTTTGTTGAAGTTATTAACCATGTCTTCTTGGGGTTTGAGGCCCTCCATTGATTTGGAGAAGCAGGTCACGTGAGATGTATAGCCTTCATTAGTCTTTGTTCCAGTGTTGTGTGGAGAAGAAGAATCCATTAATGGAGGTAATAAAGATGGCCTGAATCCATTTTCATAAGAGCTTAACCTTACCAACCCTGAAATATGAGTTTTCTTTCCACCAGAGCTCTTTTGGAAAATTCTACAAATAACCCATTCATTCTGTGAAGAAGAAACAATTGAAGAATCATCAATACTCAATAGCAAGAGAAGAGCACAAAACCGAGGAAACAGAACAAGAATTATACCTTAGCTGTTTTAGGAAGACTGTAAACTGAGTATTTTCCCTCTAATCTATACTCATGCATAACCCAATTGGTTTTTGTTCCTTTAGGAGCTCTCCCTTTATAAAATACCAAAGTCTTCTTCATTCCAACAAGGGTTTTAGCCCTGTATATTTCTTTGTCTTTGCCTGTAGCTTTCCAATAGCCAGCATCAGTAGCTCTGTTTGTTCTCAAACCAGTTGGGTACTTTCTGTCTCTGACACAGAAAAAATACCATTCTTTTTCACCCATTTTGGCCATTCCTTCATTAAACAAACATAAATCCATAAGTTAGAACATAATCTAGCAAAAACCAAATTTTCTTGGAATAAAGAAGAAAAAAAGAAAGCGAAAAAACAGAAAAACAATGGCATAAACCTAAAGAGGCTTACGAGGCAAATCCCAGGGCTCACACTTGTTCAAATCTACCTGTCCAATAGCTGTAGCACAGAAACAGTTATCAATAACCTTTTGAGATAGATAGTGAGTTATTAGCTCTTCATCAGTTGGATGGAATCGAAATCCTGGAGGCAATTCCATCTGCTCATCATCTTTACCAACCATGGCATTAGAATTGGAATTGTTTTCCATAACCTTCAAAATCTCAGAGAACTCCACCACAAGGATCTGTTCAAACCTCCAAAGGGTCCTGGAAAAGCTAAATCTTGCAGATCAAAAATCCCAAATAGAAAATGAGGAAAGTGATTAAAAATGCAAGATTTGAAGAGATGAACAACTGGACGGTTACTGTAAAAAAGAAAGAAAGGTGGTGTTAAGAAAAAAAAAGAGAAGTGGTGATCAGTAGAACTCCACAAATAGAGGTTTTTGGAGAGGAAAGAAGCGTGTTTATAAGGCAACTTCTGTGGATGGTTTCAAGCTTTCATCTCTCTGTATTTGTCCATCTTTAAATTTCTCTCCAATTTTGACCAGGAACATATCACCCTCTATGCCTTTACATGTAAACGAGATTTATAGCAACTCCTTTTGTTTTTATTCAAAGTCTTTATGTTAGTTGTTTGCTGTTTAACCAAAGTTATGTATTTATGCAATATATAATAAATATAAATATATTAGGAAGTAGGGGAGGCCAAGTTGAAGTAATCATATCGTTTTTTGTTTTGGTGTTATTATTATTCTATCTATCAAAATCAAGTTAGTTTCGTCCATATACTAAGGCCCTGGCGGCACACTATATGGTTCTAGTTCGATTGAATTAATGATTTTTTGGTTTATCTTGTAAACTTGATTTTACATAAGCAATATTTAAGTAAAAAAAAAACAAAATTATTTGTTTTTAATAATTATTTCATGGTAATTTTTAATAGACCAGGTTATGCGTTTTGGTGGCTGCAGCCTTTGTCCAAGTACATACTGATCATATGCATGAAGTAGCTTTATAGTGATGATTGAACAAAACGGATTGACGTTTTTCAGTTAATCATCATTCACTAGTCCCACATCAACTATTCCAAGCCTCAATTGAGGCACCATCTTTCCTTGCATGTTAAATCCATATAAAACGACATTGCCTGGACCCATGTCCAAGTGCTTGGATCTATGCTTCTTTTTATTCTTATTTATCAATGAGAAAAATCGATGTCAGAATTTAATTTTATATTTAAATTCATTCTATATTTTTAAGGCTTAATTTCATTTATATATATAATCATAAGAAAAAAAAATTATAGTTTAATTTTTTAAGATAAAATTAAAAGCAAGTGGACAATTAGAGGGGCCCTGCTTTTTACTATTGTGAAAAAGAAGAAGAGCAAATGTTATTGCATTTTTACCAAATGCAATAACATAGCCATCATGAAGTTGGAAGATTGATAGTAATATTTAATATAAGCTTTACTTACGACTATTCAAATTATAGGGTGAAGTTAACCTATCTTATCTAAATTTAGCTAATAAGAAAATATGTGTTTACTTTACTATTTTGGATCAATAATTCACATGAAAATAGTAATCAATAATAATAATAAAATTATTATTATTATAATAAGTTTTCCAAAGTCGGTCGTCAAACGACTAACTACATAATAAATTATTAAATTATACATAACAATTTTAATCTTTCGTTCATATCTAATATTCATCTAAGGTTCAAAAGTTTTCTTTTTTAAAAAAAATTAATTACATATAAAAAAGGAGGAGAATGTATAAAGTTCAAATTCAGAACTAAGTGAAAATAAACTCAGACCTAAGTGAAAATGGCACTCTTAGCTATTAAACTAAGACCAAGTGATTATCTAAAGTCTAAAGTTAACATACATGTCAAAACAAGTTTTAATTTAATGTTGAAACCAAAGAAAAATCTTTCAAGTTACGTACATTCAATATTTAATTATTTAATTAAATTATCAAATTACAATTAATAATATTATGTTGTGCCCAAAAGACGTGTACAAGCAAGTAATGCAATTTTTAAAGAAAATGGGGCCTTTCTCTCAAAAACAAAACATTAATTGTACTATTAACCTCTTTAAGTAAACAAATTTTAAGTACTAAAAAGCACTTAATTTTGTCTCTACGGTTTCTAGAGATTCTCTCTTACGTTCATATAATTGTCCTTTTAAAAGATTCTTTTCAATCATTTAGTGGCTAATGCTTATCATCTTTTTTTTTTCCTTTTTTTTTTTGAAAAAATAAAAAAGCTGCGAGATCAGTCCCCAATTTCCTTCTAAGAAGCAATTTGTCTTTGCCTTGGCAAGATTAAACTACCCTTTTGTAGATTTTATTGCTTTTTCTAATTTTTTTCACCGGAAATATTAATCGATTTTATATAAAATTAAATTATCAATCAAAGCAGAATTAAAAAAAAAACTCGCAATTATAAAAAATATTATTGTAAATTCTAATATAAATAAAAAATTGAATATAAAACTATTATAACAATTAAATATTATATTATTGTTTATAAATTAGAGTTTGACATGCTAATTTCCTAATAATATATACTCATATTTTACATCTATTTTATTCATTTTCTATAATTATACATTTAAAAATCTTTCACATGCTTTATAAAATATGGATTTAACTAATATGTAATTTTTTTAAAAAAAATAATAGAAATAATATTTATAAAATCACGAATTAACATTGAAAATTATTTCACATTTATAAGGTAATCAAATTGGATGAGGTTATAACAGTCAATTTCGTGGACAAAAAGAAAAAAAAATGAAGGTAAAAAGGTGATTGGTCTATATATTATTAATCATATAATTAACATTTTACTTTCCAGTGCTCCTTTCCTTTTCGGGAAACCGGAAAAGAATGCCAGATAAAAGACGCGTGGCAGCCTTTCTCATATTGAGGAATTTCGATCTTATTGGTAACTTCGTTGATCCAACGGCTAAGATTCAATCATACTGTCAACGTTTTATATCTGCAACGTAAGGTAACGAGAAAATTTTGGAATAGACAGTGCCGCCATTGCCGACGGAGAAGCAATCCAAAAACTCCACATGAATGGCTGTGATTGGGTCAGTTAAGAGGTCTTACCGAACCTAATTTTTTTTAAGTTTGTTGACAAATTTAACCCAAGTGCTGAACTGGCAAATTTTGGGCCCCTGCTTCCTATGGAGCAACATGAGACCATGACGGGGGCACACACGTGGTCAAATTTGGTTGGGTGGAATAGTATAACAAAAAAGTTCAAAAGTTAGGCTACCCGATTAGACAATCACATTAGGGTAGCACGGTGATAAAAATATTTTGAGCGGCTCGTTTGATTTATTCAAAAACCTTTTTTTTATATATATAAATGTTTAATTATTGTTTTATTAGTTTGTCCAAACTTAGAGTATTTATCTTCTAATATAGCGCAGATGGACAGTCATTGTATTATTTTGTAGTTATTTTAAATAAATTATTAATATTTAACATGTAATTAGTCCTCTTATAGTCTTATAGAATTTTCACATGATATCAATTCTATTTATTCTTGTATTTTTATACTCACCCGACCTATAATTAATAACCTTGTTAACTCATTTATTTTAAAATAAATGCATAATCATTTTTTTATAAATATAATATATTTAACATTGATTAAATGTACTTTTGGACAAAATTCAAATTTAAAACAAAAAAAAAGATGTGGGGCTTTATCAAAAATATGATATGATTAATAATTAGAAACTTTGGTCAAGTTGAAGTTTGAAAATTAAATTATAATTGTAAAAATGTAAGATTGTAACTATCACTCGTGTAACATATGACCTGATGAGACTTCGAAACAGTGTCGCTTTGACGAGCTTAATGTGCTAAAGAATCTTGATGGGAACTCTGTTAATAAGTTTGATGTCTCAGAATGAGCAGTAATTCTCACCAATCTATATTCTAAATTATAGACTGCACGTGTGACGTTCCTATAATTTGTTACTATATATATACATTGCTTTCATCACTTATCACATATCTAACATTGACCAGTTGGATATAATATTTATGTTTCTTCATTATTGATATTGGAAATTAATTTTTTTAATAAATATTTTTTAAAATACAATTATTAAAAATTAAAATAATTATTTAATCATATTAAATTTCATAATTAATATAAATTTTAATATATTGTATCATGTGAGACATGTATATATACCCAACTTTTGATATCATTGATGAATATTTGTGACTATAAACACCTACAACTTTCATTAATAGGTGGTTTGATAGATTATTTGAGAAACTGATTATTGAGAATAAATTTTATAGATATATTACTGAGATTATATTTTACTAAAAAATATTATATTACTGTATTTCGAAGATACAATAAAATACTAAATAAAATAGATTAAAAAAATATTAATTTATTTAGTTACAATCCAATTTTACTAGAAAAGTTTGAGTGATACATATAATACCTTTGTAATATTTTTTTCTTATTTTACATTATCTTAAAGTAAAATCATGATTATCTTTTGATATGAGATCCCACAATCTTTTTTTTCAGTAAAATATTTTTTTTACTTTTCTCTATATAAAATATTTTATAAATTAGCTGATAAAATTTAGTGGATCTAAAATTTTATTTTACACAGATTATTTATAAATAAATATAGTATTTTTGGTCAATGAGAATTATTTTATTAACTTTTTTGGAATTATAATGCAACCAAAAACTCTATAAAAAATTTTGGCGAAAATTTTAATGGGTGAAATGAGATGAAATTGATACATATTTAAATTCTAATTAGTGTCTACCTCATCTTTGTTTCCATATTTATGAGAATAAAATTGTATTTGTAATTTAAGTGTTAATAGTTTTTAATGATTTAGGCATAATACATCTATAATCTTTGTATTTAGCACAATTTATCATTTTATTCTCTATATTCATCGAGTAACCACTTAGTTTCTTATAATTATTTATTTGCTTAACCAATTAACCCCTCTTTTAATATTAAAAAAAACAAAAGACTTATGAAACACAATTATTCTGATACATAGTACGTCGGCATATTTTATTATGCATAATTTATTTATTTTACATAATTTGATTGACAATGCATGTGCCACATATGATGTGATTTCAAGATGCTACATTCGATTAATTTAGCACAACCTTTATTGCCATTTTATTGTTTATATTCTAATCAAATTCATCATTTTATTAATTCTATGTTAGAAAGTTGTAATTATTACGAAATATACTTATGAATCAAATTTAAATCTTAAAAAAATTAGATTTCTAATGATTCAATTAATCTGATCCCTATTTTTTTTTTTTTCAAAAATTGGGATTCAAATCTCAATTAAGAATAAGTTTGATTCTCACCTAATTATTTGGTATTGTAATTAATGACAATGTACTTGATTAGTTCCCAAAAAAAGCAATTAACTGCACTTAGTCTTTGATATTTTTCTTCACTCTTTAGTGCAACGATAAAGAACAAAATTATTATTTTTTTAATATTATATTATGGGAGGGCAGCCCGATGCACAAATACTTTCACAATAAATGGAGTCCGAAGAAAGGTCGGATTCATTATGCCTTCCCTTGCAATTAATTGCAAGAGGCCATTTTCACGACTCGAACCCGTGACCTCAGATCACATGGCGACAACACTTACCGTTACGCCAAAATTCTCCTTTTTTTTATTATATTATGGGAGGAGAAATCGATCTTCAGTCTATTATGCAGGGAAAATATACTTTAATATTAGACTAAATCTCGGTATGTAATAAAGAACAACATTATTCAAAGTACTAGTACCTGCTTGATTTCATGCAAATAGAGAAAAAATATAATAGCAAGCTCATTAGTCTGCTTAGTGGAATGAAATTTAATTAATTAAATTATTGTTTGAAATTAATTAAAATTTGTTATACTTTGTTGAATACTAATTGAAGAGGCAGTAGTTAATGCATCAGCAGCAGCATCTCAATTATATGAAGAAAAATGGGAGGATTGAATGACATATATAAAAATAATTAATTGAAATTAAAAGAATAAAACAAATAATGTGAAAATCTCTTTATACTAAAGAATATACCAAATAGTATATTATATTGTACAGGTCAATGGAAGCACTTCAATTTTACATACTTATTTAATTAAGAAAGATAATGTCTATAAATAAATATATAAAATACTACTCTAAAAATATATCTAAGTGACTCTTTAAATAATTTAAATTTTATTAATTTTATTCTTAAAAATGTAATAATATATGGATAAAATTAGTCCAAGATTTTATTTTTATTTTTATATATAAGGTGGAAGTTGCAACCAACTACTCTATGATATGAGAGAGGATCTGAAGAAGGCGGTAGATCCTGGATGGTTTATTTTATAACAACCATTCCTAATTATTTTTATTTTTTATTTTATTTTTTATAATAATGACTCTACTCTAAAAAAATTAATTATAGGTTCAATGTGAATTGCATGAATTTGTTTTAATTGACTTGTTGAATGATCTGATCCATCCAAACAAACATTAGTTCCACTGCATTTATAGTCATGGGAAGTGTTTTAAAATAATTAATTATATTAATTTTGATTGATTATCCTTTTGAATATATTTTTGAAATTAGATAAATAAATAAATCAGAGACTAAATTAGTAATCTATATCTATCTATCAATATCTATATATTATATTATATTGACTGTGCTTGGCACAATATTGTATTACTTTATTTTGCTTTCACCTTGTCACGAATCTTAATTAATTAAAAATTTTAAATTAAATTTATTATTTATATATTGATTGTAGTAGTATATTTATTTATAAAATTCATATAGAGTTAGAATATTTTATTTAATTTAATATTTATTTGAACAGTTTAAATACAATTAAGAAATTTTATTCTAATAAAATTATAAAATGCTATTTTATATTGATAATAGATAGTTACTACATATTTATATAAAAAATATAAAAAATCACAGTTACTACATTATTATTTTCTTTTTTTTACAACACTATTCAGTTTCAAAATTTTAACACTATTATTCAACTAATTATACTATTATTTAATTGAGGTTCTGGTAACAAATTACTTTTTATCTTTTTATTTTTATTTTTGATAATTTTTTGCCTATATTTCATTTTTTTGGTAATTTATTCAGTTTTTATTGCCAAAAGTAATGATATTGTACAAAGAAAATAACCAAAAATGGGCCATATGGCCACAGCCGAAAAACCCAGCCACTAAGTCATCCCTACCTATCCAAATATAGGAGATTAGCAGCGAGACATCAGGCTAAGCGGAGTATCTGACACCAACAAAAAGGAAGCAAATAAAACAAACATGTAGAAAACACATATCTTGTGAAGTTTTCCTCAAAATCAGATATGGCTTCATCTGTATCATCAAGATAAGCAAAAAGAGGCACAATAAATTGCACATAAAGCCAGCATACTGAAGTCAGGCAACATTTTTTAACAGCTTCTTCAGTCTATCCATGTTCCCAGCGTCAAGTTTAACCATTCCAGAAATTTCTTCTGGAAAGCAAATCCTCTCTGCTGTAAGCAAATTTTAGTTTTATAGCGAACGATATCTGTCGAAGAACTCTGTTTGTATCAGTAGCAGCATTTTGAAAAATCAGAAGGTTTCTTTCTCTCCATATCCAGTAGACAACAGCTGAGAAAGCAAGTCTCCTCATTTTAGCTAGCAAGCTTTTTCCTTTTGTCTTTCTACTGAACCAACTAACTTCTCTTCTCCATGGTAGGCCTTGACGATCGAAACCACACCTAGCTAGCACTTGAGCCCACACATCAGAGGAAAATTGGCAGCTGAAAAATAAATGATTAATGATTTCAGGTTCTGTTTTGCAAAAACAATATTTCTCATCTGCGGCAATACCCCATTTATATAGTCTAGCATTTACTGCTAACCTTCGTCTCATGGCCAGCCAGCTGGTAAAACTAAATTTGGGGATAGAGCCAGGTCCCCAAAGTAATTTGAACCAAGGAACTGAAGGCCCTTTAGTTCGCAACGCCTCCCAAGCACTTGTGACTGAATAACAACTATTCTTTGTTAACGACCACGAGATTTTATCATTGCAGTTGTGTAAAATCTCATAATTTTTAATTTCCTGCCAAGCTAGCTCTGTCATCTCATCTATAAGATCAGGCAGTCTCCATTGGTTATTCCTCCAGAGGTCACAGACTTTAGTTTGCTTAGGAACGTCAGTATCAGCCATATTTAACATAGGAAACTTCTCAATGACACTAGAACCATTCAACCAAGGATCGAACCAAATCGATAGATTACCCTTCCCTAATTTATAAACACAAAAGGGTTTCAACTTATCTTTCAGTCTTACCAGATGCCTCCAAGAACAGCTAGAATCAAGGGGCTTAGTTATGCCCAAAAAGCTCAATTTCTTCAATTTGCTCCTATTCACCCAGGTTGTCCAAAGTGAATTCTTCATTGAAATCAAGTCCCAAACAAGTTTACCAACTGCTGCCTCATTCCATGAAGTGAGGTCTTTGATTCCCAATCCACATTCTTTTTTTGGTGTGCATACATCGCTCCAAGCCACTAAACTTTTGGAATGATGTTCCAGTCTTCCTGCCCATAAAAAACTATGAACTCTCTTATCAATCTCAACAAAGACAGCTTTTGGGAGGATAAAGAAACTACTCTAATATACTTGAAAGCTACATAACACAACATTTTTAAGTTGCATGCGGCCTGCATAAGATAAGAACTTAACTGACCAGGATGAGATCTTAGCAGTAATTTTATTTATTAAAGGTTCACAATGTTCCTTTTTCAAGCTTTTAGAGACAAGGGGTAGACCAAGATAGCTACTAGGTAGGGTACCTTAATGAAAGTTCAACATTCTCAGGATCTGATCTTTGGTTTCATTCCCCACACCGCAAAAGAAAATCTGACTCTTTGATTTGTTTATTTGAAAGCCAGAAACAACCTCAAATGTCCTCAAAGTTTCAGCCACATATTGCCATAGCAAAAAATGAAGAGGTCATCTGCAAAACATAAGTGGTTGATCTTCAAGTCTTTGCATCCGGCATGATACTTGAAACTTGCAGGGACATTGGAAGTTAGCAACCTAGACAGGTATTCCATTGCTACAACAAAAAGGAGAGGGGATATCGGGTCACCTTGTCTTAATCCCTTCTTACCAGGGAAGTATCCTTCAAGGCTGCCACTCACAAGGACTAAATAGTAAAGGGTTCTAATACATTCCATGATCCAACCAATTAATCTCCTTGGAAATCTCAAACCATAAAGAACTTCTTCAATGAAGTCCCATTGCACCGAGTCATATACCTTACGAAGGTCTATTTTCAAAGCACAATGAGGCAGCCCATCCCTTCTATGGTAGTTTCGAACCAGTTCATGAGCAAGAAGGATATTTTCACCAATTTTCCTGCCCAGTATGAAGGCTGACTGTGATCTATTGATTAAGTTACCAAGCACCCTGCCTAGTCTTTGAGCCAGGATTTTTGTGATTATAAATAATGGTACAACAAGCTATCGGTTGATAATCAGTGAGCCCTGAAGAGTTTGCCATTTTTGGGATGATGGTTAGAGATGTAACATTTAGTTGTTTAAGTAATCTCCCTGAGTAGAAGAATTCTTAAATTGCCTCCACAAACTCCTTTCCAACAATGTCCCAGCTTTTCTTAAAAAAAAAACCGTTGTAACCATCATCCACTCCAGGAGCTTTATCCTCTCCTATACTCCATACAACATTCTTGATTTCTCTTTCACAAATAAGATCACAAAGGGCATTTGCCTCCTCCTCTGAGATACAATTTCCAGCACTAATCACCCCATTTGCAATGTGCTTTCTAGAGTGCTCATTTGTCCCAATCAGCCTTGTGTAGAAATTTACCACTACAAGAATGTAGCGGATTATTGACGAATTTTTCCGTTGGTGATCCTTATTTTTTTTGTTGGTTATTGTATTTACTGATAGATTACCAACAAAAAAAAATGTCATAAAATCTTTCACCGGTAATTAAAAAGCCGACGAAAATAGAAATCTGTCGATAAATTTTTTGACATAAATAATCTGTTGATAATTTTCGACAGAAAAGTAGTCGATAATATTTACCTATAGAAATTATTTTCATCGGTACAGAAGAAAAAATATCAATAGAAAATTATATCGGTATTACCGACGAAAAATTATCTGTAGGTAATATCGACGGATCAAAAAAAAATATCTGTCGGTAATATCGATAGATAATTTTTCGTCTGTATTAATGACAAAATTCTTATTCTGTCGGTAATATCAAAGAAATTGCCGACAAAAAATAAATTTATTAGTAAAAAATAAATTATTTTTTAAATTTTAAAAATCTTTTTAAATTTTATAATATATAAATGTATGAATAAATTTTTTATTAATAAGAATAAACATATAAAAATATAAAAATAAAATTAATATTTAAAAAATATTATATATAATAAATATTCAAATATAAAAAAGATGAACATAAAAATAATAAAATGAATATAACCATATGAAATTAAAATATTGTTGTACATATACAAAAAAAAATCTAAAATCAAGTAGTAGGAGGTGGTGGAGGTGGGGGGTGGAGAAACACCATCAAGAGAAAAGTGTCGTGATGGATCGAAGGTTCCTCGCATGAAATTTGACATAAACTCATTAAGTTGCTGCTGGACCAAACTCTGCACCTCGATTTGCATTTACGTCTGAATTCGATATTGAACCTGCACCTCTATCTCCATCTGCACCTGCTCCTGAATCTACTGCTGAACAATCCGATCACGCTCTGTCAACTGCTCTTTCAAATGCTCGATCTCCTCCCGTAAGGCAAATTAACTTTTAAGATTGTTGTTTAATAAATAATATATCGATTAAAGAGTTCTATAAAAAACTGATTATAGATATAAAATTATTAAATTATTTTTACTATAATATGTGTGTTTAATAATAATTCTGTTATTTATTATTTTTTAATCTGATCATGTGTCACATTTCTTTAAATATTAAATATAATTTATTCCTCTAAATATAAAATATTTAAGAAATTACATATAAAAAAATTATATTGCTCATCTATTGTATTTATTTGGGTTTCTTTTTATTCTTTAGTAATTTTTTTAAAAAAATTAAATAAAATATCATTTTATTAAGATTTATTTCTGTAACATTAAAATTAAATCTATGTAATTTTCGTCCTTCTGTTTCTTCTTTCTCGCTGCGTTAGTTTCTTTTCAATTTTTTTTTGCTTCAATTTGCAATTAGTATTCAGTTATCTAATTATTTTATTTTTGTCCTAAATATATACTCTGAGTATATTTTATATATTATTTATATATTGTTTATTGTTTACATTAAACTAAATATTTACTCATTGAATTTGTTATTAACTATATATGATATTTAACCGATAACAATTGAGATATTAAATTATTTTCACTTTATTTTTTTTACCTAAGTAATAGTTCTTATAATTGCGGGATATTTTTTTCTGTATAATTTATAATCACATTGATGTAAATATTAAAGATGTACTAGAAATAAAATGATCATTGTTATGTATATTGAAAAAATATAAATTTTAAGGGCTATAATTATTTTACCTCATATTTTTTTACTATTAATTTTTTTAACTTATCCAATTTATAGTATAAATTTATAATCAAATTATGTTTTTAATTATACTTTAAATGTCAACAAATCATAAATTCAATTCCGCTTTACCTTTTTTTTTTTGTAAATTTACACATTTGAGATTTTTTTTTAATTTAAGTCAAAATAAAATGAATTTTATTATATCACGTTTTATTATTAATATTCGAATTATCGGATTATTATTAAATTATCGCATTTATTTTTCAGTAAAATTATAAAAATAACAATACTTATTCAAATTTATAAAAATAAAAAATAAAAACATATAAAAAAATATACATATTTATATGTAAAATTTAGGTACAAATACATTAAAAAATATTAATAAAAATACTATTAAAATATTTTATAAATTTCTATTATTAAGCATATATAAAATTAATATTTAAGTGTTTAACTACAACCTAATAATCACTAAAATAAAAAATTATTATTAATTAATAATATAATCAAATTTTTTAATTCATACAACTAATTACCTATAAATCAGTAGGATCATAAAATATACCTTAAATTGTACACCTTTAAACTAAACCTAAAATATAAAAAAAAATTAATTATAATTTCTTAACGAAAAAAATATAAAATTACTAAAAAAATATATAAAATTACCTAAAATAAATTTAAACCCTAAATTATTTCTATTTACCAAAAAAGTTTAAAAATTATAGCAAATATATTAAATTTCTCTAAAATATTTTATATTTTAGATACAAAATTAATTTTTTATATGCAAAGAAATTCTATAATTAAAAAAAATATCAAATATTTTGTAAGATAAAAAATACCATAATAAAAATCCAACACCCTAAAATATTTTTAATTAAAAATAAATTATTAATTATACTAAAAGTTTTAAATTTCTCTAAACCATATTTTATAACCATTAAAAATACCTTCAAATTTTTATATTTTTCATTATGAAATTTATTAAATTAATTCTAATTTACTAAAATTTAAAAAAAATCTAATTTACTTAAATTAAATGTAATTTATTAAAATTTTTTTTAAAAAAATCCTAACAACAATTAAATAGGCCTAAAATATTATTAATTATTACAAAAAATAAAAAAACTATAAATATTTTAAATTTGCCTAAAAGATTATTTTGTGAAGTAAAATAATTACTAAAAATTTATTCATCCTATCTTTTTTTTTTAAATTATACAAAAATCTAAAACTCTAAAATAATACTATAAAAGCCAAAATAAATTCTAAAATATAACAATAAATATAATTTCTTAAAAAAATATTTTATAACCATTAAAATACTTAAATTTTTACATTTTTTCATTCTATAATTTATTAAATTAAATCTAATTACATAAAATTTTTAAAAAATTCTAACAATAATAAAATAAATCTAAAATATTTATATTTACAAAAAATTTCAAAAAATACAATTTATTTAAATTTATTTAAAATTTTATTTTTTGCAGTAAAAAACCTTAAAATTAAATTTTTTTACTGAAATTTATAAAATTAATTCATTCAGTCTAATTATAATATTTTAAACAATTATACAAAAATTTACAACAATACACATATTAATTTTTTAAACAATATAAATATCTTAAATACTAAAATAATACTATAAATACAAAAAAACTTCAAAAAATATATTTAAAATTTAAAATTTTATAAAATATAATCTAATTTTTTAATTAATTTTGAAAAACAAATAAATAATTTGCTTAATTTTTTTAAAAATTTAATAATAATATATAATAATAATAATACATACATACATACACCGCCTAAAATAAAAATTAAAATTTTCTAAGTTTTTTATAAAATAAAATTACTTTGCCAAAATAATATTATGAGTAAATAAAAATGTGTAAAAAAAATTAATTTTCGGATATATTTTTACAAAAATATAAAACTATCCTAAAAATTCAAACAACCAACAAATAAATATACATATCAATCTAAACTACACAAATATAAATAATAACAACACAAAATACAAAATTTATTATAAATTAAAAACTTAACAAAAATAAAATTAAAAAAATTTAAATGAAATAAATACCTGAATTCAATCTCCTTTTTATTATTCTTCTTCTTCTTATTTGTGCAACAGTAGCAGCAACAGTAGTAGGGAAAAAACTGAAAATGGAGGAAGCGGCAAAAATTGAAAAATAAAAAAGAAGATAGGGTAAATGTTAAATTTACTGAGAGATTAAAGTGTCTCTCGGTAAATTTACCGAGAGATACTTTAATCTCTCGGTAAATTTACAGAGAGACATTATTATTTCTTGGTAAATTTATCGACAGTCAAGCTTTTCTGTCGGTAAATAATTTTGACTAATTGACTGACTGGCACTAACAATTTACCAAGAAAAAATACACTTCTGTCAGTATTACCGAGAGACAAAATATTCTCTCAGTAAATGGTATCAAAAGGTACCAAAAAATTTGCTATTCTACTATTAGTTACAGATAAAAATATTATTTGTCGGTAAGTTTTCTCAAAAGTAAAGCTATATTAATTGTATGACACTATGAAATTACCGACAGAAATTCTTCCATCGGTATTATCGACAGAAATAATTTTCTCTCAGTAAAAGCTTGACAATTGACGGCAAAAATCTCGTCACCCTACTTTTTATTTATTTAGAGACCATTTATTCTGTCGGTAATTGTCTCTAATGAAAATTTAACTATAGATTTACCGACAAATATTTATTTTCATCGATAATTTGCTTAGAAAATATTTTTCTCTCGGTAATATCGAATAAATAAATGTTAATTATTTTGTTATTCATTTATCAAGATAAAATGTCTCCATCGGTACTACCGACATAAATGTGATTCTGTCGGTAAAATTAACAATAAATATAATTAATAATTATATTTGATTTTTCATTTACCGACAGTTAAACATTTTCGTCAATACTACTGACAGAAATGCGATAAATATAATTAATAATTATATTAAATTTTTTATTTATTGATAGTTAAATATTTTCATCGGTAATTTACCGAGAGAAATATTATTCTCTCGATAATACTAAATAAATAAATATTAATTATTGTGCTATTCATTTACCGACAGATAATTTTTTCGTCGGTACTACCAATAAAAATATAATTCTTATGGTAAAATTAGCAGTAAATATAATTAATAATTATTATATTAGATTTTTCATTTACCGACAGAAAGATTTGCTCTATGTAAATATCTATTATTTACCGACAGAATCTTTTTTCACCGGTACTACCGAAAAAAATAGATTTTAGTCAGTAAGTTTTGTCAATAAATTCACCGGCCATAATATCGCGCAATATTTATTTACATAATTTCTGTCGGCAAATGGATCTGTCGGTAATTTATCGGTAATTTTTAATTTTTTTAATATTTTCTCTCGATATTATCTCTGTATTACCAACAAATAAAATTCTGATAGATAAAATTTTATCGTTTATCTGCAGCATTCTTGCAGTGTATCACAACCCTTTGTAATGGTATTGGCATCTTCCGTTATTTGACCATCATCTAGTTTAAGACTTACAATCTTATTTCTGGCCTTCCTAATCCTCCACTGATTATGAAAGAACTTGGTATTGAAATCACCAAGTTGGACCCAGTTAACTCGGGATTTCTGCCTGTAGAAAATCTCTTCCTTTTGGAGAAGATGTCTCAATTGATAAACTGCAGCTCTTTCTTCATGTAAAAGATGTTCGTTGAATGGGTCTTGTTGTAGATCACCTTGTAATCTTTCTACCATCTCTTGATAACTTCTGACTCTGAGAAATATCAGAGAATTCACTCTTGTTTAGCTTCTTTAGAGCAATTTTAAGCTTTTTCAATTTTGCCCAGATTTTATCCATTGCTGAACCATCAATTCTTTCCTGCCAAATTCTAGCAAGAATCGATCTAAACTCCAGATGGCTTGTCCACATATTATAGAAGCGAAAGGGTGTCTTAACTACTTTACTTCCCTGTCTCAAGTGAACGACCAAAGGGGAGTGGTTTGAGATGCCTGCAGGGAGCACTACACACTCAGATAAGGGCAGCTTCTCTAGCCACTCATGGTTAACTACACATCGATCAATTCTCCTCCATATTCTATTTGCAGCTTCCTGATTGTTGGTCCATGTGAAGAAACATCCTCGAAATTTTAATTCTACTAGCCCTGACTGCTGAAGGAATTCACAAAAATCTCTACATGCATTGAAATCAGCTAAATTACCTCCCATTCTGTCACGATTATCCATTATGGCATTAAAATCACCTTGGACAATCCAAGGGGCATCCATATTCCCTCCAATACGATTGAGCACACACCATATATCTTTTCTTTCATTTTCTAAATTACTGCCATACACAACTGACCAGTAAAAAATAAAATGATGAGAATGTACCTTACAGTGAATGATCTGGGCTCCCTCCTCTAAGACTTGAATTTTAATATTTAGGTTGTTAAACAATATTCATATTCTTCCCAATCCAGCTACCTGGTAATTTGCCTGCATACTCCAATTATTTAACTTCAGCTTCTGAAAAATTCTTTGTTGATTTCCATCTCTAACTCGTGTTTCCAGCACACCAATGGCATCCAGCTTATGTTTAGCAATCAGGTGTTTAAGTTCTGATTGCTTATTTCACTCACTTTCTTCCCTTGCTTCTTGCCTACTTGGGGAGATTTTCCACAGCTGATTTCGTACTTTTCTTATACTTAGGCATGCTTGAAGATGAAAGTGCCGAACATCTCTGTTTTCAGTGCAGCTATGCAGGGTGGATTTGGGCTCAGCTCTGTTCTAAATGTGAATATTGATCAGCCTGCAACCAACCTTCATGATGTTTGCCGATGGATTAATTAAGATAAAAACTAAGAATTCGGCCCCTAATATTCCAAGTGCATATCACTTTCCCCTATCAGGGGGTAACCTGGTTCTTCCAGCTCTTTTACCATTTCCAAAAACTCCCAGCTTAATAGAACAATCACTCTTGGAAGAGACTAAGTGAATCCCCTCTGAACTGCTTTCATTTAGCCCTATGCTAGCACCGATATCCTTCCCTTTTCCTTTTCTAACCTTCTTGGTAAGACATTCAGGCTCAGCTATTGTTGGTATGTGATTGTTTTCCTTATTTGGTGGCGACACCGGTTTTGGGTCACTCTCAGCAGCCTTCGTCTCTGTACTATGCTTCTCCGTATCCACTGTCCCATTAGATTTTGGTTGCCATATCTGTTTGATCTTGCTCAATCTGCAATCAGTCTCTAGATGCCCAAATTTCCTGCATTTTTGGCATTTGGAGGGCCTCCATTCATACACCACAGGTTGTGTGAAGGTCTCCCCACTTTCATCTTCTAGAACTATATGATTTGGGAATTCACCATATAGCTCCATTTCAATAAGGATCCGAGCATATTCCAGCCTTATTTTCTCCGTTGTACACTGATTAGCAAAAAGAGGTATCCCTAATGCACTGCCCATCTTACTAAGCATATTGGAGGACCAAAATTTCCATGGCAGAGCAGGTAGTTGGACCCATATTGGTAGTTGCTGAATTTCGTTTTTTTATAGAAAGATTAAGATTATTAATAATAGAAGAATAAAAACAGTTTATATTTCCTTTATTCTATTATTTATTTATTTATTTATTTTTATTTGATATTATGTTTGCAATTATGATTGAGTCGTCAATATGGGAAAGGTGATTGATAGAATGTGGAAGAATATGCGGATGCTAACTAACCACCTGATGTAATGTTTTTAGTCCATACAGTTGTTAATTGTTATGTTTTAGTAGTTATTGGTACTGTTAATTCTGAATTTTGCTTCTTAACTTTGTACAACTATAATATAGAAAAGTTAGGCCATCTGTTTTTAGGCAATTGGGTTCATACTTATGTTTTTTTTCTTTTTTTTTATAATTAGATAAAAAACTAATGAGTTCGATTTTTTTTTCGAATCCAGCTCGTTGTGGAAATATTCATACAACTAATTATTTGTTTTTTTATAGATAAAAGACTAATGAGAATGATTTAGAATTGAACTTTGCTCAATGAAATGATTTGAAATGGGACGGGTTGTCAAATTCTCCAGCACTATGAATCACTAGCTTAAGGCCATTGAAATTCCCGAGTCAGAAAATGACACTAAAATTACAGAATATCTAACACCAACAAAAATTTCTTACCTGAAATTAAACTATGTATTATCAAAAATCAAATTTCAAACTAAAACATATTTATTTGAAACAAGAAAGAAGAAAAAATTTGGACGAATCAGACAACAAATCATAAAATGATTAGGATTTTTGGAATCTAAATAAAGATTTTACACAAAGAAAATACTAAACTATTTATTACTTACCGATAAAATGTTAAGTTAATTTTTTAAATTACTTTTTTTAGATAATGAAAAATATTTATATTAAGTTTTAAATTAAATTAAATTATTAAAACATTAAATTTATTATTAATTAGACTATATAATTAATTAATTATTATAGATATTTATTTGAAGAGTTTAAATAGGATTAAAATATTTTATTTGATTTTAATAATAATTACTTATTATATAAAATAATAAGTAATAGAAATTAATAAAATAATAAGTAATATAAATTAAATTTTATAAGATGTTAAATTAAAAATATCAAATATTAAATTTATTATTTATTAGAATACATACTTAACCAATTGTTATAGATATTTATTTAGAGAATTTAAAGAAAAATAGAATATTCTATTTGATATTAATAAAAATTAGTTATTTTATATATTCATGTATTGCTTGGTAGTAAAATGATAAACTATAAATAAATATTATTAATAGTAAATAAATATAAAATAATTTAAATTTATAAATTATCAATATAAATTTTTTAACTATGTTATAAAATTTTGGAACCGTGACATTTAATTTTAACTTATCTACTTTGGTATGCATTTTGGAGCTTCATTTACTTGGACTTCACTTTTATTATATCAACGTGCCTTTTTTATGTTAGATAGATATGATTTGAAAAGTTACTATTGCTATATTATCTATAGTTAGTTTTTTTTCCTTACTAAAAAATTAAAATATATTAAAATTATAAACCTAATATTAAAATTCAAATAACATACATAACATTTTTGTAATTTTTAGTAATACTTTTCTAGTTTGTACTAAATTTAAAGTATGTGTATCTATATCTAATATATTAAAATTACAAAATTTAATATTGAAACTCAAATAACTTATATAAATTTTTTATAATTTTTAATAATACTCGCAGCATAGTACATGTTCTTTTTCTAGCTTGTACTAAATTTAAAGTGTGTGTGTGTGTGTGTGTGTGTATGTTTGTGCCTAATTATGTATTCTTTCCCTCTCAACATTATAAGAAAATTTCAATTTATCAATAGACATTAGTGAATGAAATGTTTCTTACTAATTATTGATAATTTATTGTCGGGATTGCAGTGAAATAGGAAATGTGAATATCATTAACTATAGTTAATGATGAATAATTTGTTTTTTTTCAATTTCCATTTGCTGTGAAATTTAAATTAAGTTACAAATTAACTTAACTAATCATGTACCATCACATTGTATGGTAATAAGATGATAAGATATAAATATAAAATAATTTATACAAATTATTTAGTAAAATATAACTAGATAATAAATTCTATTGTAAAATATAACAAAATTTTTTTTATCTTTATTTTCATAATATGAATTTTGCCGGAACATTATGAATGAGCATGTAGAATCTTTCTATTTCATAACTTGATATGATTAATGATAAAAGTCATATTACAAATATTAACTATAAAAATAAAGCCATTAATTTTATAGAAAAAATAGAGAAAAATGAAAAGAAAATAAAAAAAAATTATGCAAAATTTTCAAATAAGAAGAAAAGTATGAGTTGTAGGTTTAAGAATCATATATTTATATTATTTAACTTTCAAACTAATAATAATAATAATATTATTATTATTAAATAAATTATTAAAATATAATTAATATGTTAGGAAGATTAAAATATATATATATATATATATATTATCTGACTTTTTAAATTTCTAAAAAATATAAAAATAAAATTATTAAATAAATTATTAATGTATAATTAATTTGTTTGAAAGGTCAAGAGTCATATATATATATATATAAATATATTATTATTGAAATTTTAATTTCTCTTAAAAAATTATACAAATCAATTATTATCATTAAATTATTAACATGCGATTAATTTATGAAGAAAATTAAAAGACAAATATTCATGTATTTAACATTTTAAATTTCTACAAAAATATGATTAAATAGAAATATGAATTTTTATAAGAAAAAAATTGTGAAAAATTATGATGACATGACTTTATAGGAATTAAGAAAATTCCTTAGCCTCTATATATATAATATAAATATTGACCAAACTAATTGAAACATAAGGTAAAATTATAAATGTGTGAGAACAATTTTTAAGGATTTTAAAATTATTATTGTTATTATTCGGTTATTTGTTGGGTAAAATTAAAGAAATTGGTATATTAAATTACATAATAAATTGATAGAAAAATTAAAAATATTACATAATAATAGAAAAAAGTGTATTTTAAGTTTTTTAGCTCTTTTAAGTTAACTTGAATATAAATATTAATGTCGACTATGTGTATTAATTTTTTAATATAAAAATAAAATTTAATATAAATTTATCTACAACTTTTTGTTTAAAAATTTTGTTTTCTTCATCTAAATTCTAATTTTGTCGTCGATTCATCTAAATTCTAATTTTATTACTTATATAAATAAAAAAATCTTTCAAGTAAAAGAGTGGCAGGATGCAGCGGCGGAGGAAGTGGAGTCCTGGAGGGGGCAATGGACCCCCCTCTTCTTCCACACTTATATATATATATATATATGTGTGTGTGTATTTATATGTATATATATATAATTATATAGTATTTTATTAAAATTATATATATAGTATTTATAAAAATTTATATATATAGTATTTTATATACACATTAATTTTTTTTACTATGCATTTTATATGTATATAGTATTTTATTAAAATTATATATATAGTATTTTATTTATATATTGGCTTTTTTTACTATACATGTTATTTTTATACATAATATTTTATTGAAATTTATATATATAGTATTTTACATATATTAATTTTTTTTAATTTATGGATATTTAGAGTTTTGTGATTAGGTATATATATATAGTATTTTATAAAATTATATATATAGTATTATATATATATAGTATTTTATATATATTAATTTTTTCACCATATATACATATTTTTTAATTAGTTGATATTTAGAGTTTTGTAATTAGATATATATATATATATATATTATTTTTTATAAAATTTATAGTATTTTATAAAAATTATATATACAATATTTTATATATATTGTGATTTTTTTCACCATATATATATATATATATTTTTTAAATTTATTTATGTGTATTTATGGTTTTGTGATTAGATATTTAAGTTAATACTAGAATTTTATAATTTAGTTATAAATTAGATAAAACTTCTCATATTTGAAAAAAATTTCATTTGAAAAAATATTTAATAAAATTCTATAAATAAATTAATAGATCTAAAATTAAAATGAAAAAATATATAATAAATTTAATAAATTTTTAGAATATAATAAATAATATAAAATTTTGATAGAATTTTTTTAAAAAATTTATAATAAAAATTTAATTTTTATTATGATATTAAATATTTTATTTTTATTTTTAATTCACCGATAAATTTTTTACTTGAAAAGTTTGTTCCTCTTCATTCAGCCTCTGATTCCGCCACGGGCAAAATGTAAATTTTAATGTTTGCATTACAAAATAAACATTAAGGTAATATTTGATAATACTGAAATTTAAAATACATAGGTATTGAAATTCTAAACCATATAATGTTGTTTTAAATACTCGTGGTTGATAATATTTAATATAAATTTCAAGTTCTTTTAAATTATTATTTTAATTTTAATTTTAATAGAATTTAATTTACTTCAAATTTTTAAATGATATGATGATATTGCTTTTTTATATTTTTTAGAAGACCTGGCTCAAAATAAATTCATTGTCTATGTACATATAAACACAAATCCTATCAAGTATTTTAAACTAAAAAATATTGAAAAATACTAAATTTTAAATATTAATTCTTATTAACATGAATAACCATCTAAATATTAACTCAATTCTTACATGTTCTTTTACTTGCTTTCTTGTATCACTATTATTTCACAGTATACGTCAAGACTGACGTGGGAAATATACATATTTTAAAATGATCATTCTAATATCTAAATCATTTAACATAATTTCAATTTAAAAGGTCTTTTTTATTGTGGAAATATGATTGAATCACTAATCACAATTATTTTACTTTGATATAAAAAGTATTTTTTAGTTGACTTACATATTTTTTGAAATTAAATTATTTTTTGACTCACTCTTAGGAGATGTTTGGTTGAAACTATGGGATCAGAATTATGATTGGAATTGGAATAATATGGAATTGGTACGAAATAACTATTTAATTTATTTTTTGTTTAGTTCAATCTAGAATCAAAATCTGATTTCTTTTAAAATTATTTTGATTATAAAAAAAATCGATATTGGAGTCAATAGCAACTTTTAATATATATATATATATATGTATTTTTATTTTAATAAATCAAAGATTAACAAAAATATTATAATGAATTAGTAATTGATGACAATTTACAGATTTTATATATGGAAATAATATGTATTAATTTAATTGATAAGAGAAAATATACATAATAAAAAATATAAATAATTAAGAAATAAATGTCTATTTTTTAATATGGATAAAGAGAATTGATGAAGAAATTTGTTTTACTTTGTGTTTTTTATTTTTTTTCTGGAGAAAATATATATTTTTTTTATTTTAATTTATGTCAAAAATCAAATTTGATCAATGGAAGGTGGTGGAAAAAAATAATATGCGTTAATTTAATTGATGAGAGAAAATATATAATTAAAAAAATAAATATTGAAGATGCTTGAAAAAAATTGATGTGGAGATTTGATCTGATTTTGTGTATTTTATTTTCTTTATAGAGAAAACATGTTTTTTAATGTTGCTTCTTGTGATGAATCAAAATTGATAAACATGAAAATGATAGGAAATGACTCATTTTCATTTTCAGAAGTAATGAGATTTTTAGTACTCTTATCTATTTTATGCAATCAAGTAGCATTGAGAATCAACTATTTCCATTCTCATCCCCGTCTTAAACCAAACACCACCTTAATCTAAATATTCAGAGATTATTTTGCTAATTTAATTTATCTTTGCCACCCATTTTCATTTATTTTTTCCCCCTAAACCTATAGACTTCGGAGTTGGAAGAGGCTTGAATAATATATCCAACTCGTTTAGACTTTTTGAGCTACCCACGAGGTGAAAGTGCATTGCACTAGAAAAATAATTAAACCAAAAGTACAAACACTCAATTAGGATTAGAGAAAACCCAATTGAGATTAGTTGACACAGGCTACAAAATTCACTGTATATAGCTATGAAAAATATTATGATTAATATAATAAATTATCGTAGCTAAATGATTTTATCATAAAACTTTAATTCGTAGCCTGTCGTAGATATAAGTGGTGCGACTAAAATTTAACTATGAAATTTACAGATTTTATAGTTTTTTTTTATTTTGTTTTAGCTACATATTAAAATATAAAATAACTAAAAAGAATTAGGCATTTTACTACTAAAATATTTAGTTGTAGTAAAAAAATGAATCATTTGTTACTGATAAGTGCATATTGACTATATATTTTTCTATCAGTTTTAGGGTGAAATTGAGTTTAATTAATTTATTCTAAGCCTATTTATGTATTTTAATTTCATTATTTTTTAATAAAACTTAGTTTGAATTAATTTTTGTAAGACTCATACAAATTGAAATTTTAGGCAGATTGGACCCTTAAATCTTCAATAGAGATTTCGGTAATAATAAAGTTCGAGATTGAAAAAGTTTTCTTCATGAAGTTAACAGAGAACATCTCAAGCTTTTCAAAAAGGTCTATTCATCAAAATCCGAGTTCGTTTGGTTCTCCAACTTTAAAGTCAAAATTGGACTTAAAATACAAAAGTAGAATTTCAGTCCGAGCCACTGAGAGTAATTGGATCATAACTTAGGCGTATAAAGTTCAAATGAGGTGATTCAAAAGCCTAAAATCATCTGATCTTTAAGGGATACAACTTTGCTGAATGAAATATTTCAAGATAAAGCTTCTATCTGATAGAAAATTAGCTGGCAAATTTAAAATTTAAATTTCTGTAGAAGTTGAGTAGGAGCATGAGTTTGTTTTAGTAAGGTAAATAGGAACGTGAATAGTAACTATGAGGAGCTATCCTGGAAAAAATTGAGATTTATCTCATTTTTTTCTTTTACTCAAAAGCCTTCATTCATCATTAAAAATACGGTGGGAAGAAGAAAATTGAGCTTGGAAGAGAACTCAATAATCTCTTCAGGATTCAGCCATCAAGTTGAATATTTACTTACCGTTTATAATTTCAATTTTTAATGCTTTGTTTTCTTTGTTATTTCATTAAGTTCAATTTGAGTTATGGATTTTTTGATCTATTTCTTCATTGATATTATTTTTATATTTAATTTAGCTATGAACAACTAATCTTCTTAGTGGGATTAGGTAGATTTAGGTTTATGAATGATGGGTATTAATTGATTTAATTACTATTTTATTTATTGAATCAAGATTTTGTTGGTTTTGTTCCTAATGCTTGTGATTAATTGGTTACCAATTTCTTATTATATTGAAATCATATATTGAGTGAAAGCTATGTATAATTTTAGATTAATAAATCAATAACTTTAGAAAAATCTATTTAGAGATAAAAGAATTATCTAGTGACTAACTTAGTTCATTTGAGCTTCATAAATTATTGTAATTTATTGTTCACAAAAATAGAATTTATAAATTATATCAATCATTAATTTTTTTACTTGAGAACGAGGAAGATTAAAAATTAAATAATTGGTAACTTTAAAGATTTGAATTAGTTTGAAAAGTTATTTTTGCTCATTTAAAATAATTCTAATGAAACATAATCATACTAGTTTATCTCAATTATTTGAATTTAAAATTTTGAATTCGAATTTTAAGTTTGAATTAATAGATAATTATCTTAGTTTAATTTCATTATGAATTTGAATTTAATTTTGAATTTTAAATTAAGAATTAAGTATTTAATTTTTAAAATATAAAATTAATTAATTAATTTTCAGATAATAATCAACTGAAATTTTGGTTAGTCAAATTACTCATTCTCTGTGGAAATGATCTTTACGTTCATTTTACTACTGGTTATAATACAAACACTTGTGGTTACAATCGATACACACACAAATCGACCAACAACTATGAAAGAAAATTGTATAGCAAATCTTAATTACTAAAAATATGTCAAGTTTTTTTTAGTTAAAGCTTATGAAACTTGACCACCATCTCCATATTTGTTTTCATCAAACTATCGACTTTGTCATTACTTATTGACATCGGAGAGCTCACTTATTTAAGAGATTCTTTATGAGTCTTGTGAATGAATATACTTATTGACTTGGCTCTATGTTGCAAATAAAACCTTAAAGTAATAGGTTAATGAGTCCCTTCTACTTATATATCCCACATTAAATCTATTTTTTTTATGTGTGATTCCTCTTATAATATTTGAACAACATCAATTAGTTATGATATGAAAATTTTATAGCTATTATCCAATATTTTTAACCACAAGTTAATTTTTCATGACTAATAATGAAAATAATTACTATAGACATTTCACATTCATAGTTAAAATATTTGATTTGCTACTAGATAAAAAATGTTATAGCTAAAAGCTAATTATTGTTACGACAAATAAAAATTTAAATAAAATTTGAGAATTTATTTCAAGAGATTATTTTTCATAGCTAATGAAATTATAGTTAGCTATGAATAATGTATTCTATGGCTAATATTATATATTAGTTACTATCAAAGTTTTATAGTAAATATTCGTAGCTATATATAATAATTGTTGTAGTAATAGAAAAAAAAACAAACAAACATGGCAACCAAACAATAAAGGAAAGCAAAAGCACCCAGAAGTAAAAAGAAAACTAGCAAATCCACAATATTCTCAACATTTGTAAGTCCATAGATACCCATAAGAAGTAACCCTCCAACAACGGCCACCAAAACATTAGAAGAAAGCCGAAAACAAAGAAACAAATGCAAAGCCTTGATGATATTGGACCAAAATCGGTAGATCAACATAATGAAAAATAAATAAATAACTCTACTATCACATACGTCCTCATGTCTTGAATATATTGAAGGAAAAAAAAAAGGATCACTGATCCTACCTTGGAGCCAAAGAGAAAGAAGATATTTGCTAGTAAAACCACACCAGAGAGGGGATAAAGCGAGATATCCTGACCAAACTTCTTCCATGAACGTATATAAAACTAAAAAGGAAGGAAGAGAGCTTTATCCTAACTGTCATATGAAGGTTGAAGATCTGTAAATTTAAAGGGTGACAATCTAGGGTCAAAAAAAGAAATCTTTAAGCACTCAAACCCAAACCTTAACCGAAACCACCAGTAAAGAACTCTATAGAGCTTAAAAATTGAAGAGAACGTGTAACATCCGTAAATTATAAAAATTAAATTAAATAAATTAAATAAAAAATTTAAATAAAAAATTGAAGGATCATAAGTGAAAAGTGGAGTTTATATGTGAAATATATATTAAATATATATAACATATATAAAAGTCAACATTTTAAAAGAAAGTCAAATGGCAAATGGTAAAATTATAATTATACTTTATAAAATTAAAATTAATTAAATAGTTTAAAAATAAATTAATTATGGATGAAAGAGGTAAATTATGATTTTATAAAATAAATAAATAATTAATTAATTAAAAATATATTATAATAATATATATATATATGGCCTTAATTTAAGTGGAAAGAAAGAGATAATCAAACTTCAATACTTCATCATCATCATCATCTTCTTCTTTTTAGAGGTCAAACCTCCATGTGAGACCAAGTAGAGTTTTTGAAAGTTCTTCATTAATTGGTAAGCTTCTTTACTAATTTTGCAAGTTCTTTAAAAAATTGTGTATATGTGGATTTTAAAATTTTATTGTAGCATGATTTAATTGCTTGAATGAGTTTGTATGAAACTATTTTGATTAGTTATTAATGATTCTTAAGTTGAATTGAAGAAATAATTAAGTTTGAGTGGGGTCTGGAGGAAGAACTTGATTTAGGATTTTGGAAGGAAATATTTAAGTATAGTTTTTTATTTGATTTCAATGAATAAATCATGTCATTAAATGATATAAATGATGTAAATAAGCTTAGATTAACAATTGAATTGAGATGAAATAAAGAACCTTAAATGATGAAGGTTATGGCGTTTTAGAGTTTTGTATAAGAGTATGTGTTTATTTAATATGATTGGTTAAGACATGTTGTAATATGTTTTTAATGATATGAATAAACTTACAATACCAATTAAAATGAATTAAAATAAAATTTCAATATTAAAGCAATGAAAGATAAAATTTTGAAAATTTGTGGGAGTGATGTTTAATTAGGATTCTATATTTTAAATGCCTTAAAATATGATTCTAAATGATAGTATTTGCTCACATTTTGTATAGGCATTAGAAAAAAGTGAATTACCCAATATTAGTGTTGAAGGGCAAGTTGAAAGTGAATGTTGGAGGGTGACTTTTAACTTAAGTTTGAGTACTAATTGAGGTATGTACAAATTTTTTATAATTTAGATATATTTGCATTAAATTTAGCCTAACACATTTTGAATAGAAAATGTGTTAAGCTATTTGGCAACTTGAACATTCATGCATATTGTGTTACAACATGTGAATTGATGAGTATGCATTATGTGCATTATGTAAAGTCATTATTAATAACTAAAATGAATAAAATGTGATTTATATGCATTATGTGAGAATGACCCAAAAGTATTTGGGTAATGTAATTTTAATGTGAAATGACATACATTGTGATGAAAGTATAAAATATGATGAATTAAAATAAGTTGACATTGATATGAATGAGAAAAATAAGAAAATGAGGCAATGTGGTGAGAAAATTGAGAAATTGAGACAATGTGATAAGAAAAATTGATTATAAAAAATATGTGTTATTTTTGTGCCTGTTATGTTATTTAATTTTTAGAGTTCTGTGTTTAACAGTATGCCTATGAGGTTATCCTCATTATTTGCTTTTGGGGCTAGACGCTAGGCGTCACTGATACATGATTTACCTTCGAGGCTAGACGCTAGACATTACTGATATATAATTTGTCTTTGGGCTAGACGATGTGAGTCACTTGTCTTCAGATTAGACACTAGGTGTCAATATAGACTAAAATAATAACTCTGAAATTTGAATAATATATTAGCTTATTTGGGCTCATACTTGTGTATGTGTTTATATGTATTATAAAAAGAAGAAAGATTTTATTTTAAAAGTAGAATTGAGTGTCACATTATGACATAACATGCAAAAATATTATGTATTGGCATTGTATTAAAGTTTTATTATTATCAAAGTTTATACCGCTAGGTTTTTAGCTTAGCGCAATTGTAATTTATCGCGCAAGTGACATGGGTAATCCAGAAGATCCAGAGAGTTCTTTTAGACCTGGTTGGATCTAGACTTGAGGTTGATTTGGGAGATTTTGCTGCATCAAGATCAGAGCCATTTGTCACTATGTTTATATTTTATGTTATAGTATATTTTGTTATTATGCATATTATGTTTATATTTTTGGAGTATATATTGTAAATTATATAGAATATTTTGGATAAATTTTATAATATGAAAATGTATACATATGTGTTTGATATATCTATGTATATATAAATGTTTTTGAGAAATTGGGAGGAGATTGAGAAGTGTTGGTGGAATGTTGATTTATTTTATTGGAAGTGCGTTTTTATGCATGTTGAGTAATTGTTGAACTTTTGAAATGTTTAAATTACAGACAAAACTCTCACAAATTTTTCTCAGATATTTTTATATAAAATATTTATTTTGAAATCTATAATTAATAAAGAATATTTTATTTACTATTTAATATACATTTTAAAGTGTTTGAGATTTTAAATTAGAAATGTAAAAAATTTTATTAAACCGGATTGTAGCATCTTATATTTTATATGCGTATTTTACATATACTGTGTGTTTGTATTATACATATATAAGGTATAAGGATATTACAGAACGGGGTGATTTCATATAGGAGTTGAGGTTGTCAAAAACTCCCAAATAGAGTCAAAAGAACGCTAAGAAAGAAAATAAAAGAATAAAATCTACTAAAAGAGGGATAGAAAACGGTAGATCTAGGGATACTGGCTGCAAAAATGGTGACGGCCACCTAGATCTAGGGCTGGAACCCAAATGGTTTAGCAAGGCTCTATGTGCAGAGAGGGCTTTTCTTCGCAAGGAAGAGAGAAAAAAAGAAAGTGTGTCTTGCTTTCATCCTTTCTAACCTTCGGCTCCCAACATTAAGAGGGAGATGCTTTTTCGGTCCAGGCCCACAAGGAGCAAGTCCCTAGTCCCACCAAAGTGGGACTAGAGGGATCCCATCCCACTTTGATGGCCCTCTATTAAAAATAAAAAAAAAATTTATTAAAAAAAATATTATTATTTGAGTCCCACTAAATACCTATATAACATTTTAATATTATTTACTATTGTAACGTATTTTATAATTTAATATTTGAAATTATAATATATTGTTTTTAATTATGTAGTTTATTAATATGATGAAAATGTTATTTTATTTTTAAGAATTAATTATTAAATAAAACAATTTAAAATTATCTAATATTTTTATATAATTAAAAATTAATTTAATAAAAATTAATTAAATAAATTATATTATTCCATCATAAAATAATGTTTGTGAGAAGTTCCCTTATCTACTATCATGCCAATTGTGGGGATTTGGGGATAGCTAGAACCATTTTTTATGATTCAGCGGAAAGGGATATTGTTGCTTGCTCTGCTTTAACTGCAGGCTATGCAAGGAGAGGGGGAGTTGGGAATAGCGAGGCAGATGTTTGATGAAATGCCTGTGAAATATTTGGTTGCATGGAATGTGATGATTACTGTATATGCTAAGAGAGGGGAAATGGAGTGTGCCAGGGCACTCTTTAATGAGGTTCCTGAAAGGGATGTCGTGAACTGGAATACACTGATTGCAGGATATGTGCTTTGTGGCAAGAATGAGCAGGCATTGGAGATGTTTAAGGAGATGGCAAGTGTGGGAGATGTTGCTTTTTGGTTATTTATCTATCATGAAAATTCATTAACCAATTTTAGTGTCGAAATAGGAGGTGCCTAATTTAGGAATTGAAAGTCAAAAATAGGATGTGCCTAACTTAGGTAAATGAAAGTAAAAAATGGAGGTGCCTAATTTTCACCAACTATTTTTGAAGCCTATATAAACCCTTAGCTCTTATTTGAAAATGTATCCCAAAATTAAGTCTTCTCTCTTTCCTTTGTAATTCTTCTTTGATATTAGTAGAATTATTTTGGTGGTGTCCGAGGACGTAGGCAAAATTGGCCGAACCTCGTTAAAGTTTGGTGTTCTCTTTATTAATTACTTAATAGCTATTTTTGGTATAGTTGTGGTAGTATTTTGTACTAGTGATTATATGTCTAGGAAAATTCTGTCTAAGGAAAGACTTGATATTTAAGAGTGTCCATTGTGACCCACCTCTCTTTCCTGAAAATTTTTTCGGTATAATTGTTGGTGCAATTATTCACACACTATACATATTATTGGTGAAAAATTAATCTAATTTCCACAACAATTGGTATCAGAGCCAAGGTTTTCTGAGTATACTCTATGGTTGCAGCCTAGTCTGATCTTCCACATCAGAAAAGATTTTCTTGGATTATTTGTATTCCACATTTGTTAGCTATTAAATAATTTTTTGAAGTAGAAATGACAGACGACTCAGGCAAATCATCCACTCCAAAAGAGACAGCATCCACTTCATCAATTTGGTCAAGGACTGCCGTGTCAAATGTTAGATTTGCAGTGGAGATTTTTTATGGTACGGGTCATTTTGGTATGTGGCAAAGTGAGGTTCTAGATGCTCTCTTTCAGCAAGGTCTAGACATTGCCATTGAAGAAGAGAAACCAGAAAACATTGATAAAAAAATTAAAAAGTCATTAATCGTGTGACTTGTGGTACAATTCGATCGTGCCTTTCTAGAGAACAGAAGTATGCGTTCTCTAAGGAAGTTTCTGCAAGTAAATTATGGAATGCATTGGAGGAAATTTTTTTGAAGAAAAGCAGTCAGAATAAGCTTCATATGAAGAAGAGATTGTTTCGCTTCACTTATGCTCCTGGTACCACTATGAATGAGCACATCACCAATTTTAATCAGCTGGTAGCTGATTTGATGAATTTGGATGTAACTTTCAAAGATGAAGATTTGGCTTTGATGCTATTGGGATCCTTTCCAGAGGAGTTTGAGTTTCTTGAAACAACTCTACTCCATGGGAAGGCTGAAGTGACTCTCTCTGAAGTAACTGTTGCACTATACAGTTACGAACTACGAAAAAAAGATAAGAAAGAGAGTTCAAGTGGAACAGCAGAAGCATTGATAGTGAGAGGTCGCTCTCAAAGCAGGAAGAGAGAAAAGAATGGGAGATCAAAATCTAGACTAGCTAAAGATGAATGTGTCTTTTGCTGGGAGAAAGGGCATTGGAAGATAAATTGTCCCAAGCTGAGAAATAAAAGCAAATCTGATAAAGGAAAAGCTATCGTGAATTCAAATGTAGCTGAGTGTGATGATGAAGACTCAAACCTTTCATTAGTTATTGTATCATCAACAAGCTCTTCTAGTGTATGGCTACTTGATTCTGGTTGTAGTCATCATATGTGTCCCAATCGGGATTGGTTCTTTGACTTTAGAGAACTAGAAGGAGCAACAGTTTACACAGCAAATGACAGTCCATATATGATTAAAAGAATTGGTTCAATCCAATTGAGGAATCATGATGGATCAACTAGAATACTGTCAAATGTTCGATATGTACCGAGTTTGAAGAAGAATCTCATCTCTGTGGGAGTCCTAGAATCAAAGGGCTTCATTGTAAATGCAGCAGATGGAGTAATGAAAATTATCTCTGGTGCACTAGTGATAATGAAATGATTAATAAAGGCCAATAACTTGTATTACTATCAGGGTAATGCTATTATTGGAACAGCAGCAGTAGCTCCCACTAATGATCAAGAGTTGAAAGCAACCAGATTATGGCATATGCGCTTGGGACATGCTGGTTATAAATCCTTAAAACTGTTGTCAGATCAAGGATTATTGAAAGGAGTGCAACCCCAAAAGTTAGATTTCTGTGAGCATTGTATCAAAGGCAAGCAAACTAGAGTGAAGTTTGGTACTGCAATCCATGATACTAAGGGTATTTTGGACTATGTTCACTCAGATGTGTGGGGTCCTTCCAAGACAGCTTCAATGGGAGGAAAGCACTACTTTATAACATTTATTGATGACTTCTCTCGAAGAGTATGGGTGTATACTATGAAGACAAAGGATGAAGTGTTGAGAGTTTTCCTCATATGAAAAAAGATGGTGGAAACTCAGACGGGTAGAAAAGTCAAATGTCTCCGCACAGATAATGGTGGAGAGTATAAAAGTGATCCATTTTTGAAATTCTGCCAAGATAAAGGCATTTTTAGACACTTCACAGTTAGAGATACACCACAACAGAATGGGATAGTAGAACGCATGAACCGGAAATTGGAGGAGAAAGTTCAGTGTATGTTGTCCAATGCTGGGTTGGGCAGACAATTTTGGGCTGAAGCTATTACATATGCATGTCATCTCATTAATCGCTTACCATTAGCTGCTATAGGTGGTAAAACACCTTTGGAGATGTGGTCTGGAAAACCTGCTACTGATTATGATGCCTTACGTGTATTTGGCTCCACTGCATACTACCATGTTAAGGAATCAAAGTTAGATCCGAGGGCAAAGAAAACGCTCTTTATGGGGATCACCACTGGTGTGAAGGGACTTCTCCTTTAGTGTCCAGAAATAAAGAAGATAGTCTTTAGCAGAGATGTTACCTTTGATAAGTCTACCATGTTGAAAAAGGTAACAAATGAAATTATTCAACAAACATATGGTACTCCGCAGCAGGTGGAGTTTGAAAGAAGATTTGTTGACCCAGCAACAAATAAAATAGATGAAAATACTCCTATAGTAGAAGTGGAGTCAGATGAAGAAGGGGTTCCAACCCAAGAACCTCCACGGCAACAAGAATCTATTGCAACAAATAGGTCACGACGAGAGATTCGTAAACATGTTTGATTTGATGATATGGTGACTTATGCATCTCTAATTGTAAATGATGGCATTCCTAGCACTTATAATGAAGCTGTCCAAAGTTCAGAAAAGGAAAAGTGGAGGAAGGCCATGGATGATGAAATGCAATCTCTTGGAAAGAATCAGACATGGAAGCTAGCTAATCTTCCAAAGGGAAAGAATGCAATTGGATGCAAATGGGTATATACAAAGAAAAAAGGATTTCCTGACAATAATGATGTTCGCTACAAGGCGAGATTGGTAGCTAAAGGCTATGCTCAGATGGAGGGAATTGATTATAATGAAGTATTTTCTCCAGTTGTAAAATATTCCTCCATTAGAATTTTATTGGCCTTGGTAGCACAATTGAATTTGGAACTCGTTCAACTTGATGTAAAAACTACATTTCTACATGGAGACTTAGAAGAGAAAATTTATATGTTCAAGGTTGCTGGAGAAGAAAAACTGGTATGCAAATTGAAAAATTCGTTGTACGGATTGAAACAATCTCCGAGGCAGTGGTATAAACAATTTGACAATTTTATGATGAGGCAGAAGTACACAAGGAGTAAATACGACCATTGTGTGTATTTGCGCAAGCTACAAGATGGATCTTTCATATATATTCTCCTATATGTTGATGATATGCTGATAGCTTCAAAGAATCTAGAAGAAATTGAGAAGTTGAAGACTCGGCTGAATCAGGAGTTTGAAATGAAAAACTTGGGAGAAGCAAAGAAAATTTTAGGCATGGAGATATGCAGAGATAGGAAGAGAGGGAAGCTTTGTTTGAATCAGAAACATTATCTGAAGAAGGTACTATAACGTTTTAGACTGAATGAAAAGTCAAAACCTGTAAGTACACCTCTTGCACCTCATATGAAGCTCAGCTCATCTTCATTTTCTAAAAATGAAGCGGAACGGGATTACATGTCAAAAGTTCGGGATGCAAATATTGTTGGTAGCTTGATGTATGCTATGGTGTGTACAAGGCCAGGCATATTTTGATATAAGAGTTTTAGCAATACCAGTGTAGTTCACAGACGGTAAATCTATGCGAGTTTTATTTGTTTTATCAGAACTGGAAAGTGAAGTAGTACTGATGTAGTGGCGAGGTTTAATGGAGAATAGAGAACTAACCTGTTTGATATGGGTCTTTTGGGTTTGAGAGTGGAGAGAACTCGGATCTTGCTATCATAGAAAAGTATGGTGGTTGTCGCCACGGCAGTGATTTTTCTGGCCTTGACTCCATGAGTGGGCTGTTTTGGGATTCCATTGATAACCAAGGAATACAACGAGCATTAAACGATTCGTTCCTTGTAATACGTTGTCGTTTTTAGTGTAATCACGTTGGTAAACTTGTGGCTTATTTTCACAGAGAGAGAGAGAGAGAGAGAGAGAGAGAGAGAGAGAGAGAGAGAGAGAGAGAGAGAGAACTCGTGGGTACCAATCTACCAGTTTTAGTATATTTTCTAATTGATTTTCATTTTCACAACGAAAAGGGTCATCTATGAAAAAACTTCTTATGAATCTTCAATTTTATTTTTATATTTTAAAAAAATTATGAAATATAAAAAATATAAACCTTAAAAAAATCTAATTTTTGTCCAAATAAACAATAAAATAAATAAATTACTTTATCATAAACTAATTTCCACAAATTTAAAATATATATATATATTTCCACAAACAAATCGTTCCTTAATTAATCAATACACTAAGCATTGACTTGTATACAAATTTTTAACTAAATTCTATATCAATATATAAAAAGCAAAAAAATTAAACAACCCAACACATAAAAAAATAAAATTTCATACTAAAAAAATAAAAAAAACTTAAATAATCACCCTTTAAAATAGTAATTAAGTAGAGAAATAAAATAAAATAATGATAGATCTCTTTAGCTCCCCCAAAAGAGTAGTTGACCTTCTCTGTGATATATAGAAAACTTGGCCCCAAGCCTTGTCTCAAGAGACAACCATAACCATTATTTCTTCATTAACAGAGTCCTTCAAATTCTCAAAGCATTGATCCAAGAAGAAGAAGAAGAAGAAATGAATCAAAATATGAGGGCTCTAATGATAGGAATGGTGGGGGCAGCCATTACCTTAAGTGCCTATTCACAAACAATCATCTCTCCCACTCAGTGTGTGACAATTGGACTTCTTGTTCTCATGTTCGGCTTGCTTGTTGCAGAAGGTCTCATTTCTTTCTAATCCCTCTTAATAATTTTTATTTACTCTTATATTATGTTAATTTTCATATTAATCTCTTTTCTTTTTTAGCACTAATTATTAAGCAGATTTTAATTTCTTTGGAGAAATTCATATCTTGGGGATTTATGGATGAGCTTATGTATGTTAATTAATGCAATTCCTTTCTTTTTTTTTTTTTAAAACTTGGTTGTGTAATATTTTTATCCTTTTTTGATTGATTAAGCTATGGATAGAAATATTTAAAGTATGTTTTTATATGATTGTATATTTAGATTTGAGATTTAAGTATAAAATTAATTATATAAAAAATGAAATTTTGGATTTTTAATGAGTTTGAATGACTATTTAAATTAATAAATTTTGATTCGCATTAGAAAAGTTTTTGTTTAAATTTACCTACTTAATCTAAATCATCAAGAATTTGCATTCAAAAAAATCATTATGAATTCTATTATTATTTTAATATCGGGAAAGAAATTCAAATATGAGTATATATATATGCATATTTTTTTCTTTGGAAAAAAAATTAAAACTTAAATCTCACACTTAGTTTGACTCCAAAATAAGAAGTACCATATATCAATCTTAATTTAAGTTTTTATAAGATATTTAAATAAAAAAATTGTAACTATTTGAATTCCTTATGTATGCCAAATAAAAAAAAATAATATCTTATTTTAAGAAATGCTTTTTGTTATATTCAATTTTCCATTTGGTAGAATTTAATTACATTTTGTTGATAATTTTTTTGTTAATAAAAAAATACATTCATTTCCATGTCCACAAATTAATTTAAAATTTTTATGTTTTTCCTTATGTTTTTGTATACTGAAAAAATCAAAACAAAATAGCACTGTTAATGACGTGATTCTAAGTGTACTTTTTGTTCTTTTCATTTTATAAGCTAAGATTGTCAAAGACAATAAACCTATAGTCAGTCGATGCCACCACCATCATGAAATGTTATCTGTTGTACCTGTTTTCTAATTTCTAGTAAATATTAAAAGAAGGAACAAATATATAAGGCTTTGTTTGGGCACTATAATTTAATAATATATCTATATATAATACTGTAAATATTATTTATCATATTTAGTGAGATAATCATAGTGGTTTAATTGAACGAGTCAAATTAATATTTTAACAAATATAAAATTTTTATATTTTTAAAATAGTAATCAAATCAAATATTTTTTATCTATGCACAATTATAGTTGAAATTGTAACTAAATGTTATAAGATAGATGTTATAATTTAGGAATTCAAATCAAATATTTCAATTACAATCAAATCAAATATAATCGAGCAGTAATCAAATATATAAATCAAATATGAATTTGATTATATTTTTTCTATTATATAGTAATCAAATCAAATATTTTTACATGGATGTTGTAACTATTTACTAAAATTTAGTTATTTTAGTTATTTCAGTAATCATTTTTGAAATAATTGCATCTTTAGCAAAAAAAAAATCAAATTATTAATTGAATTGAACCGAAAATCAGAAATTTTCCTACAACAAATAATTGAATTTTTGACACGATTATTTGGTTTTAATTGGATGATCCATTCCATGGATGCATACAAAAACTGACAATTTAATGTTAATAATTAGGATATGAAATCGCCAATATCCAAATATAATATATATAATTACAAATATTGAATTTAACGGCATTAATAATTTAATTAAACATAATTTGACCATGTTGAATGTGTTCTCGAGTATATATGATAATATTATTAAAAAGTTTTAATTGCGAATCGTTCGTATATCAAATGATATTTTATTATTGATTTCATTAACAACATTCCACTTTTCATCTTTTAGCAAAATACGAATCATCCCACTAAACATCTCCTTAGGAGGGGTAAAAAACCTAACATATAATTTATGTCATAAACAGAATTAGTCTTACGTCTAAATTGATAAACAAATAAAGAAGGGGTATTCTTTGTTAAAAAAAAAAGTAGGAGATAAAAAAAAAAGATCGATTTTCTTATGAGTATTTTTTGTGATAATATCGATCAGCATGCAATAATTAATACCCATTAACTTAAACAGAAGAACAAAATTAATAGAACCATGGACCTAGCTTGAAGCCTATGTTTGGATGAGATTAAATTTAGAAGAAAATTGAATTTACTTTAACCAAGTAAAGGAGGGTAAATGAGAGGAGAAATTAAATTTATATTGAATTTACTCTCCATTACTCCTTTTTATTCTATTATTTCTTATACCAAATAAGAGAAAGTAAGAAAAACTGAATTTACTTTCTCTACATTTACCTCCATTTACTTCCAACCAAATAATCAAGTGGCCTGAGTACGCAGTTACAATTTATCCTAAAAATATTAGCTAACTATTTTAATATTATAAAATAATTTATTTACTCTTCTTTTATATATTTCTTTCTTTGTTATTTGTTAAGTCATGCTTATTTTAAATTTTATTTATATTTCTTACACATAATTTATTTTAATTTTATAAATATTATTTAAAAATAATTTTAAATAATATGAATAATATATTTTATTATTTTAAAGACGATCTATATATAAAATAAAATTAAAAATAAAATAAAATTAATAAATAATAAAAATAAATATATATAAAGGAAGAATAAATAAGTTATTTTATAATATCAAAATAGTTGACTGATGATTTTAAGATAAAAATATTGACAAAAGAACTAAACAGTTTAATTTTTAAAAATACAAAAATGTAAAAATTAAATATTAAAAATATAAATACTTACTAGTATAATATGCAAAATTTGAGGGACTTCGTAATTATTTAGCCTAAATAATATATCATCAACTAATTAATGTAAACATACCAGTTGAATACTGATCTTCATTTTTAATCCTAATCAATTACTACTTTTGCTTTGAGAAAAAAAAAACAAAAAAACAAAAATGAACGCGGAGAAGAAATTAAGCTACATTAATTATTAATGTTCTAATTAAATTATGTATATTTCTCAACTCATATATTATACATATGGAAAGATGATTGTAAGCTAGCTCCAGTATATCTTCAAATATAAAACTAATCATTATTTCCAAGAAAATTTTTTCGAGTATAAATAAAAACCAAGTTATAATTGCTTAATGCCCAACTTCCGTTGATCTGCAAAGTGCAAAACAACGAACAAGTTAATTAGGTTAAAAACACACAAACACACACACAAAACAACAACAACCTCAACTCAATATTATAATTAAGGGAATAAATTAAAATGAAGAAGCATATAATCTCTTTTTTTCTTGTGTATTTGATGAATGCATAGCCAGCAATACTGTAATAGCAAGTGGTATTCCACCATCGATCATCACCCATATAATAATTTCCACTGTGAGTATCACCATAAATCCAGCATGAAAGAAGGAGGCTGTTGAGTAGCCAGAGATGTCTTGCCGATTCATATTTAACAAAGTATAAGCATTTATAATGATAAATTTTAACAAGTATACTTCTTTAATCTTATAAACATTAGGCTAATTAAATTAACCGGCAAGTCATCCTTGGCTGTACTACATAACCTCATTCGTTCATGCAAGACCTAAGATGAAAAATATTAATAGATTAAACATCCCACAAAATAATAATAATAAATTTCTCTTAAATAAAGAGGCATACAGACATTCCAAAAATCCAACCAATAACAAAATAGCTTCACAATGTCTAGACTCAAAGAAGGAAGGGCCAGGAATTTTCCTCAAGAAGAAAAGCAACATTCTTTACTAGAAAAATGAAAGATTTGTTTAAGTTTCTCTCTCTTTATTTTTAACAAGAAAACAATGTAGCTAAAGAGAAAAAGAACAGGAAGAAGATAAGAAGCTTATTGGATAACAAGACAATCTTGGCAGGGAAATGAACTAATGGGAATGGATTATTTGAAACCAAAAAAAGATGATAAAAAAAGTTCACAGGTAGGGTTTATTTATAAAGAAATTTGTAAAACTGTTGGACAACAAAAGAAGTATTAATGGTACTAGCTATTGTACAAACAGGGAAGCTATAGATCTGTCTCGTAACTGTCCCTATTTTTTAGGGCAACAGAGAAAAAGAAGAGTATTTGGGGGGCTCGTGGCGACGGATGTGACCATGCATTGGTGCTGAGACCAAGATAAATTAAAATAATAATAATTAATTGGGAAGCCTGGAAGATCCATCTTCAACATGTAAATTCCGAGTGGCTTTCACTGTTCATGATTATTGAGTCATTCAATTGCAACTTTTTTTTTGACTTTATAGTAAATGAAGGTCCGTACCTGTGAGCTTTGTCGTACTTGTCTGAAAGAAGAGTTGGGTGGGTAATTAAATTTTACCCAGATTATTGGAATTATTATTATACAATCTACAAGTTTTGCCAAGTGGGTACGTTGCTCATAACGGGATCAATCACTTGAACATTGCCGTAGCTCGATCAGTTAATAAGAGGGTAGAAGAATTAGGTATTATTTTGCGTAGGATCAATTTCATCATTTGTTTATTAAGAAGGGGAATTAATTAATTAATAACACCATGATTTTACATACATTTATGTTTCGCTTGCTTATCCTTTCCTGATTCCAATAATTCTTTCTTGCTCCAATATTATATATTTCCCTTATCTTCTTTTTAGCCCTTCACCAAGGCAAGAAATGTAAATTATATAAATCTAGGGACAATTTCGCAAGTCATACAAACGCTTGCTCTTCAGAAAGAGTATTTACTACAGCATATTAAATAGGAATTTTTCAATTCTCATGTTTAACTTTGTTCAATAACTGTCATGCTAACCAAGCCATATTAAGCAATAAGCACCAACATTTTAGATCAAATGCATTTCCACTACCATTTTTTTGTCACAACCCAACATACATATGCATGCCAAGTTCTTAGAAAAAAACGATATTAGATTAGGCCATGAATATATGTAAGAAAAATAAGACGAGAGAGAGGGAGAGAGAGAAAGAGAGAGAGAGAGAGTGCGTGCGGGCAACAGCTATAATTCATCTTTCTATGTAATCATTCAAAATAAATCAATACATGGCATGGCTTATAAGTAAACATATTATTGAGAAAGCTCTCATCGGGAGCTAACTTAATTCTAGCAACAGATGTATGTTCCTTATGCTCCACCTGGTAACTTGCCACTGCTTAAATGATCCTTGTTTTACGCCTGACCACAAAACCTGCCCAAAAAAGTGTCCATCAAAGCTTACACTTACCTATAACCATCCATGGCAGACAAAATATTACAAGCAAATGACCTACCACTTAATCATCCCGCGAATCGGGACAGCCTCTAAAAGAATTCCCAAGTCATAAATGTCCTGCATATACCTTTCTGTTTTTCATACTGCACCTTCAACTCAACGGGCAAGTGCACGAAGTACCAAAATCCAAAAGCCCTAGTAATTTTCATCTTTTTCTGCCTTCAGTTACAAACCCCATCGCTAAAAAGAAACCTAATGCTTGAATTTAAAAATGCAAATTAAGATGTGCAAAATTGCAAAACACAAAAGCTTCTTTAGAGCATGCAGATGAGCTAAATATATGGTTAATAAATAAGGCTATGGATAAGCAAGTGATAATGGAGTACAATTTGTATTGCTAATTTATAAAAGACATGGTAGAATAAACCCATTTTCATTTCTCCAATGAATGCTTCTCATAATCTTCAAAATAAAGTCAGCATATTCTACAAGCCTCCCTCACCATATATCTCCATAATCTACTGCTTATAAATAATATCTACATAATTAAAAATTAAAATATATATATATATAGATATGAAAAGGAAGAAAAGGAATAAGGGGAAAAAAGGAAAAACAAAAAGAAAAAAAATTATCCCTATCATTACAGCTTATATAATATTCACCTGTATAGTGCATGCTGTAAAGATATTTCTGGCGCTTCAATGAAACTTGCATGGTCACATAATGATCGTGAACAAATACAAGCTGTCTCAAGGTTAAAGAAATATAATTTTTCTAAAATCAAACGTTAAATTGCATTCTCATCCACAAAGATGCAATACCGCAGCTGAAAATTATAATAGGATAAAATCTTACTGCCTGTTATTTATGTTACAAGAGAAGAACATCAATCCTGCAATTCAGACAGCATTAGAGTTCCGCTACTTCTCAGAGTAACCAGCCAACTTTCAAGTAATCCCCAGTAAATTGAAACATGAAAATAAAACATAGCACAGAATTGAAGATAAACAAGACACTTTTAGTACAACTGCCAAAGAAGAGAAGCAACATGGTTTTGTACTACTAAAGAAATGTTCCACTAAAAAACAAAGCAACAAAGGCAAGCCAGCAAAGAGGTTCTTAGGAGCACAATAATAAGAGCTTGGTAGTTTTTGTCAGGGACATGACAATTTTAAAGTGTCAAATATCAGGATCTCCAAATAGATTTGGGCCTTCTAGGTGAGATCGTCAAGGTGGGCCATGAATATGTCAAACCCTGGTACATCTGGTCTTCCGGTTTAGGCAGTAGGCTTCATCGAAAGAGGCAGTAGGCTGCTTTCAGGCTTCATGGATGTCAGCTGTTTTAATGGGAAGGGAAAGGCAACATGGTAAAAATTAGAGCATCAGAATCCTAAACAGAGGGAGATTGGATCGGTTATGATATGAAACTGTCACATACTAGCACGTGACTGTGCCAACTGGCCTATTGACAGAGGAAATTGTCACTTAACTCCATAGACAGGAAAAGTAGAAAGGAAACCAGTCTACCTGCAAGTAGCCATCATCAAAATTCTAGTAATAACTTTTGCGTCGAGAAACAGGGGTCTGGCCAGATAACCTGGTAATAGAGCTGCTAGTCAGGATTTAGATATTCTATGGTATCATTATCTTAAAAAAACAAACATAAATCTCCAAGGAGCATAAATACGAATAAACAAGAGGACTATGCACATACAACTACTATCAGAAGTAACATAATGATACTTCAACCTAAATCATTTCTTAGCCCTAACTTGAACTAGAATCAGTCATTTATTATGAGAAATATCTTAAACACGGAAAGAGAAATGATTCTTACCCAGAAGTACTAGTACGACTGGAAGAATAATTTCCATAAGCTCCATAAGCACTTCTGCTACCACCGATCTACAGAGGATAACAATTACTAGTAATTCAAAACTGAAGGGAACTTTTAGAATATGAATATACATGACAGAGAGATTCAAAGTAACTCCAAATTTTTTTCCCATGGAAGAACCATCGCAACACAAATTAGAAGAAAAAATGGCGAAGAACAGAAAATGAAGCAACACATTGCTCAATGTCTAAGTAGAGAGTTAAGAGCCTCCAGCATAGTGAAACCAAGGGATATAAAAATAGGAATTACCTGTGATCTACCATAAGAACCATAACTGTCACCAGTATATTCAATAGCACTGTAGCCACCAGAATAAGAATGCCCACGACTATGTCTTTTACTATCTCTGCTATCATAATTTAAGCTGTCGGAAGCATCAGCCGAGACAGGAAGGTATGGCAACACAGGTAGAAATGCAGATACAGCACCTTCCCGGTCAAAAACATTTGTTCTCAACCGTCGACTTACTTGGATGAGAGCATCTTTGGCAACATCAAGATCTCCAGAGATCTGGTGATCAGAGAGGAAATGCCAAATTTCAATTCACTTTAAATCAATTAAAACAATGGAGAATGGTACTGCAGACATGGTAGAATCTGCAACAAAAATCAAACAACAATTTAACTATGACTTTACCAGCACCATTTCGTCATCTTCAGATGCAATTTTGGGAAGGTTGTCCTTCCCAAGTATGCGAATATTAGCTTTGGTAAGTTTCCTCATTTCATTTATAATTGCTCCACCTTTCCCAAGAAGGCAACCAATTCGTGAGGTGGGCACAAGTAGTCGAGTAGTAAATGAGATGATGCCTGAATCCCTTTCAATTTTCTCACTACACCTGGGTTGCAAACGCAAAGCTGCTTCTACAGTTGGAGAATATTGATCATCAAAGAACTGAAATAGAATTGGAAAATTATTATAACTATCGATTAAGAAATGTACATAAAAAAGGGAATCTATGGAATAAAAAAGGAAATCTATGGAAACAAATGTGCACATAGATGGATACTGTATAAGTAAATTTTAATTATTTTTACCTCCTTAGCAGAAATAGTTATCAAGCAATCATCTCCTTCAGATGTTGAACTGTCAACTTTGATAACTGCTCCAGATTCCTGTCTGATCTGATTGATAATTGAACCACCTTTGCCAATTACACTACCAATATTTCCACTTGGGCAAACCACACGAAGAGAAAACTCTTTTGAAGAATGTTCATCTCTTGGAGCTGAGTAAAGGGAGCGTGACCAATCCCCAGCATCACCTTTGTATCCTCCATAAGGACTCACCAATGGAGCTATGCCAACAATTGGTGCAGCAGCACTTGCACCTAGTAACGAGCCAGCAGCAGGATACACACTGGGGGCAGCAGATAAAAGCAAATGCTGAGTCCGTGATGGATTCTCATGAAGGCGAGAGGCAATTTGATACAAAGCCTTTTTGACAACTGCAGCTTCACCAGAAATCTGTGGCTCGCCAATAGTGTAAAATTACATCAATGAATATATGTCGTCACATAAGTAAAAAGCTTCATTTTCAGACCCAATAAAAGTGACATGGGATAAAAAAAACACATGGAACCATAGCCAATTTGCCGAAGAAAGACTTAACAGTAATAAAGAAGTTTTCCATGAAATACTAGAGAAGATGAATAAAATGGTGGGAATTTGAGAAGGTAAATGCAAAGTGTTTAAAAAATCGACTTCTACAGTTAAACACAAGCTTATTCTTCACTTCATACCTTTAGTTATCTATAATTAGCCATAAAAAAAATATATAATCACGGTATGATAACAGATAATGGAAAAGAAAATGTGCAATATGTTCCCCCCCCCCCCCACCCAACTCTTCCCCAATACCTGCACAAGCTCATCTGTGCTCAATGCACAAGGAGGCAGATGTTCATCCTTGAGGATGCGGATCTGCGCACCAGTTTCGCTACGAATGTTTTGAACTATTTGTCCACCTTTCCCAATAATGCATCCTATCTGGTCAGATGGCACAAGAAGCCTAGCAGTGACTTGATGACCTCCATCAGAGTCGTCATCACCATGCATATCTTCGGCAATTACTCTATCATGCACCCTGAACAGAGCGTCCTGAGCAGGAGAAATATAACTACCATCTTCAAAGGCATTAGTCTCATCACTAGTACTGTAGATGGTAACAACACGGTCTTCACAACCAGGAACAGTCTCACCAATCCTAATCTTTGACTTTGTGTCAATTCTTAATTGCTTAACGATGTCCCCTCCCCTGCCAATAATACTTCCAATCTTCTTAACAGTGCACAAGTAACGATAAACAGTATCTTGAAAATCAATGGTAAAATGTTCCCTATCATCACCGGAATTTCTTCTTTTATTCCCCCCATTATCATAATCAGACTGAGAATGAGACCGCTTTCCATAACTATTCTTCTGGCCAGCCATTATAGTCAAACCAATTTCTGCACCCAACCAAAGGACCATTTAATATAAAGTAAAACAAATGAAAAATTAACATAGCCCAGAATAATAGCAAATAGAAACTGCACATATATGTATGACTACATATATAAACAAGTGAAAATTAAGCCATCATGTTTCCAGTATACATCTCATTAGCCAACAATACATCACATTAAACAAATGTCAATGCAGAAAAAATTCTGACCCACAATACAAAATTGCATGGAAACTGAAAATTTAACCCCCGAAAGTGGTCGGACGGAGATCAAAACATATTCTTATTCACGAGCAAAATTAATCTGGACACAAGAAAACGTTTACATTTGTAAAACCACCAATACAAAATAAAACAAACCCCATACGAAAACCTATGGCACCTAAAATGACTATATGAAATCTAAAAGCACAATGCTAAACTACAAGAAATATGTTCTTGACATCAGATTTTTTTGGGCAAATCACCCATGTGTTTCGCTATAAAAAATAAAGACTTCCTGATAAGCCATGCACCACCCTAATACTGAAAAGCAGAGATCTGAGAAAACGGTATATCAATCCTGATTCTTACACGAATTAAATGAAGCATAAAAAGGGGATGAGCTCAAAACATGAAATTGAAAGGCAAGAACATAAATGATGGAGGGAAAATGATAAGGAGGAGGCACATCAGAACTTTACCCTTGAACTGAATCGTTTAGAAAGAAATATAGAGAAAGAGAGATGGCGATTGAAATTTTGAGATTTGGGGAAAATCTCTTCCTCTTTTGCCTGCGTCTTCTCTCTGTGTGTTGAGAGTATCGGTTTTCTGATTTTCTAGGGTTTTGACCAGACAATTTGCTGCTAATATATATATATATATATTTTCTCGGATTATTTTATGAATCATCTATATAACTTTGATAATTCTAATATAGCCAACAAGGTTTTCAGATATTACGTAAGATTCCCTGTCCTATTTTGCACTATTAATTTTTTATTTTTTTTAACATTTAATTTAATTATTAAATGTTGGATTTCTTAGTTATTACTACACCCTTTTATGATGTTTTAATGCACATACTTAAATTTTCCAAAAATATATGAATATTTTTTTATTTATCTCAAAATATAATTTTATTATTTTATTTAGATTATAATTATATTATAAATTAATTATTATATTATTATTTAAATATTTTATAATGAATAATATTATATTTAATTATTTATATTTTTTAAATTATAATTATTTTAATCCAGTCAATAGCTATTTTTATTTTTTTATTTTGATAATAACTAATAGTTATTTAGTATTATAAATATTGGTTAAAATTAATATATTATTAAAAAAATTATTTATTAATTAAATAATTTAATTTTACTTAATATATATGAAATGAAAAATATTTTATTATTTTAAAACAGATAGATTATTATTTTAAAGTGGAGAGAATATAATTTTAATTTAATTATAAATTTTGACACAACGAGAAATATGGGGTTATATAAAAAAAATTACAATATTAATTTTAAAAATTAAGAAAAATAGATGGGCCAATATGAAAACTATAAAGAAAAAATAAATATTATATTAAACAATAGACTTTTTTTTTGTACCCTCCACATGTCTCATTTTATAAAATAAAATTATAAATTAAACGAATATAATAAATATAATAAAAAATTGATGAATATAATTGATATACACTATATTTTTTCTCACCTCCCAATTTAAATTTACATTGTTAAAAGAATATTATTATTAAATAAGCAACCGTATATAAAAATGAGTATCAGTCATTTTTAAAAAAATTAGTTAATTTAATCACTATCAGTCAGATTAAAAATTTTATTTTTCAAAATCAATTATTATTAGTCCGATTCGATCAAGTTTGATCAATTTTATCGAGTTCAATCAGTTTTAACTATCAAATATACAAACTGAATTTGACCAATTCAGTCGATTTAAATTAATATAATTAATGAGGTTGATCGAAATTGTAGTTGAATCAAATTGATTAAGGACATTTACTCATCCCTAGCTAGATAAATGAATCTACCATTTAACACTTCACCACCCACCATTTTATTTCAAATTGATATTTTAATATTTTCTAGTTTTTATCAAATAATTTGTTGCAATTTTTAGAGAGAACAATATTAAGTGATTATTTAGTTGTAGAAAATAAATCATATTTTTTTAAAATCACATTTAAACTTAAGTTAAAATCTTTCTTTTTTTTATTGTGTTTGGAATTTTGATAATTGTTAGTAGCATGCGAAGGGTAGTGGGTTATTTATATTTGGTTTATTTTTATAGGAAATGAGAGAAAAAAAAAAGAAATTAAATTATAATTCCTTCCTTGGTCGGAAATTAAAAGGGGAAAAGGGAGTCGAGGGAAATCATTAGATATTTTTGCACAATAATCTCAACTTGTAAAAAATATATATATATATATAAATAAAATGGACTAAATTAAAAATAAATAAATTCAACTCATGAAAATATTTAAAACTCATATAAATAAAATTTTGCCAATTTAATTTTACATCATGAGATATTTCCATTCATTTTGTAGAGAGATGGTAATAAATTAGAATATGGTTGATTTTTTACACACACCGTAAAAAAAATAATGATAATGAAAGTTATTTATTTTTTTATAGTGTGTTTGGTTCTATTATTTTTCTAAAAAAGTTGACTAAATATTTTTTGTTGACCAATAATACTATATTTATTTATAAATAACATAGGTAAAATAAGATGCTGAGCCTACTGAATTTTACCAGTCAGTTGATAAAATATTTTACACATGAGAAGATAGGAAAATAAATTTTACTGAGAAAATGGATTAATGAATTCCATGAAAAAAATTACCCTTGACTTAATTATCTAATCTCACACATGATATAAATTAATAAGGATAATTTAAATATTGTTCAAACTTTTCCAGTAAAATTGGGTTATAACTAAATAAATTAATATTTTTTCTAACTCATTTTTTTAGTATTTTGTTACATATTCTAAATACAGTAATATAATATTTTTCAGTAAAATATAATCTCATCAATATACATCTGTAAAAATATATTCTCATTAATTAACTTTCCATATAATTTAACAAACGTACTATAAGTGCATCTAACCCAAATATTAAATATTATATGAATTTAATAATATAACAATTTTCATATATAAATGTATATTTAAAACAAATAAATACAAAATTTTAAAAAATATTTATTACTTTTTTAAAATAAAGAAAAATTAATAATAAATAATGCTCATTGACCATTAAACATAATTTAAAATTAGAGCATTTAAAAAAATTAATTAAATTTAAAGTCAAATCAAATTCAATTAAAAATTATAATTAATCAAATAGATAGTTTAGATTTAAGTTTTTAACATTTTCGATTTTTGATTTCAATTTTAATTTCGATAGATAAAAAAAATCATTCATTCGATTAACTGATCAAAGTTATGATATTTATATAAATTTTATATTATGTTATATTAATAACAAGGGTTTGAATCCCAGCTTTTACCCTTTTTTTAATGTGTTTTAGCATATGATTTTACTCATTTATTCTCCTTAATCCTAATTCAATATACACATTACATTTTATATAATTACTCTAATTTTAATATGCACACAGCAACCTCTTTAACTCCAACAGCTTCATTCTCTTCCATTAAAATATAGCATGCACAACCTTTCTATATAGCATTCACTTCTGTCATTCTTGTTATTCATCGCTTTGTTGTCGTTGCATGTCTAAGTTTGTGTTGTTTTTCTTTTTATTTTTATTAAAATTATATTGGTTTATTTTCTTATTTTTCGTAATCATATAAATTAACAAATGCCATTATTTAATTCAATCTATATTTATGAATAATCTGCATAAAAATTTAATTTCGATTTTATCCAACCATATTTGTTATATTGTTTTAGATTTTTTGTTTTCTAAATGGAAGCTTACAAATTGATTATATAAAATAAATGATTTGTTCAAATTGAACAAAGCTAAATTCAATAGCACAAGCAGAGCCACTTAGCCAAAATGCATATGACTTTTTATTTATTTGCGTGTGTATATATGTGATAATTCAAAATCAGACGTAGAAATTAGTATACAGTGTATATTATGGATGATGTTATCATATTTATTTTCAAAGTCACAAATAGCCTACTGTATATTATGTATGATATAATATTATATTATTCTGTAGTATTTTTTTTTTGTGCGATGTCATATTTGTTTTCAAAGTCACAATAATATGATATTATTGTGTGATATTGTACTAATGGTTTATATTGTAATTACCACATATACAGTAACATAGTGTACGTCTCCCTCTCTATACATATTATAATATGCAATAATAAAATATGTATTCTCTATTTTTATTGTTTTTTGATGATGGAAACGAGCAACATATAATTTTGGTTAATTTGTTAAATTTTATGTTTTTGACATATAGTAAAATAATTGAAAATTAAAAATATTGATTAACCATCTATTTTGTACAATTAACTGATAAAATCATAAAATAAGCATCCAAAATTAGAGGGGAGAGATATTCACCAATTCGCCACTTTTTAACATCAAAAGTGTAGTTTGGATTAGCATTTGAACTAGTGCACGGAGGCAAAAAGTTACTGAAGGGAGGCTTAATTTTCATAAAAAAAATTCGATGGTCGGTAGGAGCTTCCTTGCTGGTGCTGATTGTTATCTTGTCTTTTGTCACTGTACCTGCATTTATAGTAGCAGCTGCATTTATAGTAGCAGAATAAAAAATTATCAATAAGGGGCTAAATTTTTATGAAAAAATTATAGACGTATTTACTATAAAATTGAACATTTGATATTACATTAGTTTAATAATTAATTTTTACTATTAGATTAACTATGCTTAAGAGATAATAATTGTATTATATAATTTTATATATTTTGAAAACGTTACATAATAATCTTATTTTTAATTTTTTAAAAAATATTTTTTCACATAATACACAAACAGTCGATTATTTATGTATATATAAATTTTGGTGAAAATTTTATGAATTAAAATAAATTTATTTAAATTCATATATATATAAATTATATATATATTATATATATATGCATAATTCACATATATATATAATTTATTTAAATTTAAATATATAAATGAATATATATAAATTCATATATACATATAAAATTCATATATATATATATAAATGTGTGTGTATACATATATACACACACATATATATATATTTAAATTCATCTAAATTTAAATATATAAATGAATGCATGTATATTTTATAAAAAAAAGAATGTGTATATATATACACATATATATACATGTATATATATTTATATTAAAGTATGAAGGGTTCCATAGCCCCCCGGACCCCCTTGCATCTGCCACTAATTTGAACTATTATATTTACAGAACGATGAATGAATAAAAAACAAATATTAAAGACTCTAAATGAGTAATATAAATAGAGCTAAATGCTTATGATTTTAATTGAATTCGTGTTTTGGTGTGTCAGTTTGAAAACTTTGGTTACATCAAAATAGTTTTGTGTTGTGGTTATGGTAATGTTTGTGTAAGTAGGATATAGTTCGTTTAACGTATGATTAAGGGCATTGCTATAATACAAAAATCATACTTAGCATGTCAAGTTCATAGGTGACGAAGGAGATTCAAGTGTCATGGATTGCTCTTGTGGGTGACATTGAATAGGTGAATACTAATGGTTTTATCTATTATTCTTCTAAAAGTGCTAGAGCTAAGGGTTTGTGAGGAATTCTATGGGTCAATGGTTTGGTGGTTTTATTTGAAAAATTAGTGTAATTTTCACTAAAATGTGGGTGATTTTTAATGATATTTTTTTCAGCTTGAGATATAGATTCGGGAGGTTGAATTGAAGCGCAACGGCTTAAGCGTGATTTATATAATTTATAGTAAGTTGGAAGCTGCTCGATTTATTGGCCTTTAATTTGACATATTAATATTGGTTGGATTGAAGGGTTTCAGTTAGACACATATATCGAACATCAACAACAGTTGAGTTTTAATGGTCTTTTTCCCCCTCATTTGTAGTAAATTTTTATTTGAATATTATCAGTTAGAGGTAGTTTCGACTAATATTTTTTAATTACTATTTCAAGACTAGATCTGTCATGGGCCGAACTTCAATCCTCAATTAGTAAAAAACTTATGGATAGACAGAAAATATTTAAAAAATATAGTATTTTTCAAGCTCAAACTTGATTCATGAACAAATATATTCAAGACTATATGAAAGTGCTATTATATAGAGAATTTTACATTGTACACCTTAAAAACTTTGGATTTTTTACCGTACACGGATACGGAAATTTGTTTTCAAAATTATGAAAAAATCGTTATTTTTTATTTTTGTAATTATTTTTATTTTTATTTTTTTGTGATTTTATTTTAATTATATTTTTTCTATCTAAAAATTTTTTATGTCATATTTTTAATATACACACAAGAAAAAAAATATATAACATATATAAAATACACACTGAATAATATAAACTATATCTACACATCTACAACAAATTAATATTACATCTACAACGCATCTACATAATATTTTTAATATTTATTTAATTTTTTTAAAATTTTTTTATTCTAATAACATTTATATAACATTCATATAATATTCACACAATATTCAATAATTTTTTATAAAATATACGTAACTTAAATAATAAATATATAACATCTACCATACATCTATAAGATCTACGGCACATCTATAATACATCTACTACATACCTAAATAACAAAATTATATATATATTTTTAGTTTTTATGCTTATAATATGTAAAATTTTTGTTTAAAAATAAATTTAGTTATTTTTATTAATATATTTTTGTATATTTTATTTTTATTTTTGTTTGAGTGTTACTTTTTTTATATTTAAAACTTAATTTTTTCTTTTTATGAAAATTTGAGATTTTTGTATGATGAAAAATATTTTAAAATATAAATTTTTATTATTTTATTAAAATATTTTTATTTAATATTAAAGTTAAAAAATAAAAATTTTAAGTAAAATATTGATTATAATGAGGTAATATGTATTTTTTTAAAAAAATTATTTTATTAAGAAATAAAATATTTTTAATATTTTATGTCAATTTTTTATAAAATTATAAATATTTTAATTTTTAAAATATTTTTAATATTTTATGTCAATTTTTTATAAAATTATAAATATTTTAATTTTTATAATATCTTTATAATATTTTTTTTAAAAATAATTATGTAAACATCCGTATTACTGTATAAGACTATTTGTGTTTAACTCCAACATAGTTCTTTTCTCCTTTAAAAAAACGCTATTTTATATTTAAAAATTTTATTAATTATTATTCAATTTGACATTTAATTCTAAATTTTATTAAAATACTAATTAAATTATAGCACAAATTTTTTTATCAGTAATTATAGCACATATTTACAGTAATAGCCTCTGGAGGCGTAGTTTTATTTTTCACTTTGTGGAGAAAATAGTAAAATTCAACTTGAACGGCAAAGAACGATGATAAGATACCAAGTAGATGTACAATGACGCATACGGTGATAAAACCTTTTCGCTCCGCTTCTCTCTGAATGACATCAAGCCATCGAGCCGACTCGCCTGTAAAACAAAAAATCCCCAATTTTTTTCCCTGGAAAATCCCAGCACTTTCTAGACATCCAAACGCCTCTTTCTCTCTCTCCCTCTGAAATCTCCAATCATTGTATAAATGTCAACCTCGGGACAGCCCCAATTTCGATACACGCAGACTCCATCGAAGGTTTTGCATCTGCGGAATCTCCCATGGGAGTGTACGGAAGAAGAGCTAATCGAGCTCTGCAAACCCTTCGGGAAGATCGTCAACACTAAGTGCAATGTTGGCGCCAATCGGAATCAAGCCTTTGTCGAATTCGTAATCTCCTCGTCCTGCTTTTTTTTTTTTTTTCACTTTTTGTTTACTAAAGGTATATCTATATTGTCATTATCTGGAGAGGCCTTAAATGTTGACAGGAGTTGTATAACTTTTTTTGCAGGCTGACCTAAATCAAGCAATTCAAATGGTCTCATACTATGCATCGTCATCTGACCCTGCACAGGTTCGTGGTAAGACGGTGTATATCCAATACTCAAATAGACATGAAATCGTCAACAACAAGAGTCCAGGTGATGTTCCTGGAAATGTGTTGCTGGTAACAATCGAGGGTGTGGAAGCTGGTGATGTGAGCATTGATGTCATTCACTTGGTAAGTGCTTTTCTGGAATTTCTGTTATTGTTTGGGGATATTTCTGGTTTGTAACGGGAACTTATTAAATACATGAAAAATTAATGATTATGCGCACATCCAGTGTTTTTAAGGTATTAGATGTCCATTTATCTTAGCAAAATACAATTATTATTATTTGGATTCATTGAGAACTATTTTAGAATATAGCATAAATAACCTACATCATAGCTATCCTTAAAATAGGCTGATGGAAATTAAGAATTATGTTTTAAATGCCAATTAGTCTCTTTTGAGTTGAATTGAACAGCATAAGAAGAGGTATCATTTTGGATTGGACTTGATTTCATGCTTTCTTTTCTTTTTAGGCTCAAAACCTGTTAGTGCAGAAAAATAATTGCTAATCAAAGCATCGAAATGAGATATGTTGTTCAATTGCTAAATGTTATATGGAAATAATGTGTATTCAGTTATTTAGGTACATGCTTTCCTTTTTTCGGTGTAAGAAGGTGTGAAAGGCACATTTCTCCTGGTTTTGTGGCCTCTTCCTAATAAAAATGCAATTTTTAGTTCTATTTTAGGAAGCCTCAATATATTTTGCCCTCCATGTTCAACTTGTGACTTACTGCAGCTTTGAAATTGCTTTGACCCATAAACTCCATGCAAAATTCTGCATGTGTTTTTAATCTGAAATCAGATGTCAACATTAATAATTTTTCTTTAGAATACTGCATTGCAGATGATGCCATTCTTATACTGCTCTCTCTCTCTCTCTCTCTCTCTCTGCGTCTGTTCTTGTGCATGAGTGATTGAAGGAGTATAGCATTGACTGTATCATTGTTGTTGTTAATTACTCTATGAAGTGGCAAACTTAATGTGCATATATGGTAGCCTGTCCGGAAACTCTTACTTTAATTCCTTCAAAATTTAACATTCCTCGTAGTTGTCTTTCTACAACTGGTGATTGAAGTTTTTTCTTCCCCCTAGTATCTTTGGGACAAAGATAAGTTAATCTTTTTCTTATACTTTATACAGAGTTAGCATCCTAATTGGATTATGTATTAATTATGAGTCAATTTTAATTCCAATAAGTTGAATACAGATGGTGATGCCTCTTATTTAGATTCTTTTGTTGGAGACAGTATGGAAATATTATCATGTACGTCATACTCCTTTCTATGGTCTATCTTGACGCATACATGTACAGGTGTTATTCTGCACTTATTTCTCAAATATTTGGGTTTTTACCATTTGTTGCTTTTTCGTTGATGCCTGGTATGTCTTGAATGGTGTATAATGTGAGTGTTGGTTCTATGTTTGAGTTCATGATCATATATATTTTAACCTTGTTTCAGGTATTTTCTGCTTTTGGCTTTGTACACAAAATTGCTACTTTTGAAAAAGCTGCTGGGTTCCAGGTGAATTGGAATAAAAAATTGGTATTTTTCAATACTGTGTTCATTTTTTGTAGCATTATCAATTTATTGAATATCCTGCAGGCTCTTATTCAATTCACTGATGCGGAGACTGCATATACTGCAAGAAATGCTTTGGATGGGAGAAGCATACCAAAGTATGTTTTCTTTCTCTTCCATAAGTCCTTGTCTGGCCACCACCCCACATTTCTGCATATCTGTATTCGGGATTTAGTTATGCAAACCAATATTGACAATCTGAAATTTCTATGGTTATTTTAAAAAATTTCAGGTACTTGCTTCCAGAGCATGTCGGTTCATGTCACTTGCGAATCTCATATTCTGCACATACTGATCTTAATATCAAGTTCCAGTCTCATAGGAGCAGGTAAAGAAAGTGACCTAGGAGGTCATTATTTATATGTTCTCTAATGGTTTTATGTCCTATCATGCTCAGTGCACTTGTGCAGAATCTCTCATTTTGTATGTTACTAATGCTGGCATTTAACATCTCGCTAATTGGTGTGTGTGCTTTTGTCATCTAGGGAGTTAGTGAAGCCTGGTAGCCAGAACACAGATGTGTTGTCATGGCCGCTTAGTAATTTCCTTAATCTTTTGACAATTGTTCTATTGCATTTGCCCATGATGTGGTCAGAGTTCTTTATGCACCCATTGTTGAATTGCATGAAATGAAGCAAACTGCTTATAATACAAATGAATTATGTCACTGCTATAAACTGTTAATATTGTTTTTACTCCCGCTTGTTGAAATTGTATTTGATATCTTTTTGTAGTTCTTTATGCACCAAATTTTCCGGCTACTGCTAGAAGATCTGGATGTTTTATTAGTCTTGTCACTGAATTATTCCTGGATGTCATGTTCTATGTTTATTTACTATGCATTGTTGTTTGATGTTGCGCTTTATGTTTATTTAATATTCAAACATGTGAATTGTTATTTTTTAAAAATTTTATTAGGCCTGCAAAGGCAGTGGTTAACAATCATAAAACTTTGTAGATATTGTTATTGTGGGAAAGCTGTAGCTTTAAGGTGTTTGCTTGATATGTGATGTAGTTTGAGGAGAAATTAGTGGAATAGCCATCTAAATAAGGTTAATTTATATTGATAGATGTGTAATAAGTTATATGCAATATCTCATGATTTTGTACTTGTTAAAGGTGGTTTTGGGGTTCAAGGTGCGTCATATTTTCTACTAGGATAGAGCAGCAATTCATAGAGGTGTGCGCCTGTTGCAAGTCACAAGGCTTTCCTTACAATCCTTAACTTTTGTATAGATCCTTGCCTTCAAATGCCACCATGACTAGATCTGTAGCTTGCTGGAAGTACCATTGCTGTTGCTGGAAAATAGTTGAAATGACTAAACTTACTCTAGATCTCTCAAGCATTTTGTTTTCACCTAGGTTCCCCTTTGCAATTTATACTGCCCTTAATTGCTATTCCCAACTATGGGAAATCATAAAAACCACTTGTAAAAAGAAATTTGTGGTGAACATAAAGCTATATGTATGCTATTATTGTGATAGAACAGCTAGTTGCAACTGCTGAAATAACAAAATGGATGATATTTTTCTTTTATAATTGTATTGTTGCAAAAAAACCATTGTAGTGATAGACAGCAATTTTTTATATTGCAGAGTTGCCTATGTAATTTGAAGGTTCCATAAGTTTTGAGGGACAGTTGTTCCCATTGAATCCTTCTTTTTTATTACCCCTCCTTATTTGGGGGGTTATAACATGCACGAGGTTTAAACATGTTCTTAATTGAAAATCTATTCAATAAAAAGCTTTTCCCTATATTTTCCCTTCTTGAAGTTTCATTTGGCAACTGGATGATATTAAATATTTTCTTCTTGTTTGCCTATATATATATATAGGCAAACATGCAATTCTGTTGACAGTTTCTGTCTGATATTATTATAATACCAATATACTGCCTGCATTTTTTTGTATGTTTATGCATGCATTTTCAATATAATCTTTAGCATTTCCAATGATATGCTGGATTTTGGTCGCCCAATTTTTCAGGGACTATACAAATCCGTATCTGCCTGTGAATCCTACTGCAATCGAGGGACCTGTACAGGTTTGTACCTGAATACTTCATTTTATGTCAGAATTTATTCTAGGTAGGTTTCAGCAAAGAGAGTCCACTGACAAGGTTGTCTTCTCCAGCCTGCTGTAGGTCCTGATGGAAAGAAGAAAGAACCTGAGAGTAATGTGCTTCTTGCTTCAATAGAGAATATGCAGTATGCTGTAACTGTCGATGTTCTTCACACGGTGATATTGTATCCTTTGCATCTTGGATTAGTTCTATTTATTTTGTGAATTTTCACTCACATAATACTTTGGCTGTTTACCTGTTATAGGTTTTTTCTCCGTTTGGTGCAGTCCAGAAGATTGCTATATTTGAGAAGAACGGTGGAACCCAGGCACTAATTCAGTACCCTGGTATGCCTTGTTCCAGTGTGGCTAATTGTTCATGAATTTAATATGATTTATGCATATCTGGTATAGAATATCACTCCATCGATGTAGTTCGAAAGTTTCTTAGATTATTTGGTTTTCCTGCTTAAACAATCATTATGGATTCATTTAATTTATGGTTTGTGCAATAATTTATAATATGCAAATCAGACTTCCATTTATTTGTTTTTTTGAGAAAGCTGTTACTCTTGGTTTTATTTAGGGTAACTTCAATTGAATACTCAGTCTTTCCTTCTAAAGAAGACTAGCATCAAATAGATTGGTTGACTGCACAAACTGCCCTTTTCAGTTACACCCTTTCTAGAGATGTAGCATCTGTGTTTTTTTAGTGTGCGCGTTTCTATCCATTTGATAATTTAGTTCTATATGTCTCTTAAGTTTGAGGTTTTTACCTGCCAATCCTTCTCTTCTTTAAAGGTCCATTTGGATGGACAGTGATTTGAATGATGAGTATCCAGATTTTGACATATGTTGAATTTATATGCTCTTGAAACACAATTCTAAATCCACGTGTATTTTAAATGCACGCCTATGCAAGTGGACCCTTGTATCATTTTTCATTTGTTTGAATAAATGGTAACCAGGCATTCTTAGTCTTTAAACGGGGTTAATATCGTTGTTATTCTTGTTTTTTGTTTATTCATTCTTTTGAATAGTGATGTCTGTTTAAGAAGTCACTATGATGTTCTCTGTGGATGTGATCAACACTCGCTAACAGTTTGCACTCTAATTTTTGTCACCGCTTTTTTTTTTAAATGTCATATTTTTGTCTAGCTTGATTTTTCACATGTTGTATTTAGTTGTGTTATTGTCTTCATTGTTTTTCAGATATTGCTACTGCTGCAGTAGCCAAAGAAACTCTGGAAGGACATTGCATTTATGATGGTGGCTATTGTAAGCTTCATCTATCATACTCTCGTCATACTGATCTCAATGTAAAGGTATAAAAATGTGCTTTTGAGTTAATGTTCATGAGAATATAAATGAGAAGAAAAATAAAAGATGCTGTGTTAGATGGAAAAAGTGCATCCATTCTGGGTCGAAAAAAGATTTGGTCCTTTAAAATGTATGCTCCTTGACACTTGAGTACCCCCTTATTGTTGAATACAATTTTCATCACAAGTTTTAGCAAACCTGTTGCAGAATATAATTTGTTGCTCCCTTTTTTTCTAAAATTGTTTTCTTTTACAGGCCTACAGTGAGAAAAGTAGAGATTACACCATCCCAGATGCAAGTTTGCTTGCAGCAGGACAGGTTTCTGGTGTCCCTACTGCTCCAGCAGCGTGGCAGAATCCTCAGGCCACTCCGATCTACCCTTCTAGCAACTATGCCACTGGAACTTCTGCCCCCCTTCAAGTTCCTGCAGGGCAAGTGCCTGCTTGGGATTCAACTGTGCAGGCAGGGGGACCAACCTATGCATCTGTACCTGGCACATTTCTGGGTCCAACACGTTCAGCACGTCCAGTGCAGACGTATGCTTCTGCAGCAATGCCTGTTGGATCCTCTCATCTTTCGCAAGGCAGACCAATTTCTTCCGGAATAGTTTCCATGCCAATGGCTCAGCCAGGGATTCAACCTAATATGCGACCTGCTGGTGTTCCACCTCCAGGTCAGCCTCCTTATTATGGCAGATGATGTTGTATGTTTTTCTCTCTGCGGTTCTTTTTTCCTTTCAAGCATTGTTTCTGGTGAAGATGATAAATCTTTCAAAATGTAATGGTTCCAAAGAACTTGCGAAGCTATAAATACATCAATTAATTTGAAAAAAAGAAAATCATATTTGCTTTTCTTTTTATACTTTTTTACTGCTGAATGAGATTGATTTGGAAGATGGATTTATGAAGCACTATTGATAATCTTCTTCCATGATCTCTAGACCTGGAGCATGGTCTTTGGCTTTTGTTAGTTTATATCCAGAGGGGGTCTGGATATAAACTAACAAAAGCCACACACGCACACTCAAAATTCAGGACGATTAATGCATATAGAATTTATCATATATGAAACTCGAATGTTTAGATTACTGGGTTGATTAAGAATCAATTTTCTTTCTCCTGAACTGAGAAAAAAAGTGTATCGATTGGGGTTTTACATTGTAAGTTTCTGCAGGTGAAAGATTTGCTGTGCAAGTGATTATTGATGTTGTTTTTTGTTATTTCTTAATTAAGTTTCTCCTGTAACACTAAGCAGCTCTGGTCTTGTTTTTCAAATTGAAATTCGCCAGTGAAAGCTTTTGAAACCAGTAGAAATGTTCTTCAAGAGTTTTCAACTCGCTCTCCTTCACTCTGACTCTGTCCCTCCTAATTTGAAAACGATAATAGACAATGGCCTGTCACTGACCGCGCATTCAAAAGCTTGAAAAGATCACTCAATTCTGTGTATGGCCTATGTGTCTTGCGAGCAAGAGTTAAGAGTATGTACAGAGGGCAGTTTAGGTTTTAGAGTTATGATTCATGTTGTGGGTATCACGTTTTGAATCGGTGCTAAAATTGCCCTTGATATCTATACATATTAAAGAGGAAGACATTTTAACTTTGGCTTGTTTGAAAGAGCCATCAACTTACAGTCATATTGAAAAGGAAAAAATGCTCATAGCCCAGAAAAATATATGCAAAGTGAACGTTTGAGTCTGCATTAGAAGATACGCAATTCGAACTATTTATTAGTAGTTGTGCATAATCTCTTTGAATATTTTGGTAACTGGTATATCCGCTTTGGCAAGTTGGCATTTATATCTTTGTTATTAGTATTAATAATAAACATATCCCCATCAACAGCAAAATTCACAGAGATTGCCAAATCCAACAGATACTGGATCTTTCTCAACCCTTTTTTGCTTTGCATTCTTGTCCTTATGTATAATTTGATTTGATAATAAACGAAAGGATGTACATCAGAAAATGGAGTAAAGCTGGAATTTTGGAATAACAGAGATACACAGTTTAATCTTCCCAATTCCATCATGGTTTCTTCTTTTTTATGCGTTAAGATTGCACTTTCTTTCGTTTTCCTTTTCTTTTCATTTGTCACTTCCATTAAAAAAATAAATTAAAAAAAATTAAACAACTTGAAAATCTCATACTTATTTATAACATTCTAAAAGTTCTACATTACAATAATTTATAAAAATATAGATAAATTTTATTAGAATTATGTAACTATATAAATCTGATATTTACTATGCATGTGGTATTTAAAATATTTCATTCAAAAATTGATATTGAATGTTCAAATTTCAATAAATCATTTCATTATTTATTTATTTATAAATATTAAAACTATACTTTACATTTTAAAAAAGTAATTAATATATATATATATATAGTCTGCAACGAGTATGAAACTAATTGATTTTCCATTTTCTACACAGCCTTTTACTCCCAACAGCAGGTAAAATAGAAATAATTTAATTCATTTCTCGGTTTTATTTTATTTTATTTTATTTTACTTGGAGTTGATATATAATTAATATTTATAAGCTTGTCTTGTGGTAAGTGTCACTTAGATGGTCCAGATTTTGCAAGTTCCTGAAGAAAGAAGTTTCTTTATACAACTCATATCCAATTAAATTAAATCTGCAACGTTTATATGTATATATAAAAACTTGTTGCAGGATTTTAGTGAAGAAGGCCATATGGTTCCCTCTAATGCTGGCTGGTGCCCAGACCATATTTATGCCCTTAATATCCTCTGTTCATAGGTGTAGTAATGTTGGGTTCCTGCATGTCTCTCTTTTTGTTCTAATTATTATTACTAGTTTGATATGTGTTATTAGTATTAACTACTTACTAGCAGCATTTGGTGAATTGCTTTCACTCTCTCTAAATATCAAATATAAACCGTATATACTGATCATCTGTTCTATTAATTAGGTGGGGTTTGGTATTTAATTGATTGGTTTGACTTAATCAATAAAAAGGATCAAACCTTCGTTCCATCACTCTATTTCAACATATCAGATTTACATGTGATATGTTTCTGCATTGGCGAACCTACTTTAACGAGAAGGAGGCAGCTATCTTCATTCTCTTTTTAAATATACATATATATATATAATATTTTTAAAAAACTTTTAAATTATTTATTAATTTTTTTAAAAATTTTAAATTATCCCCAATTTTTTTTAATTTTTACAAGAAGTCAAAAAAATTATAATAAATTATTTATTTTATAACCAATAGTTCTCTTTTAAAAAATTGATAAAATATTGATAATATATAAATACAAAAAAAATCATAAAAAAGGAATAAATTTTTCAACTAAATTAATTTAAATTCATTTAATGAATTAAATAATTTATTTATTTTAATTATTTTTTAAAAAATTATATTCATTATTTAATTTTTTTCTTTTTATTTTATTTTTATTATGAATAATTTTATAAATTTAAAATTATGTATACATATATATTTATATTTTTTTTATAAATTAATTTTTTAATAATAAAAATATATTATTAATAAATTAATAAATTTATAAAATACTATTAAAATAAAAGAAGAGATAAATAATTATGAAAAAAATTAAAATATGTAAAAAAAAAATTTACCCCCTTTATTTTAAAGCCTAATTTCACCCCTAGGCTTCTGGTATTTTTTTAATTAAACATTAATTAGCTGTATGCATGATCCAAAGCATTTATATATTACTATTATTATTATTATATATTAATTATTCAATGTGTAGTCAATTTTAGGCTATTTGGCTTTTTAATCCTGATATAATATCAATAATAATATGTTTTTAACTAGAATGTCAGAAATGAATTTTATTAGATGAAAGTTATCAGTTATTTTCTTATTATATGAAAATTGAATCTTAATTAATTTGATCATGGCTTTTCATCACATGGCATGCATCCCCATACCTAAGTAGATGATATACGAATTAATTGTACATTTTTAATCTAATTATGTGATATATATGTCAAGCTAGCTACCATATATGATAAGCAAATGTCTTATATGAGACATTTGTCATTATTCATGCTTGCCATACAAAGGACAATCCCTTGTGAGAATATCCATGCATTGCCTTCTACTTCCTCTAAAGACCATTAGCTGAATTAATTATTTATCAAAATCCCCAAAAAATAATACTAGTAAATTGACATAAATATAAATAGAATTGTACGTGTTGCTATGCAGCTGGATGCTACTTTTCTTTGATACATTAGAAACATTGAAAAAGATAGACATTTAACAGCCATTGGAAGTCGAGATTTTTTAATTTTTGATGATAATTTTGGTAAAGACTCATTCCTCCCATTAAAGTTATGGCTTTTGAAAAAAAAAATCTCTATCGAATTGCAACTTTATGCAATTAAAAAAATTAATTAATTTTTTTAATTATATTTTTATTATTAATGACTTAAATAATAAAATATAAATATAATATTAATAAATTAATAGAAAATATTTTAAACCATTCAAAATAATTTTATATAATATTTAAAAAATTTAATAATTTTTTTAATAAGAATATAAGTTGAAAGTAATAATTTTAACTAGGCAGGCGAATATTAGTAATTTATTTTTTAATGATCAATGTATATACAAAATGGATAAAAAAAAATTTAGACGGACTTACTCCATGAATGCTTTAAAAAAAAAAATTTAATTGATATTATATATATATTTTTGTTGGAATTTCTTATTCTGGATTGCATCAATTTGCACAAAAATTAGTTAAATTTTTTGTCCAAAAAAAAGTAAAACTAAAAAAATGAGGTAAGGTGGTAGAGGTCTCTTTCCCTTTAATTAGAGTTTTTGAGTTTAGACTTTTGATATGATTTACTATTCAAGAAATTAAAGCAAACACAATCCTACTTTAGCGTATTGTGATAAGCAAAAAAGCAATAAAATTTGAGGCATGATTGCTACACACGTCGGATGATATAATTTGTGCTTAATTTGTTAGTATTAGCGAGAGATTAGGAATTAAGTTGGAATAGATGGGAGTCCTCAATTATCAAAAATTAATTAATGAATGGTCTATTTCTAAATGAAACATAACATGTGAGAAATGACAATTACATTTGAAATCATACATGCACAGCATTTAATTAGCATATCAACAGCTTGAAACATAAGCAGATTTCAGAATTTAAGTCGCATGTATTTCTTTGAGGGGTACAAATATATATATATATAAGATTAATTCCTTTGTCTCAGAAATTTTAAATAAAAATAATGTATTTAGGTTACTTTGGAGGGTAAATTTTGTAAATATTTTTGTATTTTTTCTTTACACGAAAATTATTATGTTTCAGCTGAATAGTATGAAATAAAAAATAAGTGGTAATATTTTCATTTTTGTATTTCATTGTCTCTCTAATTAGGTATATAAATATTCTTATTTTATTTCAGTATATAAATAAGATTTATTAAGAAAACTTATTGAAAAGCAAAGATGTTATAACAATTATTTCGAAGCTTCTAACCAATAAAGAAAAAGAAAAACTTGGATATTTGGTTCAGATGACAAAACGAACTTCTTTTTTTTTTTAATTTTAAATAATTAAGTAATATTTCAATATATATATATATAAATTGAACATGAATATATATATATATATATATATATATTTAAACTGGTATAAAAGAAAAAACATGAAAGTTTGGAAGGACTTATAAATCGACATAATAAATAGTGACAAGAGATAAGATGAAATGCAATTAATATTTGGTCCGCCTGCATGGCTAAAATAAAAACTTTATTTTAGTATAACAACTTTATTTTAACTTTATTTACAATAAATTTTAGTATAACAACTTTATTTTAACCTCAAATACATATAAATCATTATTAAATTACACGTAGTCAAGCTAAAAAAAAAAAAAAACATTAATTTACTCTCACTTTAAATCATTTTTTCTTTCTTCCTTTCTTTCACCTATCAAACACTAGCTGTTACCGACTCTGAGTTTTAGCCAAATGATTGTCAATTCCAGTCCAGACAATTCTGCGACACAACCACGACCTATAGACCGTAGATGGCTCAGGCTCACTGCTCTGGTTATGTCTTCATCTGTAGATCGATCTGGGTCATGAATCCATCTCTTTCTTTGATTTATGAGAAGCCATTGAAGTACGTATAAGAAGCCATTGAAGTACGTTTAAGTACAACATGATTTTTATTACAGCAAAGGCGATGGTGTTAGTGGTGATTATGGCAGTGAAGAAAGAGAGGTTAAAAAGCCTGACCCCAATTTTTTTTTTATTACTTGCTTTGTATAATTTTTTTCTTGTTTGGTATCTAGTGTGTTGTAGCATCAATATTCTAAGATTGTGATTGCAAATTATCTTATATATTATTGAAATTTAAATTTTAACGCTTTGTTCTTTTTTTAAAAAAACAACAATTCTCAAATTTTTATTTTTTTAATATCTAACTTGTTTTTTCTATTTATTTATTTTTATTTTTGTTCTTCTTTTATCTTTTGTTCTTCTTTTATTTTTCGATTTATTTTTATAATTTTCTTCATTTCTTTTATTTTCATTATTTATTTATTTAAATTTGACTTATTTCATTTTTCTCTTTTTTCAAGTCAAAATAGGAGAATTTGAACTTTAAATGAAATGATTATGTTAAATGGATCCAAAAAATTATTTTAGATCCAATTGAACATCGATAATAAAGTTCATAACCTAAATTGAGTCTCTATCCTAATATTAATTAAAGAACAACTCTAATGAACAAAAATACTCTCGTCGTCAGTCAGCTGAAATTATCATTTTTTATAAAAATAAAAATATTACATAAATCAATTTGATCATTTTCTGCATTAATTACGTTGAAAAATTAGTAATATAACCTTAATTAGTTTAGAGGGAATAACAGATGGAGTTATTAATGATTATTAAATACCAAAAAATTAATTTTGATAAGGTTATTAATGATCATTTAACAACACAAAATTAATTGTACATTCATAAATAAAATTTATTTTATATTTATTAATATTCTATATAAAATTCAGAATTTGATAATGATTTTACGAAAGAAAAAAATAGCATTAACAAAATATTAACTATTTTGTTGACAATCTTAATTTTTTTTCTTTAAATTGTTAATAATAAAAAAATTTGAATATGAAATATATAAAAAATAATTTGTATAAACGGACCCTAAACTCAATAGCCATCTATCAGAATTTAGGAAATATGATGAATTTTAAGATTGTATAAAAAAATACAAAATTAATTATTATATTAAAAATATATTATTTTTGCATATTATTTTTCTTCTTATTTGAAATGGATATTGTCCTTTTCAATCTCAATATTTGTAACCATTTTGATTAACTTATTCAAATTAAAAAATTTAAATGACTATCCATTTTGGTTACAAATATTGTTCTTCCTATTTATATAAATATGACATGAATTTGATCTTACTAGGGGTGGACAAAAAAACTGAGAAAACCGAACCGACCGAAAATCGACCGAAAAATCGGTTAATTGACTGGTCGGTTCGGTTTTCGGTTCTAAATTACATCAAACCAAAAATATTCGGTCGGCCAGTGGTTTCATTGCTCAGAAAATCGAACCGACCAAAAACCGACCGAATTTTTTTGGTTTGATGTAAAACCGCTGGTTTATAATAAAATCGATCAAATTTTTTTGGTTTAAACTAATTTTTTAGTCTAAACCGAACCAGACCGAATTGTTTTAGTCTAAATCAATTTTTTCGGTTTGAACCGAAACCGACCGAAAATTTTCGGTCGGTTTTTTTTAATTAATCGACTGGTCGGTTCGATTTCGATTACTAATATATTTGATCGATTTTTGTTCGATTTTTGCAGATCGGTTCGGTTCGGTTGGCCGAACCGAAAATGGCCACCCCTAGATCTTACTGATAGAATATAATAAAAAGGAAAAAAATAATAGTAAAATAGTGACAGAAAATTGAAGACTAATAGATCTCAAGATTCTCAATTTATGAATTGGATTTGATGGCTTAAAAAGTATCAAATGGGTTAAAATCTTACCATATTTATATAGAAAAATAAATTAATTAAAAATTTTACTAAATTATTCCTCATTGAGTCTTAAATACAAAAAAATAAAATAAAATAAAGTGTGATAGTTTTGAGTTGTAATGCTACATTTTAAAAAGTCAAATATTTATTTTTTTTAATATTGTATATACAACTTGCTTTTAATGAAAAATATTACATTAGATATCATAATAGTCAAAATTTTAACATAAAATATTTTATTAAAGACAGAAAACTTTTTCCCTAAAAAAAATGGAAAAATTTTTATTGTCTCATGTATCCAAATCAACATATGAATAAAAATTTAATTTATATAACTTTTATTTAATAGTACTTATATTTTTTTTATTTAAAATATTATATAAATCATATAGATATTAGACATTTTCAAAATATAAAAGAAAATATTTGACAAAGTAAAATCATTTATATATATATACACTATATACTTATATTATGTGATGATATTATCCTACTAGGCTGAATAATAAATTAACATTATTTTTATGGATGTCATTATTTATTATTAACTTAATAATGAACTTCTTTCTTAAATTATTTATTCTGCTGAAATTATTATTTTTATAAAATATATATATTCTTTTTAAATTGTCATTTTATACAATAAAAAAATTAATTAGCTTTTTTCAAACTATATATTTATTATTAATAAATTAATTAAATGAAAATATAATAATTTTAATATTAATGAGTTTATAGAAAGTATTTTAATCTATTTAAAGTAATTTTATATAATATTTAAAAAATTTAATGACTTTTTTATATATGTCGAAGGCGATGATTCCAGTAAAACAAAATGAGTAAAATTTTAATAAAAATAATTAATTTTTATAATTTTAGATTTTACCTAAATAAAAATATTAAAAAAAATTCACATAGTAATATGAGATATTTCGGATTTAAAATTTGAAAAATAATTTAACTAACAATGTCAAATTTTCTTAAAAAAAACATGTAGCTTGAATAATACATATTATGAATAGAAAATATTAATTTTCAATATCTCATAAAATAAATTTATTTTAAAAATATTTTAGTTATGCAAATAAAATATAAATTTCAATTTCAAATTACTATAATTTATTATTAGGTGGAGAAGGAATAGTAATAAGTTATTATTGTTTTATTATAGTATTAATTACTTTTTATTGGAAAAAGGAAAGAGCATTTATTAATTACATTTAATTTTGAAAAACAAAAGTATGAATTGAAGGAAGAAAACACCAAAAACAAGGCAAGAAAATACTCATTTTATTTTATTTCAAATGTAGTATAGCAACAATGTGCATAAACTAATAAAATAATTAACAATTATAAATTTTATAAAAATTTTATTATAATTTACATAAATATCTTTTTCATATTTCTCACTCTATTTATTCTCTTTTAGTAATTAATAGGGATAATATTAAATTTTTTTAATTAATACTTTCTTAAATTTTTAAAAATGACACTTAAAATGAAATAAATTTTTTTTCTTACACGACATCTAAAATAAAATGGAAAGAGCAAAACAAGGGCAAATAAAAAAATTCGTATAGCAAACATATTTAATTTGGATCAAATTGATTCATTTAGTATCGCTTTTTAAATTTTCTCTCAAATTATCACTTTATTCAAAAAAATTTTATCTATACCATTATCACTAATAACTTAATTAATGATCAGAGAGTATAGTATTAATGAATTAATAGAAGACATTTTAGTTCATTTAAAATAATTTTATATAATATCTTGAATAATAATTTTTTTTAATTAATGTGCATGATTTAAATATGATGATTTTAGTGTGATGGAAAGAGTAAATATTAACATTAATTAAAGAAATAAGCACCACATGTTAGCGAGGCATGCATAGTCCATAATAAATATGAGATTGATGCTTTACTTTACTCATTTAAATTCCAAATTGAACTATATATATTTAAGCTTCTCAAAAGAACATTATCCATGTGGTGATATATTTCACCATTTGTCAACTTGTATAAATGAAGCATTTAATTTCAAATATGAAATACCACTAAACATATTTGAATGGTTGCATTAGCTATTAGCTACCTTGCTATGGACTTTTCAACCTCCACAACTTCCACCATCCGAATGAGGTCGGTGTGACATTACCTATTCATCATTTAATTAAAACTAATGATTATTTATGAAATTCATAAAGTTCAAAAAATTATCATAAAAATTTAAATATTATGTTTATGATTTAATATAAGATTAATTTAACCTTTAATTAATTGTGGGTAAATTAGTATAGTAGTCCTAATAATTTTATCATAATCTTGTATTTTAACCTCTATTGACTCAAAATTAACACTTTTAATTATTAAATTAAATTAAATAAAAAATAAAAGATTTTGCAAGTGTAAGAATGAATTTGTTATATAAATTCAAATTATAAATTCAAATGTCAATAAAAATTGTAAAAATTTTCATAATTTAATAAGAAAGGACACAGTTTTGATAATTAACAAATTAATTTTATTTATAAACTAAATTAAAACTGCTAATTTTTAAATAATAAGAAATAAAATGAATTGCATCAAACCTCAAAGAAATTAAAATAATTTATCGATATATATACAATAATATATAAAAACATATTTTCTTTCAATTTTAGCATACATTTAAATTATAAATCGCCAAGTGATCAAGAGTGTATATTGCTTCCACTGGTATTAAGTACGAATCTTTTAAATGTTCCTCCTCCTTATATGTAATTAAAAAAAATATATAATTAAATTATAACTAATTATTTAGATCAAAATAAAATTGCTAGGATTTTAGAAAATAAAAAACAAATGGTAGGAGTTTTAATTATGAACAGTTTGCAATTAGCACTACAAAGACAAATAATTTATCACTGTAACATTAATACATCCAACTCCGTATACGGGATATGAATGACTGAAAACAGTAAATTTGAATTTTTTAAAAAGGTTGAAAGTAAAAGTGATAGAAAGTTGGCCAGTAGAGGGAAATTAAGAAAGAAGTGGATTGTCATAAACCCAACTGAACTCATTTACAGTGGTGGAGCCAATCCACTTTTTTGTCTTCCTCTTGCAGCCAATAACGTTGAGTTGTTGAATTCTTGGATGGAAGGAAAAGGGTAAAACAACTATTTAAAGCTTTTAATAATGGCCAGTTTATATAGATTTTGAAGCTATTTTACCCCACACGTTTGGAATTTCGTCCTCTTCAGACAGCTAGCTAGCTACATCGTCAAAAACCCACGCGGTTTTAAGGATGTCCACCCCCAGAAACCAATTTATAGATCTCGTATTTGATAAAATTTTAAATTAAAGACATGTTTGATTTTAAGCTATATATTCTGATAATGGTTGAGCCCCATTTATTTATTAATAAAAAATATTATGTGAATTAAATTGGTCTGAATAATATATATATTAATTATATTAAAAAAATAATTATTCTGTTATTATATTTACCGTTAAAGATAATAATAAATATAATGTTAAAATAATTATTTTTTTATATAATTAATGTATAAAATATATTTAATCTGAATTAATTTAATTCATCTAGTATTATTTTTTATTGATTTAACGGAGATTTTTAAATGAGATTATTAAAAATATTAAATTTTTTTTACGAATTCACAGCCATGATTAAATGTCTCAGCTTTCAAAACCCTGTAAAATAAAAAAGGTTTCTACGTATTAATTTGAGTTGCTTACGTGATAACAGAGTAACAGTTGCCCATATGGTCCCAACAACAGCCCAAAGCTTGTCAAATTGTGAGTCAGGTCTGATGTTGACTGACTTCTACTTATTCCCTCTTCATTTCCCATAAACCAAACCAAACAATTCTTTCAAGGCTAGCTACCTTCAATTTTTTCTTGTAATTGTCTTTCATTTCGTTTTTCTTCTTGCTTTTCCTTCTCCACTTTTTGAACTTTTAGGTACAATTATTATTATATATGCTCAAGAATACTGTTCATGGTTTTTGCAGGAACAAAAAAGAATGCTTCTTTTTGGGTTTCTTTTAGTGGGGTTTCTCTCAATTGTCTCTTCTGCTCATGGGTATGATGGAGGCGGTTGGATTAATGCTCATGCAACGTTCTATGGAGGTGGTGATGCTTCTGGGACGATGGGTACGTATGTTAAAAATGCTCTAAATTTGTTTCATTTAAATCATGTAATAATGCACATAATGATTTTTTTTTTATATTTCCTAATTAATTAATGTATATATTGGATTTTGTGTTTTTTGTAGGTGGAGCTTGTGGTTATGGGAACCTATATAGTCAAGGTTATGGAATAAACACAGCAGCACTAAGTACTGCATTGTTTGACAATGGGTTGAGCTGTGGAGCTTGTTTTGAGCTAAGGTGTGTAAATGATCCACAGTGGTGTCTCCCTGGTACCATTGTAGTCACTGCCACTAATTTCTGCCCACCAGGAGGTTGGTGCGACCCTCCCAACCATCATTTTGATCTTTCTCAACCTATTTTTCAACACATTGCACAGTACAGAGCAGGCATTGTCCCAGTTGCCTACAGAAGGTAATAATTTACGAATTATGTTAAAAGACAGTCACTTGTAGAGTGATTATTCAATAATCTCTTTAATTTGCTAATAAAAGAGAGATGGTTGAATAATCACTCCATAAAGTGACTGTATTTAATATTTTTTATAATTTATTAACTCGATCTAAATCACTATATTTACATATATATATATATATATATTTATTTATTTTTAGCATATACAAAAATGATTGTCAAAATGCCCTTTATATTAATTGCAGGGTGAGGTGCAGGAGAAGTGGAGGCATTAGATTTACAATAAATGGACATTCCTACTTCAATTTAGTGCTAATAACAAATGTAGGAGGAGCTGGAGATGTGCATTCAGTGTCCATAAAAGGTTCAAGAACAAGATGGCAACCAATGTCAAGAAACTGGGGCCAAAATTGGCAGAGTAACTCCTACCTAAATGGCCAAAGTCTTTCTTTTCTTGTTACTGCAAGTGATGGCCGTAATGTGCTCTCTTACAATGTTGCCCCTGCTAGTTGGTCCTTTGGCCAAACATACACTGGAAGGCAATTTCGATATTAAATTATTATAATATTAATTATACTATAATATATTAATTATGGACGGTCAATTAAATAATAACTACTAATTAATTACGTTTGGTAAATAGAGAGAGTGTAGCTACTAAAAGAGTCAAGATTTGTGATGAATTGGCCCTTTTCACTATTAGCTTTTGGCACTTGGATTTTTTAAGCCTCAAGTCATTTATTTAACTGTTGGAAAGAAAGAAAGAAAGAGAGAGGGTATTTGTAAATTGAGTAATGTTTGATTGGTTTCTATTACATAAAATTATTAAATGGAGACCAATCATTTTGAAATGCCTTTTGAATGAAAAGGTTTTTTTTTCCTTGTTTTGAGTAAGATAAGATCATTATATATATCAAGATGTAGTTACAATTCAATATGGACTCCTGTTTACTGATCAATTCAAAGGTAATGCTCCATTTACAAGTCTAGTCAATTTCAATGAAAGCGATCTTTCAGGAATATTTTCCTCTCCTACTAATTTATATTAACAGCAAACTTTAATTAATGCTAATGCAATTCTGAACTTATTGTAGCAATTAATTATTTAATTATTAAAAAAATTAAATATAATTTTAATTTTTTTGTTTTCAATTAATTCCCATCTTTTGATTAATAGTATATCAGAGTGATTGCAAACTATGGAGTACTAATTAAGGAATAGGTTCGAGTTTTCTATACCATAATCTTAAAAAAATCTGGAGAGCTTTCTTATAATTTAATTTTAAACTTTCTTTTATATCTCAACTTAAAAAAAAAAATGAACAGATCGAGTTGAAACTTTAAATCACGTTTTTCCTTCAAAATATTACTCTATGTATAAAATAAATTATTTTCACTCTTTTTAAGTACATAAATAATAAATGAAATAAATTATCTCTTGGAAATTTTTTGAGAGATTTAAAAGTTGCATTTAAATAATTATCAATTAATGAACAGTAAATAAAACCTATGGACAAATAATTTATTTAAAAAAGAAGATTAGTAATTGTTGTAGAAGTTGAAATTAGAAGTCTTTATCAAGGAAGAAAGGTACTTAGTGCGGCAAAAACAAGAACATGTTCTTCTGTTTGCCTTAATTAAGACTATGATAATGAAGACTGAATCTCCAACAGCTAAATTAAACAAACATATTATATATGAGAGCACCGACAGGTAAAGGAAAGCAAAATATAAAATGAAAGAATTGATCACAATACGGCATGTGTTCTTCTCTGCTATCTAACATTTTATGTCTTGAGAATTGTCAGCATAAAAATTGATTGCAGTATACTAAATTAATTTTGGTGGTGTTTGGCCAGAGGTGAAAAGCTGTTTTTTTTTTAAAAGTTAAAAGCTAATTTTACAGTGTTTGATAAAAGTTAATATTAGAAAAAATCATTATTCTTAACGTTAAAAAACAGCTAATAGAATAAGCTAAAAAAATCATGTTTTTGAACAAACCTGAATTTTAGATTATTCGCGTATTAATTTTAAAAAATTATTTAGAAAAATATCCTTAATTTTTATTAAAAATTACAGATTTATTTATTATAAATAGAATAATTTTTTTAACAAACACAAAATATTTTATTTTTATTTGAGTTTAATTTAATAATACATAAAAAAATAAGTCAAGTGATAAAATTTAAAATATAAGTCATAATAATGATATGGTAGTTTATTCGAGAAAAATTAATAAAAAATTAAATGTATCCTTATTTATTATTTTACTTTAATAAGTTATTTTTAGAGACAATTTTACCAAATACAAATGAATTGTTTATGAGTTTAAAATTGATTTTAGAAATAGTAATTTTTAAAATAAAACTTTTGCAAGTATGAAAAACTATTTTCAAGAGTTTTGCGAAACTGGTCCTTTATATATCATTCCTTTAAATTTCCAAACTCCTCATTTTTTTTTCTTTTCTTTTTATTGTTTTCTTTTCACGGTCTAAAAAATATTGAAGTGGAATCGATGAGATTTGAAATCTTAACATTTAATATTAACAATTTCCAAAATGACATTTCTCTGATTTTTTTTTACTGTATTGTGATTTTATTTTATATTTTTGTATATTACAATTTTTTTTTCAAAGAGGAATATCTAAAAAAAAACTTTGTCATTATTATTATTATTATTATTATTATTATCATTATTATTATTATTATTATTATCTAAAAAAAACTTTTTGTTGTTTCAAATGATCTATGATATTAATTTATTTGCTTGCAGTGGCTACTTATTTCATCCTCGTATATATCTTGCTAATGCTTATATATTCCTCGTATTTCAAAATAAAATAATGAATAAATCGCGTGAAATTATCAACTGTTCCAAGTATTAGAAGGATATTAAATAATATTACCACTTAAATTTGTTAAAACTTTATTAGTTCTTAAATTTGTTAAAAAAAATTTAGTTCTTACTTCTTATTATGCTTTATTTTAGTTAATTTTATTTATTTTGAGTTTTATTCATTATTTTATTTAAAATTTAATTTTTATAATATAATGAGTTGGAAAATTCTAACATGTATAAAGATATTAGCGCATTAATTAGTTAGTGTACTAATGAATACTTAATTATCTCGTATTATAAACATAAAAAAATTTAAAATTTTTTCCTTAAAAATTTTTGATATACCACAAAATTAATACTTTATATAAAATAAATAAATAATATCACAATAAAAATTATTTTCTTCTATAATTCTTTTAAAATAATTTATATATTCACTAAAATCAAGTCTCTTTTTTCAATTTAAGAGTGCAACATCACATTCTTTACCCATATATTTAACAAATGCTTTTATACAAAAAAAATTAATATTAGTAGAAAAAAAGCCATTCAAATTCCATTATAGTATTTAAGGTATAATTGAATTATTGTTAAGAATCTTGACATTTCAAAAAATGTTGGTTGTACAGCATTCTTTAAAGAAAAATAAAAAAGACTTTCTTGCACCGAAAATATATAAAGATATTTTTCAAGATAATGTTGCTTCAAGTTTTTTTTTTCTTAAAAAAATGTTGTAGTAATTAGTGCCGCACCATATGCCCAATCAAACAATTTTCTTTGACATCTATATATTACTATATATTTAAAAGCGATTTATTCAATTTCTTCATGTAAACCATTTATTTGGGGGAAAATATATATTATACACATTCACGCTTACACTAATTAATTCTAAAAAAAATTCCATAAATTCAACTAAAATTCAAAGCCAATCGTAACTGAAAATTTCTTTTGACCAGATATAAATTAATACTCTTATAATTTAAGGTATAATTTCAATATTATAATATTATAACTAATTAATTTTAATTTTTTTTTTGTTTACAATAAAATGACGTCCCTAGTTAATAGAATTGAAATAGGCAAATATATAAAATGTGACTTTATAGTTTCATTGTACTTTTAAGTAGGTCTCGTAATTCAAAGCTTCATATAACAAAGTGTATATTAATTGATATGTCTGATATTTAAATTCCTATTTTATAGTTTTTTTTTATTTAATTATAAGTTAGAATAAAATTAAAATTCGTAATTTATTATAATTTTTATAGAAAATATTTTTATTGTGTTTCATGTTTAGATAGATTTTGATGACGGAATTCGTTGAATTCATGGATTTCATTTAAATTCAATGTTTGATTAATAATAATAAAAATGATGTTCATAGATTTAGAAGAACTCCTCGTATGCTATAATCTTACAAGTTTATAGGGTTTGAATTCCCATCTGACTACAATCATGCTTACTTTTAGAGCTAAAATCGGCTCTGACTCTCTCATAGGATTTTGCTTTTTTCTCTCTCAGTAGCGCAACTTGCTTTAGTTCTGGTCTAGGGCTGGCCAAATAGCCGGAGATAACCCTAGACCCACCGGCTTTTCAGCTCTTGTTTTCTTTTCTTACTTTATTTTATGGTTTTAGTTCGTTGTTTAAATAGATCTAGCCTTCGTGGCTTTTTGCTCCTTCATCCATAAGTGTTCTTCATAGCCTTAGTTTCAGAAGAATTCTTCTCCTCCTCTAGTTTTCTATAAGCTGACTAGAGATAGTCTCTGCCCCTCCTATTATTGCGGCCAGAACTTATCCACGATGGCCTGTCTTTGGAGTTTCAGGTGTGGTTTTTTTGGCCTTCCTTCCCCTCAATTTATCTTTCATATGAAGCAGTATGGATAAAACTTTTGTTGGTTAATTGTGATGTATTTGAGCTGCTATCATCTCCTTTTCTGTAGGCATTTCATTACTGTTTGACTGTTTTTTTTGCAAAGGGTTATTTAAATCTGGGACTGTGGCTTGTATTATTAGAGAAAAATGATTGTTCTTCTATAGTGTTTTGGCTTCATCTGACCTCCCATAATCAAATGAAGTAGGGGTTGCAGTGTAAATTTATTTTAATGTTACCTCTATTTTCTGATAAAAAAAATCCCACCTAAAAGATAGATTTTTTTTTCCATCATTTTAGAATGACAATTGAACAAGTATTTAAGAATTTTCTTCTATGTAATTGCAAATCATAAAAATTGTATATTAAGATAAAATATAAACATTTGATCACAGGATTAGGTGTTGTTGTTGTCGTTATTATTATTATTATTATTATTTAAATTACCTTTTTATTTGAATAATATTTTATTTTTCACTTATAATCACTAATTTAAATGTGATTTTTTAAAAAATTCACGAGGAGGATGCTATATTGTTTGTGTTAGAATTTTGTCGGCAGGATTATACGTACCAATAAAGATATTACGTGGCATCACCAAATTCAATCAAGAGGTATCCGCACTTTGCGCAGATAATTTCCACGTTATACTAGGCCCCACGGAATCCCTGAGCCAACTGCCCGTGAAAATGCAAAGGAGGTCCTATGTCCCTATGTGTGTCATTAGTCATTTCCTATCTTTGCCTAACGAACTCCAACCAGCTTCCACTCTCTAGATTCTAGGTTGTTAGATTCTGTTGTCATCCTTTTAGCCTTCCATCATAATCTCTACTTTGTTTTTCTTTTTCTTTTTTTTTTTGCTGAATCAATTTGATAAAAAGAAAAATAATTACAAAGTTTTCAATCAAAAATTTGCAAGTAATACTAACTATTGTTCCAAGATCCTATATATAAATATATACAAATCCATACGCTACATTCTACCTAAATTCCCATACACATTCTTCTTTTAATAAGTTAATTAACGTGCATATTACAATTTTACTATATTCATTCTTAATGGTACTCACTAACAGTGGTGGACTCAGCCTCTATGAAAGAGAAAGATTAAAAAAAAAGAAGAGAGAGAAGGCGGGGGTTAAAACTGAGAGGCTGAGGGACTGAAAGTTGATTGCATATTCGGCGGCTGACAGAAGAGTCGTCAGCCCCCATCCGACTCCACCTACCTCCGCCACTGCTCACTAAATATATTTTAAGCTAAAATAGAAGTATAATATAGTAAAAATATAAATAATTTTTATTTCAGCAAAATAACTATTTTTTAAAAATTCATGAAAAATTAAAAAATGTATCTAGAAATTTGGGATCAATGGAGAATTTTTTTCTTTAATACTTTTTCCATCTCAAATTAATAAATACATTTTATTTTTTCATTTATCTTAAATTATACTTCCTTCATTATGTTAAAATCATCACTTTTGTAAAAAAAAAAATTATTCTTCTCAAATTGTCATTTTATATAATAAAAAATTAATTAATTTTTTTAATTACATCCTTATTATTAATGACTTAATTAATAAAGTAATAGTATAATATTAATGAATTAATATAGTATATTTTATTATATTTAAAATAATTTTATATATTATTTAGAGAATTTAATGCTTTTCTGAATAGGTATGTATAAATTAAGAATATCGATTTTAACGGAAAGAATGGATTAATATATTTATTATTTGAATAAATTAATTAATATGTTAAATTTTTATTATACTAATATTTAATATTATCTATTAAAATTTTAATAACTATTTTATGTTAAAAAAAATAGTATAATAATAATAATAAAAATATATAGAAAAATATATGTCTATTTATGTTTGTAATAAAAAAATAATTTTTTAATTTTTTATTAAATATAAAATATGTCTCTTTTTTTGAAAGGAATAGTTATAGGTTGAGATAGTGACCCCATCAACGTCAAGCCAAGCTGGAAGCCAAAAGAAACTGAAATCGAGGAAACACAAATGAATATTGTAGGATTTGAATGTCACGCACTGTTTATCTTGTTAATTAATTAATAAAAATAATGTATTAATTAAATTCATTCGAATTAAAAATATTTATATATTAATTATATTAAAAAAATTAAAATAAATATAAAATTAAAATAATTAATTTTTAAATATAATTAATATATAAAATATTTTTAAGTTAGATCAATTTAATACGAAAATATTGTTTATATTTTTTTTTATTTTTTATTATTTTTACGACCCAAATGGTATGGAAATGGAAGATAGGGTAGGGCCTTTGCACATTGCAATTTGTGGATGAATTAATGATGAAAAAATTAAGAAAAGTGAGCACCAGATTGTGTTTTATTTAAAACGATCCAGAAGAACTGTCCAAACAAAGATTTTAAGCAGGTAGAAGGAGAATTAATTCAATCAGTATTCAATCTCCTCTTCAGAATAGCTGACACAACTCAATCTGTCACTTTATTACAACCCCTTTTCACAAAAATAAAAAATACAACCACCAGTTTGTCTTGTTAAGTTTTGAAAAATAAATTTCCATTTTCTTTAAAAAATTATAAAATTTAATGTTTTAGTTATCAAGATTTCAAAATGAAAAATTTTTAAAAATAAAATTTCAAATTCTTTAAAGTTACAATGTACCATAGAAAACTCTAGTTTATAATTAAAGTTACAATGTATCATATAAAACTCTATTTTATAATGTTTTCACTCGTTATATATTTAATAAAAATCTTTGAAATAAAATAAAAAAATAAAGGACAATTTAAAAGGAAATAACTCTTATAATCATGTTTTTTTCTTTAATTTTCAATTGAGAAATAGAGATATAGAAAATTTTAAAAAATAGAAAATATTTCTTGCCTTAGTATATATTATATGGTTTTTTTATAGTATATATTATATGGTTTTTTTTTTAAATATTCTTTTAAAATTCTTGAAAATTTTGAGTAAAATTTACCATTACATATTTAGGATAACTTCCATTAAAATAATATAGGAAAATTGGCGTGATAATTTAACTACATGTTTTTTAAATAATTGCGTGCGTCAACTTATAATAATTCTGTTAAATGATGATTTGATACAATAGATATTGCAGTACTGAGCAACATAAATTTTAAATTTATACATAGATTTTGCTTGATAGACAAACTTATAATTCTTTATTTGTGACAATTACAAATATCACTTTATATTTTTATTATTTAGCGAGAGGTCATACTTATTATGGATATTTCTTATTTAACTTGCTCTTAATAATAAGTTATATATATATATATATAATAATATTGAATATGCAAATATCTATATTATTTTTCATATATTAGTAAATAATATTATTATATTTTTTCTTATGATATTATATATATAATAAAGCAAATAACACTGATATAATATTGTATTGTATCACGTGGTATAATATTAATATTTTTTAAATATTAATTTAAATTATTATTTATTAGAATAGATAATTAATTAATTATTATAAATATTTATTTAAAAATTTAAATAAGATTAGAATATCCTATTTAATATTGATAATAATTAATTGTTATCTAATAATATAAGTTAAATTTTTAAATAATTGATAGGATATTTACCAAATTTTTATTTAATAATTAGTTATTTATCTATATTTGCTTTGTAAATTAATATATTATATTACATGAAGATAAAATAACTATACGTATTTGATTTATCTTTTTATTATAAATTAACAAAAAAAATCAGAAATGTTCTTTATGCAATCAACATATATTAATTAGAAATTTTTAATACAACTCATAAAATATTCAAAAAAAATAAGTTTGAGAATGTAAATAATTTTTATTTTTATTTTAAAATCATGACTACAGCATATCATTTATACATCTCAATATGCATTCATCTTTTTTTTTTTTCATAAAGGTCAGTAATATGATCTTTTAAATAATTGATTTTTATGTTGATTTTCTTTATTAAAAAATTTAAAATATTAAAATGATAATAATTCACATATGATGCTAAACTTTAATAATGTTAATTTTATAAATAGTATTTCTAATTATAGGATGTTAATTTTAAAGTCTTTTAATTAATTATTAAATAAAAAAATTATGTTTACTAATTTTTTATATTTGTATTTCAAATTATTATATGTATATAAATTAATTAAAAACACCTGAAGCATATACTATTTTAGTATGGACTTTTGATAAAAATATAAAAAAATTAAAAATAATTCTAAATTTACCATATTTATAAATTATTTATCAAAATATCAGAATTTATAAAATATTTATCAAAATACTAAATTTTTATTAATTTATAATAATTTTATAATAGATTTATCATGAGTTTATAAATTTTATATAGTTTAAAATGAATTTATAATAAAATAACTAAAATATCTATAATAAAAAAAGTAAAAATTTTAAAAATATGGTGCATATTGTCATTTTCTCTTTTAATATATATAAATAAAACAAAGTGAGTCTTTATAAAAATAAAAAAAAATAAAAAAATTAAATTTATCATTTTTTAAATATTTTTAAATTTATCAGAATTTATGATTTTTTTTATCAAAATACTAGATTTAGATAATTTATTACGAGATTATTATAAGTTTATAAATTTACATAATTTATTATAATTTTATTATAAAATAGCTGATAAAAATAAAAAAAATTATAAAAAAATAATAAGGAGTGTAATTTTTCCTAAAACAAAAACCACCTGTATTCTGACATGAAAATGATGCCATATTAGTAATAGCGTGGGCCAGCAACGTATTTAGTCTTTGTCTAAAAGAAGGCTGCTTTAGCCCAATTTTAAGGGCCCATCCGAGAATATAGAATGTGTTTACTGTACAAAACCCAATGGCTTGTCAATTCTCATAACTCATGCACAAATAATAATCTTGAGGAAATCAACGTTCAGAGGATAATTTCCAAAAGAGGAAATTATATAAAATATTATTTTTTAAAACTTCAATTTTTAATATGCTTTATTATTTTTTTATATAATTTTATAATTTTAAACTTATAGAATTTTATTTTTTACATTTTTACAATACATACTAAACATATTAAAAACATTATTGCAAATATGCTTAGAATATGCAAAAAAATATATATAAAAAAATAAGTCGTATTTTTATAAATTTTTTATTTATATAATATTTTTAATAAATTTTTTATTGACACAATATTTTTATAAAATTTTCACTTTTTAAGTTATATTTGTAAATTTCTCTTTTAAAAACCCTTACCTATACGCCCTTATTGTTTCGAAATTCTGAATGCCATCTAGAGAAAGTATTATGATATAATAATTATAAAAAATTTAAAATTTATAAATCACAGTGTTATATAAATTAAAATCAAAATATTCAAAATGACTTGAAATTATCCCTAAAATAAATTATATAAATGTGGACTAAACCTTACCAAATCGTATATTGGGCCTTCCCAGTCCAACTGAACCTAACATTCCTATTATTTATGGGGAAAGTTATGTCGTATACCCTCTTCCCCACCCCCCCCCCCCCCCCCCCCCCCCCACCCAACAAGTTTTTATTTTTGTAATTTTTTTGTAATTTCATTTTTTAACCATTTGATTTTATTTATACTTTTATATTTAAAAAAATTTTTATATCATATTTTTAATATACACACACAAATAAACATATGCATAATATATATAAAATATACATTCAACAATATAATTTACATCTACGTATCTACAACACATCAAATATTATATATATAATAAATTTATAACACATCTATATAATATTTTTAATATTTATTTAATTTTATTTATTTAATTTTTTATTCTAATAACATCCACACGATATTCAATAATTTTTTTATAAAATATACATAACTTAAATAATAAATATATAACGTACACAAAATATTTACAATACATCTACGATATATTTACATCGTATTTATTATACATCTACACAACGAAATTGTATATATTTTTTTAGTTTTTCATATGTATAATATATAAAATTTTTATTTAAAAATAATTTTAGTTAATATAATTTTATTTTTTATTTTTTATTTTTATTTTTTAGTGTTATCTTTTTTTATAATTAAAAATAATTTTTTATGAAAAAATGTGATTTTTATATGATGAAAAATAATTTAAAATATTAATTTTTATTAAAATATTTTTACTTAATATTAAAGTCTAAAAAAAATAAAAATTTTAAGTAAAATATTGATTATAGCAAGGAATATGTATTTTTTTTAAAAAATATTTTATTGAGTAATAAGATATTTTTAAAATTTTATATTAAATTTTTATAAAAATATAAATATTTTTAATTTTTATAATAATTTTTTTTAAAGATAATTATATAAACATCCCTTATTTATATCACGAAAGACTACTGCTTCATCATTTCTATCAAATATAAATATTTTCAGCTTTTGATTTAGTAATATTGAAATGTAAAATATAAAGTTTCAATTTCAATTAGAATCAAATTTAAAAAAAAAAATCGATTTATCCATGTTGGAAATCTTGATTAGATAAAAATTATCATCAAAATTGATTTGATATATGTCAACCGGAAAAAATCATTCAACTATTAATTCATAGAATTAATGAAACTCCAAAAATTATTTGACTTTCATTTATTCTCTCACTTCATCTCGTCCAGCAGGCTTATTTCAATTCTAAAATGACAATTCAAATTGAAACTGACTTGTTCTACAGCCATAAATAAATAAATAAATAAGATTTTGTGTTTTTTTTTAAATATTTTAACCTTGAACAAGAGTAAAAAGTAAAAACAAATTGGGGAAAGGGGGAATTCAAAATACAGAATGCATAATTGAAAATACTCACTAATTTGGGGCTGTAGAAAATAATTATAGTCATGTCATGAACTGACTGTAAATACTTTTTAAATTTATTAAAAAACATAATTGTACCTTTTTAATTTGATAAAAAAAATATACCATTTTAATTAATGTGATTTTATATACATATACAGTTACACACTTAAAAAAAAAAACATAGCAATCAATATTTTATTGGTAGATTTATTCATATTAAATTTCCTCTTTTTATTAATAAAAATAAAAGATATTTTTGTATAAGTACAAATTTAGCATACACTAAGTAATTTTGGCAAACTCATAAATTAGAATCCTCCTGTGAAGGAAAAGAAGAAGAAGAAGAAGAAGTGATTTTGTAGTTTAACTACTATTCTAATGCAAAGTAAAATATGACAAAGTAGATTGAGAAATGAAAAAGTATAGTGAAGTTTATATATAAAAGATATTGAAGTGTCGTTTGGTCAAACTAGGCAGACAGTAAAGAGAAGAGACGACTCCTGACGCCCCCCCCCCCCCCCCCCCCCTGCTAAAATGATTTATGACGTTTAAACCAAGTTGACATTGACTCCCACACGTGTGGCTAACTTTCAACAATCTATTCAGTCCAAGTTGCCCATCTCTACTACTAACGTTTGAATTATTTCACAACAAATTTAAACATTTCAGTTTTATAAAAATTCAGGGAATTACGTATTCTATCAAAATTTTCCACATTTGTATGCATATATTGTTAAGGAACTCTGTAAAACACACGCGCTACAAGGGAGATAGGGGTGTGATATTTTGTTTCACTGTAAAGAAAGAGTCAAAATGGAGGTCAGGTTGAGTCACTGCTAATTGACAGAAGAAGAAGAAGATGATGAGTAATTCGTGTGAATTTTCTGTTACAACTTACAACAAGAAACCCATTTTTCAAAGTTTTCTCTCTCTATCTCTCTCTCTTCCCAAGTTGATTTCAATTGTTTTTATTTGTTTTTCTTGAATTTCAATTTACCATTTCTGGTTCTCGAACATGACCAGCTTATTGCTACAGTTTCTTACACCGAGAAAATTAATGATGGCATAAGAAATCCATGGAGAGACATTCAGAATCCCACCTCTCTGTTCTGCTCCTCGTAGAGAATCTTTGTCACTGTGAAGATTTTAATAACAGGGTCCAAACTCTGTAGCAATAGTAAGTTTCTTGAAGACTAAACAAAACAGAGTGTATAATAATATTTAGTTCTGTAGTTGAGGAAATACTAATGACAATGGAGAGTGAGCAGTCAAAAGTTTGTGGTAGAGGTCATTGGAAACCCGCAGAGGATACTAAACTCAAAGAGCTTGTTGCATTTTATGGACCTCAAAATTGGAATCTTATAGCAGAAAATTTGCAAGGAAGATCAGGTAAAATTCAATTAAAAAATCAATCCTCTGTTTTTTTTTTTTTTAATTTCTTTCTTGCATTTCTTTGAAGGGAAAAGTTGTAGATTGAGATGGTTCAATCAATTAGACCCAAGAATCAATAGAAGTGCATTTAGTGAAGAGGAAGAAGAAAGACTAATGGCAGCTCATGGAGTTTATGGTAATAAATGGGCTTTAATTGCTAGACTTTTTCCTGGTAGAACTGACAATGCTGTTAAAAATCATTGGCATGTTATAATGGCAAGAAAATACAGAGAACAATCTTTTGCTTATAGGAAGAAATCAAAATTTACTCACATTGCTCAGAAAAGGGTACTGGAAGGAGCTTCCATTTCTAGTGATGAAGAGGCAGCCTCAAATGGAAGAGTCTTGTTTGTTAGAAGCAGCAAATTACTTTCTCTTCCCTATGGATATTGTGCAGAACGGTGTCCTCCTTTTGATTTCTTTTCTGGTTTGTACTTTGCCTTTTTTTCATTTCTTACTACATTCTTTTATATTTATATATGATGAATGCATTTTCTTGTATTTGGATTTCTGTGCACTTCCACCCTTGGCTTCTTTGCTTGCATTCTGCTATTTTGATGCTTTTCTCTTTTGCTTCCATGTCTGGTCTTCTCAGTTCATGTTTTTCTTTAGTGCAGACTTTATTAATTGTAAAATCAACTTGTGACTTAGGCTGATGGTAAATGTGGGATATCTGTCAATAATATAGTAACTAAGCAACAAGCTAATTAAGAATACTTTCAAAGATTGAGAGTTTGAGGAAGTTTTCTTAAATAATTCTCAATCTTTAGAAGTATTTTCAAGGCACTTAATCAATTTATTAAAAGTGGGTACTTATAATAATACAAGTCGATAACATATTTATGATTTATAATTCCATTTTTAAGGATATTTTAAATTTTACATTTTATATAAATGTAGAAGAGTCGTCTAAGTACTTGTGATATGTGATGAACGCTATATCTCAAAATTGAAGTCTCAAAATTTCATACTTGTTTAAGATCATCTTCTTCAAATGCTAATGCTGTGAATGGTGCAAAAATTTGCAGGTCACAAGAGTTCAAAGATAATGAGTCAGAAGGAGAACTGCAGTGGTACCACCTTCACTGTTTCCCAGAAAATGCAAGAATCAAGCAACCATCACTTTTGTGCAGGTTTCACAGAATCAATGGCATCACCAGCATCTCAAGTCTCAGTCAGTGAACCATCTTCATCATCGTCACTATCATTTGCAGAGAACAAAGCAATAACCAGCCATTTTGAGATCTCCATATCACCACCATTTATAGATTTTCTTGGAGTAGGAGCCTCATGAAGCACTAGATTATCCCCAAAAAAAACCATGTAAAATAGGATTTACAAGTAAAAGATAGTACTTCTCACTAGGTGCATATGAGCTGTGTTTCACCATTGGAGGTTAAGAGAAAGTTTCCTTTGCATGGGTCAGTCAGATTTATGATCATAATCGTAGACAGAGACCCTCAAAATTTATCATTTCCAATGCTGAACTAATCAAGTAGAACTCTTTGTTTGGGACTGAGGAATTTAAACTCTTGGTATCATAATCTTTGCTTCTTCTTCTTTTTTTTTTCAAATTTTCTTTTCTAATTTAAACTCAAGATATTACAGTTTTTATAGATTAACGTTCTAGATATAAATTTCATTTTTTTATTTCCATTTAAATAGCCACTCATTTTAAATAACTAAATATTTGAAATTTATCATCATATTTTTTTTGGCATGATTTTACACTTAAAAGCTGAATCTAAATTCACAGTAATTTTAAGTTATTCTTACTTGTGATATTTGTATCTCAATTATGATAGGTAGGGAAGATAGTAATTAAAAGATTGAAGTAACTTTGAATATTAAGATTTTCTGTCTTTTTCCTATATCGCAAACAGATAGAAAAGTGCGTCTGTGTGTCTGAAACTAACCATTAACAAAACGAGGAAAAGAGGGAAGCGTGGGGCTACTAAATAACATAACAAAACCAGACCAAAGTCCTTTTCAACCATTAATTTGTCAATGACATGCATAACCCAGACACAGTTTTACCTGTGAAAACATGCACGCATGTACATATACATGTTTTCATTAAAGGAAGCTGAAATACATGTAAAATTATATTGTGCCTGTTAATTTTTCTTGGGTTCACTAATTTACTTACTTTTGTAGAGATGCGCTGATGGACGGAATTAATCTAATCCGATTATCATTTCGATCAATCATTATATTAGTTTAAATCGAATGAGTTGATCAGTTTGAAATTTTGATAAATTAATATTATCAATTCAGTTTTAACACATATGTTTTGTAAATTAAAACCAACCGAATCTAATAAAATCGATCAAATGATAGACCTTGTAAGATAAATTCTTCAATCCGATCAAATGATGACCCGTTTAACATACCCCCCAAAACTAAGCAAACCGATTAAGGCACGTTCCTAGACTTTTCCTGTTTGTACAAATAATAACATTATGTTCGAACTTTGAAATATTATACCATACTGTTTACAGTCCCTTGTGGCCCAATGAAAATAGTAAGCTTAATTAGGGAAATGCAAAAATATATACGATGCAATCTACAATATTTATTGCATATTTAATAAAAGAACATGGCATGGCATCTTCCTGGCAAGTCCATTACATCAGCTCTTAACTCTCAAGTAATAACAACTAGGATAATCCTGGGAGATGTATTCTGATATTTAATTTTTGCTGCTCCAAAGACATGTCTAGAGATTTAAAAAGTAGGGAAAAATCATGAACATCCAAAGGCCTTTTGAACTATGAAGAATAAAAATTAGGCAACTGGGGCTTTGAACGCTCATTTCCCAGAATGAAATTACAGGGACATGTTAAAATGATTTAAAAAGTATAAAATGTTTGTTATTGTAACTCGTTTTCATTCAGGGACTAAATAATATCCATTCTAAAAATTAACAATGCAAATGAAGGTCACAAATATTTTACTACATCAAACCAAGAGAGTTTAATAGGCTGTAATAAAATATAATTAAATATATTTCTCGCATGAATATTACGTTATGATGAGGAACTGAATGAACCTTTTTTGAACAGTGATTAGTCAAAATCAGCTGTCAAAGTTTAAGAAAAGCACAACATGATGTCTCGCAGTTCTCAGATCAAGAATAGCTCTTTAGATAGAAAAAATTTGTTTATTGAAAGATGAAATGCTTTGCATGTTACAAACATTAATGGGTTTTCAAAAATCATGACAAAGTTTCAGTTTCCAATTGGGCATCCCAAAGCAGAAATTACTCTCAAATGCAAAAACGGGTTAAAAAATTATATGTTGAAACAAATTTCAAATAATTAACTACTAAGCTAGCATGTATCTAGCACACAGGCCTTCAATTCCCAAGAGAGGAAATTTTATTATATTATGGTACAAAAATTTTAATCAATACTGGCATTTATGCTTTCTGGCATGGCTGCCAAAGCATCCGCCAGTTCCTTCTTTGTCAAAAGCCTGGTAGAGTGAACAAATCCTGCAGCATCAGTTGCGCCAACTGCGTCCAAGTTCATCGGTTTCAAAGAAAAATGGGATTCGAGAGCCTTTAGGGTTCTCTTTATAAAAACTGATCTTGGCAAATATTCTTGCATTCGACAGACAAATTCAGTGTGATTTCTTGCCTGCAGGATAGCAGTAATGTAAGCTTCATACACTGGCCCAAATTACAATGAGAATATCAATATTTGCTGCATCCTAAAAATGTACAAAAGAAAAAGAGAGTCAAGAAAACAGTGTATAAAATACAATCTTCCCTCTCTTTTCTCCTGTAATACAATTTTACATGCAACATCATAGATTGAATGAACGACATCAGAATGTTAAATTTATAAAATATGGCAGGATGAGAACATCTTTTTTTAAATTTTGCAAAATATCTAAATGCTAAATGCAATCATATCTGGATGATATAAGTCATCAAATTAATAGACAAAGCTTATTGTAGACAGAATCTCCACAACTTACTACGAGGAATCACAATGGCAAAACTTAATGTAAAGTCTTCACAATGACATGCCAAATAATAACTTGGCCTGCCATTGCAATCTGAGTAATAACCTCTTCAAATGTTATAGCATTCAGAAGATAAAGCAAACGAAGTAATTGATTCAACATTCATAGATCACACTAATCCTCAATTAATGGAAAAAAAAAATAATAATAGCTTGGCAAACTATAAGGGGCTAGGCAGGTAAATGGGAAAAGAGACAAAATAACAACATACTGATCTGTACTTGGGAGCCCGAGCAGGTAACTTCAAGTAAGCCATGTTCCTAGTCTCATAATCCCATAAGAAGGAAGTGTGGTGTATCCATCGGTTTTTTATTATAGATTGAGCATTTCCTCCAAACTTGTGATCACCAAATACATAATCTGAACAGAAATTTGAAGCCTTTGAAAAACCTAATTAAATTACATTAGTAACAGGTGGCACTTTTGAATAACAGATGACACTTTTGAAGGAACAATCAGATAAGTATCAAGTTCTCTCATTGCAAGGAACAGTCAGATAAGTGCTCTCATTGTATACTGCATAAAAATAAAAGCAAATTCTGTTTGCAAATATCAAGCAAAGAGAAAAATTAAAATGCTTTGTGTATAAATCTATGACTGGGTGGGAAACATTGGATTTCACAGAACAATACTTTGATATTGGATATAATCGCAAAGAAGCTAAAAAAACGTCTCAATGCTTTGAGGAATGTTGGACTTATCCGCAAATTTTTATTTGTTTTACTTCACATGTTAAATTAGACACAGGTGAATACAAGTAAAACTCTAAAGAAAGTCCATTCAAGAGTACCACTTCAACAAGTTTCCAACAAATTATACAGGCATGAGAAACATCTTTTAACCCAAAGCTGAAAATGAACGTACCATTCTCACGAAGTTGGAAATCACCAATCCCTTGAAACACTTCCCTATAGAACAGACCACTCCAAGACATTATGGAACGAGGATAGGGTTGCACACCAGGAACGTCATCCTTGTTGCATATGAGAGTGATAAAAATAGTCCCATTGTCAACAATAACAGTGCCACCCCCAGTAAACCTTCTGATGACTGGAACATTATCTCGCAACACAGGTCCAATTTGAAGAAGTTCAGAAGGCTTTCTATGCAAACATTCACCACTGTTAAAACACATATCTAGAAAATGCAGTTGTGACTGAAAAGCCACAAAACAATGGAGATATACAATTGATTACTTGTGCATTTAGGCCACAAGCTAAAAATGTATTAATATAAATGTAAATGCAGATGTTATTAAAGGTTATCATAATTGATAATTATGCTACAGCAGGTGAAAAGTAACATTGGTACATATACCCTATTCGCCATCCCTTCAAAGACTCAAGAGCACCACAATTTTTTTCACAACATACAAATAAAGCAACTTCCATAACAATTTAAGTGACAAAAAACCCATCATGGTGGACAAGCAAATAGATAATTCAAATCGAGCTATAGCAGCTTAAAGCAAAATTCTGCAGTAAACAGAGACTTCAATAACAGCTTACCCAGAAATTCCCATGACTATGGCAGGGGCATCCGTTCCGTCATTTACTATACACCAATTATCTGAAGAGGTACGAAGCAGCTTTTCCTCCAAATGAAGTTGCTCCAAGATGGGCACTCCTTTGAATCTAACAAGATTCATCAATGGAAGTCCCACTTTTGTTGTTCGAGGTAATATGGTCATTGAGGACGAGAATTGGATCAAACACTTCAAAACTTCACTATTAAGCAAGAAATGCATCAAATTTTATGTTGTTGAGACAAAATGGTAAGGTTCACAGCACTATTAGACTCAAATAAAAGAATTTGAAATTTGAGTATAGCTCAATGCTCAAATATTCATATATTTATGAAAACATATTCTACACAACTAAATAATCATAATTAATATTAAAAATGATTTTTAACTTTATTATTTACTAAATTTTCTGAACTAGTTAACCAATCTATTTTGTCCAGCTAAAAAAAATGAATTCCATATACATCACTGTCATTTCTCCATCTGCAAAGGTTCAAACTTTGTTGTTAAGGCCATTATTATCCCCCTGCTGAGGTTTCTACAATATAATGCAGAAGTCCAGATTTCCAAATATACTCATTCATCCAAATTATATTCTATTCATAATCTACATGTAAACACCAACAAAAATTCCATTTATTGTTTAACCCTTACATACAACAGTGAATTAATATACCCAAAAGTGCTCAAATTTGCTTGATATTATTATGCTATAAACCCTATATTAAACTTGCCAAAGAGAATTTTGCGTTCAAGAACAGAGATTGCAAGTGAATAAGTATTGTACAGGCTCATTTCATCCAAATTAAATTCTATTCATAATCTACATACAAATACCAACTAAAATTCCATTTATTGTTTCATCTCTACATACAACACTGAAAATCACCATTAATTTGCTTGATATTATGATGCAATAAACCTTAAATTAAACTTACCAAAGAGAATTTTGCGTTCAAGAATAGAGATTGCAAGTGAATTAATATACAGGCTCTAGTCAAGCAACCACCTTCAACGGTTGGCAAACAACGATTATGGTGAACTGGATTTTCCAGTGACGTCCTATCGATCCACAAAGGGATGCAAGTTTAACTTCTAAGATTTTCAACAAGGCCTGCAGAATTAAGAAGTGGCTGGTTATGTGGCGGCGGAAGCCAGTAGGGATAGTTCTTTTTCCGCTCTCTTAATCCTCTTCTCTATCAAGTTCTTTTGTCTTCCTTTTTCTTCTGAATTTCAAAGCATGTGCTTTTTTGGAACGAGACCCGTTCGAGTTCGACCTTTTTGTTGTGGACCCAAATGTACTAAAGCCCACTTGCCAAACAGTAATACAGGCCTAAAGAAATGCTAAAGCCGCCAAGAAAATACTTCCATTTAAGCTCTTGACACTCTCTTTGGATGACTACTCTCTTTGGATGACTGACAGTATAGTTTATTAATATATGATATAGTATATTATTATATGGTATAGTACTATAATAAATATTTATTATATTTGGAAAACTGGTATGATATAGTATAATTAAGCTATTTTTGTTTTGATATGATTATAGAAATAATCAAATGATCAGAATATCTTCATATTAGAATTAATATTAATTTTGATTAAAATTCAAATAAAATAATACTAAATTTATTTTTTATGTTTAATAATTACTTTTAATTTTTTTATTTTTATAGTAAATAATTAATTTTTATTTTTCTTTTTTATAGTTAATAATTAATTTAAATTTTATTTTTATAGTTAATAATTAATTACAAATTTTATTTTTTATAATCAATAATTAATTTTAATTAAAGGCAAAAAATAAATACTAAAATTAATAAAATATATATATATATATTAAATTACTATCTTATGATCTAAAGAAAAGAAAGAGAGATTAACTTTGAAAAGCTAAAAGATAAATTTGAAATTTAATAAATTTGATAAGCGTAAATTTAGAAAAAGAAAGTTCTAAAACCATGTCAGACCACCAATTCGGTGGTTTGAGAAAATAATAAAAAATGACGATTTTAAAACCATGAAAAAACCATGGTGTACCTTCCCATGGACATAGAAATCAAAACAAATATGGTGTTGAACCACACCATACTATAATTAACCATAGCCCACCATCATCCAAATAGAGTGTAAAAGTTAAAACTATCAGCTAATACTAAAAACCTCAAATTTTGTAGAACAATTCATGTCTATTTAATCGATACTAATCAAACCACCAAAAGCAATGCAATTGAAATAAGCTTGTTGATTAACTTTTATGAAAAATCCAATGAAGTTTTAATTGCTCGCAAGCTGTTTGATAGAATGCATCAAAGAAATGTGGTTCCCTTGAGTGCATTGATGAATGGGTATTTACATGATGGGTTTTCCTAGGAAGTGATAAGGTTGTTCAAAGAGACGGGATCAGGTGATAATACTATTAAGCCGAATGAGTATACTTTGGCTACTGTTTTGGCTTCTTGTTCTGATAGTGGAAGAGCTGATGAAATTCGACAATCATAGCATTGTTGAAGTCTGAATTGTTGTTTTATCAAGACGTAAGGAATGCTCTTTTACATATGTACTCAAAATGTTTGAATTTCCAAGAAATTATGTGGATTTGGAATGTAGTACCTAAAATCATATTTTTGCTTATAATATGGTCATTTGAAGAAGGGTTTAGAGATTTTGAAGAAGATAGTGAGTGAGCCGGTGAAGTGGGATAATGTCACTTATGTTAATATTTTTGGGCTTTGTGCTAGTGCATGGTAAGATGTGCATGATAATGTCACTTATGTTAATATCAGAAGAAGTAGCTTTCAACCGAATAGAATATAAAAGAAAAATCCATACAACCGACCCCAATTAACTTTGGATTAAGGTTTTGTTGTTGTTGTTGTTGTAGTAGCTAGTTTGAAAGATTTGAGATTGGATTTGCAAGTGCATGGTAAGATGTTGATGAGTAATGTTGAATGTGGTACATATGTTAGCAATGCGATAATTAATAGATACGGTAAACGTGGAGAATCTTCAATTGCGAGAAGATTTTTTGATGGGTTGCAGATTCAAAATATGGTGGTGTGGACAACAATAATTGCAACTTATTTTCAAAACGGATGCTTTGAAAAAGTATTGACTTTATTTTCAAAAATGAAACTTGATGATGCAAGACTAGATGAATTACTTTACTCAATGCTTGTCATGTCCAACAAACTATTAGCTATGATTAAGCCACTGGGATACGAACTATTAACTTGCAATGCTCAATATTTGCCCATACTTTTCAAGCTCCTCTAATTACTTTTCCATTTCATACCAAAAAACATGGACTTCCCAGTTCCCATTTATACAAGAATTTTAGTAATAGTTTTTATGCAGAGTACTTCTGATATGATTAAAACCCATGCGTTTTAAAAAATAAAAGGTTGAAGAGGAAGACAGAGAATAAAAATTCTGATCATATTCAAAATAGTTACTAGTCCATCCTTCATCCTTTATATCAAAAGACCAATTTGATAGACGACCAATTGCTGTAAATTTTAGCAAAAATCAGTAATCCCAGGAAACACCTAACTGGCAGTGCTTCTATATGAGTTTTATTTTTTCCTTTCACAAGTTTTTTTAGCATTTATCTTTACTATTACTGTATATAAGATAGCATCTATGAAATTCAAGGGTATTATAATAAAAAGAAATTAATTAATTTGTGAATACATTAAAATTGGGGGCTTCATAAAATCTCAGCTCCTCCACGTGAATCAAAAATCAAAATCTCAGCTAAAATCATAAATATAACTAAGACAAACCTAAACCCAAATTCCCATAATCGTTGCAAACGAAATACAGAAAAAATCGAATGTACCTGATATCTAAAAAACAGACCGCAGATGATGAGTGTGGTGAGAGACGACGAGCACTGATGAGAGGCGACGAGCACTGATGGTGAGAGGCAGATATGGGTTTCTTTGTGTTTGGGAGAGGCGGCTTGAACTTGATCTTGAACGTCTGGGTTTGGGAAGTGGAGAGTTTTATGAAAAGAAATCAGCGTCAGATGTACAGAATGGTATTTTTGGGTAAGTGCTCAGGCAGTGCAGTGGTAAAATGTGCATTAGTTTTACCGTACAACAATCTATATATGTTAGTACTTATAAGGGATAAACGAGCAGGGTATAACCGAACCCAACAATCTATATACAGTAGTATTTATAAATGGGATAAACGGATAGAATATCCATACAGGGCGGATCTAGGCACAAGGTAAGCCCACACCCCTTCCCCCTCGCCTCAATTTTTTTTAAATATATATGTGTATATATATATATTAATATATAATTAATTTTTTATATGTTGCCTCCCCCCTCCCCGCCCCAAACTCTCCCCCTCACCCCACTCCATCAATAATATCAATTTTGGCCTTTCTCATTCACTTATTTTGAATATGCCATTGTATCCGCCGATATAAGTATAATTTTTAATACCCATCTCAAACCCTGTAATATACTACTTGAACCATATATAATCGGATCAGATCGATATCCTAAATTATCCGATCTTATGCGACCCCTATGAATCCAGACATTGGTGCAGTACTGCATGATGTAGAAAATGGAGCAGAAGGGTCGTTATCCAGTTTTCACAATGATAAGTTGGCAATAGCATAAGGTCTTATATTCAGATAAGAACCTATTATTTGTAATAAAGAACCTTAAAATGTGTGATGATTGCCGCTCGGCTCTGAAACTCATTTCGAAGGTCTCAAATAGGACGATCGTTGTCAGATATGATAATCGTTTCCATTAGTACTGGTGATAATTATTGTATTAAATATTGATTTGTGCATATGAACTGAAAATTTTCATTTTAGTCAATACATAGATTGCTAAGACAATTTTAGCATCTATGGCAACCAGAGGATAGGCTATTAGAGGTCCCCAGAAGCATGATTTCATGCAAATTGTTTAAATATTTTTATTCTTTTAAATTAACGGTCGGTTAACCTTTTTTCATTAGAAGGAGATGGTGAAGCCATGAACTTGTTGCTTCCTTTCATTTTAAGAAGCTTTGGGCTGTTTGCCATGTTTCTTGGTTTTAATTTTAAGATATTCATCTAGGTTTACTGCTCTCATGAAAACTTAATATTGTAATTACATATAGCTAGGCGAAAATAAAAAAAATAAAAAAAAAATAAAAAATTAGAGTGATGTAGATATTTAAGGGGAAGGAAAAGAAATGCCAAATATAAAATTTGATGGAGCTTTTGATATGTTCAAAAAATTTGTTCAATAAAAGCTGTTGTCCATGAACTTTACAAATTCATTGAAATCTATCTTTTCATCTCTGTTTCCATCGCATGCTCTGATCATCTTTCTGCAGTTCTGAAGCTCAAATCCCTCCTTTAATCCTAATCTACGGAGGGTTCTCTGCAACTCCTCTGCATCAATAAACCCATCTCTGTTCTCATCAAAAACATCAAAAGCTTCCTTTACTTCTTCTAGGCTTGGCTCCTTCTCATCAAACAGCTGTGAAAAATCATCGGAACTCATAGACTCCTTAAGTTTCTCGCTTTCCGGGCTGCAAAAAAGTCCTAATTTCCCCATCACCATCTCCAGCTCTTCTCTGCAGAGGTTCCTATCGTTATCATCCCTTTTGTTGTCAAAGAAAGAAAAAGAATCTTGATTTTTCTTCTCTTCCCACACCTTGGAGTTACCAAAGCTAAATTGGGTTTTAAGAGAGAACCAAAATCTTGAAAAAAATTTCTGCATGTCACCGAATCTATTGAATAACGCTCCACAAAAAAGAATCTCAAGTAAATGTAATAATATGTCATTAATATTATATGATGCTTCATCCTGGTTTATCAACAATCTTGATTTATCTTGAGCCATAATTATGTAGCAAAACAAGAAATAAAAATTGAAAACTTAATTATTTTTCAACTAGAGGAAATGAAATGTTTCAAGCTTAGGAAAGAAGGGAAAGAAGAAAGAAGGAAAGAAAGAAATTTTATTTGTTGCAGGGATTTGGCAAGGGATGGAATGGGAGAGAAGGTTTATTTATAGCTTATACAGGTAAGAGATTTAGTTGTTATTTGAAAGCACGAAGGGTCAGGTCAGCCTTCAAAGGAGGTGGAAAGGAAGGTGCTTGAGTGGTGCAGCCACCATCAATTTTATTTGGAGAAGTTGCAAAGAGGCAAAGAAAAATAAAAGAAATGGTTATCACTCAAGGGAAGTTTCCCTACTCTTGCTGCATGAATAGGAAATTTTAGTTCCTTTTTTTTTTGTTTTTTTTTGTGTGTGTAATATCTACCTTCAATTGTTGAAGATAACTAAGAATATGCCTTTTTCATTTGGGCTTGTCAAATGTCAATTGACTAAAATTTTAAATTATAAATATGTACATTGAAATTTCTTGGAAAAAAGAAAAAAGAAAAGAAGTGGGCTGTCAATTCTTGCCTTGCATTTTCCATATGATTTTTTGAACCTAACATTTTCCATTTGATTGATCATAAATGAAGAGTGCAATTTCCATGCCGTGGTCTACCTGGTCTGAACTTTTGGGTTTTTAAAGAACAGTCAAATAGTCGAAACTTCAGGGGTAAACGTTCACCTTTGCTTTTTCCCATGTAAAAGTCCTGCGATATCTTAGGTGTTAGGGTATGTTTGAATGGAAATACGCGTGGCTTAATGAAGTAAAATAACATATAATAAAAAATTTGCTTTTATTATATTTGAAAAAATTATGATATTTAAAAACTAAATTAAATATTTTTTATTTATTTAGTTTAAAAGTATCTAAGACAAAGTTATATATAAAATTATAAATAAGTGAATCATAAATATGTTATAAAAGTATAAGATTAAATATGAGCAACTAAATATGAAAGTATAAGATTAAAATATAATTTTACTTAATCTCAAAAAAAAAATCTCTAAAATGGAGATGCAATGTAAAGAAAAAAAAATAGAGTGTTTTTAACCCTTCAAAAAAATAAAAACTTAATCTTTTCATATTTTATTAAACTTTCAAAAACCTTCATCCAAACATACCTTTAAGGATAAATTTTTATTTGAGAGAGAATACACATGAGAATGATACGAGTTTATGAGCCAATTATCAATAATTACTTATAAATTCATCAAATATCAGCTGAATCTTAAATTTTATTTAAAATTTATTTTATATATTTTTTTAACATTGTCAACGAATTTTGATATTTTTGAAATAAATTATTTCAATTTATTTTTAAAATGACAACTAAATAAAGACTAACATCTTTAAACAAAAATTCAAGTATTCAAATAGAGTGAACATGGTTCGGTTTGCGATTAGATCAATGATATTTGATGGTAGGAACAATATATTATTCAAGTAAAGCTAATTGCATCGGAGTGCAAATTTTCTAGCTCTTCTTCTTTTCTTTTTTTTAATTTTTTTTTTCGAAATTTCAACAACCAATTCAATTCTAAAGATTTCTTTTCTTGCAGTTTATAATTAAAAATTCAGAAAGACAAAAATTTAAACTAAAGTTTTATATATATAAAAAAAGCATTTGATTGGAATTTTTTTATACTCATGAATTACAAAAATATACTAATAAATTATACTTTTTTTGCCAAGACCACAGCTAGGCGCGGAACCGGATATAAGAATTTTTTATAATATTAAAATTTTAAATTTTTTTTAACTTTATTACAATTGACAATTATTTAATAAATTTATTAGATTTATATAGTTTATTATGAGTTTATTATTTGCATAAATTTTTTAAATTTATTATAATCGATTATTATTTTATAAATTTATTAAATTTTTATAGTTTATTATGAGTTTATTATATGAATATTATAATTTTTATAAATTTATTATATATTTTTATAAAATAATAAAAAAATTAATAAAATATGTAAAAATTTTAAAAATAATATAATGTTCAGCGTAATTTCCCCATAATGCTTTGTTGAATTAACTGGTTCAAATGGATTTGAACCACATCAAACTCATCACCAAATAAGAGATCAAATCTGACTTTACTATTTGAGATAAAAATAAATAACAAATAAAGTATATTTTTTTTACTAAAGTAAATTTAGCTCCAATTTTCAAAAGGAAACAATTTCAATCTAACACTCGTACGAAAGAAGGAAGGAAAAAAAAAAGGTCGTGGTAGGCTTGACCAGAACTTTCATTGCAGTTTTAGAGTTCCCTTCTCTCAAGTTACAAGTTACAAAGACCCAGCGTGCACGACAAGATGGAAAATTATAAGAATTGCAGACTCTATATTGTATTTTTATTTAACTTGCAACAAATATATTTATTTTTATAATGATTTCTTACATGTTTTTATTTGATTTACATCAAATTTATTTTTTTATAATAATAAAACCAAATACAATACCCGAAAGTACCGATGAAACTAAAATCTCGAATTTTAGGCCATGTTTGTATATGTTATAAGTTTTCAATTTTTTTTAAATAAAAATATTTTTATTTTTTGTTTTATATTTTTTAAAACCCATTTTATATTTTTAAAAATTATATCATATTTTTTACTTTATATATACAAACACACATTTTATTCACCTATTAATAAAAAATTATATTATTTATTATAATAATATATCATAATATTAATCAAAAATTATAGATAATTATTAAAATTAAATTAAATTAAAAAAGACACACATCTCAATTTATAATTATATTTGCAAAAATATAAAAAAAGATTAAAAGATATATACAAAAAATAAAAAAAATAGTAAAGAGAAAAAAAATTTAATGATATATCTCTTCATAAAATTAAAACGTTAAAAAACCATAACTCGTGGATTTCATATTTATTCAAAATTATATCTTATCTAACCAATAAAATCTAAAACTCAGCAAAGGCATTTTTATTTTTATTTTTTTCTTTCATAAAAAATCAAAAATAAAAACTATTTCGAATGTACTCTTAGTTTTATAGTAATTTTAAAATAAGAAGCAAAAAAATTGGAATGAAAACTTGAATGTGTTGGTTTAGGTTACAAATTCTTTTTTTATTTTTTTAAAAACCAAAAATTGCTTTAGTTTTTATTTTATATTTTTAAAAATCTGTTTTATGTTTTTTATTTATAGAGAAGGAAAGGAGGACCTCCTAACAAATTATAAAAACAACTGCTCTTGAATGACCTAACCCCACAATAACATGTTGTAACCAAAGCCCTATCTCTGCAGGAGGTTCTACAGGTTCATGAACACCAATTGTGAATCTGCCAGCGAGTGAACACCAAAGACCATGGTAAACCCCACATAGTTTTGCCCTTGTTAGAGTATAGGACCTTTGATTTGCTGCAAATCCAGTGCCCCAAACTCCTTGATCATTACGCACTACACCACCAACAAATGCTGTCCTTGAGAAAGCCTTATAAGCACCATCACTATTCATTTTAAACCATCCGAGGGGCAGGGCTGCAAACTACAATAGATATATAACTGTTTTATATTTATAAAAACTATGTATTATAATTATTAAAATTTTAATTATTAAAAAAGATAATGTTAAAAACTGAAAATTTTATTGATATAAAATATTTTTTGTCTAAATTCAAACTCTCAAAATCATAATATTTTTATCATACTCCAACGACAGTGCTTGCTCTACAAGACTGCCGACAGAAATGAGTATCTTATGCTGGAATTGTCGAGGTTTGGGCAATTCCCGGACAGTTCGTGTTTTAAAGGATCTTGCTCATTATAACAAAGCGTCTGTCGTATGCTTAATTGAGACATTGGTTCATAAGGAGAGAATGGAATATATGAGGAGATAGCTTGGAATGGACTCTTGCTTTGTTGTGGATAGGCTAGGCAGAGGGGGTGGGTTGGCAATATTATGGAAGACAAGTTGGGATGTATAGGTTATAGGGTTTAGACAGAATTTTATTGATTTACTGATTAATAGCTCCAGGTCTGGTACATGGAGACTTATTGTTTTTTATGGTAACCCTGAGCGAGGACGACGCACTGAATCATGGGAATGTATGCGTCAGTTGGCTGGGTTAAATACTTTGGATTGGTTATGTGCTGGTGATTATAATGATATTCTCGCTCAAGAAGAGAAAGTAGGAGGAGAGCCACAACCTGAGTTTTTGCTTACTAGTTTCCGAAGTGCAGTAGAAGATTGTAATTTGAGAGATTTACCAAGCAATTGGAGGATTTTTATGTGGGAACGAAGGGATGGAAATCATGGATGGATTAATGAAAAGCTTGTTAAAGGTTTGGCAAATAAAGGCTGGTTTGAGATGTTTCCTAATTCAATGCTGAAGGTTTTATCAGCATCGTATTCAGATCATTGTCTGATTCTGATTATGCTAGACCACAATTTGAATTTTCGTAGACAAAGAAGATTTAAGTTTAAGAATAGCTGGTTGTTGCAACCAGGTAGTGTAGAGTGTGTATCTTCTTGCTGGAGCCAAGATAGAGGGCAGAAGGCATTATCAAAATTATCTTCTTGTTGTCTTGAGTTGTAGCAATGGAGTAGGGTGGGGGGCAATGACATTCGAAAAGAGATTCAGATTGTTAAGCGCCATATTGATTTGCTGAGTGATGCTCCTGTTGGTAACAATGAGAAGATTGTTGTGTTAAAAACCCAATTAAATTGTTTGTTGGAGCAAGAGGAGGTACGTTGGAAGCAGAGGGCGAAGTTATTTTGGCTTGAGCATGAGAATTCCAATTCCAAAATTTTCCACAAGCATGCTTTAGCAAGGAAGAAGAATAATTTTATCGAGGCCCTTCAGAATTCTAATGGGGAGTGGGTAAGTAGTGAGCAAGGGTTGAAGGAGTTAGTATACTCTTATTTCTCTGATCTTTTTAGTGGGAGAGAGTCAAATTGGAGGCCGATTTTGGATAAGGTACATTCTGTGGTAACGTTGCAGATAATGAATATTTGTTGAGATCGTTTTAGGCTGATGAGTTTAAAATGGCTATTAAACAGATGCATCTGGACAAAGCACTAAGCCCAGATGAACTTAATCCTGCTTTTTATCAGAGATTCTGGGATATAATTGGGGATGATGTGGTTATTATTCTGAAAACAGGTAATCTTATTACTTTGAAGGATTTAAGACCAATATCTTTATGTAATGTAATATATAAAATTATCTCTAAGGTGCTAGCAAGTAGACTGAAATATGTGTTACCTGCTATTATTTCTGAATATCAATATGCATTTATTCTTGGCAGATTGATTTCAGATAATATTTTAGTGGCTTATGAATTGATTCATTACATGAAAAGATTGAGTAGAGGTGGAGCACGAGTGGCTGCTTTGAAAATTGATATTAATAAAGCATATGATTGGGTTAATTGAGAGTATTTGAAGAATATTATGTTTAAATTGGATTTCGATAGGAGATGAATTAACCTAATTATAATGCGTATGGTTAACGTGAGATATTCTGTCTTATTTAATGGATAGGAGATGAGATCCATTATTTCACAAAAAGGCTTAGACAAGGAGATCTTTTGTCCCCATACCTTTTTAATATTAATATTAATATTAATATTTAAAAAATAATAATTTGATAAAAAAAATAATAAAAAAAAGAAAAATAATATTAATATTAATTCAAAATTATAAAATTAAGGAAAAATGGCAATATAAATAATATTTTGAAGAAAAATAATATTTCATATAATTTCCTTTTTATATTATTAAAAATCAAGGCCAGGAGTGGGCATTGGGTAAAGGGCCCTTAATTCCAATGCCCAAGCATATAGTATGTTATAAGAAATTATAGAGTTGGAAGATTTTAATATTCTAAGCTCTCTTACTGTGTAAACCTCATTTTTTTGGGATTTCACCAATCGCCATATCATCACTAAATCACACTGTAATCATCCATGTCATGTTTTTTTTTTTTTCCCTTCTACTTGTTAGCGATTGCACTAAAACTCCAAAAAATTTTGCATTTTTTTTTTCTTAACCCATCGAGAGTTTCCTCGCTTCCTTTAGATAGGTAGGTCAAATTGAATTTAGAGGGTAAATTTAGCTGCTGTTTGGAAAACTTTTGTCCCCTTGAGTAAGGCTTCGGACTTGAGCAAAAATATGCTAATCTTTAGGCTCAAATAGTTCAGCAGTCCAGCCCCTTAACTCTATTAGCCCAGGCTACTTGGGCTAGGGTCGGGATTAGAGCTTCTTTTTCTACCCACCCAAAGTGTTTTTGGTTTGGGTTCCATATATAGATATATATATATATAAAAAAAACAATAACAAAAATTTAGTATTAATTTCTTTATAAAGGAATTCCATATTTGCCAAAAGATTTTCCCATAAACATTAAGGTCTCTTTTGGTGAAATTTCGTGCTTACTTCTCTAATCTTAACTTTCTCTTTTTGCCCCAAAAATTCTTAACTATTCTTAATATCATTATTCTTTTCTATATCAAAATTAAGGTTGACAATTTAAAATTTTTAATGCAAATACATTTATCATTTTATCGATTATAAAAATATTAATATCCTTCTATGTATAATTATATATCTTTTCCCTTTTGTACAGGCAAAGAAGGGGTAAAAGAGCTCCTTTTCCTCCTTTAGATATTTCAAGTTTTTACATTGTAGCTAATGCTAGAAACTACAAGAAGGAAGAAGACATGAAATAGTTTGATCACAAAGAAGGAAAAAAGCACCGAAGCGTCTAATTTGGCAAAGAAACATTAATTAATAGACATAATGCCCAAACATTACTATTCTTAAAGCCACTTGGTTTTACAAAAGTACAACTTGAGAAAAAGAAAACCAAAAGCATAGTAACCAAACACTAATAACATGTTTTTAGATTAATTAACTAATTATTTATTTATTTTAAATGAGTTTTGTGGAGGAGGTATAGGCCCAGTTTTGGGATTAGTATTCGGCTTTGGATCCAATTCATAGTCCAATAACTCAATCATCTCTCTTGACTTTCCTGGAGTTTCCTGGAAAACAAACATAAAACAACAAAGACTATACAATCAATATCAAGAAAATAAAATGGGAAGAAAGAAACAAAAAAAAAATAGAGAAACCAACCTCTGTTTGAACAGACGAACCTCCAACCTCAACTGTCTCCATCACTTTTCTACTAAATCCTTAATTCACCCAAACGAAAAACAGAATCAAACAAAAGAAGAGAAAATTCCTAATAGCAAAAGGAAAAAAGAACAGGAAAAAAAAAAGCCAAGAACTTTGTAGCATACCATGAGAGGAGTGGACCAGAAGAGCCAAAACAAGAAGAGCCCTAAAGAAAGGGGATCGACCCATTATTTCTTGCACAATTCTGGGAAATGGGCACGCCACAGATTTTATGGAAAGCTTTTGGGTTTCTAGGAAACCACCTCAGTTACAGATACAAGGAGGAGGAGAACCTCTTTTTTTTTTCTTTAAATTTTATTACCTGTAAATGGTATATAGTAGAATTTTGCAATTGAAAGAGATAAGCTTTAATTTAATTTCTGTACGTCTATATATATAGAGATATATAGAGAGAGCGAGAGAGAGAGAGTTGCGAGAAGATGTGGGTATTTATTTTTTCAGTACAGTTTTGGACTTTAGAGATGTCCTATATTGTATTCAAAACTGTGAATCCCAAGGGGAAGGGCAAGAAATTAAAAAGATTAATTAATTATCAATAAATATTTAATTGAGAGATGTCAAAACTATTTTTAAATTAAAAAGTTTTAAATTTGCGTTCCAATCATATATTCAAATAAAAAATAAATAAATTTTGGTTGCTTATGGGCTTGGTGGAAACTAAATTTTTCATCAAGTTTATTCAAAAATATTTTTTTTTTCATCAAGTGATTGGGAATCCTATATGCTAGTTGGAGTCCAAACTGATAATTATACTTTAAGACTTTTATTTTTTTTTTAATTATATTGTTATTCTTAAAAAAAAAACTTCATTAGTTACTTGGAGGCTTGCAAAAATCACGTTTGTATCTTTTTATCTAGTTTTATTATTGTTTGGAGACGATATTATTCTCTGTTTTAGTTTTTTATATGATCTCTATTGCTTTCTTTATCACAATTTTTATTTCCTTTTTTCTGGGTTCTTCAGGTTGGTTACCGGCAGGATTTTGTCTGTTTTATGCTATCGATGGCATTGGCAGCCCATTAATAATACTTTATTTTTAGTTGAAAGTCATAATATATATATATATATATTGTTAAAAAATATTTATATTATTATTCGTTTAACGGTCTAGGTATAAGATTAATTTTAATCAGAGCATATATCATAAGTTAAAATTCTTTGCTTCTCTCTAAAAAAAATATTTATTAAAATTTAAATTTTCACCATCGTCTAAAATTCTTTGCTCCACTCTAAAAAAATATTTATTAAAATTTGAATTTTCATCATCGTCCACTTATTTATTTCTGTTTAATCAAACGAGTTATCTCATCTTAGGATAATATTTTCAGTTTATTTATATGAGGTTGTTTAGGACTTATTTTCTGTTATTTGCCTTATAATGGTGCTCAATCTCCTTTTTTTTTTTTTTTCATATACGATTCTTTTTAGAATTGTCTATTACAATGTTAGACACCTTCCTTATTCTGATCTTAGCCTTTGTTACTTGGGAAACCAAATGGCACTAAGAGGAAAGCATGGGATATATAATAATAATAATAAAATAGGCTCACGTTTGACTTTCGATTCCAAATTCCCAATGGTATTTATCCTTATTTTGTAAGTATGCCCAAGTTTTGATCATATTATAAAAAAAAAATGCTAATAAATATTAAAATCCCTCACCTTTTTTTTTCAAAAATCTTTGTATACTTGCCTTAATTTATTTAAATTAAAATCTTAATTATATACTTACCTTAAATTAAAATCTAAATCTTAATTTATATTAAAATGTAATAATAATTATTTTAAGTCAAAGCAAGTAATTTTTAGATAATAAATGAAATTGAATGATAGGCTAAATTTTAATAATAAATTAACTTTACGGTCACCGTAAAATTTAAGCAAAAATAAGATTAATTAAGAATTTAAAAAAAAAGTATCCTTCATGCAATTTAACCTAATATATATTAAATCTGTCGACAGAAAACGTGAAAAAAGAGAGAAGCTAGTAGTAATATTGGCATGTTACATATAATTACCTTGTAACTTGCAACAATAATAACACAGAATAATATATAGATAGAAATAAAGTGATTGAACTATTATTCGATTTTTATTTGCATACATTTTTTTTTATATTTTCTTCGTGATTATAATATGTTCTGAAAATTTTTTTTAGATAAGAATATCTGTATATCCATTTGCATACTGAAATGAAACTGTTACAAGAAATAAAGGAAGAGAGAGCTATTTATTCTTTGATTATATAATAAGAATAATTATATTTAGTTTGGATGGGTTTACTACGGAAAGTATCATAAATTATTGATTCCTCAAATCTTAATAGTGATAAAGATGAGATGAGTTAGAGAAAGATTCTTTTGATTTAGGGAATGGAATGAATAGAATAAGAAAAAAAAAATGAAATAATTATTTTTATAGCATGAAATAGATTAATTTTTCTTGAAATAGCATGAAATAGAATAAGCAACGTGTTACGTGCACCAGTAGAGTAATTCAATCAAAGGAGATCCACGCATATATATTTTTTATATAGTTTGTGACATTTTTAAATAAGTCAAGATCATCATTAAAAACTCTAAGTGGTGTGTAGCTCTAACTTTCAAAATCAACATTTGAATCGAAATTGAAACGTAATTAGAATCACAATAATTATTTATTTATTTTTTATTTAATTTACTCTAAAATTAAAATTCTAATCCTTTTAAAACTATTTGAATTATAGTATCACTGGAATGAAAACCAATAATTATTTTAAATATTTTTATATACAAATTAAAAAAAATTAATTTATTTTTTAAAAAAATAAATTTCATTATTTAAAAAAATCAGAAATATTATAATAAAAAAAGTAAAAAAGATTAAATTTTATTTTAGAAAAATATAATTTAATTTTATTAAAAAAATAAAAAATAAAGTTTATTTATTTTTAAATTTTAATGATATTCATAATTTAAAAAATTAAATTAATTAAATTTATTTTATTTTAAAAATAAAAATTTAATTTTGATTATATTCCCTTAATAATAAGTTTTTTTAAATTTTTAATTTCAATTATAAAATCAGAAGTAATTAATTAATAAGGTAATGATAGAAAATCATTTATTTCCTTTTCTAAGAATAATTCGAAACTGAAAATAATTTATTTTCTTTATCATTTTATAGGTAATCAAATACCTCTTAAGATTAATATTTTAAAAAATACCTCTTAAGATTCTCTTAGATAATTTTAAAATATTTAAATATATTTTGTTATTTCCAGAAGGAGGAAAGCAAAGTTGAGAGAGAAAGCCAAGAAGTTGAATGGCATCACGTGCATTGGGTCCCACATCAAACAGCTAGCTCGTGGCACACAGAATTGCTAGCCAAACTTTGCCTCATACAATATTTTATTTTCTCCTAAAATGAAAAGGCATATTTTTTATTTATTTTAAATTATAATTCATTTATTATTTTAATAAATTAATTAATATTTTAAATTTTTATTATATTTATATTTAATATTATTTATTAAAAATTTAATAAATATATCTTATATTAAAATAAAAATATAATAAAAAAAACAAATAATTATCTTTTTAATTATCATAAAATAAAAAAATATTACTTGTTAATTTAGAATAAAACCAATGATAAAATCCTTCAAATTTCACGCCATTAGACATAATAATTATTCCGTGTAATTTGATTGACAAAAAAAAAATATTCCGTGTAATTTTTAGGTTATTTTTCATTAATCAACTTATGATTTTATTTTTTTAATATATAATAAAATTGTTTTTAATAAAATATCATTGTCCACTTCACTCCATCTTGACCGTCCATTTTCTTTCCCCATATCTCATCCGTTCGTATCTGGGCCCTCACGGTTGGATTGGTAATAAATACAATTTTTCATTTATATTAAATTATAAATTAATTAATATATTAAAATTTTATTATATTCATATTTAATATTATTTATTAGATTTAATTTTTTATTTTTTTATAAATTTTAATAATAAAAATGAACAGTGTAATTTAAAGAATTATATTATTAATTTTTTTTAAAATATAATAATTAATATTTAATTTAAAATAAATATTAAAGATGAAATAATAATTTATCTTAATAATAATAATAATAATAATAATAACTCAAAATATCTAAAATGTTTTTTCGCTAGCCTGTTAATATTTCAGTGGGGACACATAAGGTTATGATTTTGGATGTTGATAGAAAAATAAAATCTTTAGCAACTTGTTGCTTAAATATGAGTAAGATATATGACAACTTAAATTTTTTATGTCAAAAATTGACGTTATCTTTTTAATGATAAATTTAGCGTAATTTCATAATATTAAATAATAAATTTTACATATTAAAAAAGTAAATTATTTTATTAATCTGCTATTAATTAGATTTAGTTTGTTGGTTGCTCTTCAGTTTCTGAAATTCTGCAGAAAATCCATATAATGTTTATTGGTGATTTTACTCTAATTGACAGACAGGCTAGATAAAAATTCTTATTGTTCTTTGAAGCCTAATATCATTACTTCAATATTATTAAATAAAAAGTTGATTAATTATATATTGTAACCTAGCTAAATAGAGAACAAAAAGAAAAAAGAGAAAAATAAAAGCAGCAAGAAAATGAGAGGAAAAAAAGGAAAAATTTCTGGGTTTTAATGCTAGTTGTTTGGATTCTTTAGGTATAAAGAAAAGGAAAGGTGGCTGAGAATTCAAGTTTATCCGCAAAAAGAAAGGGCCTATTGTGACTCTTCTGCCTTTCACCTTCTTATCCCATGTATGCATGCGGTGCTTTTATTCACTTCTCTGGCTTTCATTCAATTCAAATTAACTCCATTCTTTGATATTTTTTTCCTTTATTAGTTACTTATTTTGTTTTCTTTTTCCATAGAGATGGACAAAGGAACAATCTTCAAAACCCTATGGCCCGCCATTGCTACTCTATACAGCATGCTTACCCAAAAGTTGCATTTATTTTATAAGCAAAACAGCTCTGTATAGTTGAAGACAATTGTTGACATTATCAATCCTAATTTTTTCTATAATCAGTAAAATTTATGTATGTATGCTAACTCAGGAATCAGGATACCTTTATTAATTTCCTTCTTGTCAGCATTCAAGATGCCATTCTTTCTTTCTTGACCTTTCAAAAAATACGAGGACAGAATATATATATATATTTCTTTGGCAATTCAGTAAGGGGAACAGAACAAATGGCAATAAAAAGCTGGATTTTCATTTCCCAAATTTATTTCAGTACAAATGGGATTTATGGTTACACAAACTCAACTTTGTCCTAAGCTCTCAATCTCTCACCATTTTTTATATTATATATACATATGAACTTGGCAAAACACCCAACTGAAACAAAAGAACCTGCCTGGAATGGCACCCAGCCAAAATATGAAAAATAATTCAGCGCACAACTACTTCTCCTAAGCTAGGATGGCTTTCTTCTCCTATGCTTTCCCTCTCAATATGACTACAATTAGAAACAATACTTACAAACGAGGCTTGTAATCAAAGTCAACCCTAGTTTTACATAGCTGGTCAGCCCAAATAACACATCTCCGCACCACTAGGAACCAAATATAATTAAGTCTTTAAACTACCGAAGTAATCATGAACTCTCGTGGAATTTGTGCGACCGAGACAATGCGGCAGGATTGGCATGTAATATTGGGGAGTTTTGGGATGTGTGATTCTTTTCATCACCTGTTGATTCAAAGGCCTTAAATAGTCCTCGGCACCCAATTGAATCGGCCTTGTCATTCTTAATACCAAGCGTTGCCCAGATGGAACTTTTTGCAGCTTCTCCGGGGTCATCAATCCTCAATGTTTTTGGAATCCAAAGGCATCTCTCAGCATTATTTTCTTTCGCTGGCTCCTCTCCAGAGTTGTCTGGTTTGTGCATGTTCTCATCCCATGAATGTTTCTCCAAGGTTGGAGAGTTAGGACCAGAACTTGGTGCAGTTTGGTTTTGTGAAGATGGATGAGGAATCCAAGGCATGTTCCAAGTGCCTGGTACAGTGCACCCCCAATAAGCTGCTGTTGGATAGAATGGCATAGGAAATCCTGGAGGACAAAAGACAGGTGGAGGTGCTGGAGAACTCCACTGAGCTGAATTCCAAAGATAGGGCCAGGGAGCACCAGGAAAACATGCTATCTGAGGTGGAAAGCCCTGGCAATTTCGCATCACTGACTCTTGTTGTGACACACTTTTGCCTGGCTCATCCTTTGAATTTGATGCCATTATTGAAGATCCATTTGAATCATCCCCATTTTCTACAGCTCCATAAGAAACTGGAATCCTTAATGCTTCAGGTTTATCAAACCCATTTCTTTTGCAATTCTGCATTGTTTTATCTGCAAGATTCAACACAGAAGCCATCGATTTATGAAGTGGAGTATCCGAGCCAAAGGTGAGAACTGTCCCATTAGTTTTCATCCCAGGATGGTGGATACCTTTTGGAATATCAGTTAGAACATTCTTGAGAGCTTCAGAGACAGTTATGTGACGGTAATGAGAAGTTGAATTCTTATTTTTGCGACGACCAGCACCAACAGGCACATTTCTCATAGTCCCTCCAGCTGTCCAATATCTTTGGCAATTCTTGCAGAAATGTCGTGGTTGATTCGCATTGTAATTATTGTAGTAACAGAACTTGGTGTCCATGCTATTACAGCGAGGACAAGGAAGGATCTTGTCAGGTTTTTTGGGGGTCTTTTCCTGTGAATTACTTGTATCTCTCTGCTCTTCCTCTGTCTTTGCATCTGGATTTAATGACTCTTCTATAGCCATAGTTGGGGTGCCATCTTCCGGTTTACTTACTGTTGGTTTTTCTCCCACTGCATCCTGTATCGATCATAATGACAAGTGGAAAAACAAGTAAGCATCATTCCTAGTTACAAGAAAATAGATGAAAATTACACTTTAAATGGATAATTAGCTGGCACAATTAGTAACTACAGACAAATAAAATCAACAGAAATTTTCCACACATGTGCTATTAAAGCTAACTTCCAATTGTAGAACAGAAAAGGCATCAGCTAAAAAATTGCCAAACTTGATTCTGTCACTTAATAAATGTTGGGAATTCTGACATTTTTTCTACAACCACTGAGCCTACATTTTTTCTGTCCCTATTATCTGCTAGGAGTACCTGAAACTGCACCCTTCTTTTCCAGTCACCCAGGAAGAATAACAGATTTTGGCACATCAAGGTTGAATCATTTCCTCGTTCACAACAAGGCACCTCAAGATTCAACGTCTTTCAATCAAAATAGACAAGAAATTACATTCAAAATGGCAACATTTTGGAAAAGAAGAAATTCTTTTCCTTCCTACAGATTTTTTAGAAGCCAAATGGAGCAAAGGAACAGGGGGTTCTTTTATTTTGAGAATCTTTGGACAGAAAATTTGATGTAAGGAATCTTCAATATTTTTTGCCACGGAATCTTCAATATTTTAGCCCCTAACAGCAGGATGTAGGCACCAGGACAAATATTTATCTGCTAATTGAGAAGATTGTAACATATTGAAACCTTTACATGGAGGCAATGAGTATGATTGAGCAAATGTTGAATACTATAAACCCCAATTTCAAACTAAATTATTAAGGGTGTCACCAAGAACAATCTATAACTTCAATCTAGAAAAAAATAACTACGAGAAACTCCATATAATACATAATTTCCAGAGTTTGAAAAGAAGAAGAAACACTGGGCTTTCGAGAAAGTCACAAATGGAGCAGGAAAACCTTTTAAGATCTAAATCCAGTTAACATAATCTAATTGAATGATCACCAATCACTTCCAGTTTTCCTTTGAATTAAAATATATTAATCATAACATAAACCAGCAATCTCCACATGAATCAAGATTTGCTTGAATTAATCAATACTAAATTGCTCATTGAAATCAAAATATTCTCAAATACCCATCATTCGCCCAACCAAAAATAAAAAATAAAACCCCTTAAATAGAACAAAAATCAAACTACCCAGTCAAAAAAAGCTCCTAAAATTCAAATTACCCAAAAACTAAAATCGAACCATTAATTTTTTTCCCATATTCTAAGAAATGGGTCAATATCCAAATCTCAAAAAAAAAAAAACAACCAGACACCCAATCAAATCAAAATCATAACCTTATCACTTTTTCTTTCTTCTCCTTTTGTGTTGCACTCTTCAAGGGAAGAACTCGCACAAGATGGACGGTCCTGATCTTGAATATCATCATCAATAGCAATGCTACCACAACTAGTAGTAGCAGCAGCAACAGCAATAGTACCAGTACCTCCGTGAGAGATCTCTGGCAAAGGAATCGTCTTTCCAAATAGCTTGATTGTCGAGTCTTTTGGCTCCGACATGTCAGTTGCTCTGTCTATTCTCTCTCTGTTTCTATCCTTTTTTCTGAAGATAAAAAACTACACAGACTGAACTCAAAATTATTAAAAATAAAAAAAAATAAACTTGATAGAGAAAGAGATCTGACAGCGTTATTGGGTTTATTGTTGCTGCTGTTTGTTGTACGCTTTTGATCCGTTTTAGGCAGGTCAGTGTTGCCACGTAGGCAACAATATCAATTTTCAGCCACAAATTTTCTTTGTGGCCTTGAAGGGAAGCTTTTCAATTTCCTTCACTTTTTGATTCTCTGCGCTGCCCTTTCAGTCCTAGTCAGCATTTTTTTCCTTTCTTTCAACGTTTCCTCGCCAATAACTCGCCGAGTTAAAATCTTTGATATTATTTTTATTATCTGGAATTATTTGTGGACGACATTTTGAAATGGCCCAGTGCTCTGCTCCACTTTGGAGACTTTTACACGTCTCACTCGCTCTCTAGTTGTTGGCAATATTTAAAGTTTTGCCCCCAACGTAGGACTTCATTATTTAATGCTAATTATTATGCTATACTAATTTGATGAAATTCCAAAATAATAAAATTAAATAATACGGTAATACCATACAAAAAATTTATTATTTAAACAATTATTTGCCAGTTGACTCAATAGTTTTATATGATATACATTTTTGAATGAAAAATTGTATATTCATTAGCTAATATGTATATATATATAAGATAAAAATATTAATTAGAATATTTTTTGGAAATTTTTAGGAAATGTTTGGTTCAATTCTATTAATCATTAAAAGGAAACTTGTTTGGCAACATGCATGGTTTTATTTTATTATTAAATCATCCATATTTCATCAAACATCAAGAGAAGAACAACCTTGTTTCATTAATTCTTTTTTTTTTTTGTGAAATGTTTCATTAATCTTTATTATTATAATATGACTAAATTAGAGTAAATTGCTATTATTTAATATGTTTGTCTAATAGAATGGTTGATGCGATTCCCTTCCCTTCACACATGCATCAATAACCAGAAACTTTTCAATTTTAAATTAACTAATGATAAACTTTTATTATATAACTGTTATTTTATTTTTTTATTGCAATAAAATTGTATTAATTTATTATTATATGTTTAAATTCTATTTATTTATTATACTAAATAAATATAGTAATAAAATTTTATATTATAATGTAATATATTTGCAGAACAAAAAAAATTGATAACACTATTAAAGTTAAATATGTTATTTATAAAGTAAATTATAATAAAATTTTATGATAAAGATATGTGCATATTTTTGGAAAATTATATTATATAATAAAAATGCTATAATTTTAAATAATACAAGAGTATATACAAAAACATTATTATGTATTATTATTATTATTACGACTTCTACCATTATTATTAAAGATATCTTAGATTTATTTTTATTCTTGTCTTTTATATGCAGACGTAGATGAGTGCGTATATTTTCATTGTATTGTGCATGTGTGTGTATATATTTTTTAAAATCAATTATTAGATTTTTTAATTTATAATTTTAGAATTTAATTAAAAATTATTATATATAAATTTAATTTGTGTTATATATTTAGTCAACTTGTTAGACCCAAATATATCAGCCCAAAAACCTATAGAAAATGACTTATGAACATAAGTAAGGCTAAGGGGTAGATGTTTGCATTATTCCGTTAAAATTAAATAACTGAATTGAATCTTAAAAAATTAGTTATTTTGATAAAGAGATAATTAATTTTTAGTTCGGTTTAATTATTAAAATATAATATTTTTAATTTTTAATTATCGATTCGGTTAGTTCTACAATAATAACTGAATTAGCCAAATTAATTGAATTATTATTTTAGTTATATATATATATATATATATGAATTTATTGTTTTTTTTATGTTGTATTTAAATAGTATAGTTAATTATATAAATAAAAACTTTATAATTTAATTAATATAACATTTATTTTCTTAACTTAAAATGATATTTTTTTATCTTCATTGATATTTTTAATTATTTGTTGTATGAAATTAAAAATTTTTATAATATAATTAAAGTTATAAACTCATTTATTATTTTAAGATTATTATCTATTGAAAATACATTTTAGATTATTTTTATTTGTATAATGATATTTATAATATATTTAATAGTGACTTAACTATAACTTCTAATAATATTACTAAATAACTAGTATAGTTTTATTTATTTTGAAATTTTATTAATTGATTGACTTAAAAAATATTATTATTATATATTAGAAAAAAAAATTGATTAACCAAATAATTAACTAACGGAACTAAAATATTTATGTTTAGTTATAATTTAATTTTTAAAATATCCAATTCGGTTACTATTTATAAAATTTTAAAAATTTTAATTATCTCATATTTTAATTCGATTCGATTTTGATTAACTAAATTCACGCCCCCTACTAAGGAGTAGAGCATGATGAGTAGAAGGAAGATATGCCACGAGGAGCAATAAAAGAAGGGAATGGCGGAAGTTTAAGCAGAAGTGGAGATCGCGGAGGAGAAAAATGAGCAGTGGTTTTTGAGGGACTATATATTCGGTAAGAAAAAAAAAAGAAAAAAGAGGAATTGACAAAAAAATTCAAATTTTCAGTAAATCTTATCTCCTTAGAATTCGTAAGATTTCAAATTCTTTTGTAATCATCCGAATTTAGATTGATTTCGACCATTATTTGTTAATTAATTCAAGCAAATATTTTTGTATGATTAATCAACACCATCTCGTTGTTTAAATTTTCTTTATCATTTCAGTCACCAAGAGGTTTTTTGTGATAATCGAACGAGCTATAAAAGTTAATTTGGTGATTTAATCCTTTAATGATCCTTTAAAGGACACGCACTATTACTTAAATAGGATTAAGGTCGATAAATTGATTGATGAATCATCAAATCTTCTGACACGCCTACACTTCTCAAAGACTAGAAATTTCTACTCACTAAGCGAATATTTTATGACAACTAATTGATTGAACTGAACCTCAAATCAAATATATTAATTTTAGAGCCTCAACTGCAGACTTATAGTCAACTAGACTAAATATTATTGGCAATTATGTATTTATGTTTTATATTGTATAAAAAATATTTTAATAATTAATAAAAAAAATTAGTAACAGTCAAATTTTCAATAGTCACTTATTTAAATTATTTATTATATATAATAATTAATTATAAACATAACATCCTCTAATAATTCTCAATAACAGTTTAATTAAGTAATTGATAATGTTTTCTTTAAAATTGTCACTAAATAAAAAATTTTAAATAATAATATAATCTATATAATATCATATTTTTAAATTTAATATTTAAATTAATTTTTAATATCTTCAATAAATTAAATACTAATTATAAATTATATAATCATCATAAGTTTGTCAATCCAAACTCTGAATATATATATTCTTTTAATATTTATAAATTTGTATAATCTTTCAAATATCTAAAATAAATTGCATATCATATGTTTTATAACTCACAAGTACAGTATACAAAAGATTTTTATTTACACTGTAGATAATTTCTAAAATCTTTATTTTTACTACTTAACTTATTCCAATAGCATGATATCTACGTATCAGAAATATTCTAGCATACTAAGCCAATAGCTTAGTGGTGTTTATATAAATATATTTTGTCACTTAATATTAAAGAAAATATTTGTAAAACTATAGTAATAAAACTCAATTCTAATAAACATTTAATATATGAAATATTTTCAATAACAAGTCAACTCAATATTTTGATCTCATAAAATAATAATTTATTTTTATAAATACAAATCACACATGCTATGTCACACTTTCAATATTACAACTTTTCTCTTTTTAAATTATTTCATTTAAGACTTATTTTATTCTTTGTTAACATTGTTTATAGTATACTTAATGTGTTTTTCAGTAAGTCTTACTTTTTAGCTGCATATATAGGATAATTTCATTCAATTTATAATTTTAGTACTTTGATTTAGTATTATATTTTAGATCACTTTGTTTCAATCATCATTATATCCACTTTCAATTATTATAACACTTATGAAATTATTGATTAAATCAAATATTTGAACATAACCATTCCATTTAGTACATTAGCAATTTCGTTCGAAGTGTTATTATATACATTATCATTCGCTTTCACATTGAAACACTGTAAGTCAATTTTAAATAATTGACTTATAATATTGTTTCATATTTCTTTCAACATTCATATCCTTATATCCACATATATTTTATTACCCTCATATACTGAATTGTAAATTCTAAGTCTGGATAGTGGGTCACTGATGATAAATAAATGGCCACTGTAAATATATGGCTAAAGGACCACTACAGAAAAATGCCTCAATGGTCTTTTATAACGCAAAGCGTCCACTAATGGTTTAAATGTCAATATCACTGAAACACAAAAATGTCCTTTATGGCATACAGTGTCTACTGTCACTATGGATATTCACCATCTAGCTAGCCATTTAACCCAAAAACTAGATTTAACTTCAGCATAATCGGGCTATATATTTATTTTGCTGTTTTAAATTAGTTCTTTAATTATAATATTTATTATTACAAAATACTTTCTTTTTTATTTGTTTGTTTATCATTGTAAATTTATAGGTTATAAACAATTATTTCATACACATTATTATATGAATAATCATATATATTTATATAATATTTGTATACAATTAATTCAGTTAATCTTATTTATTCTTCAATCATTATTTTTTAGTTCACTTTCACGTTTTCACTATAACAATGGAATCTGAATAGATTTTCACTTTTATTTATTTAGTTCTTTCTTTAACATAATAAGAATCTATGAACTATGATTTCACTTTAAGAATTGCATACATATATATAATATATACACTACATTTAATACACTCACATAAATTGATATATATTTATACAAATATTTATATATATATATATAAATATATATTTCACTAGCAGTAATTTCTTGTAATATAATGAGTACTTTCTTCACTATTAATATATATATATATATATTACTAACTTGACCCTTGAAATATCATTTCACTAGAAGACTATTCTCGAACCTCACTAGATTCTTTCCTTTCACATTATCAATTTATTTCTTCCTATTATTATTAATCACTATTTATCAACTCTTTATCATTTCTATTTACACTCCCTAACTTGTCTTCGATCACTAAATGATATTACAATAAAAAAAATATAATGAATATACAATATGCATATTTCATATTATTATTTCAATCACTCAATCACTTCTTAAAGATATTTCTTACTTTCATTATTATGCTATTCACATCATTTGGAACATTAGAAACTTATCAATTTATATAATCTAGCTCTCTAAACACTTTTATATATAATCAATGAATTGTCTTAACCCACCAAATGATATTTCTATCAATTATACACAAGGTATATGACTAGTATACCTTTACCGCATGAATTTTTACAAATAAACTAATCACTTTATTATTCTCTTAAATTTCCTTAACTCACTCTCCGAATTATAAAATCCACTAGTCTTTTATCATTCTTTTTATCTTATTTCTCATATCATCTTATTCTCTTGGATAAATATTATAAAATCCATTAATCTTATACAATTATCTTTTAATCTCTCTAGCTATTCACTTATTTTAATCAATGAAGAAAACTTCGATCATTAAAGAACATGTATTAATTTCCTCATAAATATTACATTTGCTAAACTAAATAAATACTATAACATTATCTTCAACTACATAATCAGGTTCAAGTCTTGATTATCAATAAATAATACATTCATTTCTCATACTCTTTATCATCATATTTTTGCATGGTTTAACCATATAACTATATAAACACTTTACATATAACTTTAAATATAACTTTCTTAACTCAAAGTTTTCCTTTGGTGGATTAACCACTTAGCTTCACATATACTCTTAGTTAAATAACAATTAATTCATCATTTCAATTTTCTAAGTAGTATACTTTAGATAACTACTTGATTATTAAAGACAATTCACTCCAACTCCAATATTTAACACTCCAATAAACATAAGTATCATAAACACAACCTTACTTTCAAGATATGAAGTCTTTTAATTCTAAAATCTTTCAACCCTTATACTTTCCAAACTCATCTTCCATTAAAACATATTTGCTTGACATGTTATAAATAATCATTTTCTTCTAATCTTTACACTTTTTATCTAATCTAAACTTTTCACATTTAACATTGTATACACTTAACACACACTTATCATTTTTTACTCTTTTTCACATTTTTAATACATATACATGATTTCTCAACACAAAGGTTAAAACAACGGATGAAAGACAAAGAAAAAAACTATTTTAGGCAAATTCTTTAAGTGACTCCCTCAACGACATAGGCGTGTCAATGACCGTATCGTTCACCCACCTTATAAAAGCTTCAACACGCTCAATGATATGGATGTGTCACTGCTAATGTCATTAACGTTGAAAAACAGTATCGTCAACATACCTAAATATATGGTCGTGTCACTGGATATGTCAGGCTAAATATCTGATTTTCAATACATAATTGTTATATATTCAAAGTTTATCACTCTTTTTCATACTTTTAGCACATATATATGAATTCATATCTAATACTTTGCTAAAACTTTAATTAATCAATCTTTAAGTATCACTCATAGTTAAAAATAACATCAAACCACTCAATTCTTATAAAGATTGAATTAAAGATCATATTCATCACTTATAAGTTCTTTTAATTTATTTTTCACTCATCAACCCGTTAAACCAATACTTTTAACTAATAATTCATTATAGATGGCTCAATAAACCAATTCAAACATAAAACTTATAAAAATTCAAATATTTATATAAACACATACCTCTTTCCATAAATCCCTTTCTTTCTCTTTTCTCTCTTGATCACTTATTAATAATCTCATCTTCTCTAGCTTATTCTTCTAAAAACATATAACTATTTATAATTTTCTCTTAAATCTTATTTAAATCAATGAAAAGAAGAAGAAATAAGAAGTTTTGGTGGTGACGGTGATGAGAAACGTGAAGATGATAAAGAAAAGAAGATGGGAGAACATTCCACACAATCATACATGTATATATATATATATATATAATAAGTTTGATCAAGTGAGGGTGATCTTATTTTAAATCCTCTCTCTTAACATTTGATTTCAATCTGATTTTTAATTTCATAAAATCATAAAATAATTTTTTTAATTAATTTAAAATCTACTATCCACTTTTTATACCTTAATTCAATAGTATTTAAATCTAGAATCACAATGGTATTTTCTTAAATTTTTATTACTTTATCGGCAACATCTATTTCATTAAAATCTAAAGTAAATTTTCAACTTTCTCAACTATTCACGATCCATTATCAATATTTATCAGAACATCACTGTTTAAAATTTCAACTATTACAATAAATGAGTGTTTAACTAATTTTGAATATATATATATATATATATACATATATTATTAGCATTTTTCATGAGTTAAAATCAACTGTAATTTACACATTAAATTAATATATATACTCTTAATTAAGATTGTATATTATAATGATATATTTGTAAAATAAATACCAATTATATGTCTAATTATAACAAGAAGTTCAAATTGGTTTTTAAAATTTTTTTGAACTAAATTGATACTTTTTTTTATTTGGTTCAATTATTTTTTTAAGGAACAATTAAAAAATTAACGGCAATAGTTAATTTAGATTAAAAGTAAACATTAAAGGGCCAACTTGAATTTTTTGAAAATATGAATAATTTTAATTTTTAATATATTTCATATTTTTTACTAATTAGTTAATTTTTATATTATGAAATTATAAAAATATTTGTTAATATTATAAATTATTGTTATTAAAAATATTAATTATTTATAATTATTAATTAATAAATTAATATTTTGTTAATTAATAATTATAACTAATTATTAATTATAACTTATAAGTTTATATTTTTTTAATAATTATAAACTGATATTGAAAATACTAATTATTCAATATTTTATAATATTAAAAACTAAATAATTATTAAAAATATTTAATATATTAAAAACTAAAATTATTAAAATTTATTAATATTATAAATTATTGATATTAAAAAATTAATTAATAAATAATTTATAATATTAAAAATTTAAATAATTATTAAAAAATATGAAATTTATTACTATTATAAATTATTTATTAATTAATTTTTCATTATTAATAGTTTATAATATTAATAAATATTTTTTTATAATTTTATAATTCATTATATGTTAATAATATATAATTTAAAAAAAAATTAAAATTTTAATAATTTATATACATAATTTGAGAACCATAGTTTTCAATTTTTGTTTTTTTAAATTAAAATATTCAAAAATTATAATTTTTTTCAAAAAAAAAATTATCAGCAATAAAGAAAATAAAAAATAAATAGCTATTATATGCTCTTATGGTGTATTAAATAGCCTTTAATTAGAGAAAAATAATTTAATTTTGGCTTGGATTGTCTATCGAATATAATTGAATGCATAGAACTAAAATTGTTAACAATTATAAATTATAAAATTATAGAAAATATTTTTTAATATTATAAATGATTAATATTAAAAATATTAATTAATAAATAATTTATAATATTAAAAATTAATTAATTATTAAAAATGAAATATATTAAAAAATTAAAATTATTAAAATTTATTAATATTATAATTGTTTAATATTATAAATTATAATATTTTTAATATAAATTATTTATTGATATTTATAATATTAATTCCATAATATTATAATTAAAATTATATTAAAAATATTATAATAACATAAAGTTTTATATATTATTTAATATTTTAATTATTTGTTAAATTATATATTATAAAATTATGAAAATAATTATTAATATTGTATATTATTGATATTAAAATATTAATTAATAAATATTTTTAAAAAATATTATATTAATATTTTTTAAAAAATTTAATTTGACCCTCTGATATTTCCTTTTAATCCAAAATTTTTCATGCAGTTAATTATTTAATAGCTCTATTAAAAAAGAGATAATTTAAACTAAATTTAAAAAAAAGTATCAACTTGTTTAAAAAAAATTTAAAGATCAATTTAAAATTTTTATTATAATTTATGAATTAAATTAGACCTTTCTCCTAAAATAAATTAAGCAGATATATTCTTATCATAATGAAATTTAATTAAGAGGCGAATTATTATTCTTCACTCTTATCACAAATTCATGCATTAATTAATTCCTCTAACTTCTATGGTTCTATTCAACATTAATATTTGCTTCTTCTTTTTTTTCAATTTCGATAATACTATCAACCATTAAGTTTTTAATCTTCAAAAATTTAAAATTAAAACTCTAACGATTAAAAATTCAAAAAAAAAAAAGGATTATTGGGCTTTCCCCCGTTTTATTGCCGAGTAATTTAATTTGATTCACAATCTAAGGGCGGAGAAAACCAAGTTTTAAAGAATAATAGTATAATAATAAAAGTTGAAATAAAAATAGAAATCCACATCAACATCTGATGCCATTATTCAAGAGTACCACGTGGGAATGGACCACGTGAATCAATAACAATAGCCACGTGAATAGCTTACAAGTCATTCAATAACAATAGCCTCTGCGCCACGTCAAAATCATATTCTTTAAGAGTAAGCCCCACCCCCCAAAAAGTAAACCGAAAAGGACAAGTCATCTATCTGCATTTCTGAGACCAATCTCCAATAACCTCTACACACGTGCCTAAATATTTATGTAAAACGTGTGAACATCTACAATAAATTTCAGACCTGCACCTAAAAAAAATTTGTTTCTAGCGGCTCAGCAATTTCCTGGTTAGATGGAAATGTGCTCTGACTTTGACACGTGTCTTTTTCAAATGTTGGTGTCAATCTTCTTCTTCATGCGTGTAAAATTCTTATTTGATACTTTAATTAAATAATTAAATAAAATTTTCTAACAAATTTAACACGTCATTGATAAATAATTTATAAGATTAAAAAATTTTAATATGTACATTGTCTATGTTCATATACATATATCAAACCAATAAAAAAATATAATTTAAAAATAAAAATTCATTAAAATTGTTTTTTTAAAATATTATAATTTAAATTATATTTTTTTATTAACTTAATCTATAAATGGAAATATTGGTATGATCTAATGTATAATTTCTCATAAAATTAATAAAGAAAAAATATATAAAAAACTATTAACTATTAAGAAAATCTCGCATTAAACCCTAATTTTTTTTATCTCAATTATAATATTCAATTATTAAAAATGGTTTAAATTAAACCTCGCATAATGATAATGAAGAAATTCATTAAATTTAAGTGACATAACTTCAAAGTTCTAAATAAATATGTTAGTAGATAATAAAAAATCAGATAGATGTATATTTATTTATATATATAAATATATTAGTAAGTAATAAATTAATATATTAAGTAAAAAATAGTTATGTATAGAAATTATAATGCTATTATTAAGTTATTATTAAGTGATGATTATTTAAGAATAAAAAATAAAATAAAATATAAGATTAAAATTAAAAGTGAATATAATTCTTGGTATAATTATATATTTAAATAATATAATTATATAAATAATGATGAATAACTTAAAAAATTTAATTTAAAATAATTAGGAGAAAAATAACTTAAAATTATAGTAAGATTTTATATAATAATAAGAATATATTAATTTAATTATAATAATATTTTACTAAGCAACATCAATAATTATTTTTTATAAGAATAAATTAAATTTTAATGAGATATTTATGAATTACCTATAAAAATAAATCTCTTCAAAAACATTATACAAAAAAATATTTATTATTTTATAAAAATTTGACTCAAAATTTTAAAAATATCTTAATCCTCAGTCTATCAAGTTTTTTTTTTAAATACCTACACTCATTTCAAATAATATTTTACTATAAAAATTTATTTTTTTTCAAGCTTTACTATATAATAAATATATTTATTAAAATAATAAAAATTAATATTTTAAAATATATTTTTAACTAATTAAATGTATTAATTTTTTATAAAATGAATATTTTAATTTTAATTATAAATAACAAATAAAGCTTAAAAAATAAAATAGGTAAAAATATATTAATAAAATATATTAATTTATTTTTAAATAAATTTTATATATTATATTTTTATGTTTAAAAAAGTTAATTTTATTATGTAGATATTGCATAAATATTGTGTATATATTATATAGATATTTATAGATATAGTGTCGATGTTATATTTATATTATTTATTTATTGTGTATGTTCTGTGTATATTAAGTGTATATTATATATATTGTGTGTATATAAAATTTTAAATAATAAAATTAAAAAAAATAAATAAATTATGTATATATTATGTAGATGATATGTCTATATTTAGTATATGTGTGTATATATTATTGTTTATTTTATGTCTATATTATATATATTGTATTTTTTATGTGTATATTAAGAATATAAAAATAAAAAAAATATTTATGAATAAAAAATATAAATAAAATATTAAAAAACAAAAAAAAAAGCAAAAAAAAAAACTGATTTTCTACTTAGAAAGAAAAAAAAATTGTAATTTTAAAACATAAAAGCTAAACCACGTAAGACTGAAAAATTGCCTCTATTTAATATAATTTTCTTAATTTTAACTCCTTTATAGTAAGTCTGTGGATCCCACAAAATGATATCTCCTAAATTTAAAAGTTTTCTTCACTGTTGTTGTGTGAGGGTACAATTTGAACCCTATTGTTAAAGATTATAGTTGAGTTAAAAAAAAGTTTGTAACACAATATGAGATTTTCTAAATAATTTAGGGTCTTTTTTGTGCATTTTTCCTATTAATAAATATTACACTCTCTGTCTTAAATAAATATGTTCACTTTTTTTTTTTTTATCTATCCTAAATTATATTTCACTCATCATTTTCATAAGTTAGTTAGCATATTAAATCTTTATAATATACTTATTTAATGTTATTTATTAAATATATTTTATGATAAAGTAAATATATAATAGAAAAAATATATATAAATTTATATTTTCAATAAAAATAACTACTCCCTCCATTTTTTTTAAGTGTTCACTTAAAAAATGTTCATAAATAAGTGTTCATTTAATAAAATAATATATAATTATGCATTTTATTGTAATATTATAATTTATTGCTAAGCTTGACAACTTATTTATTAACAATATCAAGCTAGAATCTAGCCAGATAGAAAGGTATATCAGGGCATTTAATGTTATTCTTAAAATTAAAATTACTAAAATTGCCTTTTAATTTTAAGAGAAAAAAAAATTTGACAAATTTTAACTCAATTTACCCTCTTTATTTTCTCTCTCATCTCTTAATTATGGTCAACATTCTCTTAATAAATTTAGTCATCTTCAATTTCCACAAACATTCGCTTGATAAATTTCTTCACTTTATTCTTCAGATCATCTAGTTTCTCTCTAGTGTCAAAATATAGCAATTGCAATCTGTTTGGTGATGGTGGTATAGTCCATTCCACCTTCTTCTTTGCGGATTGAGGATTTGCTTGTGACATGATGTTTGTTATTTTTTTTATGTGCATTAATCTACTTTGAGTAACAATGTAGTGAAAAAAATTCCTTTTTATAATACACAATAAAACCTTTCAAATTTTTAAGATATAATTGATGTTTTGGAAATAGTGTTTTGTAATTTATGTTAATATTACAATTTCAAAGAGTGATCAATATGCTTTGGGAACTATGAAATTTCTAGAATGTGAATTCATCATGGCCATGAATTAAGAAGGTGGCCATGATGTGAAGTCATTGGGTTTTATATTATTATTCTGGTATCGTTGTACGCAATGTGTTTGTGTTTTTAAGCAGTACCAAACCTTTATGGCATATAGTTCAATCGTGGACATTTATCTGTTATTTAATAACAATTAAATTAATGATAATTTAAACTGGTTTAGGGTTTGATAACTAAGTTACTAACCAATTGATTTTTTCCTAATTTTAACAATTCCTAAACCCTAAATTTTATTATATAATTTAGTTGCCTAAATCACATCGTGCAATTTTTTTTTGCAAAAATTATGTTCCATTTGTATATAATTCAAATTAATTGTGTAATTAAATCAGTTTGCCATAAGTAATTCTAACAATTTTTCCTAATATATAACAATTTCACATCATGGTGGCCACCTTCTTAATTCATTGTTATTGATTGGGTTTAGCAAGTTTATAATGTCTTTGAGAACGGAATCGAGATTGATTATTCTTCTGTATTTGAGCCAGGTAAATGATGATTTATTTCATATATAAATTTCATTGTTTATGGTTTGATACTGATGTAGGAAAAGTTTTATGCTTGACTTATGTGATCAGGATGCCATAGACGATAAAAAGAAAGAAATAAAAACTTTTTAAACAAGAAAAAATATTGATATGCAATTAGTTTTATAAATAAAAAATTGAGTTTAAAAAATAACCAAAGACATAAGTCAGCAAAATAAAAAAAAAAGATGATAATGCAAAAAACTTACACGCTAACTAAAATAAAAAATATATTATTAATTCAAATCAAAACATTTTAATTCACATCTGGATGGGAAATTTCTAAAGGAAAATCCAAAATATAAACAAAATCTATATAATAAACCAGCCAGTTTTAAGCATAAATAAATAATAAGAATTAGGTAAAAAATTGAAAAATTCATATTAGTTGGGATTAAACTAGCACTATCGGCATTACCCAACCGATTTTTCAAAATATCAATTGTATAAAATACAAAATAAAGGTACAAGGAACTATGCAAGAATTGGCAAGATTTTGAAGATTGACGTAGAAATTAAACAAACATCTAGACCCTAACTTATCAAATCAACATTTTATTATTATCTTTGTATAATCAGGAACATTTTATTATTATCTTTGGTCGGTAATGGCTTCCCCTTCACAAATTGTTAGCACATCTTGTAGGTATAGGACCATTTGCTTTCAGTGTGCAGCTCGCGATCTTGACCCTGCATTACTTCAAATCCTAATTTTTTTAATTAGATTCTTTATTTTTGGATTTTTAATTTAATTGAAATCTAACAACAATCTCTCCATAGTTTTTCATTGGAAAAATAATTAAAATATTTGGAAATTTGCATTCTTAAAACTAAAAATCTTAAAAAAAGCTATCAATTAATTGAGGAGAGAGGTTTTTTTTTTTATTATAATTTGAAATTCAAATTCAAAATTGTAATTGTGATTGAAGGACAGTCTTGTTCTAAAATTTTTTCATATTTATGAAATGTCATTATTAACCTCATTAATTAAAATAAAAGAACAAAACTAGATTCTAGCTAACAGTATTACTCATTTATTCAATACATCTCAATTATTTGTGAAATGATATCTAGGTAAAAATTAATGCTAATAAATGATTTTTTAAAAATTAATGCTAGTAAATGAATTTTTTTTAATATTGGTGAAATAGTTAAAGTGGACACTTAAAAATGAATGAAGAGAGTAATTTTTTTTAATCATTGCAAAATGAAAAGTGGACTTGTCTTTATAAGATGAAGGGAATATTAATATTATAATATTATACCATATGGAGGTGTTCCTAAGCTTATAAAAAGTTTTGATGTTCCAATCTTTGCAAGTATTGGTACAGTGCGTTGTTACATCTCCTCAAGCATGCATCAAAAAATGCTTACAGTCAGTAGCCACTACAAGGAGGTTTTCAGCTTATACACCAAATACAGGATCAGATCTTAGAATAGAGCATACTAGTTCCACAAACAAAAATAAATATCTGTCTGAGGTTCATAGAGATAAAGATCAATCTCATACATAGTCCAACAAGGAGCCTTCTCTGGCATTAACATGGGCAGCTCCGTTTTGATTATCTATATCAGAAAATAAAACATCTAGGATGGATTATTTCATATCAATGGATCTAGACTATTGGATGAATGGGCAGAAAGTAAATCGAAAGGAAAATGGGAGGAATTTAGAAAGCCATACGTTTATTACTAGGAGAGAATTTAGAATGGGAAACCATCTATATCCCTCAATCTTACAAATTGATCCCTTCTATAGATAAGGGAATGAAGATACAACAAATAAGAAGTCATCATGGATGACTTCATTACACACTTATATAAATAGAGACAACGAACATCCACTATGACTGAGTGGAGTTTGATTATTTTAAACATTACATAAAGCAATAATAATACATGACTATAGTACATCCACTAATGTGAGTGGGATGGTGATAGATTCATATTCTGATAGTCTTCACTGTCCGAGTCATAAAAAGTAAAAAGCACGAACTAATATGTTCTGGTCATATGTTATTAAGTCAAAAGTAGTTGTCGGCTGTCTAGTTGTCGATATTGATGCCAATGAGCCATCAATATCTTGCTGAGTTGTCAATGTTCTATCTCCATTTCTCATTGCTAATGAGCTGGTTAGGGCTTGAGTTGTTTAGACAGTTGAAGGAATCTAAGCTGAGGAGATAACTGAGAATCTCTTTCTGCTGTCATTGTGCTGGAGCCAACTTCAAAAGAAGAGAAAGGACCACTATCATAGAATAGGTTACCCGTGAGCTGGAAAGGTAACTCTATAGTGGTTTTTGCATGTGTTTGGTCATATCCGGTCTAATTTCTATCTAGAATCACTGAAGAATAAATGAGTGGTTGTCTAACGTAGAGAGAGGAATTATTGAGTTCATAAAGAGAAATCTTTAATTCCATTTGCAACTGAGGATTGTTGACAATCTGACCAGGGTAAGTTTCCATTGGTAAGTTGTATTGCAAGAGAAGAGAACTTTTGTTTGAGAAAACTGAACATAAGGTCTATGTAAAATAAAAATTGAATGATAAATTTTTACTTCTGAATTAGGCTTTTCCCGTAGCTTATTCCTTCGAGCAATTTGTAACGATTGTCTTCTTCATGAAGAGATAAGATCATACCAATGTAGAAACTTTCATGGTAACTTATCTGAATTTTCTTCAATGTGGAGGAAATTGATCATATCCATGATGACTGGAATTTCAAGAGCATGATTGTACAGAGTAGATAAACATTATAAAAATCATAACTCTGCTGAAAACTGTGAATTATTGGGAGAGAAAAGATAAACCAATATCGATGGATACTTAGAGTAAAATAAATCACATTCAGGGTCTACATGAAAATGGTTATGAAGTAAATAGAAATATGTGTTCTGACATACTGTTAAATTTCAAATGGAGCAGTGAGATGAAATCTTGGCGGGAATATATATATATATATATATGAGTTATAATTTTGTAATTTATGATATTGTATAGGACCAGGAGCGGAATCAGGTGGGGTCGGGTGGAGCTGACGACTCCTCTGGCCGGCGGCCGGACGTGCATTTTCAAGGAGAGTTTTTGTCAGCCGGAGCAACAGACGTGGAGTCCCAGCTCCTCAGCCCCCATCTCCTCCTTACACGTGTTGAGGAGGAGTTTTGCCCCCTCCCTGAGCTGTTGCTTTCGCCACTGTATAGGACTATATAATATAATATTTTAAATATTATTTATTATGTTTAGAGAGATATTATAAATTGTATAGTTAAATATTTTTTTATTTAATTTAATAATATTTTTGCAAGATTTTAATATAATATATAAATACAAATAAATTATAAAAATGTGTTTAGTATTTAGATTATTTATTGACCATGATTTTAAAAGATAAAATTTTAAAATTATAAAAAATTATAAAATTGGTGATTTCAAAAATTTATTAAAATTTATGAAATAAATATAAAAAATTATATTATGGTAATGAAAATTAAAATAAATAAGAAATTAAACTGTACATATAGTTCCCAATGAAGCTTTTAAATATAATATTGAAAGTAACAAATGGCAAAATAAAATTTTAACATTTTGCTAATTAAGTTGGATCAATCCACGTGTATATGTACTTCCAATATCGAGATTATTCTTTTTAAAAAAATCAATATTGAGAATTTTTTTAAAAATTTTGTGTGATTTTGTTATATTTTGAATGTTATTTTATTTTAAACATGTAATAATATTTAGAAATTAGAAGTAAAATAATTAAATATTTTAATTTTAATATTTGATTCAGATAAACACTACAATAACAAAAAATAGGGCTTTATACGTACATATAATAAAAGATAAAAATATTTTTTAAATATATATTTTTCTTTTTTTATAAATATTTATTTTTTAAATTTAAATTTAAAAATATGTATTTAATAAATAAAATTTTCAGTTAAATATAAACAAATAATAAATTAAAAATTTAAAAATTACAAAATATTTTAAAAAAAAAATAAAAAGTGACACATCAGATAATTTTTTTAACAAATAATCCTATTCAAATTTGGTAAACTTCATTTCATTTTGGATTTCAAATTCAATCTTGAAATTTTAAGTTAAGGCAAATGCATTTTAGAACTCATATTAAAATTTACTATTATATAGAAATTCAACCTAATTCAATCAATATTTTCTTTAAATAACTTAATAATTTAAATCAAAATTGACAATATAATAGATTGAATAATTAGTGGCAAGCTTGTTATTGTAGTCGAGGTTGGATTCAAATGGACTAAACCCATATAAATTGAGAAAATTAATATATATATTTATTTTTTTCCAAAATATTATATTTTTTTATATATATTTTTAATATATTAAATAGACTATTAAATGTGTAATCTAAAAGTAGACTATACTTTTGGTATATTAAATTTGTTATATTTAATGTATATAAAGGCGAAGTAATTTTAAAATTGAAAATTGAGGGTATATATATTTTTTGAAATAAGAAAGAAAATAAATATTTTTATTTTTATGCATTTTAAAGAAATTTCATATAATTCAAATTTGAATTCCTTAAATTTAGTCTTTCAATTGATGCTATACTTGGTTGGCTCCGAAATTTGTCCTACAGACATTATATCAGGAAAAGCATACGAGGGAGAAAGATATGAACAAGATGACGATGCGGGGTAAATTCTCAAGGGATGCATTGGCTCAGCTTTTAAAATTTGTAGAATTAAGGGTTCATACAAGGTATTCATCTCTAACAAGCTGCATTGAGCCGGATAGTACTCTTGGACTACTGATAGTTGTCATGAGTGGCATGTGCCTGGGTGGTTGAGTTAAAAACAAATATACTTGGGGTCAGTAAGGTTAATTGTTGACTACTCTTATTTATTCTAAGTTTCCTTGTGTCAGAGTTCATCTTGATAACTTTTTATCTGATAAAATCAGTTAATTCTTTTTTGAATTAAAAACAAATGAACTTGGGGTTAGCAAGGTTAATATTTGACCACTCTTATGTATTCTAAGTTGTCTTGTGTCAGAGTTGTTCATCTTGATGCCTTTTATATCTGTTAAAATCATTATGGTAAGTACTTGAAGATGTGCAGTTAGCCAGTTTGCCCAGGTGTCCTAGGTACAATGTCCTCCAGTTGCAACAACCAATTAACCCTAGTATTATGGAAGTTGAAAAGTCCTATTAATCCCCTCCTGTTATTTGGGATTTCCTTTGGTCCTGATCTGTCTCAGATACATTTGATCCCAAATCAATAACATGCATGCTGTATATCATTAGAAATTCCTTCATTTTGGTGCTAATTTCTACTTGGTACCAAAATTATATGCCTAAAGCCGTGGTGCCAAATGGACATAACCAAGCCTCATTCTCAAACCACTGGGGCAACATAATTCTTGCATTTTATCTTTTTCAATTTCTTGAAAGTAATTTGGGTATTTTTCTTGACAGGCTTTCTATTTTTGATGAACTTGGAAAGCTCATGTCAAAGCTTGAATTTATGGTGAGTTCCCATTTATTTTTAGTTCTTATGCTTTTTGCTTGGTAATACTATTCTCTAACCACTAAAAATTTTGAATACTTTTTTTTTTGGCAATTGTTTGCAATTGGTGTGCATTTTCTCTTACATATACTTTCTTTTTTCTCTCCTCTTTCCTTTGGTGGATTTCTCTGAATACTCGTGTTTCTATGAATTTGTGTTCTTCATGTGCCGTGAAAATGGTCAAAAGAATATCAGTAAGTTTCCTTTTTTCCTGTGGTAATGAAGGATGTATGGGCTACAAATTTTTATTTGAGTTCGATAAATGGCTTGTATCTGTTATGATGGAGTATCTTATGGATTATTGGCTCTCTTATTTTTTTGGACTGTTTTGCAGCGGTAAGCAAGGCAGTTACTGCATGGAGACTGGTTTTAGCTGGGAGGTTTCGATTGCTAAACCAATGGTGCAATTTTGTTCAGGTACCAGTTATACTTGGCGGATCACATAGTTACCTATTTTATCTACCTCAACCCATAGTTGGATTTTCTTCATCTATGTTATCTTTCTTTATTTTTTCTAAAAAAAAATTTAGTTGATTATTCGAAGTTGTCTATTTGAATAGAATACCTTATAAAATGTTGGCTGGCGTTGCCATTCTGTCTGTTGATTGGATATTGATGGCCTCTTTGGTTGGGCATGGAGTTAATGTTGACTGTTCAAAAAAATACACCTTACTGTTTTCTTAATATAATTTCTTATCCTGTTGATTTTGTATTTCTTTGAAGCAACTGATGTCTTGTACAAATTTTAGGAAAATCAGAGACAATATCTCTGAGGACACATGGCAGCAAGTTTTAGCTTTTAGCCGATGCGTACATGAAAATCTTGAAGGTTATGATCCTGAAGGTACAATTGCTTTGAATTTCAATTTATAGATTAAGCTACTTGTAAATAGCTATATTATGATTCTTTATCTGTCTTTTTGTTGATGCTTGATGTCTTCCATTTACATGTCTACAATAGATTGACTTTTATTGATTTAAAAGATTATTGTTGGTTATGTTGAATAAAGTGTTTTACATAAATTGTACCTTCTGGTTGTTTGTTCTACATTTGATGTTTCCATTAGTAACGTGAAACGAATAGTGCTGTAAATGGACAAAATTTGTTGAACCAATCATGAATGGAACTGATAGCTGTCCTATACATCGTTGATTACTATGCATTTTTTTTCCAATATCATGCTTTGGTTTTATGTGTTTACATCTACTTCCCAGTCATTTTATTTCATCAAGTGCATTGAAATAAAGGCATTTTCGTCCATTTCTAGATGCTTTTGGATTTTATTTTCACTGTTCTCTTGGTTGATGGGTTTTTCTTGGATCATGACACGATGAGTGTGGAGTGTCTGCATTAAAAGATTTGAAATCTGAAATTATAAGCCTGTGGTAATTAAGGATGCATTACATCTAGGAAATGGGAAGTCTTAAGTCTCAGGAAATTCTCTCGTAAGCCTTGTCTATATGGACCTTCCTACAGGAACTGGGATCCCACTAATTGAGACTACTCCCACATGAGACGAAACTGATTTGTATGGTAAGAGCAACCATAAGCGAGAATGGTCTCCAATATTGTGTCTAGGCAAGCATTAGTCACTAAGTCTCCATATACTCTGGATGCTGTCACACGCATACAAACAGTTGTTCTATAAGAGCATGTATGAAAAAATCAATTTAGTTCTTGGTAAAATATTGAAAAATAAATTTAGTTCTTGGTAAAAAAAAAGTATTGTAGTAATGCTCAGTCTTATTGTATTGATTTGCAGGAGCTTGGCCTGTTCTAATAGATGATATTGTTGAGCATATGTACAGGTGTGCTTTCTATCACATTTATAACATTCTTTGATTTCTGATGACATCCCTTAATGCTTTATCACCACTATTGATTGCTGTTCTTCCTGTTAATTCATAATGAGCTATGTCATGTGCTCTGTTTCCTTTGTGTTGCATGAATGTGTGCAATGGCGGAACCAAGAATCTACTGAGGGGGGTCAAAATTTACTAAGTGGTGGCCGGCGATTGCTGTCGGTGGGCCGGCTAGTGGTGGGCTGTCTGCTAGTGGCTTGGGGAGGGAAGGGGTAGAGGGAAGAAGGAGAGGGGAAGAGGAGAAGAGAACGCAGCCCCTTTTTTTATTTTTGAACCCCTGGCGAAACGACGTCGTTTCTCCAGAGGTCATTTTATAAAAAAAAAATTAGCCTCTGGCGAAACGACGCCGTTTCGCCAAGGACTAATTTATAAAAAAAAATAAAAATATTTGCAGCGAGGAATTCGTCTATCCCTCGCTGCAAAGGTTTGTAACTCAGCCTCTTCAATGAGGGGCTGAGTTTAACTCCACCAGCAGCCAAAATAAACACCTCCTCTTCTGGTGGCCGGTGAGGAGGGTCGTGTGACCCCACACGACCCCATAGTAGTTCCGCCCCTGAATGTGTGTAGTATTTTGCATTTCTTATACATAGCGACATTTTAATCTGTTTGACATGCTAATCACCTACAGTCATATAATGTACCTTGTTGAAAACTAATAACCTACATCCCAAGTGTTCTATTGCATCAGGTCAGGAACTAATAAGCTTGGAATTGAATTGATTCTCATCTTGTCAAGAGTATCAAATTCTAAAACTAGTTGTACTGTGAAATATCAAATTTTGCTTCCTTGAGAAATGATTACATGTAAATATTTATAGTCAAGAATATCAATTTGGTGTCAGTTAGCCTATAGGTGAGAAAGTTGCAGGGGAATAAGAGATAATAGTTATTTTTTGAACTATTATTATTTGTATATTGTCTCTGAGTAGTCTTCTTGAAAACTTAGTTGATCAGTTGCACAATGTAGTTTACCATACATTATGGAAATTGTTGTCAACGTTTTTCTTATCAATAAATTGTTGATTGGTGTTTTGATATTTGGAATGAGAAACTGTCCTAATCTTACTTGACTTTCCAACATCTATAATTTGGTTACCAGTAGTTTGGTGCTTGGGATTTGTAAACTGATGGTTAATCTTATAAGGCATTATTTAGCTTTTATTTGGAGGTCTATTTTGTTATTGTTCAAAACAGATTCTGGAGGAAAGTTGTCCAAATACATTCTTTCAATTTTAGGGACAAAATATTAGGCTTATTTTAGTTGTGACATGAGATTCATCTTCATTTTAAATTAAGCATCTTGAAATTTTAATAAGATCATGATGCACATGTGCTGACATGCTGACTTTGCATAAAGTTAAGCATGGTCTTGTTAGATGCAGGAGTTTAATCAGGGGCTAATTTCAGTTTATTTGTTCCACTGGGACATGACTTATGTTTGGTTATCCAGTCTGCATGTGAACTGCATGGGATGGATAAAAAAGGTTGATGTCGTTTGCACATGAGAATTGCTTATATAAGGGTTCCAGGATAAATTTGGCCTACACTAATAGTTTGACTTGGGGAGTGTTTAGACAATACTACCTATTTTATTGAAATGTGCAAACACAAACAAGTAAAAATCCAAACCAGGGGTTGGAAATTGAAACTAGTGTTGGGTTTTGCTGACCTCTTATAAATTACAGTGGAAACTAATCTTGCAATCTTGGCATGCAGGGTATCAGGATCAAACAAAGATCCTAACCTTTTTTGTAACTGTGGTGACTCTGAGTCTCAGTCATGTGTATTTGAAGATCCTCTTCCTGGTATTACTTGAAAAAGAAAAAAAAATTATTTCATTTCCAAATTTTTGGTCAACTACTGCCATGAGTTTTGAACTTTTATGCAAGAGTATAAAACTTCAGCTCTTGTTGGTTCCAAACATTAGTCTCAGCTGCTGTTGGTTTTTGTTGTAGGGTTGAAAGTTTCTCCTGGTTTGAAGAGGAAATTGTCTAGTCTTCAAAATGAAGAAATGGAGTCAGATTATCACTTAACAGACCTGAATCTTATGTCCAATTCAAAAAGAAACAGGCTGATATCTCATAGACCATTGAACTGGGAGGATAGTCCCCCAGGTAATTCAGCTGGTGACTGCATGGAAGTCGTTAAACAGAATAGTCCAATGGGATCTACCAAATCTCCGTATGCAGTTGAAGGTTGCTTGTCAAAGGGCTTTGCGGGACTGTTCTCAACTCGTTCCTATTTGCAACTTGATCGGGAAAGAAGAGTGTCATATACATAGAGCTTGCAATACAGAAAAAAAAAATGTCTTGCATGTTGATATGGTTTGTTATACTGGTATGTGTAGCTTGGGGTTGATATATTCATACCCACATTTTCTTAATCTTTATGTGGGATTAGTTTTCTTCAGTTTCAGAACAGTTATGGGGGAGTTAATTGTTTGAATGCCACATCTGTACTGTGTTAGTTTCATAATTATTAGATTTATTTAAGTTCTTTAACTAGTAGCAAATGATCAATACAGTGTTTGATCAGTACAGTGTTGTACATTTGTTTGATTTCTTGATCTGTCGTGAGATCCTGGGTAGATAGAAGAAGCAAGTTAAGGTGGTCAATTGGTCCTGATGGGCGATTTCTAATGGGAACAAGGCAACTTTGCCAGTGTTGATTTGATCACATGGAAAATCTATCCCCGTAGGAACTCTGCAAAAGTCATCCATGCTGAAGTTATTTTAAAAGCTGAGAAATTTACATCAAATACTCTGTTTACAATTCACGTTTTCAAATGGCCGTAACAATTTCTTTAATTTTTTTCAAATAATAAGGTGCGGCTTGCTTTTTTTTTTCTTTTCGTTTTTATACTTTTTCACATTGTTTTTTTTTTCTTTCTGTTTTTGTAATTTTTTTTGTTTTTGTTTTTTATAATTGATTTGTATTTATATTTTTTTATTTATACTTTTTTAGTTATATTTTCAATATACACACAAAGAAATAAATATATATAGTATATACACAATTGTCACGACCTTGCTGTCCAGCTGGAAGAATAAGAATGGAATGAGTTGGTCACTGTGAGTTGTTGTCTTAGTTGTTATTTTGTGATTGGTTAGTTAGTAGTCAATTTAGTTATATAGCTGCAACAACTGATAAGCATAGAATTGAAGAAGGATCCATATATTTCAATGATTGTATTTGTACAATCAATGATTAGCAATATATAATCTGATATTCTCCTCTATTTTTATTTCTTTAATTTTCTCTCTCCCACGTTCTTCCTTCCTTCCTTCCTTCTTCTTCTTCTTCTTTTACTCTGTTTTGCCGCTGCATATGAGTTTCATGATCTAGGGTCATGACAACAATATACATAAAGAGTGATATATCTGCAATATATTTATAATATATATATTATAATTAAATAAAATATAAAAATTAAATAGATATAAAAGCTAAAAGAGAATATATCTATAATTTATACACCATATAAATAATATATCTAAAATATAAAATATGTAAAATTATGTTACAAAATAATATTTTTAAATTTTTTTAAAGAAATTTTTATAAAATTATATTATTTTCTCTTAAAGGTATTATTTTATAAAATAATATTTAAAATAAATTTAATTTTTATATTTTTTAAAGAATTTTGTAACATACATAACATACATAAATAGTACAAGATGATGTATTATATTTTTATAATATTGTAAAATTTCTAGCTATTTTTTAAATTTTTTTTATAATAATCGTATTTTTTGAAAAGTTTTTGGTTTTGTAGGTAGTTTTATAAAAAAAAAGTCCTTAAAAGTTTGGCTGGTTGTTTTTACTTCTGACCTTTACACTAAGCATCAGGGCAAGGGTGTTATTCCTGTTTGTTGGTCCAAGAACCTGGAACCACAATATTCTTTTGCCAGGATCCGGGGTTTTGAAAATATCATTATTCTTTTGCCTTTGTATACTAGACAAAAGTCCTAATCTGAGTCTCCTAAACATCAACACGAGGCGTTGCATGGAGCATTGAAGGCAATTTATAATCATCAATAATTCATTTTAGCCGCTTAAAGATTCGAGATGCAAATATTCCCAGTTCGGTCACATTGGAGACATTGGAGATAAAATATTGTGAAGCATCCAATTGATGAGTCAACCTGCTGGAGAGAATAAATTGAACTAGATCGATCGACTTAATGCTCCACCTGATTTATTTAATCGAGTTTATAACTGTGAAATGTATGGTATGATTGGATCCACTGCAGGATAAAGATTTGATTTGTGTGGATCTTCAGGCAGCTATTGCCTTATTCAGTGTTTGCTACATTACGTATATGCCTGCAAATACAAGGTTTAAGAAAAAGGATCCGGGGTTTTATATAAATGGTACAAGGGCAAAAAGTGCTACAATATAATCAAAACCACACTCGTCCAGTCTTTTCTCAAAACCAGAAGGGATTAAAACTTCTGAATCGGACTGAGTTGATTACATCTAAAGCTGTATGGTGGATGACAAACGGTCAACTGGCTTGTTCAATTTTAGCAGTAGAAATGATTGGCATCATCGCCTCTCTCAGAAGAGCATAACATGGCTCAAAAAAAATATCCTTCAACTCTATTTATCCAGAAATCAAGGTCCTCTCCAATAGCATTTGGGTCAATTACATATCAGATTAAGGTGATATAGAAAGCTAAAAAGTCAGAATTATGGAGAAGCACCTGCAATTACCACTGGTACTTGGCAGCAAGAAGGACCTCTTCATATTTCTCGGCAGCATGATCCCAGCTGAGGTCTTGCGTCATCCCTCGTCTCTGAAGTCCTTCCCAGCTCTGTTTATACTCTCGGTAAGTGAGCAAACAGTTCCCTAGTGCATGTATCAGTTTATTTACTTCAGCACTGTCAAATGTCCACCCAAGCCCCGACTCATTAAATGGATCAAAAGGTTGCACTGTGTCTCTCAGCCCACCAACTGCATGTACTACAGGAACTGTCCCATACATCATAGCATATAACTGGTTCAATCCACAAGGTTCAAATCTTGATGGCATGAGCAAAATATCTGCACCAGCTGTTATTCTGTGAGCCGTCTTCACTGAAAAACCAACCCATCCCCTCACTTTGTCATTATGCTGACTTTCAAATTGTCTAAGCATCTGTTCCAGGTCTTTTCTACCGGTGCCCAACATGACTAGTTGCAAATCCTGACCCATCATCCATGGAATTGCTTCAGCTATAAGATCGACGCCTTTCTGCTGATCCAACCTTCCAACGAATCCAATAACAGGGACTTCTGGACGGATGGGCAAACCAAGCTCCTTCTGTCAGGCTGCTTTGCACTGAGGCTTGCCAGTAGTAAGTGTTTCCAAGGAGTAGTTATTATAACCATCTGAAGTCAGATGAACATCAAACTTTGGGTTCCATTCTTTTGCATCAATCCCATTAACAATACCCCTCAATTTCCAGTCATTCTCGTTTATGATTTGATGTAGACCCCAGCCACCTTCAGATGTTTTGAGCTTCCAGGCATATCCATGACTAACAGTAACCACCCGGTCTGCTGTCTTTAGACCACCTGCAAAGATATTGAAATGCTCACCACCAATTGGGTCATACAATTTGAAGATGTCGATATAGTGTTCTGGCAGGTCCACATAAGAGAAATCATCCACCGGTCCCCGACCCTGGAAGCAACACAAAATTTTAAAGGTAAAAGTTTCAATTTATACGCTAAAGAGATCTTAGTGACATATCAATGTATTCAAGGTTTGAAGATCACTTATTTAGGTCTATGCTGAGATAGACACAATTACATGAATAAGAAAACTTGCGAACCAATTGGAATGATCATATCATCTAGGCTTTTACAGTAGTTATGTGTTACGTAGCAACAATTCACACGCAAACTCACAGTAGCAATCAATTAAAGAATCAGAGTTGGGAAGATAGAAGTAGGCAGGAAAAAGAAGAGAAGAGAGGAGAAGGAAGAGAGAAGAAGAAAAGGGTTTAGAGAGAATTTGTTTTCAGATATTTCGTACAAGTTGTAGCAGTAGGCATTACAATCCTTACACTGTTACCTACTCACTTTTACAGTTCATCAATTCTAATATTCCCTTCACTGTGCACTCCTGACCAAGGTAGTTATCCTTTTGTCATTTATACACCGCAGCCCTTTCTAATGGTTTCTCCATCCTACCCTCAAACTGATTGTTGTTACACAGCCCATTAGTTTCCCCAATTTCCTTTCTTTTCTTCTCTTATATGTAGCATTATGTTCCCATTTTCACAGAATGATAAATTCTGTATATGATAAATTCATTATCTTATTTGTAATTTTAGATGCAGTAAGTATCGATTCTCTTTTTTTTTCCTCTTCTTCTTTTGTAATTTTGCCTTGATCCTATGAGTACTGGAAAAAAAATCGAAGTCAAAATAGTAAATTACAACTCTGCTTAAGAAAAAAGCATTCACATATGATGATTCTCCTCAAGAGGAAGAATTGCAAACCATAAATATGTACAACAATATATAATAAATATATATATATATATATATATATATATAGCATCAACTCGATAACCCTTTCCTTCAGTTAATGCATATTGACAACAAAATCCAGTTAAGCACATTAACTTCATCGTTAAAGTTATTGAGGCAGGGTTAAAAATAAAAGCTTCATTGATAATAAGCTCTTGCTTGCATTTATATTCTGAGAAATGAAACATATTGAATGAGGAACAAACCTGATAAGCAATGTTGTGAATTACAAGAACAGATCTTGTATATTGCATTAATCCATTATCCCGATAATATGCTTTCAGATATACCGGTAACAATGCTGTATGCCAATCATTTGCAATAAAAACCAAATTTCCATCCCCATAGCAGATTCCACCACATGGGACGTGCCAAGGAACCTAGAATACAACAATTTCTTTATGAAACTTGCCAGAGAAGAAGATAAATAGTTTACAACCAGGAAAATACCTCAAAAAACCATTTTAAATATTAATAAGGGCAAGCATGCAATATTATTGTTTCAAATATAATCAAAATTGTTTAACTATAAGTAGTTTCATACCAATATCCAAAGAAGAAAAAAAATTGTTTGCAAGAAATCCAGTATGTAGTGTTCAATTTTGGTCTATCATCATTCTTTAACATAAAGGTTTTATTCCCTGTTTGTAACTATATTATGTGACAGAAGGACTTTCACTGCCAGAGCTTGTGGAATGCAGAATTTGCTAGGATTGACACAACTAGAATGAGCACTCATTCAACTTCTAGAAATACTTTAATGCCTTCAACAGTAATGTACCTCAACAGCTGCTTTGCAAAATAATATCATGCGCTTTAAAATGTCCTGCACAATAAAACCAATAGATTTAATGCTTAGAAGGTCAAAATAAATCAACAGTTTGAATCTAATCAGATAATAACAATCAACTACCACATTTATTCAGACGCAATGAATTTTTTCAAATCAGAAGTAACATCAGTAAGGAAAAAAAGAGAGTTCAACTTGGAGATTAGGTGCCCTTATAAACCTTTCTAATTTCTAAACAAGACAATACGCAATAAAGTTAACAACTAATTGAGTAGTGCCCTACAGTTGTACTGAATAGTACTTATAAGGCACTTCTTCTAAAGCCTCAGAAGCAGATGCCCATAGAGAAACCAGGAAAACCACCTCGTCTCATGACAAATAAAAGAAAAAACCTAGACCTTAACAACCAAAACCGTTTTGGAATCCTATCTACAACCAAACGCTCTCCAGCCAAATCTAACAAACATCTCCAAAATGTCTTGACAAACCCCCAAAAAGACGGTTTCAAATAGCCCAAGTGACCTCACAATGTAAAAATGATTGAGAATGAAAATGTAGTTGCAAAACATAATACATCAATCTTGAGATAAAGCCTTATGGGGCTTCCTTTTTTGTAGCAAGTCATTAACTTCTAGAGAACCACTGATAAAGAAAGGGATACATAGGGTTTGTTTACCTAAGAGGTAAAAAATCAGTTATCCATTTTCAGTTTTCTTTGAAATTTGTAGTTTTTCATTTTCCAAGGAAATTTCGGAATTAACAGAAATCATTTTCCCAATTCAGAAAATTAGGAAAGAAGCTTTTATTATAATTCTTTTATATAGTTTTAATACATGTAATCATTTAAAAAAATGGATGTACAAGTAATGAGAGCAAGAAATGGGTAAAGAAATACGGAAATTAAAATAAAAAGATTGAAGAATTGATATGTGGCCTATGGCAGCCTATGATGGTAAGAATGATAAGCAATAACAAATCAAAAAAGATAAAAGAAAAAAATTAGAGGCTTGGGATGGCAACCAAAAGGCCCAAAACAAGAATGCTTATGAAATAAGCATCGATAATAATGGAACTAAAAGGACTATTTTCCAAATGGAAAATGATGGACTTGCAATAAAGGAAAAAACATTTATGTAGTTTTCTAAGGCTGAATCTGATCTTAGAACCGGAAAACCCAATTTCCATTTTTCTATTTGGAAAATGTTACATTTGAATGTGTAATTCTGTTTTCTAATTTTATTAGAAAAAATTATAAAGCTAAGTTTTCTGTAAGAAAACACGCCCTAAAGTTTGTAGAAGCTGGTATTAAGCTGCTATGATTAATTGACAAGATATAGAAATGAAGTTCTTAGTTTAAGCCACAAAGCAAAAAATTATTTTACCAACCTGCTTCCACCATATATGTTACTCTCTCTGTGGCAAAATGGTGCAGAGTCAATGAATACAAAATCAACTCCATCAATGAATGCTTGGAAGTAAGATACTTCAAAATCCTGCAAAGTGAGATAATTTCATAATTGAAAGTGACACATTTTTATCCTTCAAACAAGAAGATCAGAGTTGGTTATAGCTAAATGCTGCAGATGTTGCACACCTGACCGTCCACCTTATACCTCTTTCGAACTCCAGTACACTGAGCTTCAGCATAGTTACCATACCTAGGTGCCACAACCTAGAGGAGAAATTAGTTACGAATCAAAATGCATAAGATACAGTACCATTTGGCACTTCTGAGGATCAAAAAATATGTGGCCTATTGATAGCATGATATAAATCATACTCCTAAGCATATGTAAAGACTAGACTAATACAATGCAGTTTTGAGCTTTTAAAAAGTCCCTTGGATTTCTTCCTCTAAATTTAGCATTAATAATGAAAACCAAAATTGCCCAGTACCTCAGGACAAGACTCTCTAAATGCAAGCCCAAATCTGTGAATTTTTTACATGCAGATCAAGCATATAATATATTCAGTTGCTTAATCCCATAAATCTTTTTTACTCTCTAGTTATTGCTCAACATAGAACTTTTTGGAAAATATGTCCTTCCTCATTTATCCTGATATTCTTATGGTTGGTTAATTGTAAAGAACAGAAGAACTACAATACCATAACTCGATGTCCACGCCGTGCTAAAGCCTTTGGCAAAGACCCAGCAACATCTCCAAGGCCACCTGTGAGAACCCCATGTATCAGTCCAAATAATACAGGTGAGACATATTCAGACACATTGCACTTAAAGATGTAATACCGGTTTTAGACCATGGAGCACATTCTGCAGCTACTAAAATAACATTCATGACATTGGGCCCATCCAAAGGAGGTGGTTTTGTGTCTTCAGTCATAGAGTCACTTTCAACACCATCAACCTCAGGTAAAGTAGATTCACTTGAAACTTCAGTCTTTTCATCATTTATAGGGGAAATCTCTAATAAGATGTTTGAAACAAAAGATGGCTCATCTGACAAAACCTTCTCTAAACTCATCTTGTTTAACTGGTTGGTAGAATTCTTAACAGAGGAGGCTGTTTTAGATACCTGTTGTTCAAGTTACTTTTCAACTTCAAAATAATCATTACTAATAGCTGAAGGTGCAGGTTCTGGTACCTCATCTGCAGTTGAATGGACATAGCTACTTGGAAGACTCTTTCCATTTTGGTTGGCAAGTATATTCATACCACTAGCTGAAGCATCATCTGGATTTTGCAAAGAGCTCTCCCTCTGGTAATAAGAGGTTTTGCCTACTTCTTGGTTAACACTGCTATTTCTTATAGAAGAAACTAGTTTCCTTCTTTCAGAAATCTGCAGAGGGAGAACATGCTTATGGAAGAGAATGATAAAAGCTAAACGAATGATAACCCCAAGAAAATAGGTTGTACTAAACTGTAGATAATAAGCCATATACATAGAATACTCAAGACAGTATATTATAAACAACCAAAGTTTAATTGTCTTTTACCAGTTTGTGATTCTTCTAAGAAATATAGGCCTAAATAGAGACATAAGGAATTTAAATGAGTGAAATGCCTGGGAGAGAAATTTTTTTCAATTCTATACCATTGATTTATATATGGCTTAAGGTCTATCTAATACTACAGATGAAAGAGTAGGAATCCCAAAAACTTCTATTCCACCTGGAGGAGCATCCATCTAGTCCATTAATACGACACTAACATTCCTCGATATTCACCATGTGTTAGTCTGATCCCCGCAGGCCTATAATTACAGATAATGCGCTTTTTTGTGGCATCAGACTCCACTTCAGAGTCAACTAGCTTTGGAATACATATAGACATGTCTAATTTTTATTTAAGGTTGAGTAAACTTTTTCTATGTAAAATCAAAAAGCATTCTTTTTTCATAAAGGCAAAAAAAGTTCTTTTTTCTCAACCATTATATGGAAATATACATAATGGCTTTTCCAAGCAAAGCAAATTCCAACAACTAGCTTCTCATTAAATCATATTCAATTTCCAACATTATAGAAAAGCATTTTTCACCAGTACCAAAAACCATCAAAATCTACAAGCTTTACCATCAAAATTCAAACTCAAATTACAATAGCAAAGCAGAGATCACACCATAAACTTAAAATCTAGCATTATAATCTATACTAATGGACAATAAGCAGTGGCGGAACCAGGAATTTTTCGAGGGGGGGTCAAAACTTATACAGAATAAAAATTACAGACGAGTTCACAATAAAATTAAACATTTAATATTACAGTATCAGTAGTTCAAAAATTAATTTGTGCTATTAGGTTGACTACGACTAAGAGACGATAATTGTATCCTACGAGTCTGCATTTTTTGAAAACGTTGCATAACAGCCTCATTTTCAATTTTTAAAAAAATTTCTCTCTCCACATAACAAATCAAACAGTCGCTCAAAAATTCATCTCCCATCTTATTGCGCAAATCCGTCTTGATAATGTTCATCGCTGAAAAAGCTCTTTCGACAGTAGCAGTTGCAACAGGTACGACTAAAGCCAACTTGATAAGCAGATATACCAAAGAAAACATAGTGTCATAACCTGTCTCAACCATTTTCTCAGCAAGAGCTCCAATATCATCTAGATCAGAGAAAGCTATATTTCTTCTTACATCAGCAATGTAAGTCTCAAGTTGATCTTCAAGTACCATCCGATCAGTAATCGTGAAATCATATGGATATAGTTCAGCGAGATGAAGTAATTTAGATACCTGAAAGCTGGAGAATGAGTTTCTAGGAGAAAGACAAGCAATGCATGAAAGCAATTCCGTACTTGATTCTGTAAAGCGATTTTCCATTTCTTGAGCAATGAAATCAATAACCTGAAATTTGGATGAAATAATATTAGGTAATAGCATAATAAAAAGTTAAATATATTATTAATTAATAAAATAGTACCTGACAAAATATTTCTACTCGAAAGTGGTGGTAATAAGTAATTGGAGTACCAACACGCTTAGATCTTAGATAACCTGCATTATCTTCCATATTAGGCACTGCGATATCATGATCTATACAAAAATCATTAACAACGTCCAGTAATTTATTCCATCCATCCTCCCTGAAGCTTTGCAATGTTTGTTTAACAGTTGCAATTAAATGAATTGCATTAACAATATTTTGATCATTTCTTTGTAAGGCTTGAGATAAATCATTTGTCATTCCTAAAAGTTTTCTCATCAAGAAAGCAATGAAAATAAATTCATAACTTCCCATTTTATCAAGCAAGCCCACAACTGCCCCTCGATTTCTCAGATCAGAACCATCCTCAAAAATATTCTCAAGAACCTCTTTCACAGGAGACCACATTGAGAGAAGACGCACAATTGTTTTATAATGAGAACCCCATCGCGTGTCACCAGGTCGAGCTATATTTGTTTCTTGATTCAAGCCTCTTCCAGTTTGAATATCACCACTTTCTAGACGCTGAACTACTTCATCATGTTGTTTTTGACGGAGAGCATCCCTCCTTTTACATGAAACTCCAACAATGTTTGCAATCATTGCAACATAATCAAAAAAATGACTTACAAATCTATTGCTCCTTGCTGTTGCAACAAGTACTAATTGGAGCTGATGAGCGAAACAATGAATGTACCTTGCCGAAGGATTTTCATTTAAAATGAGAGTTTTTAACCCGTTGAATTCACCTCGCATATTGGAAGCTCCATCATAACCCTGACCTCTAACTCTGCTTATTGATAACCCATGTTTTGCCAGGAAATCATCAAGTGCACTTTTCAAAGACAAAGTAGATGTATCACTCACGTGTACTACTCCAATTAATCGCTCAACCACTTGTCCCAATTTGTTAACATATCTCAATACCACAGCCATTTGCTCCTTTACTGAATTATCACGAGCCTCATCAATTAATAAGGAGTAGAAGTCATCTCCAATATCATTAACAATGGCTTGTGTCGTCTCCAAAGCACAAGCACTAACTATTTGCTTCTGGATTAATGGAGAGGTGAGTTGATTATTACCAGGAGCATTTGAGTTAACTGCATTCCCAACATCAACACTGCGATCGCTGTACCAACTAAGAAGTGAAAGAAAATTACCCCGATTTGTTGAATTCACTGACTCATCATGCCCGCGAAAAGCCAACCCTTGAACTAGAAGAAAACGAATGCAATCAACAATAGCGGTCAAACGAGTGCGGTAAGTAATCTCAATCTCATGACTATGAGAAGATAAGACATGAGACACACTTTGTCTCTGGTTTTTAAAACCAACATATTGCATTCTAGCATAATTGTGTGGACTATTTGGACCCCCAACATGTTCATTAAACCTCTCCATTGCTTTTTTCCAATTGCGAAATCCAATATCTGTGAAGACATTATCCCCATGCTTGGAGCCTCTATTTGATCTAAAAAGATAACACCAAAAACAAAAAGCCGCATCTTTACTAATACTATATTCCAACCACTCATATTTAGAGAACCAGTGATCTCTAAAGCTTCTCATAATTTTTGAAAAATTTGTTTGTGGAAAATTATGCCCAATTGGTTGACAAGGTCCTTTAATCATATATTGTCTCCTAACATCATCTCTAATCCCAACATCAAACTCATCAATGGGTTTACGCAATGCGGGATCACTAATAATATCATCTAAATTTAACTCTGGATGTCCTTTTTTATTGCTAGTTTCTTCGCCAATTGCGTGACTACTTGATGTTGAAATTGGTTTGGGAATATTTGAAGATTCACCACATTCATTCCGCACTCTCTTTGTCTTGATTAAAAATTTATCCATTTCTGTTATAATATATAATCAGTATATATAAAATCAAATTTCTAAGGAAATCTCAAATTGCAATAATATTTCTAATAAAATTAAAATTAAATAATCAATAAATAAAATATATATAATTTTTAATAAAATCTCATCCTATTATATATTTCTAAAACAAATCTCAAATTACATTAATTAAATCAAATAAAACCAAAATTAAATAATCAATAAATAAACTATATATCATTTTTAATTATTTTATTCTATTATATATTTCTAAAAAAATCTCAAATTACAATATTAAAATCAAATAAAATCAAAATTAAATAATCAATAAATAAAATATATATAATTTTTAATAAATTTTATCCTATTATATATTTATAAAACAAATCTCAAATTACATTAATTAAATCAAATAAAACATAAATTAAATAATCAATAAATAAACTATATATCATTTTTAATTATTTTTATTCTATTATATATTTCTAAAAAAATCTCAAATTACAATATTAAAATCAAATAAAATTAAAATTAAATAATCAATAAATAAAATATATATAATTTTTAATAAAATCTCATCCTATTATATATTTCTAAAACAAATCTCAAATTACATTAATTAAATCAAATAAAACCAAAATTAAATAATCAATAAATAAACTATATATCATTTTTAATTATTTTTATTCTATTATATATTTCTAAAAAAATCTCAAATTACAATATTAAAATCAAATAAAATCAAAATTAAATAATCAATAAATAAAATATATATAATTTTTAATAAATTTTATCCTATTATATATTTATAAAACAAATCTCAAATTACATTAATTAAATCAAATAAAACATAAATTAAATAATCAATAAATAAACTATATATCATTTTTAATTATTTTTATTCTATTATATATTTCTAATAAAATCTCAAATTACAATATTAAAATCAAAACAAACCAAAATTAAATAATCAACAATTAAATAAAACAAAATAATCAAATTACAATAATAAATTTTAATTAATACAATCCTATTAAATATTTCTAAAAAAAATAATCCTATTATTAAATATTACAATAATAAACAAAATAATCAATTTACAATAATAAATTTTAATTAATCTAATCCTATTAAATATTTCTAAAAAAAACTCTCAAATTACATAAATTAAATCAAATTAAAAATTAAAAATTATTAAATAAATTATATATAATTTTTAATAAATCTAATTAATAAATAAAATTAAAAATACACAAAAATAAACATCAATCTAATTAAATAAAAAAAAATCACAAATCACATAACAACAATTAAACAACACACAAAATTAATATTTCATTAAAAAAATTATAAAAAAATTAGAAAAAAAAATTTGACAAAAATAAAAAAATTATAAAAAAAATTAGAAAATATAAAAAATACCTGCTGGGGGCGGCTTGCTGCTGCTGCGGGCGGCCGGTGCGGTGCTGTGGGTGGCTGTGGTGCGGCGGTCGGCGACTCGGCGGTGCGGCTGGCCTGGCTGCCTGTGGCTGGTGCTGCTGGGTTTGGGGACAGGGAGAGGGGGCGGGGTGGGCAGAAGCTTGAAGATGGAGAGGAAGGGCTGCGTTTTAAAACGCAGCCCTTTTTATTTTTTGAACCGGCCCAAGCGAAACGGCGTCGTTTCGCTTGGGCCGGTTTATTTTTTTTTTTTTAAACCCCTGGCGAAACGGCGCCGTTTCGCCAGGGGTTTATTTATAAAAAAAAATTGTCCCTGGCGAAACGACGCCGTTTCGCCAGGGACTAATTAATAAAAAAAAATAAACCGAAATTGCAGCGAGGGGTTCGTCTACCCCTCGCTGCAATTCGGTCTGAAACTCAGCGGGGGCTGAGTTTCTTCGCTGGCTGCCGGCAACAAGTATACTCCACGTCTGGCTGCCGGCGAGGGGGGGTCGTGTGACCCCCACGACCCCATGGTCGTTCCGCCACTGACAATAAGTCACCTGCAGAAGTAGGTCCCTTTGTAAAGCAAGAACTTTCTTGCTTTTTTCAATGGTAGCTTGAAGAGTATCCTCTGATCCATCACTACTAATACCATCCTTACCAGTAGCTCTCACACGTTTAAGTCTCAGAAAAAACCCATCATAAGGAACCGCAAAATTAAGAGACTTTTTTGGTTTATCTAAGAAAAAGGGGAACCTGGGTTGCTGTTGGTTTTTTCCATGGAGAAGAATAGAATTTTCCGTTTTGGTTTCAAGAATGAAAGGAAGAGATCCTATAGATGCCATTATATTGCTCAATGAATTGCTTCAAAGACACAACAGAGTGATACTAATTGGTATGGCGTTCATCAAACTGGGACCTTTTTTTTTTCTAAATTGGGACTGACCCAGTGCAAGAAATGGAGAGAGAAACAAAACCCAGTTCAGGTAATTGAGATTCAATTATGAAATTATTGAGAAGTTATTATAAGGCGGGCAAGAGAAATAACATGATACTGAACGTGGAAATGGAGGACAAAACATGGATAACCGAGAAGAAAAAATCTTCGCGCAGGTTGATCAAAATGGGACCCGCAAGAAAGCAAATCATAGAGATTCTGTTAGAGGCTGAAATTGGCTAAGAATTTGGGAGCAGAAATGAATGTTTGCTGGAGATTATTAAAATTTTTGGATTTTGCATTTGCCAACCACAAGGCACCAGCTGATTGAGAATTGAGTCACTTTTTTTTTTTTTTGAAGGTAAGAATTGAGTCACTTGATACAGAGAGAGAGAGAGAGAGAGAGAGAGGGCCTTGTTCTTTAGAGAACTTGGGCTTCTTTTTCACGTTGCGAAATGCCAACGCCACCAGACCCAAAAAAAAAATCCAACTTGGAATTTCAATTAAAAAAAGATCGTTTTCCATAGAATTTTAAAACGTGGAAGTTGGTCACTAGTAAACCTGTGCACGAATAGGTCTAATTCGGAGATTTGCATAAAATTGAATAAGAAGTGCTAGTTTGAATTAAAACATGTAATTGCAAACTACTTTGATTTTGTGGTTGGGATTTTACAATTTGAAAAAAGGAAATTAAAAAAAAATCTTGAGGGCTCAATGATTGTTGGAAATAAAGCAAGATTTTGAAATGTTGTTAGCTAAACCATATGCTTGTAGGGCTAATAAACATGTTTTATAAAGTTTGCTGCTGTACCCTTTTTTCTTATTTCATCACTTTTTTATAATCTTCTTGTTTTAAAATTAAATAGTAACCCATGTATTTTTTGAGCAATAATACTAAGCCATGTATGCTTTTTTATAACAATAGGAATCAAATTTAAATTATATTGATCTTTGATTATTTATCTTGATTTCTCCTCTCAATGCTCCAATTGTTATAAAAAAGCAAAAAAAAAAAAAATTTCTCTGGCTTGTCCAATCAATTCAATATACATCAAAAAGCAGTTTTGATATAAATTATTGTAAGTGAAAAGTTATAATATAAAGTATTGGCAAAAAAAAAAAGTTATAATATAAAGTGCTAGTGCCTCCATTGATCATTTATCCTGAAAAAGAAAAAAGTTTACTATTTGAATGTAGAAGTGTGGCACAACACAAGACCACTTGTAACTTGTAGGATCAGAAACGGATTGTTGTCGTTTAATAGTTTTTAGTGGTCTGACGCTGCTAATAGAATGGACAAAAATTTTTGAATTCGATTGATCCAATCGAAAATTAATTAATTCGTTCAACCACATCAGTTTACATCCATTAAATTGTTCGATTTTAAATTATATATTTATTAATAAATTAGATCAAATCTGATATAACCTGATATAATTTAATTAAATTGACCGAACCGATTATAATGATTATTTTTTAAAATTATTTTTTTATCATTATTAAATAGTTGTGTTTATCGAATTTTAAAATTCGACTAACTCAATCGATGTTCATCCCTAACCGGTAGGATTATTTCCAAGCAAAATCTTACAATAATTCAATGGGTTAAAGGCTAATGATCAAGAGATGAATAATTGTGTTGATGAATTAAATAATACACGCTATCTTATTCTTAGTTAAAATTTTTGGAAATTTTTAAAGAGATGATATATTGGATCAGCACCATAGAGATATATGAATTGATTCAAAAATTTAAATTAAAATATTTAAAATTAAAAAGATTTATTGACTTTTTAATTTTTTCTGAATTAAACCATATCGATTAATTTTTTATAATGTGAGACAGTTCTGGATATTAAGTTATTTTTGAACCAAAAATCGTACCAAACCAAACTACACTAAGCTAAAAAAGCAAAATAATAACCAATTTTTTTACATTTTTCTAATTTAATTTTATTAATATAGATGAAATAGTGTATGAAATAACCCCTAAAAATTAGTATGTTAAAAATGATTTAATTAATATTAATCATACATAATTTGTGAAATATAATTAAAATTGTTACATATTCAATAATTAATATAAAAATAATATTTATTTATAGTTAAAAATATTTATATTATGGCTTAATTCTTAAAAGTAAAAAATATATAGATAAAATTATTAAAAAATGGATAAATATATATAATTTATATAAGTTAAAATTTAGATTAAAAATTTTAATTTGTTTTAAAAATTGTATCATCATATTTTTTTATTAGTATTTGACTACATGTAAATTTATATTATTTTATAAAAACTAATGAACCTTATTACTAATTAGAAAAATATTTAAAATTTAAACTTTTTATGAATTAAATTTTTATCTTTTATAATATATTTTTACTACATAAAAATTTTAGTTGATAATTTTTTTTAAAAAAAATATTTTGATTGGTAAAATTTAGTACTAAATATATCGAGATTTCAAACAAAATTGTTTCAAAAATTATGAAACAATATAATACGGAAAATTTTTATTAGAATATTTATAAAACTATCTAAAAAAAATAAGTTTTATTCTAAAAATATTATAAAAAATAAAAATATTTATACTTTTACAAAAAGTTGTAGTAAAATTTTAAAAATACTTTACTCCTTAATAAAATAATTTTTTTTTAAAATACTTATTCTATCACTATAATCAATATTTTACTTCAATTTTTATCTTTTTTTTAAATATTACTACTAAATAAAAATATTTTAATAAAATAATAAACAATAATATTTTAAATTATTTTTTAGCATATAAAAATTAAAATTAAAGAAAATATTTTAATTTTAATTACAAAAAACAAAATAATATTCACAAAAAATAATAAAAAAAGCAAAAAATATAAAAATATATTAATAAAGACATTAAATAGATTTTACAAATTATACACATAAAAAAAGTTTATAAACAATAATTTTTTTGTGTAGATGTAGTGTAGGTATATCGTAGATATTCTATATATGTTTAGTGTATATTATGTAGATGTTATAAATATTTAATAGATATTGTGTGTATAATATATATTTATTGAGTATGTTATGTAGATATTGTGCTTATGTTGTGTGAATATAAAATTAAAAAATAAAGTTTAAAAATATTAAATAAATTATATACATATTTGGTAGATGTTATGTTTATGTTATATAGATGTTGTGTAGATGTTTGTTATTTATTGTACATATTTTATACATGTTATATATAAATATATTGTGTATATATTTTATATATATATTTTTTGAAAATACAACTTTAAAAAATTATTTATAAATAATTAAATATAAATCAAATTAAAATTAAAAAACAACAAAAATAAAAATAAAAATAATTGATTTTTAAAGTAAAATTAAAAAAAAAACACTTCTTCGTAGTTTTGGAAAAAAAAAAAAAAGTGGTCGACCATATAATTAAAAAGCAAAATTAAATGTGCCATGCACATGGTAATTTCCTCATTTTGCATATGAAAAGATTCTAGATCTTATATTTTTAAAGTCTTTGACTTTCAAAATGATTATGAAGGTTTTTGAATATCCAAATTGGACTGTTCACTCTTGAAAAGAAATTTAAATATTAAATTTATAACCTTTTATGTACTTTAATATATATATATATATATATATATTTAAAAGCAATTGATTAAACTATATATTTATATTGATAAACAGTACACATACTACTAGTGGCTCCTTTTTTATTTTTTATATATATACATAAGAAAAAGAAGGGTTATTTTCCTTTATTATGGAACAAGCATCGGCTAAAATAGAACCCCTAATTAAAACAAGGGTTATTTAGAGAAAAATATCTAGCGGGAAATAAAGAGCCAGAAGAGCAAGCCCTCACAATTTTTCCTTCATAGAACTCAATATTGTCAAGCTTTTGGAGGCACCATTTTAGTTGGGAAGAGGAGAATAAAGGCAAATGGAGAACTCTTGTAATCAACTTCATGTTTATCGTTGTGAACAAAAGTTCCTTTTTTTGAGAGTGATCTTCCAGAGGATTTACCACTTTCCTAAACCAACACCTTTGCTTCCCTTGTGAATCTTTCAACCATATTTCCTTCTACAACACACACCAAATTATTGAATCATATAACCTCATATACCTTTTGCATAATTGTATAAAAGCTTGATGAAATTAAATTATTATATAAGAAAAAATTAATATAACTTCTTAATTTATACGAAAATATGTCATCTTTATTTTTAATCAATTTATAAAAATTTACTTTTTGGAGTTTTCTAGTGAGATCAATTAATAATTTCAAATCTCTAAGGTCCTCCAGTGGTGGGCAACTCCATAAAGAACTTCTCAATCTCCACCAAGCCTTTTTGTTATCTGATTTTACAAATATCCAAAATGCTTGAATGCAACCCTCTATGGCCTTCAACACTTCTGTCACTTTTATGGCTTCTATTTCCATTTCCTCCTTTTCCTGTTCAAAAAATCCTTCAAAAAAAATATATATTGATGAGATGTGAAAACAAAAGGCTAATAGTTAAAAATAATAATAAAAAAGACATTAAATAGAGTAAAAATTAACCATATAAGTTAATTTTTTCCCCTATATTTTGAGAGGTAAAGGTAGAAGTTCAACATTACTACAAGTCAAGCCCAAGACAAAAATAATTTTTATTGTAAAGTTGACTCTATTGTAGAAAAGTTAAAAAGTTCTCTATAGTTTAGGAAGAAGCCAAGTTCACAGTTTCAACAAGTTATTAATGTTTATTGGATATATGTATCCAATTTTCTGTGGATGTTTGACTCTGTAATTTGACTTGGCTTTTGCTGGACTAAGTGAAACGCACCGTTTTTGTTTAGGGTTAAACTCGGTAATGGTACTTAGTATATATACTGCTGTTAAGGGTTAGGGTAACAGAGATTTTTTTCCTTTCTGTTTCTACATTTTCTCTCTCCAGCGGCGCGATTATTTCTGCTCTGCTAGGGTTTGATCGATCTTTGCTGTTTCTTGTAAATAATCTGTAACAAGTGTGTTATCATCTTGTTCTGTGAGTGATTAAGAGTGAAGAAAGGTTGATATGTGAGAAAAGGGTTGTTTTGAGAGGCTGTAATCTGTCATTTGTAATCTTTGATTCTGATTAGTGGATTGATCGACTGAGGATCTCCTCCTCCTTGGATGTAGGCTTTCTTTGTGAAAGCCGAACCGAGTAAATCTGCTGTGTTGTGTTTTTTTTCTGTTTTCTTTCTTTATGGTTCTGAAATCTGAGCTTGAAATCGTAACAGTGGTATCAGAGCGATCGCGATTTCGGTGACTCAGGTTGTATCTCTCCTTGTTTTTTGTTTAAACACTTTTCTGTTTTGACAAGTTTTTTTTTTCTTCTCTGACTTCTAGGGTTTTCTGTTCTTCTCTGGTTCAACCGAGAAATTATTTTTTAATCTCGATTTCTGTTTTTTTCTTTTTCTTGTTATTTACTGCGATAGATCTGTTGATTACTGTTTTGTTGTTTCAGGTCTAATCGAAGGAAGAAAAGAATAAACTAAATCGCTCTGAAACCCTAAAAACAGAAGAGTGATGTCAATCACTAAGATCAACGTCGAAAAATTCGACGGAAAGGGGGATTTTGCCATCTGGAAAGAAAAGATGTTAGCCATACTCATTCAACAGAAGTGTAAAAGGGCACTGGATGGTCTGGAAGCACTTCCTGCAAACCTTGATGATACTGCAAAGCAAGATCTGATGGACCTTGCTTACAGTACAATTATTTTGAATCTTGCAGATTCGGTACTCAGAAAGGTAAGGGGTAAGTCTACTGCTCCTGATCTTTGGGCTAAATTGAATGAACTCTATACTGTAAGGTCTATGTCCAGGATAGCTTTTTTAAAGGAACAGATATTTAGTTTTAAAATGGACTCTCAAAAATCTATAGATGATAACCTTGATAATTTTCAGAAATTAATTCTGGAACTTGCTGATGCAGGGAAAGAATTAAGTGGGGAAAATCAGATGATTATCCTCCTTAATTCTATCTCTGAGAACTACCAAAATGTGAAAGATGCTCTTAAATATGGTAGGGATAAGCTCACTGTGGATGATGTGATGAATGCCCTTAAGCTAAGAGAATTGGAGATTAAAACTGTTAATAAACAGAAAACCAGTACTGAGGGTTTGTATGTTAAAGAAAAATCTAAAGGAAAAAAGAAAAGAATTAAATTTAAATCTCAAGATAATAGTCAATCACATCACTCTAATAACAATTCTACACAGTCTGACAAGTTTAGTAGTCAAAACACAAATAACACTAGCGAATTTGATAGAACATGCTACTATTGTAAGAAAAAGGGTCATATTAGAAGGTTTTGTAGAGAGAGATTAAAAAAGATAGAACAGAATAACAATAATGAGTCTGGAGCAGCAAATTCATCAACACAGGTTGATGATATTGAAGCTCTAACTGTTACTGACAATAGGAATACTGATGTTTGGATCCTAGACTCAGCTTGTTCTTTTCATATGACTCCACATAGGCATTGGTGTTAGTGTATATGCCCTAGGCCATTGATTTGGACCTTAATGTTATTCATTTTGTTATTAATAAAGAAGTTTTTATTATCATTGTTATGTTTGCATGTTATATATAATAATGATTATATCCCTGGTTTATTATTGTTATGGAGATAATAATAAATATAACTAGTGTAATATTGATTTGATAATCATAAGATGATTATAGGTATGAAGATACAAATCAATATTATGGATACATGTTAGAGAACAGTGTATTGGATAGACCCACGCAGATATCACTTCATGGTTTAATGTCATAAGTGTATCTCATAATAGTTTTCATTTAATCCTTTGACTTGAGATTGTCATAGTTTCCAACATAAGGAATATTATGTTTTGACATGATCAAACGTTATCTGTAACTAGATAATTATAAAGGTTATGCTTGAACATGATATAAATTATGTAGAGGAAAATGAACAATCAAGATGGAATTTGTCCCTCTCTATGAGAGAGATATCTTCTGGGCCCCTCGATAAGTGTAACTGAGAAATGCATGGCCATGCTCAAATAAGTTGATATAAGATCAATCTTATTTGTTTATCAGTTAACTTGGAGATCGAGTAATCATAAGTTTGGACAATATAAGTATGACATTTACTATGACTTATGTTCAAACTAGATATCGTGTGACAAAGGGATTAATGCATGTACTATTTCAGGTTTTTCATTTATAATGATTCTCATGATTAATTGGGTAGTCGTAATGTCTTGCTAGAGGCCAATTATGATTTGTGCATTTCAATAGAGATTGAAATACACTACCAATTAATATGAGCCTATCGGGTCACACACATAGAACGTAGGCTGTACTTAAATAATAATAATTATATTTAATTATTGTTGTTAGTATTATTATTATTATTAGATATTAATAATAATATGGTTATAATAATTATTATTAGATAATAATTATTAAAACGTGGGTCCATATGGGATATGGACAGTTAGGGTTTTGATAAAAAGAAGTCTTTTAAAACGGTTTTAAAAGGACTGGAGGTTTAATGATCTCATTTTTTCGTTTTGAAAAGGAAAACGTAAGAAGAGAAAAAAACCTAAAAAAAACCCTAGTTTTGTTTTAAAAAGGTTCAGCCACTGCCGTTGGTGAGCTAGCACTCAGACCGGCGTACGTTTGTGTGGATTTCGTTAGAGGGTGTTCGTCTTCAGAAGGCAGCATCTGTTAATCGTTTTGAAGCTACACAAAAAGGTTAGTTTCGAATCTCTTTTATCGAACTGAATGGATCACATGGATCCTGTGAGTAAATCGAAAGAATTTTTTTTTGTTTTCCGCTGCGGCAAGGGTTGCAGATTCTTCACGATTTGCTAACAGTTGGTTCACACACTATCATGATTTGGCTGGTACTAATGTGTTAATGGGAAATGATACTTCATGTAAAGTGTTAGGTATTGGCTCTGTTAGATTGTCAATGTGGGATGGTAAACTGGTTGAGCTAACATAGGTCAGACATATACCTGATTTGAAGAGAAATCTTATTTCCTTAGGATATTTAGAAGAATTGGGCTTATATCATATAGGCAGAGATGGATTTCTAAATGTCTTTAAAGGGAATAGGTGTATTATGAAGGGTAAAAGAATAAACAGGTTATATCATCTAGAAGCATCATCAGTAACTGATGTTGCAGCCAACACTGAGTCCAGTTGCAACTCCACCATTCTGTGGCATAGGAGGTTAGGCCACATTGGCTTTAATGGGCTAGAAAAACTCTATAAACAAGGGGCATTAGACATAAATGAGTTTGACAAACCAAATACCTGTGAGAGTTGTGTAATGGGAAAATCACATAGGCACAGCTTTGGTTTTGCCAAGTATAGAGCTAAGGAATGTTTAGAATATATTCACAGTGATCTTTGGGGATCACCTAACATACCTATGTCATTGTCTGGATCACAGTATTTTGTCACATTCATAGATGATTTTTCTAGGAAAGTTTGGATATATTTTCTGAAAAATAAAAATGATGTTTTTAATAAATTCTGTGAATGGAAAATGTTAGTTGAAAACCAAAAGGACTGTAAAATTAAAACTCTAAGGACAGACAATGAACTTGAATTCATAAACAATCAGTTTAATGAATTCTGTACCAGAAATGGTATTGGAAGGCATAGGACTTGCACTTATACACCTCAATAGAATGGTGTAGCTGAAAGGTTTAATAGAACTATTCTAAATAAAGTTAGATGCCTGCTGTTTGAGTCTGGATTAGGTAGGAAATTTTGGGCAGAAGCTGCTTTCACAGCTTGTTACCTAATTAATAGGTCACCAGCCTCTGCTATAAACTTTAAATGTCCAAATGAAATCTGGAATAGAAGATCAATCTCATATTTGCATCTGAGAACTTTTGGGTGTATTGCATACATGCATAATCAACAAAGTAAGCTAGATCCTAGAGCAAAAAAGTGTGTCTTTGTTGGTTACCCAGCTGGGGTTAAGGGGTACAAACTGTGGATCCCTGCAGAAAATAAAATGGTAATTAGTAGGGATGTAACCTTTAATGAGAGTGAATTTTATAAGACTAACTTGCAGGTGAAGCAATATGAGTTAAACTCAGACCTTGACATCTTTGAGGTGGAGTTAGACAGGTTCAAGCCAACTGATCAGACAGCTCCTCCTCAGGATTTAAATGATGTTGCAGAAAATGAAGAACATGTGCAAGCTGATGGTTCTGACCAAGATTCAGAGCATGAAGATCATGATCTGGCTGGTTACATGTTAACCAGAGACAGACAGAGAAGGGAAACCAGAAGACCAGCAAGGTTAAATGATTATTCCTTCAATACTGTTAATGCTGAATTAACTGCATTTGCTTTTATGTCTGCAGCAATCATTGAAACAGGTGAACCAATCAGCTATGAGCAAGCTAAGGCCAGCTCAAGCTGGAAGTTCTGGAAAGCTGCCATGGAAGAGGAAATGGCATCTTTGATAAAGAATCAGACCTGGAAATTGGTTTCTAAGCCTCAAGGTAAGAAAATAATTGGCTGCAAGTGGATTTACAAAGTAAAACCTCCTGTTCCTGGCCTAGATAAAGCAAGGTATAAAGCTAGGGTAGTTGCTAAAGGTTTTTCTCAAAGAGAAGGCATTGATTTTCATGAAATCTTTAGTCCAATTGTTAAACATGTTTCAATAAGATTAATAATGTCTATAACAGTTTTGTTGAACTTGGAATTAGAACAGATGGATGTCAAGACAGCTTTTATGCATGGTAATCTTGAAGAAGAGCTGTACATGACTCAACCAGAAGGTTTTGTGGTAACTGGTAAGGAAAATTATGTGTGTTTACTGCAGAAATCTTTGTATGGTCTTAGGCAAGCACCAAGGCAATGGTATAGAAGATTTGATGAATTTATGATAAGTAACAGATTTAAAAGAAGCTGTTATGATCCATGTGTTTACTATTCTGTTTTGCCAAATGGAATGAGCATATATTTGTTGTTATATGTAGATGATATGCTAATTGCTTGTAAGTGTATGTCTGAAATTAACAAGTTGAAATCCAAACTGTCTAAAGAATTTGAAATGAAGGACTTAGGTCCAGCTAGGAAAATTCTTTGTATGAACATAGTTAGGAATAGAGATAAAGGCATTTTGTTGTTAAATCAAACTGACTATGTGTCTAAATTTCTTGAAATGTTTGGTCTAGATAAAATCAGAGTTGTTTCTACTCCAATAGGTTCACAATTCAAGCTGCATTCAAATTCTAAACCACTTACTGTTGCTGAAGCTGATTATATGAAAAATGTACCATATCAAAATGTGGTTGGAAGCATTATGTATGCCATGATCTGTACAAGACCTGACATAGCATATGTGGTCAGTTTAGTGAGTAGATTCATGAGTAATCCAAATAAAACTCACTGGGATGCTGTTAAATGGTTGTGTAGATACCTGCATGGTTCAAAAACAGTAGGTTTAATGTTTAAACAGTCTGATAAGCATGATTTTGATGTGACTGATTTCTGTGACTCTGATTTTGCTGTTGATTTGGATAAAAGAAGGTCAATTACTGGTTATTGTTTCATATTTGGCAATAATATTGTAAGTTGGAAATCAAGCCTACAGCATATAGTGGCCCTGTCAACCACAGAGGTCGAATATATAGCTTTGACAGAAGCTGTCAAAGAAGCTTTGTAGATCAAAGGTATTGTATCTGAGTTGGGGTTTTCTCAAAGCAAAACTTGTGTGTATTGTGACTCTCAAAGTGCTATTCATTTAAGTAAGAATAGTGTGTTTCATGAGAGAACAAAACACATTGATGTGAGGTTGCATTTCATTAGAAATGTGATTTCAAAAGGTAAAGTTGTTGTTGAGAAGATCTCTACTCTTAATAATCCTGCTGATATTCTAACTAAGGCTGTTTCTGTTTCTAAATTTCAGGATGCATTAAGCATGCTTGGAGTTCAGAAAGTTTGAACATAAAGATGGTTATTACCTGAGGAGGAGAACTGAATGTTGATCAACCAGAATTTCAGAGTCAGGTGGAGATATGTGGATGTTTGACTCTGTAATTTGACTTGGCTTTTGCTGGACTAAGTGAAACGCACCGTTTTTGTTTAGGGTTAAACTCGGTAATGGTACTTAGTATATATACTGTTGTTAAGGGTTAGGGTAACAGGGATTTTTTTCCTTTCTGTTTCTACATTTTCTCTCTTCAGCGGCGCAATTATTTCTGCTCTGCTAGGGTTTGATCGATCTTTGTTGTTTCTTGTAAATAATCTGTAACAAGTGTGTTATCATCTTGTTCTGTGAGTGATTAAGAGTGAAGAAAGGTTGATCTGTGAGAAAAGGGTTGTTTTGAGAGGCTGTAATATGTCATTTGTAATCTTTGATTCTGATTAGTAGATTGATCGACTGAGGATCTCCTCCTCCTTGGATGTAGGCTTTCTTTGTGAAAGCCGAACCAAGTAAATCTGCTGTGTTGTGTTTTTTTTTCTGTTTTCTTTCTTTCTGGTTCTGAAATCTGAGCTTGAAATCGTAACATTTTCCAATATAGTAATTAAGCAGTAACAATCCTTTAGTTATTAATTAGTACTATATTCTATATTATCATCTTTACATTTTGTGGAATTTTCCAAGAGATGAGCCAAAAGACTTTGACTTACAAAGCCTAAGAAAAAGAATTGCAAATTAAGCTAAAACCAAAAATATAAGAAGAATATATGTAAAGATAAATTTTGAAACATTAATTTTGTTTTCAACGTATTAAAATATTTAAATAAAATGAAATATCAAGAATTTAAATTCCTAATCTTTTGTATTATGCTATTTGCAATTGTTTGCCACTGAGCTATTAACCTAATTCTAATTTTTAATCCATCAATTATTCAACATCAATTGATTTATAGACAACTTGATTTTTAATTAATTATTCATAATCCAATGTATATTATATATAGGCTACTCATTAGATTAAATAATTGCTACAAGTTGCTTCCTCAAAAAAAAAGAAAATTTTATAATATCTTGAAATCAATAATAATGATAATTAATATGTAGGAATTGGAAATTAGATAGCTACCTGAAACCATGGGGACTTGAAGAAGGCTTTTGAAAGAAAATCTGCCCCTAACATAATTCCAAACCCTTTTGCCTTAGCATCTTTCATCTTCCATAAATCTTTCCAAAAGCACTTGGAATTTCTGAAATTCTTCAGCCACATTACCATAAAACACACCATTTTGAGAGCTTGAATTACTAGCCAGAGCTTCAACTTTTATATATTGATGATGCAGAGCTTCCCACGATAAACATAACTGAGCTACATAAACAAGCTCTAAATCATTTTCTACACTTCTTAGGAACTTCTTTCTGGCTATTTTGTCCATTGAGATCATATCCACAGTACTCCCCATACTCTCAAATTGCTGAGAAAATTATGTAGATTTTTTTATAAATTAGATGAGTGAGAATTAAAATAATAACAAAAAATAATACACATACAAAATTGATAAGGAGTTCGGTCAATTATGTCTACGTCTTCAGACCTGCTGTAGATTATTTTATTGAAGGGAGAAAATATTCAAAGTGTTTACAATACTCATAACTCATAATCCACACCCAAAATTTTACCAAATAATTTTCTTCACAAAATTCTTTTGCAAGCTTATTTTTTTAAGTTTTTCTCTCAAACTTTCTAAAACTCTCAAACTCTCTAATTTTTGGAATGATCTTCCAAATAAGATATAAAGAGGTTTATATAGGCTTCAAAAATTGGGTTGATAAAATTTTAATAATGGTTAGGCACCTCCATTTTTGACAAAATTAGGCACCTCCATTTTTGACAAAAAAAATGAACCTACATTTTTTTATAAAAAAAATATACCTCCATTTTTGACACTTCAAATGGTGTAATTTTCTTAACAATCTCTCATTTGAAGACCGATTTCAATTTGTCTTTACAACTCGATCTATGTGGCAGGTCTTTCCAGTTTTGTTACTCTTGCAAGTCAATTGAAGTTGAATACAACTTCAGTTTCTCAATAGCCACCGTCTTTGTCAACATATCTTCTAGATTCTTGTTTCCTTGGATCTTCTCCAGTATTAGTACCTTATTCTCTAACAGAGTTCTAATAAAGTGATAACGTAGTCCAATATACTTGGTTATAGAATGAAATGTTAAATTCTTTGCCAAGTGTATCACACTCTAACTATCGTTGTATAAGATATTCTTCTCCTGTTTGAATCTCAACTCAGTTAACAAACTTTGAAGCGATATCATCTCTTTACTGGCTTCAGTCACTGCCACATACTCAGCCTCTGTAATGGATAGAGTGACAATCTTCTGTAACTTTGACATTCAACTAACAACTATATTTTTAACAGTAAATATATAACCAGTGACACTTTTTCAGTGATCGATTTTACCTCTAAAATTTGCATCTACGCAGCCTTATACTTTTAACTCTCTTTTATCAAAGTACAAATATTTTTCTGTGGTACCCCGTAGATATCTCAAAATTCATTTTACACCTTCCCAATGAGTTTTTCCTGGATTTGACATAAACCTTATCACAACTCCCACTGCATAGCCAATGTCTGATCTTGTACAGACAATTGCGTACATCAAGCTTCTAATGGCTGAGGAGTAAGAAACCTTAGCCATAAGTTCTCTCTCTTCCTCCGTCTGAGGGGATTGATCCTTAGATAGACGAAAATAACTAGCCAAGAGTGTGCTAACTGGCTTGGCATCGCCCATATTGAATCTTTGCAAAACACGATTGATGTTTTCTGTCTGAGATAACTGCAAAAGTCATTTCTGCTTATCTCTTGTGATTTGCATTCTAAGAATCTTCTTTGCTAGACCTAAGTCTTTCATGTCAAATTTCTTTGACAATTGTTGCTTCAACCTTCTGATATCCTCCATATCTGAACCTGCTACTAACATGTTATCACATAAAGTAGTAAAATAATATAACTGGAGTTATATCTCTTGAAGTAGCAATAATGGTCAGCGTTGCACCTCTGGAATCCTTCCTTATGCATAAAGCCATCAAACTTTTTGTACCACTGTCTTGGAGCTTATTTCAGACCATACAAGCTCTTTTTAAGTTTGCATGCCATGTTTTCCTTCTCTTTTTCTTGAAAGCCTTATGGCTGGTTCATATATATCTTTTCATCTAAATCTCCATAAAGAAATATAGTCTTCACGTCTAATTATTCAAGATGAAGATCTTCAATGGCAATAATGCTCAACACTGATATGATAGTATTGAACTTCACAACAGGAGCAATAATATCAATGTAGTCAATTTCTTCCTTCTGCTAGAATCCTTAGACAACTAGTCGGACTTTGTATCTTTTGGAACCATCATGGTCCTCTTTCACCCGGTACACCCATTTGTTGTGAAGTGCCTTCTTCCCAACATATAGCTCAGCTAGTTTTCATGTTTGGTTAGAGATCAAAGACTCCATCTCATCTTTCATGGCAAGCTCTCACTTGCTAGCATCTCTAGTCTAACAAGCTTCATCATAGCATTCAGGCTCTCCTTGATCAGTGAGCAACAAATAGTTCATATATCTCCTGTTAGGCATATGAGGCCGAGAGAACCTTCTCAATACAGGAGTTGGAGTAGGAGGCTATGGTGTCGGACTGCTGCACTTCCTCTAACTAAGGACTTGCTACAATCAGCTGCATCACCAGACTATCTGAGACATCATTTATATCTGCAAATACTGGCTCACTCTGCTCTGTATCACTGGCATTGGTTTCATGCATATCCTTGTACATCACTTTTTCATTAAAAATTACATCTCTGTTGTGAATCACCTTCTTGTTTTTATCATCCCAAATGCGATAGCCAAATCCTCCTCACAATAGCCAATGAAGATGCATTTTTTAGATTTGGGATCAAGTTTATTTCTACTTTGATCACTAATATACACATATGCTATACAACAAAAAACTTTTAGATGTGATAGTTTTATCTCTTTCCTGCTCCATACCTCTTCTGGTATTCTATACTCCAATGGAACCGATGGGCCTCAATTGATCAAATAAGCTGCTGTGTTGACTGCTTCTGCTCAGAACTGCTTCGGTAGACCTGACTGTATATGAATGCTTATGGCTCTTTCTGTCAACATTCGGTTCATACGCTTTGCTACACTATTGTGTTGAGGCATACCTGGCACGGTTCTCACCGTTCTTATCCTGTTCTCATAGTAGAACTTCTTGAATACAGTGTCTTCAAATTCAGTTCTGAGCCTTTTAATCTTCAGACCTGTCTCATTTTTCACTATAGATTTCCATCTCTTGAAAGTCTCAAACACTTCAGACTTATACTTTAGAAAGTAAACTCATAATTTTCTAGAGTGATCATCGATGAAAGTCACGAAGTAGTATTTTTCACCAATGGATGAAGTTGTCGTTGGTACCTAAATATCAGAGTGAATGAGCTCTAGCTTTTCCTTCTTTGGGGTTCTGCTACTTGTCTGAATGCCGGCCCTCTTCTGCTTTCCAAGTATGCAATCTTCATAGATGTCTATCTCAACTGATTATAGACTTGGAAGTTTTCCATTTGAATGCATAATTTTCATTCTTTTCTCACTCATGTGGCCAAGTCTCCGGTGCCACAAATTAAAATTTTCATTTTCTACTGTAACTGCAATTGAACAGTATGTCCTTGTTGTCATGTAAAGAGTACTACTCTTTTTGTCCCGAGCAAATATCATTGCTCCCTTTAAAATCTTTCAGTCATTACCATGAAAGATTTTAGCGAAGCCTTCACTAGCCAACTGCCCTACTGAAATTAAATTCTTTCTCAAGGTAAAAATATGTCTGACATCTTTCAGCTCTCAAATTGACTCATTTAACTTAATCTTCACTACACCTTTACCAATAATATCACAAGGTTGATCATCACCAAGATATACCTTTTCAAGATTTCCAGGGACATACCTCTCGAAGAATTCTTTTTGCGAAATAGCATGGAATGATGCTCCAGAGTCTAACACCCAAGACTTCTTTTTGCTCTCTAAAGAGCATATCAACGCATCATCTTTTTCCGATGTGGAAGTAATATTTGTCTTTGTTTTCACCTCCTGGTCCTTCAATGCACTTTTGCACTAATTTTTATAGTGTCCGGTGTTTCCATAGTTTCAACACTCGATGGTCTTCGAGTTATGGGAATTATTAAAATTCTTGGATTTGGACTTTCTGTCCTTTGATCTACCTCGGTGGTTAGATTTGTTATGCCCATTTTCTCTGTTGAATTTCTTCCTCTTGACTCTGTATGCAAAACTGAAGAGGTTGATGATTCACCAGACTCTCTCTGTCGGATCTCTTCACTGAGAACCAGATCACGAACATCATCAAATTTAACTTTTTGCTTTTCAACGAGCTACTTATAGTGTGATAATAACATTTCAACTTTCTGGTAAAGAAGATAAAAGTGTTAATGCTCGTACTTCTTTATCAAATTTAATCTCAACTGAACTCAACTGGGTTGTGACTGTATTTAGTTTATTTAGATGTTGAGTTACCGATGCGCCTTTTGTCATCCGCAAATTGAATAATCGCTTCATCAAGTGAGCTTTGTTAGAGACTAATAGTTTTTCATACATATTGAAGAGAGCCTTCATAAGACTCACTGTGGTCTTTTCTTTTGCTATGTTGAAAGCAACATTGCGAGATAACGTTAATCGAATAACTTCGAGAGCTTGTCTATCTGGAAGTTTTCAATTTCTTCCTTCATAACATTTGTCTTCTTTTCAGTGAGAAGTTTATAAATATTTTTCTGATATAGATAATCTTCAATCTGCATCTTTCAAAAGTTGAAATTTGCACCATTAAATTTTTTAATTTTTACATTTTCTTCGTCTGTAGTTATCACTCCTACTCGAATCTGACTTTCTCTGGATCTTTTATGGCAACTAGAAAATTGACAAAATTCTCAACCAGCAGCTTTGATACCAGTTGTTGAAAAAATTACGTAGATTTTTTTTATAAATCATACGAGTGGGAATTGAAATAATAATGAAAAATAATACACACACAAAATTGATAACGGAGTTCGGTCAATTGTGTCTATGTCTTCGGATCTGCTGCAGATTATTTTATTGAAAGGAGAAAATATTCAAAGTATTTATAACACTCATAACTCACAACTCACACCCAAGAATTTTCTTCACAAAATTCTTTTACAAATTTATTTTTTTTAAGTTTTTCTCTCAAACTTTCTAAAACTCTTAAACTCTCTAATTTTTGAGATAATTTTTCAAATGAGATATAAGAGGTTTATATAGACTTCAAAAATTAGGTTGGTGAAATTTTAATAATGATTAGACATTTTTATTTTTGACAAAATTAGACACTTTTATTTTTGACAAAAAAAAATATACCTTTATTTTTTAATCTTCAAATGGTGTAATTTTTTTTTAACACAAATGAACTTTCCCTACAAATTGGTTGCTCATGACTGCACCTATCATAACCAATTATAAAAATTAATTAGCTAGTAGCTAGTATCGAAACTATATATTAAAATTATAATATTTGTGACAAAATAGAGATCATATGACACTTACTCCACATGTTCGCCGGTAATTGAGGACATCAAACCATCTCATTCTTTCTGTATACTTCTTGTAGAATTGATCTAAATCTTGATCTTCTTCTCCATCATTTGGTACTTGTAAATCAATTCTGGGTGAGTTGAAGCTGAAAATGGATGATGAATATTCATTCATTTCATGATTTTCAGGCAGTGGATTAGACCTGAAAATCATTGATGAATAATATTCATTCTTGTCAAGAATATTATTGTTGGATGCAGGTTTACCAGAGCTAGAAATAGATATTTGCTCATTTAAACTTGCATCTTTTACAAACAATTCAGAATTATAAACGCATTCTGAATCCATGAAACTCACTGTTTTATGAGAATCCGGAGAAAATGACTCAGAACTACAATCAGAAGAGGAAACATCATCAATTGCAGTTTTATCTTCGTCAAGACTAAAATTCTGTACTTCCATATCCTCACATGAAAATAAATCATCCTCCAACTCGATTTCTTCTTCAAACCCATAATTTTTCTGAAGTTGAAATACTTTTTCTTGACCTGATATTGGTACTATAGTACTTGAATAATTATACAAAGCAACAATTTGATTTTCATTGAAATTTTGTACAAGTGAAAAGCTCTCAACCTCTTTTTCTTCTGTGGGTTCAATATTGGTCAATCTGCCGAATGAAAAAGCATAGATGACAATTTTTGAAAAGTTTGAGAACACAAAAACTAACAAAACAAATTATTTTAAAAGGGTAAAAAAAGACGAGTAAAAGCCATTTCAATAGTACCTTGAGCCATAGAAAAATTTGGCATATAAAAGGAAAAAAAAAGGATGGATATAGAAGCTTAAATAAAACCACTTCGAAAACCCATCCGAGATGATAATAGATTCAATGATAAACCAACAGAAAGCAAGGGCAGCCATTAATTCTTATGAGGCTCGCCTCATGACTCTAATTACTACTAGTAACTAATTAACTACTAATTTGATGGAAGTTTAGTAATTAATTAATTTCATAAATAGTGGAGAAATGAGGGGAGCTGGAGCAGCTTAATTCACTTATTAGTATGTACGTATATATATATATATATAATATAAACTTGTTTAATATTGTAATTAATTAGATTGCATAGGGTTATTAATGAATGAGGAAGAGACCAGGAAAATGCCGTCTAAAGGGCCAAAAGTATTTATTATGACATTTATTACACATTACCACCAAAAATTAGACGTTAATCATTTAAGCTTTTTGAGCAATATAATTATTTTATCAATCTATTTGTAAAATTGAAACATGATATTTGAAAAAAAAAAAAGATTCAAATGTCTTTTTTATTTACTAATTTAAGATCTATCCAATTATTATGATCTAATTTTTTCTTTTCTTAATTTATAACAAATTGAAAATTTATTTTTTATTATATACTTTTATATTTAAATATTTTTAGTATAGGCGAATGATTTTGTTTTAAAAATTTATTAAGCATATTTAACATTTTTCAAAATGGAGATTTTTGCTATAATTATTAAAATTGGCATAATTTAATTAAAATTGACAGGCAAAAAATATTTATAATTTCCAGAATAGTATAATTTATACGTACATCAAACAATACATAAATTACATGCAAGTTGCAGCAAATCACCAAGTTAAAATGCTAAAAAAAGTAACTACATATATCATAAAGAAAAGGAAACAAAAATTGAATTATTCATTAGATCATACCTAATTAGAGAATTGGAGTTGAAATTTTGTATCATAATTAAATTAAATAAATATAAAATATATTATGTTTAGTATAATTTATTTAAAAGCATGATTGAATAAACATATATTTCAACAAGTAAAAATATAGGTAAATAAAATATTTAAAAATATGAGTAAATAGCACAATTAGACGGATATGGGAACAATAAGTTAAAAACATTTAGTAAATTAGTCAATTACTAATTAGTTAATTTTCACATGAAATAATTAAAAACATTTAGTAAATTAGTCAATTACTAATTAGTTAATTTTCACATGAAATAATTAGACTTGATCTATTTAGTTAAAAAATAAAAGGTTAATGTTCAGACTTGATAGATTTATTTAATTAAAAAAAATCAAAAGATTAGTGTTCCACATGATTGATAATTTTAATTGGAACTCTAATTTACCTCTAAATTATATCTAATTTATATTTGTATAAATTTTAAATTATGAACATATTTAAAAAAGTGTTAAATTATTAAAAAATTTTGAAGTTAAATTAGATCTAAATTAGAGTTGTATTCAAGTTCATACCAAATTGATAATAATTGATATTTAAATTACACATACATCTTCTTATATCTAACTGAATATATTCAGTCCAAATTGATAATTTTTATTGACTATAGCTTGAATGAAAAAGTCTAGTCCAGTGGAATGCTTCAATTGGAAAACTATTAGGCATGAAATGCTAAGTTGTTAACTTTTGAATTTTGAATTATATCTAATTTAAATATATACTTTTAAATTATATATAATTAACATCAAATTGGTAATACTTTTACGCATAATGATGTTAACAAATACGCTAAATTTTCAATTAATTGATTTTGATACAATCAAATTGCTATAAAATAAAATTGTTAAAGCTAAAAATGGTAAGTGTATCCTGCGCACAAGCCCATTAAAATTAATTTTAAAAAAATGACTTTCACAATTAACCTTATTAACAAGTTTAGTTGGTAATAATGTCATTTTTCAGATTTTTAATTATACTAAGTAAACTAAAAAATGATCCAATTATATAGTATGTTAGTAGAGAGGAATCATTCACTGCACTAAAAAAAAAAATAGTAAATTTTCATATATATAGGTAAATAAATGTTCACTACCATTTAATTTCTTCTAATATATTGGTATTAGCTCTTTGAGTTCTCTCCTATGTAAACATTTAATTTTTGAGTCCATTTTTTGTAGCCCAATAAACTATTAATGTTTTAGCATATATACATATTAATATAACCCTAACTTGTAAGAGAATTTTTTTTGTGTCAACCACCAAAAGAAAGAGAAAAGGGAGAGAAAAGAAAGAGAGTTTTATTTTTCTGCAAAAGAAGTCAACCGAATTAGTCTTGATTTTCCGGCGATCGGACAGACATCCGCACTTTGATCAGGCTAAAATTTGAACAACAGTTAGAAGACTCGTCTTTCTTCATTCTGAACGATGGAGATCAATTTTGGACGGCCGAATTTCGGCATTTGTGGCTTGAAATTTACTGTTTACATACATTTCTGCAGCAACAACCAATTTATCTTTCTCTGACGATCGGGCGGTCATTTACGGTCGGATTTTGCTGAAATTTGGTGAGCACGTTCAGAATATGTTGTTCTTTAATCTGGACGATGGAGATCAGATTTGAATAACCAAAGCTCATCCATTGGCATGAAATATAGCTATTTTAGGTGATTTTTCTTCGTTCTCTTATTTATTTCTTGTTATTTGGTTGATTTCGCATTGCTACTTTACTTGAGGGTTATTGTAGTAGCTTATAGTTGCTATAAATATTATTTTTTATAGTGGAACTCTTTTAAATTGGATCAAGAGAGATCTCGTAATTTTTATCCTTCACATTGAATGAGTTTTCCACGTAAAAAATGGATGTGTCTATGTGTTAATGATTTTGTGCACCTTGAGACAACTTGTGAAATGGTTATTTGCTGAATTTTACTTAGTCATTCCTTATATATTCATTCAAGTAGGGAAGAATTTATCTCGGTTTCTTCCTATCAAAATAGTATTAGAGCTAGTTCATTAGTTCATTGGTTGATTATGGTTATTTGCTTGTTTGAATGATGGAGGTGAATGTGAGTAAAATTGTTTGTTTGGATGGCACAAATGTGCAAGGTTAAACATGTGTGTTCATTACTTAGCTGAAAAATAGAAGAGCGTTTCTTTCAAACATCATTCTCTTTGTAGAAAAAATGATTTGCTTGAGCTGGTACATTCAGATGTATATGGTCTTTTGAAGGAAAAGCCATTTAGTGGTGCACTTTACTTTGTGACCTTTATTGATGATCATTCAAGAAGACTTTGGGTTCATACTTTAAAATTAAAAGATCAAGTTCTTAGTACATTTAAAGAATTTTAAACTTCTGTTGAGAGAGAAACTGGAAAGAAGTTGAAATATATTTGCATTGATAATGGTGGTGAGTGTTGTGGGCCTTTTGATGCATATTGCAGAGAACAAGGTATCAGACATCAAAAAATATCTTCCAAGACTCCTCCGCTGAATGATTTGGCAGAAAGAATGAACAGAATATTGATAGAGAGAATCAGATGTATACTTTCAGAAGCTAAATTGCCTAATTCTTTTTGGGGTAAAGCTTTGTACATTATTGCACATGCGATCAATCTAACTTTCACTATTGCATTGGGAAATAATGTTCCAAATAGGTTCTAGTATGGTAAGGATATTTTCTATGACCATCTATGAGTGTTTGGTTGCAAATATTTTATACATGTTTCCAAAGATAAGAGGTCCAAGTTAGATGCCAAAACTCGATAGTGTATCTTCATTGGCTATGAACAAGATGAATTTGCTAAAAATGACACCAAAACTGCAATTGTAGTCCGGGCCACAATTGCAATTATTTTTTTTTATTTTTTTCCTTCCCCGTTCAGATAAAAATTAATTTTTTTTAAGATGAGTCAGTGACTTGGGCATGGGTTGGACTTGGACTTAAAAAATATTAAAATTTTCAAATATTTAATATTCCCACCTATAATTTTACTCACTAATTATGGCCCGAAGCCCGATCCCCGATCCGTGACTAGGTTTATGAGCCACTCGACATGCTAGGCTCATATTATAGTGGCTCTCTCAATTATTATCTTTAAGACTTATTTTATTTTTTTTAAATAAATAATAGAATAAATAATAAATAGTAAATGAAATAAATAAATTTAAAAGTAATAATTAATTTTTTTTCGTTTAAAATGCCTTCTAACATGCTATCATGAATTTTTTTTAATTAATTTCAATTGGAAAGTTCTAATATTTTACTTTATTTTATTATTTCTCTAATCATTTATATTAAATATAATTCATCTTGTATATCTTTGATTAATTAATTGATAATTTGAAAATGATATAATGAGTGCCATATTAAAATGACAATAAAATTATTATATTCAAACAATGAATATCATAACCAATAAAAATATTAACATTTGGATATTCATCAAAATAATACCGAATATATAAAAAACTAATAATTATATCTAGAAAATGAATATAATTATCAAGATTAATAGCAACATACTAATAATTTTCAAATATAAAATTATAATAACCATAAAAATAAGATAAATATATTAAAAAGATTTTGTCTAGGAAGTGGATCTAATAATAATAACACCAATAATAACAATATTCGAACTACAAAGACTTTAATTTCACCAAACGGATATATATACATTTAAAATTGAGTTTCGAATTTAAATTCACTTTATTAAAAAAACATCTTTTAAAAATATATTAACAAATTACAAAAATAAAAGATATAAAAATTTAATAAAAATATAAAATTAAAAAAGTTGTATACAGAGAATGAGCATAAATTAAAAAAATATATAATAATTATAAATTTAATAAATATTAAACAATAAAATTCTTATATTTAAATAGTGATTGCAAATGGACTCATGCACATGGAAACGGGTTTGTGGTATTCATGATACAGCTATAAATTTGATCAATATTGACGAGCTGCGATGGCTGAAATCTAACAGCACTGAGTTTAGTTTGAAATACGCTTATGAGGCGATGAGGAACCACCATTCTGATATACTGTCTTTTCGAATGATCTGGGGTGATAACATTCCTCTTAAAGTCTCTATTATTTCCTGGCGAGCCTTGAATTCAGCTCTCCCATCTCCCTCTCGCCTTCAACGGTTAGGCGTTCATCTTGCTTCTTGTTGCCCATTCTGTCTGGCTGCTGATGGTTCGATCCCTCATTTGTTTTTTAAGTGTGAGCAAATTCAACTTATCTGGAGATTTTTTTCGGAATGTTTTTCTATCAGGTCCAGCTGCGTCTTCTTTGCGGCAAGAACTTATCTTGTGGTGGATAAATTACCCTCCAAAATCACCGTTGGGCATTCTTTTACGCTGTATATCCCAACTGATCCTTTACTCAATTTGGTCCTCGTACTGCAATATAACTTGGGGAGATGGAAATTTTCATGTGCCTGCTGTCATTGAACAGATTAGAAACTTAGTTTTTAAATGGTGTGTGGCAAATTCTAGTTCGAAGGTTTCCAAAGCGTTCAGGTTGTTTCCTAAATTCTGTCCAGCAGGTATTGGCAAGAAGAAGAGGGTCACGCTAGTTTTATGAAAAATGCCGAAGCTGGGTGAATTCAAGATCAATATTGATGCCTCTTTCTCTCGTACAAAGGCGGCGGGTGGCTCGATCCTTAGAGATGCAGATGGTAATGTTCTTGCTGCATTTTGCTATCATTTGGAGGCTTCTAGTCCAATGGAGGCTGAGGTTCAATCCATTCTGGTAGGATTAAAATGGGGTCTCAACATGCCTTACAGGCCTCTCCTTCTTGAATGTGACTCTCTTGAGGCTATCAATGCACTTAGCACGGACACGACAAATTCAAGGACTCTGGGCAAGATTAAACATTTGATGAATTCAGAGAACATTGTTATCAATCACGTCCATCGTGAGGGCAACCAGGCAGCCAATTTCTTAGCGAGATATAGCCGCTTATTTTCTATTTGCTGTAATTTTCAGATTTTTGTCAATATGCCTTCCATTCTCAAAGGCATTGTAATTTCTGACTCCTCCGAGATTCCTTATTTACGTTATAAATAAAAATATCTGGCGAACTTAGTCGTTTTCTGAGTTGGTTTCAGTCGTACACTATCGCTGAGCCACTCTTAAAATTACTAAGTTTATCTAAGCTTTCACAAAAAAAAATAAATAAAATATGTGTGCACTAAGATGATAAATTATCAAAATAAAAATCATCAAAATAATAAAATGTGTAATTTAAATGATCATAATAAAGAATCATATTTAGAAAGTAAATATTATTTAAAATAATAATAATAATAATAATAATAATAATAAATAGTAAAATAAAAAACTCCTAAATCTAAAAAATGAATATAAAATTTAAGTCAAACTAATAAAAAAATTTATATATAATAACAGTAAAACTATTAAAGATAATAAAAAATAAAAAATATATTTCTATCTAGATAATAAATATATATGAGAATAATTATAAAAAGATAATAAATAATTATGATTTATATTCAGACAATAAATTTAATTCATTTTATAAAAAATAGATAATAAAATATTATAATAATTATAATATTAATTTTAGATATTACAGGATTTTTTTTTACACTTAATTAATCTTTGAATATAGAAATATAAATTATTATTAAATGTCTAATTAAATTTTATAATTAATTATTGATGACTTTTAACCCATGTAAAAAATAATAAATAATTAAATATAAGTAAAAAAAAAATCAAATTAGTATCTTCCAACGGATTTCCGTCGCCCGTATACGACAACTGCAAATAATTGACAGATACACAGTACCAGCTGGTTAATTACAAGAAATTAATATACGACATAGGAAAGAAAATTTTATATAATGACATTATCAAAAACATAAACGAAAGGGCATAAAGGTAATAACGACACAGATCAAAAGATTTGAACAATCCAATAAATTTGAATAGTTTTCTACTAGTACAAGAAATTAAATTACGTAATTGACTTGAAGATTAATTTAAAAAAACTTATGCTACGAAAAACTGTCGCCAGTGACCTTGTCAACTGTGTGTCGTGGCAGAGCTGAAGCTGACCCATCCCTAAAATGGTTTTTTATTAAACATGACAAAATTTAAAAAAAAAAAAAAGGCTTTCTATCTTTCTAACAATTTGGAAAAAATAAAAACATATATTGGACCATTTCCACTTTACGTTTTATGGAAGCTAACAAATAAGGGGAAAAAAAAAACAGAGCTGAAACTGAGAGGAACTGTGAGGAAGCCAAGTGGAAAGGGGAATACCTTTTGATCGACGTAATTGTGACTCCGGTAAATTATGTACAGTATTTAGATAGTTTTACTATAATTAAACAAGTAACTCAATTATAGGTAGAAATAGGTGTGAAATCAGACTTTTTAATAAAGAATGATAAAATAAAAATATTATATATTTTTTTAAAAATTTAAATAAGAATAATTAAATGTTTTAAAAATTTTAATAATATATATATATATATATATTTATTTAAAATAAAAGGGGATAGCTGCCCACTTTTTAATTTGAGTATTTTTGCAGGTGCAAGGAGATATAGTGTAATGAAAATGACAACAATGGCATCCAATTCCTTCATTCCAATATAATGTAATATTAAAAAAATAATAATAACCCAATTAGTCACAAATAACATAACTCTGTACAGCAGCAGGACAAGTGATGCTAGGTTTGCCATATTTTGGAAAACAATACATAAAGTAAATTTTTTTGCATTTCCAAATATAAAATGCAATAAGTTGATACTAAAGCCGCACACATGCTTGATCAAATGCTTAACCGAAACAAAACTTAATTTGAACATTATAGTTATGAAATGTTAACAAAGAGTAAAATGAACTAAAAGAAAAATATATTTTCTTCTTTTGGGAAATCAATTAGAGGCGAAGCAGCTCTCCACCCTCCACTCTCCACATCTTCGTAAAGACTGGACGACTGGTCGTTCGACTACCACTTCAAAACTATTTGGGAGCTGGGGACCGAGCTTCTCACACAACTACACAACCCCAAATGCATGATTCGCCTTCCAAAAATCGTAAACGGCAATTCGTATTTCGTCTCCAGAAAACACCAATGCCTCTGTCTTCTGAAACTCTGCTCTTCAATCAAACATCTCTCTCAAATTCATGCTCAAATATAACTCTCTGGTCTCCAACAAGATGCCTATCTCATTTCTGAGCTCATTCGGTTCTGTTCCTTGTCTTCCTCAAAGAACTTGAGGTATGCCCATTCCCTTCTCTATCAATCTGTTAACTTTCTACCTCCATCTTCTTGGAATATACTCATTAGAGGCTATTCTGCTAGTAATACACCAAGAGAGGCAATATGGGTCTTTCGCAGAATGCGAAGAGAAGGAATTAGACCCAGTAACCTGACCTACCCTTTTCTTCTCAAAGCGTGTGCTGCGTGTTCTGCAATCAAAGAAGGGAAACAAGTACATGTGGATGTTGTTAAGTACGGTTTGGATTTCGATGTTTATATTAACAATAATCTGGTCAATTTTTATGGGTCGTGCAAGAAGATCTTTGAGGTGTGTAACGTGTTCGATAAAATGTGTGTCAGAACCGTGGTTTCCTGGAATGCAATGATTACTAGCTGCATTGGGAGTCTCCGGTTTGGAGACGCAATTGGATATTTTGTAAAAATGAGGGATTTTGAGTTTGAGCCAGATGAGACCACGATGGTGCTCATGCTAGGAGTCTATGCTGAAATGGGGAACTTGAGTTTGGGCTGGTGGATTCATTTTCAAGTGATTGAGAGAGGGTTGGTGCTGAATTATCAATTGGGTACGGCCCTTGTTGATATGTATGCAAAAAGTGGAGCGGTTGGTTATGCGAAGATAGTTTTTGATAGAATGGAGGAGAAAAATGTGTGGACATGGAGTGCGATGATTTTGGGGCTAGCTCAACATGGATTTGCCGAAGAGAGCCTGGAACTTTTTCTTGAGATGATTAACAACTCTTCCACACGCCCGAATTATGTCACATTTCTTGGGGCTCTCTGTGCTTGTAGCCATGCAGGTTTGGTAAGCGATGGATTTCGGTACTTCCATGAAATGGAGCATGGATATGGAATCAAACCAATGATGATACATTGCGGTGCTATAGTTGATATTTTAGGTCGTGCTGGCCGTCTCAAAGAGGCTTATGATGTTATAATTCGCATGCCCTTCCAGCCTGATCCGATAATTTGGAGGACATTACTCAGTGCATGCTCTGTTCACCATATTAATGACAGTGATGGGATAGGAGATAAGGTGAGAAAGAAATTGCTTGAACTAGAACCAAGGAGAAGTGGGAATTTTGTGATAGTTGCAAACATTTATGCTGATGCTGGTATGTGGGAGAAAGCAGCAGGTGTTAGGAGGGTAATGAGAGTTGGTGGTTTAAAGAAGGGTGGAGAAAGTTGTGTAGAGTTAGCTGGCTCCATCCATCGGTTCTTTTCTGGATATAACTCTCAGGATGATATGTTAGAATTAATTTTATATTGAATAAAATTAATCCTAAATGTGGGCTAAATATATTTAATATTTAAATGTGTATTGCAGTCAAATTAAGATAGTCAAATTAAAGTTGTGATCAAATTAGGATTGTTGACTATTGAGGTGTCCTATTCGTAATAGGATTATAAGTTTAGAGACCGATAAGAATTTCTGTTTTGTTGAAGGACCAAAATAGAAATTAATCATCATTTATTCAGTTATAAATAAGGGGTCGTGGTCTCCGGGGGAACATAACAAATTTTAGAGAACATTACATTCCTTCAGTAGCGCTTCCGCATAACCTAAAGTGTGTATCTCCTGGAAGACGACAAACCCCAGAATCGTCTTCAGCATCAACATACGATGATGTCAGGTACGCAATTCTACCCTTTGCAATTTAATTTGAATAATCTAGTGATCTATGCATATTTTAAGTTTTAGGGGAATCAGGTTTTCTCCCCCTTTCAATTGGTATCAGAGCCCTGTGCTAGGTTGCTAGATTTTTCAATTAAATTGCGGTATTGATTATTGTTTTAATTCTAGAAAATTAATTCGGTGATTATAATTTTCTAGAATTAATTTGGAATCGAATTTAGTAATCTGAAATTAATTTTGGTTTGATTTGGTTTGGGTTAATTAATTATGTAATTAATTAATTAATTAAAAAAAATTCGAAACTGTTCTTTGAAGAACAGTTTCTTGAATGGTGAATTTCTTTTGATTTGGGCTTGGATTTCTGGTTTTGGGCTTGGGCTTGGGCTTCTGGTTGTTCAATTTCCTTTTAATACTTCAATTTTCTGAACAATCCGATATTGAACCTCAAAATTTCTAATAATCCTCTTTTCACCCCAAAACTTTAAATTTATTTTAATTTAGCCCGAAATTTCTTTGTAAATTCAATTTAGCCCCAAAATTTCTGGTTTTATTATTTTTATCCAGAATTTAATTTATTGATTATTTTGGCCCAATTTTATGATGTCAGTCATTAAATTAGGTTTGTTAGTGACTAAATTATTTTTTCGGGGGGGGGGGGGGGATTTATTTGGTGTTTAAAAAAAATTGCGATTTTTAATTATAATTTAAAATTTAATTTTATTATATTGAGTTTAAATTTTGGTATTTTAGTCCTGATTGTGTTTAATATTTTTAATAATAAATTAATTGAAACAAAAAGTCACCAAAGTGACATCTATTGTGTAAATTGATTTATTTGGAATATTAGACAGGTGTATTAAAATTCATTGCGGGTAGCATACCGGCCCAAAGGAAGGTTGCTATCTGGCTGAATTGAGAATACATTGCGGTAATAAATATGTGATAATTATTATGTGTTCATCCATGTGGATAATAAATCGGCCCAAAGGAAGGTTTATTATTTGACAGGACTGAATTGTCAATATTTGATTACTGCGTTGAGATACCAATTACAGTTAATATTTTATGTCCAAAGATGAGAATATTAATGTTGTGTCTGGTATCTTGTTTCCAATATTTGAACTCTACTTCTGTGATTTGTTTCAATTTTTGTGGATTGTGAGCTTATGTCATTTATTTATTATTTATTTTCTCTGAATTCAGCTAGCATGCCGTGTAATCTCAACTTTGTCCCTATGAATGAAAATACTAATAATAAGACTGCTGATAAGGGAAAATATTTGATTTTAGTCTGTTCTGAGGTTAATTTAACTTCAGCTCCTAGAAACACTTATTGGATGGATTCTGGTGCTACCGCTCACATAAGTGTTTCATTGCAGGGTTGCCTGAGCTACCGAAAGCCAACTGACGGTGAAAGATACGTCTATGTGGGAAATGGCGATCCGGTGGAAGTAGAGGCAATTGGGCATATTAGATTGTGTTTAAGAACTGGTTGTTTTTTAGATTTTGTAGATACTTTTGTTATTCCGACGTTTAGACGGAATTTAATTTCTGTTTCTTATTTGGACAAATCTGGTTTTACTTGTTCATTTGGAGACAATTTATTTACTTTATCTATGGATTCAAAAATTTTTGATACTGGCTTCTTGAATGCATGTGATAATCTATATATGTTGGATATTAATGATTCTTATAATGAAACCCTGCAGGTAAGTACTATAGGTACCAAAAGGAAGCGAAATATAGATAATTCAGCTGAACTTTAGCACAGACGTTTGGGTCACATATCCAAATCTAGAATAGAACGTCTTGTGTCAGATGGTATCCTAAACACACTTGATTACACAGATTTGGACTCCTGTGTTGAGTGTATTAAAGGCAAATAGACTAAACAAAAGAGACTAGGTGCCAACAGATCATCAAACGTCTTATAATTGATACATACGGACATCTGTGGTCCATTCCCTACAGCAACAAGGAATGGCCAAAGATACTTCATATCATTCATAGACGATTACTCACGTTACGGGTACCTATATCTCATTCATGAGAAATCAGAGTCTCTGGATGTTTTCAAATCTTATAAGGCCGAAGTTGAAAACCAACTTGGAAAGAAGATTAAATGCGTTAGATCTGACCGTGGTGGTGAGTACTACGGTAGATATGACGGTTCAGGTGAACAACGTCTAGGACCATTTGCTATTTTCCTACAGGACTGTGGTATAGTCCCTCAATACACCATGCCCGGTACACCTAGCATGAATGGTGTATCTGAGAGACGTAACAGGACTCTTATGGATATGGTTAGACGTAATAGGACTTTACCTGAGTCTCTATGGGGAGATGTATTAAAGACATCAGTCTATCTTCTTAACAGAGTACCAACTAAAGCAGCTACAAAAACACCTTATGAGTTTTGGACTGGACGCAAGCCCAGTCTAAAGCACCTTCATGTTTGGGGATGTCCTGCTGAGGCTAGGCCTTATAGGCCTAATGAGACAAAATTGGACTCCAAAACTGTTAGTAGCTACTTTGTTGGTTATTCTGAGCGATCTCGGGGTTTTAAGTTTTATAATCCTACTTTCAGATCTATTTTTGAGACAGGAATTGCAACATTCTTTGAGGATGTTGAGTTTGAGGGGAGAAATAAGGTTAGAAACATTGTCTTTGAGGAGGGATCGAGTCAGGAACACTCAGTGTCGATTCATATCTTTGCTCCTTGGACTGTTCAGGTTCCTAGAATTGTTAATATCCCAGAAGCAATTCCGGATCCAATACAAGACAATGTTGATCAACTTCTCCATCAGGATGAAGAAGTTGTTCTTCCTCAAGTACAAGCTCAACAACCTCAAGAATTTGAGCCAGAATCTGTGCCTTTAAGGAGGTCCACTAGAGAGAGAAGAAATGTTATTCCAGATGATTATGTAGTATATCTTCAGGAACATGAGGACACTGTAGACATGGTGGAAGATGATCCAATCAGCATTCATCATGCCATGCAGGATTCCAACTCTCATAAGTGGATTGAGGCAATGAGTGAAGAATTTAAGTCAATGCAAGACAATCAAGTTTGGGATCTTGTTCCATTACCTGAAGGAAAGAAACCCATTGGTTGCAAATGGATATTTAAAACCAAGAGGGATTCTAAAGGTAATGTGGAAAGATATAAGGCACGTCTTGTAGCTAAAGGCTTCACTCAGAAAGAGGAGATTGACTATAAAGAGACCTTCTCTCCGGTTTCATCGAAGGACTCTTTTAGGACAATCATGGCTTTAGTTGCACATTTTGATCTTGAGTTACATCAAATGGATGTGAAGACTGCGTTTCTCAATGGAGACATTGATGAAACTATCTATATGGTGCAGCCAGAAAACTTTGTGTCTGGAGACCCAAAGCGACTGGTATGCATATTAAAGAAATCCATTTATGGACTCAAGCAGGCTTTTCGTCAGTGGTACTTCAAGTTCCATGAAGTAGTTGTCTCTTTCGGTTTTGAGACAAATGCTGTGGAAGATTGTGTGTATCACAAGTTCAGTGGGAGTAGGTTTATCTTTTTGGTCTTATATGTGGATGACATATTGCTTGCTACTAACTGTAAGGACTTGCTGCACGAGACCAAAGTCTTTCTTTCAAAATACTTTGAGATGAAAGATTTAGGTGAAGCTTCTTTTGTATTAGGGATTCAAATACCTCGAGACCGTACTCGAGGTATTCTTGGATTATCACAAAAGGGCTATATTGAGAAAGTGCTCAAGAGATTTAGTATGCACAACAGTAGACCAATTGATACCCCAGTTGCTAAAGGAGATAAATTCAGTCTTGATCAGTGTTCAAAGGGTGAACTTGAGATTCAGGAGATGCAGAAGATTCCTTATGCGTCAGCAGTTGGGAGTCTGATGTATGCTCAAGTTTGCAATCGTCCAGATATTTCATTCATAGTTGGCATGTTAGGGCGATATCTCAGCAATCCAGGAATGGATCATTGGAAAGCAGCCAAAAGAGTCTTGAGGTATCTTCAGAGAACTAAGGGACATATGCTCACATACAGGCGATCAGATCAGCTTGAGATCATTGGGTATACTGATTTTGATTTCGCAGGATGCCAAGACAGTCGAAAATCCACTTCAGGCTACATATATCTCTTGGTTGGCGGTGCTATTTCTTGGAAGAGTGTGAAACAAACTCTAGTAGCTACCTCCACCATGGAAGCAGAATTTGTAGCAAGCTACGAGGCATCCAATAAGGCAATCTGGCTGAGGAACTTTGTCACAGGGCTGCACATTGTGAATGGCATTGAAATACCATTAAAGTTATACTGTGATAATAACTCAGCCGTTTTATTCTCCAACAACAACAGAAGCTCTTCTCGATCGAGACACATTGGGATAAAGTTTCTGGCTGTGAGGGAGAGAGTACAGAGTGGACAGACATCCATAGAGCATATTGGAACGAACTCCATGATTGCGGATCCGCTCACTAAGGCTGTGATACCGAAAGTTTTTCATGAGCACACTGCTCATATGGGTGTCACATTATTTGAGACTATTTAGTTTCAGTGGGAGTTTGTTCATTATGGTTACATTATATTTGTTTATGCTCTGTTTTGTAATGGATATATTTTGTTATGTACATTCAGTTTCTGCAGAAAATAAAGTATTTATTTTGTTACACTCTGTATTATTATTGATTGATCTCACTAAAGTGTGACCAGTTGGAAACAGGTATGATTAAATCACATTACATGTAGTTTCCATGCTACACTCCTATTATTGATCTATGTCATTTGAGAGTATTGGTAATGTGATTGATGGTGGTTTGAGTCACGATGAATGTGGCGACTGGTCCTTCAGTCCTTTATCGATATAATCAATGGACGAGATTGTTTGAGGCACCTTCAGTATAACTGCTTTTATGAGCTCATTAAGGTATATACATTTACATTTAATATATGTTAGCCCAAGTGGGAGATTGTTAGAATTAATTTTATATTGAATAAAATTAATCCTAAATGTGAGCTAAATATATTTAATATTTAAATGTGTATTGCAGTCAAATTAAGATAGTCAAATTAAAGTTGTGATCAAATTAGGATTGTTGACTATTGAGATGTCCTATTCGTAATAGGATTATAAGTGTAGAGACCGATAAGAATTTTTGTTTTGTTGAAGGACCAAAATAGAAATTAATCATCATTTATTCAGTTATAAATAAGGGGTCGTGGTCTCCGGGGGAACATAACAAATTTTAGAGAATATTACATTCCTTCAGTAGTGCTTCCGCATAACCTAAAGTGTGTATCCCCTGGAAGACGACAAACCCCAGAATCGTCTTCAGCATCAACATACGATGATGCCAGGTACGCAATTCTACCCTTTGCAATTTAATTTGAATAATCTAGTGATCTATGTATATTTTAGGTTTTAGGAAAATCAGGTTTTCTCCCCCTTTCATGATAAAGGTATCTACCCGTTACTGGATGGATTGAACTTGCATATGCAGATGGTGAATCCACTGTAATAGAAAACGCTAGTCATTCCCTATTGTTTAGTGCAGTGTGAGATTTGGTGTCTTTTTTTTGGGGCTGTTTTGCTATTCTCATTCATAGATATTGTATCCTCACAAAAATATGGTCTCAAGATAGAGAACCTAGAAAATTGGAAAATCTGAACTGCTTCTTGAACAGAAAACACGATCTCAAATGGAAAATGTTCTTGGCACTCTTGAACTAGTCGCTAGTTGACGTTTACTTTCTAAGCCTTTTGCATTGGTGCTCCTTAAAGTATTTCGCTAGCCAAGCTCAGATTGATCTTTTTCAATATAACTGTGATAGCTTTCCTTTCAGATCAGCGTAGGAATTACTGCAGATCCAATCTGCCCAAGCAGTTGCAGATAATGTATAAGAACAACAAAAGCTAGGAATGCAGTGGGCACTCTGCTTGTCAACCAAGTAATAGATCAGCCAAGACAAAAGAAAAGCTAAAATGAAGCAGTTTAGGTGGCACAGATGGGGCTTGCGATTTCTCAACGGTCTAAGGCTGCCTCTCATGGGTAGTTTTTAATGGCTTGGAAGATTAGTAGGCCAGTAAATTTTATTTGTTCATTGTCTATCCCATGATGCTAGTGAATTAGTTTAGAAAGTTTTTTCCTTAGATTTTTGATAAAAATGCCAGAAAAAATGAAAAAAAATTAAATTTATCATATTTTTAAAATATATTCAAATTTATAAACATTTCTGATTAGTATATTAAAATATCAAATTTTCATAATTTATTATAGATTTATTATGAATTTATAAATTTACATAATTTATAATAAATTTATTACAGATTTAATATAAGTTTTTTATAAAATAACTAACATACCCTAGTAAAAAAAATTATAAAAAAATGAGCGGTGCCATTTCCCTTTTTCTTTTCTTTTTCCAATCTGCTTCCAAATGTTCTCTGTTTGGAAGACCGAAGGCAGATGATGTTTTTTCCACTTTCGTGAGTCCAAGTATAGATAGGACTACCAATTCTTTCCCGTTGTAATCCTATATATTACTAGCAACTAATCTCTATGTATAATCTACATCATATATGCTTATCACCTCGGACTAAAAATGTCAAACAATTAGTTATTGGGTCGAGCATTGGCTCATAGCGCAAGAAATCTAAGGTTCAAACTATAATTTAATTTTTTTTAAAGAAAGGGTCGATGTATCAAAAATAACTAACTAATAATATTATCAAAATTACAAATTAATGTAGCCAATTACTACAGATGTCCTACAATTTGCAGCATAGCAGTATAGGTACCAAATATTGCAACAATAACCCCCAATAGTACAATTCCTCCTATTACCACCACTTCAAGTCCAAGTGTCCTGTATGTCCCTGAAATCTTCAAGTAACATAGACATGGTAGTATAGTAGAAGCTGTTACACTTAAGAAAGCTCCAACCAGAGACATGAGATAACCAAAGAAAGGGATAGCCAGAGCTACAATTACAGTGCTGATCAATAAAGCTGTAGTGATAAACATGTTGAAAGGTTTCTTGTTGCAGTACCATGGAAACCAATTCTTTGTTGTATTTACTATCGGAGTAACCATCAATGCATATTTTGATATACCAATGTAGTATATATTGCAATTCTTGAGCTTAACTTTCCAACCGGAAGGTTTAAGGTTACCTGCGATTGAACCTCAGATCCAAACATCGAGTAACCGATAATTGCCATTGATGCATAGCTGAATGTACATAGAAAGAAGCAAATAAGCAGGACCTGCAATAAAAGAGTAAAATGTAAACCACAATAGAAAAACAATGGATCTTTTACACCATAATGGTGAAAAATTACGCGGAAAGAAATCAAAATTAAATGGGAACTTACATTAGAGAACCGATGTTTCTTCTTCATTGAAGTGTAGAGTGTGGGAAAAACTGGATGTGCACAATAACAGAAGGCATATAAGCTAACTGCAGTAGGAATTCCATCCCAATTTAGTAATGTACCCTTTTTTTGAAATCCAACTCCATCAAAAGCTCCAGTCCAGATAATTGAAACAAGAATTATAGCGGAAGCTAAAACCCCACTTGCAGAGACATAAGAAAGTATGCTCAAATTATCTAACCAAACTGTAGGCAAGATAATCAGTGCAACAACTATAACAAAAGTTTGCCTTCCACTTAAATGAAATCCTGAAATGTCAACTTTCACATTTGGAAACAAGTTCTGTAAGTTATCTCCTTCCAGAATTAAGAAACCTGTCGCCACTAGATAGAGCTCAATGTTCATGAAAACTGATGTCAAGATTCTTCCTGCGTTGCCAAAAGCTCGCTCTCCAATATCAGGATAAGTTCTGATATTAGAATCTGCTTCCATGCATCTTTTAATCAACAATCCTGAGTAAAATGCTGCAATGGCAATAACAAAGAGAAGAATCAAGCTCAACCATCCTCCTGATGAAACTGCATATGGGGTCGAAAGTATCCCAACTCCTGAAAATTATAACAGAAAAAAAATTAGCTCTGAAAGATTTTCAATCTCACGCATCAATCTAGCAGAACCCCATTTAGCTAATGAAATAAATCTAATGTTTATAGTAGGAGCAGAACCTGACAAAGCATTGAGTCCATTGACAATAGTCTTGAAAAAAGATGTCTTTCCTGTACTAGAATGACTGTAATTTGACTCTACATCTCCTAATTTACAGCTCAGATTTGGTTGCTTCTCAGCAACAATGAGAGGCACGGTCAGTGACCCTTTTTGGAGATTGGTCTCCATGAGAGGTAGACTCAAACTCCCAGAAACAGAAACGAAGAGAAATTAAAGGAAAGAGAGACACAGTAGAACAGAGACAGAGATATATAATAAATTTGTTGAGAGATAAATATATTAAATTGTTAAGGTTGTGCTGGCCTTCAGCTTGAATTGCTTTAGCTGGCCTTAAAAAAAATTAGTTTCTTTATATAAAAGAGCAGTCTGCAGTCTAACTATTCTTATTCAAATAGCACTTTTTCAAACTGTCAAATCATTTTTTGAATATTCAAAAAAAGCATTTTAAAGGTGCTAAATTATTATATTAAATGACATGTTTTAGAAATGTATTTTGTTTGCATCATAATTAATGTACTTACCCTTCCTTTTCTAATGTTTTCCATTTGTCCGAAGGGAAATTTTTTAAATTTTCTAAAAATTAAGAAGATTTTACTTCCTAATCACTACCTAAACAAATATTATTAAAAATAATTCAATTGATATTCTTCTGTCTCTTGTTTCTTTTTCTTTTTTTTAATTCTAATAATAACTTATATAGAAATCCTCCGACGATCAGTCAAACAATTGGAAAAAAAAAATGGTTTTCCACTCCCTGTTTTTGGTACTAAAAAGCTTCATATACTTATTTAAGCAACACAATGACACATGACGTTGCCTTAAAGTCTCTTTATTTTCCAACACGTAATAGTGTTTTCCTTTGCTTTTCTCTTTATTTTATCAATTTTTTATGGTTCATGCAACCTTATTTTTTCTTTTTAATTTTCATTCGAATTGAGAGTTGAAATCAATATTTTGCGATCTTAACAAAGTCGATTTTTTTTTAACCAATGACAAATTTTTATATCATAATTTATATTAAAAATATTATAAAACATGAAAGAATTTGCATGTAGATGGTTAGAGCATTATTTTCTTAAAAAAAAAAAAGTTACCCCGTGAATATATATAATTTCTGAAAGATCAGCATTTTGAAGAAGATAAGATTTGGTTAAGCACTAAAGACAATAAAGAAATAATAAATTGATGGACTTTTTTTTTTTGATAAAAAGAGGGGATCATTTTTTTAAAATAATATACTATCTTATTAGGCTTCTTCGTCTTTGCTTCCCTCTTCGCATTTGATTCTTTTTTGGAGCTAAATATTTGTATTATTAGTAAGGTCAAGGAAAATGACATATATAATTTAGACCAGATCGATCACATGTTTCAAATAGAATTTTGTTTTGTTTCTTATTTCTTGTTATAAAAAAAATTTTATTTTTTAGGAAAATAATTAAAAATCAAACAAGTAAAGAATAATATAAAATAAAGAAAAAAAAAAGTTAGCTATATAAGAACTAGAGTATCTATTATCTTGATTTGCAACCCTTGGCATAAGCAAGTTCCAGGCTTATTATTTGGAATTTTGTGAAGACAAATGTTGTGGCGGAGTCAGGAGGCTATCAGTAACCACAAGTTTGTTCAGAGTGATAACCCATCACTCGGGACCAAACTCAATCACCATCATTCTTTATACATGTTTTCTTCCCTTCTCTCTCTGTATATTTTCATCACGTGTACGTATATATGTAAATACAGATCAAAATTATATAATACAATGATAATTCTAACCAATTCAAAAAAAAAAAAAAAAACATATAGACGTTTGCTAATACTTTATGTAAAAGATATGATATATATATATATATACTAAAAAGAATTTTAAATTGAGTCGAGTTCGGTTTGTATTTTTATTAACTTGTGAAAATAATTAATATATTTTTTATTAATTTATTTTATGTCATCAAATGAATCACATTATAGTCAGATTAATTTATTAAATAATTTTTATATTTTATATTTCATGCAAATTTAAATAATTTATATGTCATTAAAAAAATTGGTTTAGTGAATTCAATGATAGAATTAAAATTTGAAATTATTCATTATTTTTTACCCTAAATTTTTAATATTTTTATATATTTTTTCATTTTTAACAATAAATTTGGAAATTATAAATTGAGAAAATTTTATACATTTCAATTAATTTTAATGTCATAATCAAATACTCCTAAAATAAAATGAGTTCTCCAAAAAGAATTTTTTTTTTTTGAAAAAAAGGGTTATCATTTCAAAAAGTATTAAGACTTTGGTTGGAAAACATTAATTCCTTGAGACTTAATTGGTTAAGTTTTGGTGGTGATGCCAAATCAGATCTTATCATGATACATATCACATATCTAAGCATAAGAAACGTAAAGAATTTCAACTCATATGGGGCTAACATAATTAATCATTGATTTGCATATTTTTTTATCAAATTGATAATAATAAAAATATGATATTTTTGACAATTACTACTGCAATTCAAATACGTAATTTATAGAAATTGGAATTCTTGAGGTAAGAATTAATTATAAGAAGCCAAAATATTTTGTTCTTCAAGTCAATGTAGGACAACTAGAGCATTAATTGATTCTTCTAACTTTATATATAGATTAATTCTTTTTTATGTCTAGTGATATTTTTTTTTATGTTAATAATATGATTGTTGTTTTTGTTAATATTTGGCCTATATTGTTTTAATGGGAAAATATATAATCTATGAATTGAAAAAAGTGTTAATTTCTAAATTAGATTGTTTATTATATAATTCTTTAATAATTTTTATTTTTGAAATTAACAAAAAGTTTAAAAAAAAAAGAGTTGTAGGGTTATAAGTTCAAACTCCAATCAAATAATATAAATTTTCGTCACCTAATGATAATTTTTTTAGTACAGTTTATAACAATAATAACTTAAAAAACTAAAAAAATTATAATCAGATAATATATTAAAATTAATATGTGTTTAGCAATCTTGAAAAGAAAAATTTTCAAAATCATCTATTTATTGTTTTCTTTTCCTTTAAAGTTTCAAATTAAAGCTAAATATATGGACAATAATTTAAAATATGCAACAATGAATTGCATAATCAAATATGTATAATGTATTTACTTATCTCCATATAATGATTTGTGGCATATCAATGAAAAAAATGATCATAACATAAGTCTTAGACAATGTACTTTCTTCATATTGATCGCATACATATATAATATCAATATTTATATATATAATTTATTAGTATTTAATTTGATTGTAAATTTAGTTAAAATTTTTATTTTAAATTAAATTTAGTATGAAAATATTTCAATTATTAATTAAAAATAAATAAAAATTCAAATATTTAAATCTCTTATTTATATTACATAATGAATATAGTCTTAAATCAAATTATTAGATTGATTTGCTATACTTGAAAAACACACGCTATTAATAAAATATAAATGTGAAGTTCGTGGATGTATCATGCAGTATAAATCCAACAAAAAAAAATGCAAAAATTTTGTTTAATATACAAAGATAATAATAAAAAAAATTGTCCGGGTCTTAAACATTTTTAGCCATTTAATGATTGTTCTTACTAGAGTAAATATTGGAGCTCAAGTTTAAAAATATTCAATTATATGTGTAATTAATAATAATTAAGTATATGGCTTTTTAATTATATACCTAATTAGTTTTATTTATTTCAAAAAAATATAAGTAATCTCAGAAAATGTTTGGCTCAACGGACAAGTGAGCTTAATATAAGAATAGGTAGAAAGAAATGAGCATTTTCTAGTCCAGCCAAATCCTAAGAAATTCATAAATTGATCCTAAATTTATAATTAGAAATAAGAATCGAATCCAGGTTAATAAGAAAAGTTATTAATTACCAACTAATTCAATTATTTATAATTTATTAATGTAATTGTTTCTCTGTTTTTTTTCTACATGTAAATAGATTTAGTATGTTTACTCATATATATTTGTGTACAGTTACTCATATATGTTGGTGTAAAGTATATATTACACTATTTATTAATTGTATAGTTTTTAATTTGTCACAAATGTGTTTAAAATCAAATTATAATGTTATTATTTTTTTTTTTAAAAAGGAAGAAAATAAAGAAGAAAAAGACGAAATGATGATTGATTGGAATTTCAGCCGCAATTCTATGCATGCATTTCTTTGTTTTTTTTTTTGAATTTTTTATGGTATTCACTATCGGACACATTTATTAATTTCCTTGTTGATTGTAGGCACTTTAAAATGTGAGACATCTAACTCGAGAATTTAAGACTTATAATTATTTTTATTAATTATATGTGAGAAGAAAAATATGTAAAACTCAAACTTGAACTCCTGATCATTAAATTACAATTCAATAATTGCTTATAGTCATATTTAGTAGTTAAATACCCACTTAAAGAGATATGTTTATATGCGAATTTCATTCTCCATATTAAAAAATGTAAAATATTGATGAAAAAGGAAACAAAACTATGAATACCCTTTGAAAAAAAAGTATAAAACTATTTAGGTAATGGTTAATAATTAATTTGTGAATCCCACCCATGATATGTTTAATTTTTCCATTCAAGTATATTTTGCTCCCTTACTAAAAAAAGAAAAGTATCAAATTTTTGTATATAACTTATAATTAATATGAAAAACAAAAACGAAACTAAACATGAAAATTGGAAAAGGGTTGAGAAAAAGAGAAACAAAAATAAGAACCTGATAAAGCATTGATTCCATTGAAACAAGTTTTGAAGAAAGATGAATTATGATTGTAGTGTTCTTCATCAACCTTTTCTTCCCTTATATTATGCCCTAGTTTTTGTTGTTTTTCTTGCTTCTGATCATCTTCTTCAACAAGGAGAGGTATGGCGACAGCGGCCTGCTCTTTATCATGTGCACCACACTCCATTTATATATATATGTTTATAATAATACGAAATTTGATGTCTGTCACAGAAATAAACAAAGGCAGAAATAGAGATATAAAAGAGCTGCTTATGTTATGGCTTCAACCTCCTACAATTATGGCGTTTTTAAAGGGCTACAATGAATATATTGTCACGTGGCCATCACGTGACTTTTCCTTTTAATTTTTTATTAGTCTATTATTGTATTATAATAAAAAATATATATATTTAACTTCTAGCCACATTAATATTACTCCCTTAATTGTATAATCTATAATTAAAAGGAATAGCAAGATAATTAATTAAGTTACGCTATTAGAAAAATTGAAATATTCATTTACACAGCAAATTCATAGCCGAAAAATATTATTCTAATATCATTTGAATTTTTCATTTTTTCATTAAATTACCGTTTTTTATTTTGATGCGTAATTTTTTTATTTTTTATTTTACAGTTCTCTTTTATTTATGGTATTATTTTTATTGACATGGTACATGATAGAATTTTCCATTTCTATATATAGATACCATCTACACCAAATATTTTACCTTTTATAAAGAGTATTATTAATATTATACCACCTAATTATCATTATGCTGGAAGACAGAATTGTTAATATAACTTTGTTATTTTCATTTGGACATTTAATTAAGTTTTTATTTAATTAATTAGTGAATTGACATTTTCTTTTCTTTTTTTCCAGAACAAGCAAAGTAAACATATGAGAAATTTTAATATTTATCAATATTAAATTTTAAAAATTACATTAGCTAAAATATGAATGAAACTAAACAAAACCTAATCAATTTATACAGAAAAAAAAAATAACAATTCTAAAAACTTTTGAGTGCACCAATGTGTGTGTGTGTGTGTGTGTGTAATATAAAAATTTATGTAAAGAAAAATCAATTTTTGGGAAGTTTGTAATCGCCCATATCTTCATATATTTGCACCCCAATTTCTCAATCTCTATCAGTTCATTAACGAATATTATGAAGCAAGTAGCAAATTGACAGAGTGTGCCATTTGCTCGTGATGAATGCAGCCAAGCAGATATATATATATATATATACTGCCCAATGCTAATTATGATTTAAGAGACAAACTATGAATTGACTTTGCTGGTCCATTATATTATATATTTTTGTACTAATATTAATATATATTGTTTGTCCAATTACAGCAAAAATAATCCAATCCCCACACCCTGCATTATTTTTAATTATATGCACTTAATTTCTTTTAATATATATGTGGCAAAACCATCACCACTTCTTCTATTTATTCATACACCTAATTTTCCAACACAGATTAATTAATTCTCTGTAATGAAATCTTGTATTTTTAATAATAAAGATCGTTACCCTATTGTTAATTTATTATTAGTCTCTACAAAAAAGTTAAAAATATGTCTAATGACAAAATAAGATGAACTACACAACAAATTATCTCTTCTTTTAATCTGATACTGAAAGTTATAATAATATAATTCTCGTAAAAATAAAAATATGAAATTATTGTGGAATCTAATATACATCTATCAATAATTCACAAATCATAATTCATAATTGACTATACTATATTATATTAAAATAAATAAAATTACAGATAAATGGGTATATTATTGTATATATATCCTTATAAAAAGAAAAAAGAGAGACTAAATATAATAAAAAAAAAAAAAAGAGGAAGAAAGATTGTACGCCCTCTCTTACTTTCCCTCTCAGCTTCTCTCTCTAAATTGCAATAATATTGTTTTTGTTGTAACAATAGAAACAGAGAGAGAGAGAAGCTTAATGATAAAAGGACAAAAGGAAAAAAAAAAAAAAAAACTCATCACCTGATCTTTTCCTTATCTCTTATTCTCCATATAAATAAATAAATAGATTATGATATATAATATATAAATATTTTCTATACGGGTTTGTTGTTTTTTTTTTTCAATTGAATTTTTCTTTATAAACTTTTTAGGAGATTGAAGTAATTAAAACTTGTTACTTAAGGGGTTCATATAAGGAAAACTACATTATTAATTACGAAGTTTGTTAGAAATTATTATTAATTTCGGAATTTATCGAATTTCATTTTATAAAATATAATAATAGATTTATTAATTTTTTATTATTATTATGAAGGGAGGAGATTAATAATTATTTAAGAGAATTAAGACTACAAATATATACATACAGTGGTCGGTTCGGTTAATTAATTGACCGGTTAACTAAATTGAATTTTTAAAAAAATTTTAACCGAACCGACCGAATTTCTGTTTTGGTTAATTTAGTTAATTAACCGAATCAAATCGATCAATTCAGTTAATTAATTGAACCGACTGATTTTTTTTAATTTTATAATAAAAAATTTATTTACAAAATTAATATAATTAAATAACTAAATAAAACTTATTAAAAAAACTAAAAAATAACTTTATTTTGTAATAAAAGGTTATATTTATAGTAAAAAAATTAATATAATTAAAGAATTAAATAAAAAATAATAACTAAATATATTTAAAAAATATTTGATTAACGGTTAACCGACCAAACCAAACTGGTTAACTGTTAATCGAATTAAAAATCGAATTTATATAAATTTTTTTACTGAACCGATAGAATTATTCTAAATTCGGTTAACTAAATTTAATTTTTGATCGATTAACTAAAAATTCGATCAGTTAATCAAATTTTACTCACCCCTAATCTTAGGAGATTGACACTAAGTAATAAATCTTTACTATATATTAATTCATTTTTTTTTCACTTCGAAAGTTCAATAATACCTATTCTCGATTTGCATTGTTGTGATCCCCAGAGAAGAGTAGGGAGGCTTCTGAATATGAATAAATTTAATGCTCATTTTTGGATCATAAATATAAAACCGAACTCACTTATCATGAAAAAAAATGATTGACTTGTGTCGAGAAATTTGCGAAACTCATATTAATATTTTAGTCATTTTTTCCAAATTTTATAATCATAAACATTTTATTTTTTTTTATAATAAAATCAGTTGAAATTAAAGTTCAAATATTAAATTTTCAGTTATGCTAATGAATCAAATATTAATAAATTAAAAGATAAAATGACAAAATCTCTAAATTTTAATAATTATTATGGCCACTTTTATCCGCAACGTGAATGAATGTGTACAGTGTATAAATAATATATTGATAGAGAAACAGATAGTAGAGGATGACAACTTTCCAGCTGTAAGAAATGAATTTTAGGAAATTTTTAGTAGTGGAGACTATAAAATAAAGGATCGATCGTAAGCATTAATTACTATTTTTAACCAACGTCGTCTTTCCGATTAAGGTTTTTATTATCAACTTAGTAATATTCTGAACGGTCTATTTGCATAATTTATTTTATTTTATTTTAATTATCATTTTTATATATTATAAAAATATACTATATCACCGATGGAAAAATTCATCAATAATTCATATTTTTTATATATATAATAATATTTATCGATAAATTATCAACAAAAAAGTATATTGTCATAATCAAAAAATAAAAAAATATCTATCTATCGATAAATTACCGATAAAAATATATTCGTCTATATTTTTTTGATAAAAATATAGTCTTTAATATTTACCAATAGAAAGTACTTTCTGTTAGTAATACCAACAAAAATTTTTTCTATCGGTGATTTCGACATAATTTTTTGTTGATATTACCGACAGAAAAATTTTTCTGTTGGTAACTCCGAAAGTTACCGACAAATATTTCTGGAGGTAATTTAAAAATTTTATCATTATTGGCAACACAAAATGCCGACAAAACATGTAATATGTTAGTAAAAATAAATTATTTTTGCATTTTAAAAAATAAATATTCTTTTTAACTTTTATAATGTATAAATGTATGTATAAATTATATTAAAAATAATAAAAATATAAAGATAAAATATATATTTAAATAAATATTAAATATAATAAATATTCAAATATAAAATAGATGTATATAAAAATAATAAAATATATATAACTATATGAAATTAAAATATAGAGTACATAAAGAAAAAAATCTAAAATCAAGTAGCAGGAAGTGGTGGAGGTGGGGGTGGAGGAGCACCATCAGGCGAAATCTGTCTTAATGAATCGAAGGTCCCTCATATGAAACTGGATATAAACTCATTAAGCTACTGTTGGACTAACATCTGCACCTCGGTTTGCATTTGTGCCTAAATTCGAGATTGAACATGTGTCTTCACCTCTATCTGCACCTGCTCCTGGATCTACTGTTGACAGTCCGATCACGCTCCACCAGCTGCTCCTCCAAATGCTCGATCTCCACCCGTAAGCAGATGAACTAGTAGAAGAAGAAGAAGAAGAAGTTGTGCTGACATACTATGAGCTAAGTCCATACAACTTTTTCTTTTTTTTCTCCGCCCATAGCAAATCTAAATAAGTTATTATCGTCAACAAGCGTGTCGAACTGAGAGGCCTCATCCCGAGAAGCAATGAAACGCTCCTATGTAATATAAAAAAGATTACTAACTTTATATTTTAAATTTAAATTTTATAATATTTAAAAAATTATAAAATTACTTACATTTACATTATGGGATCGACGATCCACAAATAAACGTTCATCGTGACCCTTGGTGTGCATATGCATAAACAGCTCATATTAATTCGACAACCGACCTATGATAGACTCATATTTAATGAAAAAAAATATTAGTTTAATAACATAAAAAAATATAAATTGAAATATATTAAAAAATATGAATATACTTACGAGTGTACAGGCATGATCATAATGCGATCTGCTGCCTCCCGTATGTGTGAATGGACCTACACCATCCATAACACTAGATATCCTGTTACGAAAGGCAACACCAGAACGTGTATGTCCCTAAAGAAAGCTCTATCGGGCCTGCAGGTTGACCCATAACTGATCATCAATAAATGAAAGCTGCTTTTCCATAGCTTTTACCTCACTCAGCATATCGTTGTAGCGAATAGTTGCCTTCTTAATGAAGGCAATCCGTGTAACACCCTTATACACAATATACGTATACTACATATACCCAACATATGTAATATAAGTATAGAGAATACAAGAATGTCACAACTATTTTAAGCAATCAAATCCTCATTTATAAAATCTGTATAATCTTAAAATATTCAATTGATATCATAAAAATAATAGATGATACATTACTTATTAAAACATATATATATTACTTCATTACCAAAGATTAATCCAAAGTATTTTTGATAGTTTGTGGAATATACATATTTAAACACATCAAAATCAATATGTACAAAAATATAAAATATATACATGCTGGCAGTTTGACTCTGATCTTGATGTCCAAATCAACATTGCTCTCACAATTTCAAGTCTAGACTCGACTCGGTCTAGCTGAACTCTCCGGCTCAATCGGATCTACCCTGTCACCTACGCGATAAACCACAATCGTGCTAAGCTAGAAGCTTAGTGGTACAAACTTTGATAACAATATTATTCAATTGCAATGCTAATACACAACACATAATGTCACGACCCAACCCGGGGGCCATGACCGGCATGCAGCCAAACCGAAGTCCGACCACATAAGCCTATAAAAACATTCATAACCGTCTAAGTGCAAAACAGTTCAATACTTATATAATCCTCAATCCTAATTCAAACGCAAACCATCAATATAATCAAATTCCAATGAAATCATTCGGGAAATCTAAAGCAGACAAGTTCTACTTATTACACAAAAAGGGATTCGGATTCAATCCGCCCAAAAGTTCAATATCAGAATCTCCATGGAGTAAATCAATATCCACAATCAAACTATAAGAAATATCCGGAAATCTCTAAGCAGAAAGACCGATAAACACAAACGGAAAACCTGATCGACTTCGCCAAGAAGAGAAAGAAGATAGACGAAGGCAATCACTGAAAACCTGCAAAACAATCTATATGGGTGTGAGCGTTATATATAGACGCTCAGTAAGTTCATGAGAGGCAGAGAAACATCTAACAGTTATATAAGCAGTACATATAATACATTCACAAATTAACCAATCAAGATGGTGTGTCGGGGTCACCAATCAGTAAACAGTACAGTAATCATATCAGTCACATCCGCCCTTATAACTTCTCAGTACAGTACAGTAATCAGTAATTAGGCATGTAGCCTCAGTAAACAGTATAGGCATTAAGCCTCAGTAGCAGTATAGGCATTAAGCCTCAGTAACAGTATAGGCATTAAGCCTCAGTAACCTCCTTCCCCTTCATGACACACCATCACACAGCACAAGTAATATCAAATTCAATTAATACAATTAATAAAGCAAACACATACGTTTCTCTGTCTTCTATTCACATGCGAGGCTGGGTTCGAAAGAATAGTATAGTGAATGTATAGAAAGGATAATATATATAAGAAGGGTTTATATATGTATAAAAGTTGTTAGCAAGTAGCACAACACATATAATCACAACACAAATAATCACATACACCCATAGAACTTACCTGGTTTGCGGATAAATCCAGACACCCTTACCGACCTACTGGTTTTGAGCACCGGTTTGATTATTGCCTAAGGAAAAATAATTACATATTCCAATGATCAATCTCATTATCTCATCTATCATAAGGGATGCAATGCATGCTATGAATGCAAAAAGACCAATACTTGACCAACAATTAACCAAGATAATCCAAAATTAAAAACTAAACCGACTCAACTCAAAATCATGGTTCAACCCAATGGTTAAACCGATCGCACCTTGAAAATACATAATCAATTAATTACCTAAAATTTATTAGAACCAGAACCTCCACTCAATTTCTATAACTCATAATCAACTAATATCACATCAGCCCCTATGCAAAAATCATAATTCCTACCAACACCCAAAACCGATAAAAATTCTTAAATAGTCTCTATAACTCAAAAATTTCCAGAAAATAATTCCATCATCCAAAAATTCTGGAAACATTCCAGTAGCTTCTCCAACATCAAAATAATGTGTGTACAAAATTCCAGACTAATCCAAATTTATTTGATACCCCAAAAATATTTTACAATATTCTGATTCTGTTTGAACCACTAAAAATCAGTACAGCAAAAATCATCATAAATCCTTCACATTACGTTACCACCAAATTATCCAAATAATTTTCTCATATAATAGACATCAGGATGGACAACCTATAAAAATTTCATAATTTTACAAGACATCTAAGACCTTCAAATTAATTTCCAAATCAGACATCATCCGAAAACCCTTAACCAACAGCAGTGTCAATTCTTAATTTATTTCGGAACCTAAAAATTAGAACCAGACTCCAAATTATTTTTCTCGAATTCACAACATCCTCATAAACAACATATCAAAATTGCATAATTTTTAGAAACCTCTAAGTCCCTCAATTTAATTCTTAAATCGGATTCATACAACCAGTTACCATACTGGTAGCAGTAGAAAGATCAAATTATTCCAACCGTATAACAAACAGAAATATAGCCCAACATATTTTTCTTGTAAACTAGACTTCCAGAACTACAACATATATGAAAATCAAATCAAAAACATTTTTATACATTTTAATATGAATTTCGAAAGTTACTGTTGATGCAATAGCATCAACAGCACAGTTTGTCAGACAACAGTAGCAAACTTGAATTTTTCAGAAATATTCGATGCTCCAAAATCCCAACAATTATTTTTCTCATAAACTAGACTCAATTTCGAGCCACACATCCAAATTTCAGATTTTTATCATGTTCCAATACTTAATTAAAAATTGGGAAACATACAGCACAAAAATCAAACTTCAGCAGAAAATTAATTCATCCAAAAACTCAAAGAAACAATTAATTCGAAAATCTTAACACCCAAAACAATTTAATCAAACCCTAACTCAATACCTTCATCAATTTTCGGAACCCAACACATTAGCCAAATCAATTAATTCAATATCAAAATCCTTCAAAACAATAAAAAACCCAAAACCTAACTTTTTTTTGTAAAAATCAATTTAATTAAATAATAATTCGAATTTAACCAAATTAATTAAGAAAAATACCAACCCAATATGATATGAACATGAACTAATCAAATGGAAGTCGAAATAATGCAAAAGGAATCAAGAAAAACCTCAAAAAACTCAAAAACTCGAAAAATCGAGCTGCTGGAACGCTGGCCAAAACGACATCTGCGAGCCGCTACGCCCAGCCGCCGAACGACGAGACCCACACGCTGAACGACAGGAGCTTCGCACGCCGAACGACGCCCGTCACACGCCAAACGACACCGGCACCCTGCGCGCGCACTGACGAAACGACAGGCGCACGATTTTGAAGAAAAATTTTGATTTTTTTTTTCTTTTTTCTCTCTCCGGCGGCACAAATAATTAAACACCCAATTGGGTGCCCTAACACCCCTATTTATACGATTTTTAATTGGTAAATTACCAATATACCCCTAAATTAATTTTTTTAAATATAAAAAATACCCTAAAACTCTTTAAAAATTCAAAAAAAACACCCAATTAACTTATAAAAAATTTACAACTAACCCCAAATTTAATTTATTTAATTTATTTTAATTAAAAATTAACAAATTTCCGAAAAATTTTCGAAACACAACCCCTAGCAAAATTATACTTAAAATAACCGTAACAACATCACAGTCACCAAAATGACATCAAAAACAGCAAAACGAAACCCGAAAATTTTCCGACTGCCAAAATGACCAAAATACCCCCCGAAGCCAAAAATACAATATTATACTCAAAACGACCGTCTCGTCGTCCCGAGTATCAAAAAGACATTCAAAGGGCACAAAATGACTATTTTGCCCCTAAGGTACAAAATTACCATTTTGCCCCTAGACTTAAAATCATACAAAAACCAAGGGTTTTACACATAAGGATATCATATCTCATAACATTATATCATTATATCTTGATAAATTGCTCAATTGTTCCATAACTCATAATTCACGTAAAAATAAATACAAGTATGGGCTCAAAAATGATCTAATATGACATTCAAATTTCAGAGTTACTGTTTTGGTCTATAATGACACCTTGTGTCTAGCCCCGTAGGTAATGTATCCATGGATTAATCCAACTAAGACTGAGTTTATGACCCGGTCATTTCACCCAGCCTAGCTTCAAGGATTTATTTATAAGGCTTACGACCCGGTTATTTCACCTCAAAAATATTTTCACATTGACTCCCAGCGTCTAGCCCGTAGGCAATTTATAGACATGCCGCCAAATTCAGAACTCTGAAAGTAAAATAACATACTAGGCATACAATATATTCTTATTTCTCATTATCTCATTGTCACGACCCAACTAGGGACCGTGACCGGCGTACAGTTACACTTACGTGTAACTATACAAGCCTAAGACAACAATAGTTAGATCATGCCTTAAAGGAAAATAGTGTAAGTTATGCTCATAAATTCAACTATTAGTCTAAAGCAATATATAAAGTGTTCCAATTATTCAATGCCAAAACAATACCGTCTAACTGAAAATGGTCAAATGCTTTAAATCTCATTATTACAAGGAAACGGGTTCAGACTCAGTCTGCCCTTAGGTTATCCAGAAATCTATAAAGGAAGAAACATCTCCACTAACCTACTAGCTTAGAATTCCAAAGAACGAAAGAATGGAAATAAACAACTGATGCTACCAGTGGACCTCAACCTGCAAAATCAGTCTATAGGGGTGTGAGCGTTATATATATAGGCGCTCAGTAAGTTCATGTGAGGCAGAGAAACACAACTATATAAACAGTTTATAAATAGCAAGTAACTCAAATACAATTAATTCAATCAAGGTGGTATGTCGGGGTCTACCAATATCAATAATTCATCCTCCCTTATTCCTCCTCAATAACAGTTACAGTATCAGTAATAATTAACAATAACAATCCACCCTTATAACAACCTCAGTATCAATATCAGTACAGTGGAGGTTTTTAACCTCATAAACAAATGCAATAATAGTTACAGTATTTCCACAATTGATCCTCCGTCCCCGTATGACATACCACCACACAACACAAGAAAAGTTTCAACAACATAATATTCACAATATTAGCATTCACAAGCACGTTCCTCTGTCTCCCAAACATTCATATAAAGGCTCGGGTATTGAAGGAATATAATACCAAAGAGAAAGAATAGTATATAAGAAGGGCTTAATATATATATATATACATTTGTTAGTCAAACATCAGCACATCACAAACAAACAATCACACCCATGAACTTACCTGATATGCAGACTTATTGAGATAAGCAAACTCCTCGATCCTATTGATCCCGAGGACCGACCTGATTATCACCTAAGTATACGATTCAACAATATCATTCATCAGAATCCGTCTCACTCACATGAAGTGTAATGTATGCCATGTATGCCATGAATAACAGTCAATCGAGTATTATTCAATAAAATGACCATTTTACCCCTAATGCATTTTCCTAACCAATTGACCATTTAATCAACCATCATACAACTCATGATTTAATTTAAATTTGCAGACCATACTCATGCAAAAACATTCACCCCTAAGTCTTACGTAAACGTAGCAAAGTGTTTCCAAAAGCGAAACTTAGTTTTTTTCCACAATATCGATGTATTTAGTGAAATAAGGGTAATTTTGGAAATTTCATATAAATTAATCCTGCTGTTAAAAAATTTTGGAAAAATTCCAGAAGGTCCCTCACCCTTCCAGAGACCCCCGTACAAAATTTCAGGTCCATACAAAATGATTTAGCCCCCCAAAATCGATTTGCGATATACTGCCCGATCCATAACTACTAAAATGGGCAGTAGGATACATATGCATAATTACATACACAACATTATATAAAAATTCCCCAAATATTTTTAACATTAAATTTACTTCATAAAATACAACATACCCAAATTTTGTAAATATCCAGTACGTAAAAAGCCCTCAAACAATTAACCCAACATGGACTGACCAGTAGATCCATTCTGGTAGTGACCAGGTCTATGATTTATTTACTCAACAAATATTATGATTCTGGATCTACAAAAATTACCATATGTAAATAACATCTGAATACAGAACATACTAAAATTTCAGACTTATATCCATCACCTACGATTTATAAAAATTCATCAAAGTTTCTGGAATTTTCAGTAATTCCAGACAGCAAATTATACCAATTCAAAATTTAATTAAAAATAAAATATGAATCCTAAAAATATAAAATAAATATACAGGCATCCCTTAGAAACCCTAGAAAAAGATACAATAAATTTTAGGCGTGATCTATTACTGTAAGTATGTTAATTAAATCAAAAACCGTTAAATCTATCAAAAACACTTACAGATTTTTCCCACTTTGAAAATTAATTAAAAATAAAAAATAAATTTAAATACGATGCAAAATATGTTTTATCAGACCTAAAAACACCCTAGAATGTGATTGTGGAAAAAGATCGAATTAGAATTGAAGAGAAATAAATGAAAAACCTCAAAAATAAAAGAAACGTTGAAAACTGAATCTGGAGCCAGGCAAAACGGCAGGCCGAGAACCAGTGGCCACACGCCGAACGACGCACGCAGCACGCCGAACGACAGGAGGCTTCGCTCGCGTGGCTCGCCGAACGACCGATGCTCACTCGCCGAACGACACTGGCTTCCTCGGGCGGCTGGATCAAAACGACAGTGCTACGAATTCTGCTCTAAAATTCTCTTAAATTGAATACCCGATTTTGTGAGTGTCTCCAACTCTAAACCTAGCTGATTAGGGTCTATTTATAACATAAACACTTCCTAAAATTGTGTTTTAACCCCACTTCAATTTATTTTATTTAAATTAACCTCAAATATCAATTTAACCATTAAAAATCACCCCCTCAAACTTAAAACTCACAATTAAATCCCTCTTCACTAAATTTAACACAAAATAGATTTCAGTATTTATTTTTAAAATAAAAAAAATATTTTTATTCCATTTAAACACCGTAATTATTTTAAATGACCAAAATGCCCCCGAACACAAAAATACAATATTATACTCAAAACGACCGTCACATCGTCCCGAGTATCAAACAGAGCACCAAATCACCCAAATACGTTCAAACAAAATATAAGGGTGCAAAATGACTATTTTGCCCCTCAAGCGCAAAATTACTATTTTGCCCCCGGATTCAAATATTATAAAACCGAGGGGTTTTACACTCATGATCACATTAGGCACAAAGCCTCAAATATTTTACTTATATAAATATAGTCATTATCAATGACTTTACATACCATCATTAGTGTATACATAACAAATTGCATTATCCATACATTTTGAATCATCATCATATAGTTCACATAGTTCACAATGTATAAGTCATAACATTTTATTCATGCATTAACAATGTAATAAGTAACTTAACATATTTTTCAACCAGATGTGTTAAGTCCCAATGTCAAGTAAATATAAATAATTATTCAAAGTTTGTACTTACCTCTAAGAGAAACAAACACAACTTCAAACCTCCTCTTTTAACATATCCCTCAACACTTGAATTGGGATAACTCAAGTCTCTTCAAAGCCTAAACCAAATATGATTATAAATAATCACTAAGTTATACACAAAGAACAATAAGGAACGAAACTATCTAGGGCAAACTCTACACATGACACGCTCAACAATACGGGCGTGTCCATGATCGTGCCCTAAACCCACAACACAGAAGCTTTGACACTCTTAGTAATATGGTGTAAAAACTCAGACAATACAATAATTATGACATGCTCAGTGACATAGGCGTGTCACTTAACGTGTCAATTTTCCTCCAACACAGTAGCTATGACACACTCAGTGACATGGGCGTGTCACTGGTCGTGTCAATTCTACAATATCACAGTAGCTATGACACGCTCAGTGATATAGGTGTGTCACTGATCGTGTCGCCAACACTAAAAATAGAGCCATCGACACTCCCAAAGACATGGCCATGCCACCGGACGTGTCAGGCCGAAAATCTGATATCGACACAAAAATGCCACAACTAACTATCATCTTACATTAACCTTTCCAACTCCATAAAAACTCAACCAATCCACCATAATACCACATGATACTTATGTAAACATCAAAATAACTCAAACACAATCAACAATACACAATCATAACCATATTTCACAACTCAAAACTTACGCAATCCACAAATCTTATTCTCTTCACAAAATTTAACATTTTCTTCAATCCAACCCCAAATTCATAGCAAACTACACAAAAGAACTTCAAGCATACCAAAGATCAACCATAGACACAAAACTATATCAAACATCCAATTCAAACAAACAAACTTTCAAAGAAAATCAAATAAACAAGTTAAAAACTTACCAAATATGAAGAAAATTCTTAAAACTCTAACTTGACCACTTGAAATCCTTCAATTTCTTGAATTAGCAAGAAGCAAAATCTCTTTCCCTTTTGATGGAGATGATGGCCGGCTACCAAGGAGAAGGAAGAAGGAGAAGATGAAAATAGTAATGGTCAACAACTCCACTAATCTCAAAATTATCTTGAAAATCATACAATCTCCTCTTTTAATCTCCACTAAGCAATATTTTATTATAATAATAATAATAAATCTCAAAAATCCTCTTCCACTATCCATTAATATTAATATCTTATTAATTAAAATGTCATTTGACCATGTTTAAATGTTAACTTGTATATATTGTATATTTCTTCATATATACAACATATACACACTTTCCTTTTTCCTTTCTTTTCACTTAATCAAATATACACACTTTTAAATTCTTTAATTAATTTTTAAAATTAATATTTATTTCAAATTTTTGGGATATTATAATCCGAACCAGGCTATTATTTCTATAAAAAACCAAGATAATTAGTATATGATAATTGTAAATTTTTAACTTGTACATATATATTAAAAATTAAAATTAAATTTGATTTTTGACCTTAAACTCTTTAAACCAAAAGTTCATCATCTCCGGAGAGACGGCCTTCCAAGAAACTCCTGCAGGGTTCATCTTCTATGCCATAACCTTCTGAATGCATCTAGTGTAAGCCCCAACTGGATCCATCATATAGTTGCAAAATAAACAAAAACTACCCAATTAAAAATATAAACCGATCAAACTTTATAATTTAATATAAGTAATATAAAATATTAAAAATATTTACTCAGACTCCCGAACAGTCAGATGTTGCATCCTACCATCATGATCTGCAGTTGATGTTGCAGTATTCACGTTACCAATGAGAGCATCTGTAGTGGCTGGAAGAGAAGAAGAAGCAGAATCCTTTGTCTGAGTCGGGTGAGACATATCTTTTGTAGCCGCGTCAACCTAAGGATCTTCAACCAATACATCATTTGGAATATCGTGCAACTGCAGACGTGGCTGGCCTGTACCACTATAACCTTTACCTCCATTGGATTGACTGTTAAACCCTGATCAATCCAATTTCTTCTTGTAAACACTCAATTTATGAAACTTTTAGAGATGTTGCAGTAACTTCTCTAAAAAATAAGCTTAACTCCGTCAGAGCTTCCCAATTTTTTTTTGGCAGTAACTCCCTAAATGCAATGGGTAATAGTCTTTGCATAAATATGTGACAATCATGGCTTTTCATTCTGAACAATTTGTATTTTCTCATATCAATATACCTTGACAAATTCGAGATATATCCGTTTGAAAACTTTAAATTTTTTACCCATTGGCATATTAATTATTTTTTATTGTGATCCAATGTATGATTAGCTTTAGGATACTTTTCAGACATTTCATCTTGTTTTAATTTTGATCTTCTATAAAATATCCCCAAGTATTCTCTTGACTTGGCATTGTCTTTTGTTTTACCCAGAATATCCATTACTGTATTAAACATATTTTTAAAAATATTTTTTTCAATGTGCATTACATCTAGGTTATGTCTTATAAGATTTGAACTCCAATAAGAAAAATTTCAAAAGATTTTTTTTCCATCCACAATTCCAATATACACTATTATTAAATTTTTTTTATTACATTTAGTTACCTTATGAAGTTTCAGTAACTCAATTTGAAACAACAAATCTTCCCCATTCAATATAGGAGGAGCATTTTTTCTTACTGTAATGTTCTTTCTGAAACATTTTTTATTCCTTCCGAATTGATGATCTGCATTGAAAAACTTCTTGTGATTGTCAAACCAACTTGTTTTACCCCTATTTGAAAGATTAAATACTTCAGAATCAATCATGCAGTAAGAGCATGCTAATTTACCCGCAGTGCTCCATCCAGATAATATCGTATATACAGAAAAATTATTTATAGTCCACATAAAGTGCTGCTCTCAAATAAAAATTTTATTTCTCAAAATAATCATAAGTCACGACACCCTCATTCCATAATTATTTTAACTCTACTATCAATGGCTAAAAAAATACATCAATTTGATGTTTTGGGTTATTTGGATTAGATCCAAGTACAAACAGAAATAAATATTGCTCTTTCATACACATACACAGTGGCAAATTATAAGGAGTGAGTATTATCAGTTAGTAAAAGTACTGTTGTCCTGATGATCTAAAAGGCTGAAAACCATCAGTACACGGATCTAACTTAATATTACGACAGTCAGCTGTAAAATTAGGATGTAATCGGTTGAAATGCTTCCATGCCTCAGAATCCGAGGGATGGCACATGACTTCATCTTGTTGCTCATACTCAGAATGTTATCTCATATATTCTACTGTAGCATTTGAAGTATATAATCTTTAAAGTCTAGGTTTGAGAGAAAAATAATACATTCTTTTAAAAGGCATAAACTTTTATTTGTCTGTAACTCAACTCTGTTTGAATCTCAGTTGTTCGCAAAACCTACATATTTTTTCTGTATAATTATCCCAATATAACATACACTCATTTTTGCAGTAGTCAATAGTTTCTACTGGCAAGCCAAGTGCCTAAACAATTTCTTTGTTTGGTATAAATTATCAAACATTTTCATTCTCCTCAGGTATTCTCTCTTTAATAAATTGGATCCATTGATTGAAAGACTTTTCGGACATATGTTGTTCAAATTTTATATTCAAACAACGAGTCATTACAGATAGCTGAGTATATTTTTGACACCCATGTTATACCTCTATATCCAGTGAATTCAATAAATTGTAGAATTGTTGAGCCTCAACATTAGGAGCTTTATCATATTGTTCTTGATGAACCTCACTAGTTCCAGGTACATTAATATTTGGTATGCCCCAATCAAACACATTAGGCCCAACTACATCATATATCAATTGTTGGTATAAATTTTCAAAGACAGATTCAAATGTACTATATTATTGTAGAATAGATTGGTCGACTATATTCTCTTCACCATGCATATTCCAAATGAAATAATCTGGTACAAAATTCTATTTCACTAAATGGTATTTAACTTCATCTACATCTCAAAATCTACGATGTTGACATTTTATGTAAGGACAACGAATCTTATTGCCTTGCATATAATCCCTTTGACTAGATACAAAAGCAACAAACTCTTCTAACCCATTAATAAATGCCATACAAAGAGTGTAATTTAGACTGAGTCGTTCATACATCTAAGCACGTATTGTATTCACTTTGCCTATGTATACAAATAAGACAATAGAATTAAATCATAGAAATTAAATCTCTTTATTTTTCCTTCATAAGGTAAGGCCCTAACCCATTTAGAAATACAATATATATTTTATTTAACATAATACAAGACTTTATACATATTATTAAGAAAATTAGGCAGCATTTTTTCTAGATTCTTTAAGTACACTACGCCAAATATAATAAATATTCAAAATTTTTAATTTTTGAATATTTATATTATCTGGTACACTCAAAGAATAAAATAAGAAAAAATACTACGAGTTTTCTACATAACTTGCATACTACTATGTCTCACATTAATGTTAATGACTCAATATATATATATATATAGTTATTTCTAAACTATCCAAATAAGATAATTTAGTAAATTTTTATTTTTATTTTTTAAAAATGATTAACTCACCAAATGAATACTAAGGTTTATTTTTAAATTATATTTATTCAAAATAAATGCATTAACAATCGATATTTAAGTAGCGTACATTTTTATATTCTATCCTTATTTTTTTATTTTCATTGATTTAAATATATGCTCTTCTCACATTTAAATATTATTTATTATATTTCATGAAATTTCATAGGCCTAAATAGCATTGCTCTTTAGATATTTATAATTACTATTTATTACATATTATTAAATTTCATATATCTAAATATATGCTCTTTATATATTTATAATTATTATTTATTATATATTGAGAAATTTTATAGGCATAAATATATATTTTTTAAAACTTTGTAATTACTATTTATTATATCTAATTAAATTTCATAGGCCTAAATAGTATTATTCTGTAAATATTTGTAATTATTATTTATTACATTTAATTAAAATTTATATTTCTAAATATATACTCTTTGAATATATTTTACTTATTATTTATTAAATATTATTTATTGTTTACATTCAGCTAAATATTTGCTCATTAAATTTATTATTAATTATATATTAGATTTTACAGCAAACAATCGGAATACTAATTTATTTCACTTATTAATTTATTTTTTTAGTAATAGTTCTTGTAATTACTGTGTTTTTTACTATATAATTTATAATATTGTTATTGTAAATGTTAAAAGGGTACTAGAAATGAAAGGATCATTTATTATAAATTGAAGAAAAATAAAATATAATTGGTGCTATAATTAAAAGTAATTATCCAAATTTTATCCAAAATTTATCACATACTCTAATTATTTACTCTCATTTTTAAAACTATTATTTTTTTTAAATTTTTTAATTTATATTATAAATTTATAATCAAAATATTCTTTTAATTAAACTTTAAATATCAGTAAATTACATAAAAAAATTAAATTGTCAGTTTCTAGTTAATTTGTACATTTGATATTTTTTAATTCAAAATAAAATAAAATAAATTTCATTATATCGCTTTTAATTATTAAGTTCGAATTATCAAATTATTATTAAATATCGCTCTTATTTTTCACTCAAATTATAAAAATAAATAAATTTATTCAAATTTATAAAAATGAATATATATATATATAAACATATACATATATATATATATAATAAGTACAAATATAATGTAAAATATTAATAATAAATTCATAAAAATTTTATAATTTTCTATGTTAAGCATTTATACAATCAATATTTAATTATTTAACTACAACCTAATAATCATTAAAATAAAAAAAATATTTTAATTAATAACATAACCAAACTTTTTAATTCATAAAACTAATTAGCTAAAAATCTATAAAATAACAAAATGTACCTTAAATTGTATATTTTTACTCTAAACTTAAAATTAAAAAAAAATACATAAATTATAATTTTTTAATGGAAAACATAAACTTACTAAAAACTCATAAAAATACCTAAAATAAATCCAAACCCTAAATTATTTCTACTTACCAAAAAATTTTAAAAATTATAACAAAAATTTTAAATTTCTCTAAAATATTTTCTATTTTAGATAAAAAATTAATTCTTTATATGCAATGAAATTCTAAAATTTATAAAAATAACTTAAATATTTTTAAAATTTTAAAAAATACCTTAATAAAAATTCAACACCCTAAAAATATTTTTAAATTTTATAACCATTAAAAAAACTTAAATTTTTATATTTTTCAATTCTAAAATTTATTAAATTAAATCTAATTTACTAAAAAAAAATTTATAAATTTTTAAAAAATCCTAACAACAATCAAACAACCTTAAATATTTATATTTACAAAAAAATTTAAAAAATATAAATATTTTAAATTTGTCTTAAAAATTATTTTATGCAGTAAAAATACCTTAAAATTAAATTTTTTTTTCTGAAATTTATAAAATTAATTTATTCTACATAATTTAAAAAAAAACTATACAAAAATCTAAAATCCTAAATTAATACTATAAATACCAAAATAAATTCTAAATATATCTTAAAAATTTTCAAATATCATAAAATATTATATTATTTTTTTATTTTATTTCAAAAATCAAATAAAAATTTTACTATAGTTTTTAAAAATTTAATAAAAATACACTAAAAATATAAAAACCTAAACACATTTCAAAATACCAACAAAATTTTGAAATTTTTTATACAAATTTTTAGATTCCCTACAAGTATATTATGATTAAATATAACAATCTCAAATTATTTTTTTCGGATATATTTTTTAAAAAATATAAATCTATCTTTTAAAATACCCTAAAAATTCAAACGACCAACAGATAAATATCAATAATCAACCTAAACTCTAATATTCTAAACAATCCCAACACAAAATATAAAATTTATTATAAATAAAAACAACTAAAAAAACTAAATAAAAAAAATAAAATCAATAACAATATTTAACAAAAATTAAAAAATTTTGAAATAAATACCTCTTTCTTTCTCCTCCTTCTTCTTCTTCTTCTTCTTCTTCTTCTTCGAGCAACGAAATTGAAATTTGGCAGAGACAGGGGGAGGAGGCAGAGGGGAAACACAAAAGAGGAAGCAGAGGGAATTAAAATAATGGGAAAAAAGGAAAAGAAGTTAGGGTTTATACTAAACTTTACCGATAGATATAAGTGTCTGTCGATAAATTTACTGAGAGAAATTATTTTCTATCAGTAAAGGTATGACCTTCAGTTGATTAATTGATTGACTAAAACAATCAATTTACCGACACAAGAAAATTTTCGTCGATATTTCCGAGAGAAAAAATATTCTCTCAGTAAATGGCTACAAATGGCAGCAAAAATCTCGCCATTCTACTATTTTTTTTATCGATAGATTATTATTCTCTCACTAATATCTACAGAAAACAAATATCTGTTGGTAAGTGTCTCAAAAGCAGAGCTTTTTTATTAGACTGGCACTATATATTTACTGACAAAAATGACTTTTCGTCGGTATTATTGAGAGAAAGAATCTTCTTTCGATAAATGAATGATAATTGACGGCAAAAATTTTGTCATTTTACTATTCAGTTATCGAGAGAATAAATATTCTCTCGCTAATACTAACAGAATGATATATCTGTCGGTAGGTGTCTCAAAAGCAGAGTTTTTTTTTATTCAATTGGGACTATATTTACCGATAGAAATAACTTTTTATCGGTATTACTTAGAAAAAAAAAACTTTTCTCAGTAGATAACTAACAATTAACGATAAAAATTTCTTTATTCTACTATTCAGTTACTGAGAGAATAAGTATTCTCTCGCTAATACCAACATAATGATATATCTATCGGTAAATGTCTCAAAAGAATAACTTTGTATTGAAATGGAACTATACATTTACCGACATATATGAATTGCTGTCGGTATTTACTACTAAATTACCTAGAGAAAAATATTCTCTCGCCAATACCAAAAAAAATTATTTTCTCTCTGTAAAAGTCTTAATCAATTGGGACCGCCGACAGAAATATTATTCTCTCGATAAATGTCTAATATTTATCGGGAGAAATGATTTTGTCTCGTTAAATGTTTATTATTTATCGAGAAAATTTTTTTCTTTCAGTAAAGTACTCAAAAAATAAATATCATTTATAAATATTATATTATGTTATTCATTTACCGATAGAAAATTATTTTTATCGATACTGTCGACAGAAACATCAATCTCTCAGTAAATACCTATTGTAAAATTCTCAATATATATCATTTATAAATATTATATTGGGCTATTCATTTACTGTCAGAATTTTATTTCTGTCGGTAGTACCAAAAAATATATATTTTCATTGGTAAATTTTATCGATAACTGTACCCACCATTATCTGACTCCATAATTATTGATAAAAATTTTATCGGCGAAATTTTCTGTCATTATTATGTCGGTATTTTTCTATTATATTTTTTAATATTTTCTCTTAGTATTCTCTTGATATTACCAATAAATAATATTCTCTCAGTAAAATGGTAAATTCTTATAGTGATATATGTAACATAGTATTAATTATAAAATTTTAAATTTACCTTCATAAGATGAGGTTAGTAATTAATAAGAAGGAAATATTTAGAAAGAGTAATTAAGCAAAATACTATAAAATTTATAATTATTAATAATTATTTTGATATATATAATTATCTAAAAAATAACACTTAAAATGGAATGAAGAAAATATTATCCATTGTATTTTTCGGTGGCATATATAGATAAATTTAGATTAATTAAGGTTCCATCATTTAACTCACTGCTGGGAAAATTTTAATATACACTAATTCAAAATGAAGCATAAAACACTCTCATCTCAAATTGATAAATATATATTTTTATTTATCTTAGTTATAGTTTATTTATTATTTTAAAAAATTAATTAATATGTTAAACATCTATTACGTTCACATTTATTATTACTTATTAAAAATATTTAATAAATAAATCTCATATTAAAATAAAAATATAATTAAAAATATATATAACTTTATATTTTCAATAAAATAGTTTATTTTTTATTTTTTATGAAATTAAAATGTCTAATAATTTTATATGGACTGCAAAGGAAGTAATTATTTCATAAAATAATTAATTTATAATCACACAGTTTTAGAATATATATTAGTGTATATATTATGTGCAAACTATATGAATTTTTAGAATATTAAGCTAAACATACAGTGACCATATGAACGGGGTTGAAATTTCATCTAACACAAAATTGTCTGACTTGTGTTAAGATTTAATTTACACCATATAAATATCACTATATTTTTATATAGTTTTTCAAAATAAAATTAAATAAATATTAAAAATATTATGTATATGTGTTGTAGATTTATTATAGATATAATGTTGATGTGTTATAAATGTGTAAATGTAATTTATATTGTTTAGTGTGTATTTTATATATGTTATGTAGATATTTGTATATATTTATTTATTTGTGTATATATTAAAAATATGACATAATTTTTTTGATAAAAAATATAACTATAATTAAATAGCAAAAAAAATAAAAATTATAAAATTATAAAAAGAAAAAAAAAGAAAAAATAATGTTAAAGTCATAATTTTGAAAAGGAAAAAAATTCACGTGCCGTGTATCTGAAAAAGTAAGGTGTTTTTGGTGTAAAGGATGTAATTTCCAATAAAATAATAGTACATTTAATTAATAGCTATTTGATTTGGTGAACCGGACCAGCCGATCTAATGGGCCCTTAGAAAAACTTCATGGCTTTGAAACAAACATGAATTCATTATATACTTGTGCCATGAACATGATTCACATGATTGATAAAAATTATTGCTTTAATTAAAATTCTTTTTACTGCATTTGATTGTAATATTAAAAATGAATCGAAAATTATTTTGTGATATTTAGTCTATGTTTGGAAAATACATATTTATATTAAATAATGTCCAGACTATTATTTTATACATTCAGATTATTATTTTATACATTCAGACTATTATTTTTCTTTATCAAATTTTGCTCTTTTTTCATTACACAAGTAAAAAGAACTGGGCATCAATAGCTTTCGAATTCACCACTATTAATTTCAAATAAAAATAAATAACTGACATTAGGTTTCAACAATATACATATATATTATATTGTTTGAGTAAACAAGTTTTATAAGTTGAATTTTATGTACAACAATAGTCATTCCTGTATAACTATATTTTCGATCTAAAATTTCTGTTTGTAAAATCTTAAATGATACTCAACTCTAATGTGCAAGTTATATGAAAGATTTTTTTTTTGTTCAAATAAAAAATTTCAATTTAAATCAATTAGTTTATGCAGCTAGCTACCTTATCTCTTATAAATTATTATCATGTTTTTAAATATTATATAATGCACAACATTATTTTTTTTTATTGTCTACTATATGAACATATTATTTGAATAATTTATATGGCAAGATTTGATAAAAAAAAATATAAAGATTTAAGAGGAAAATATTTTGGAAGGACTTGACTTGATATTTTAATTAATTGCTTATAGTGAGAATACATTTTTTTCAAAATGAATTTGAGATCTATATATTAATCATAGAAATTTGAAAATAATTGAACACATTCTTCTAATAATTATAGGTCCAAAAAATTGACTTTCACATTACAGCCACAAAAATCAATATAAAATAAATTTTTATTAATAAATCAAACCACAAAATTATATAATCTTAAAATATTTAAGATGTAAATAATTAATAAAATTATTAAATATATTTTAACTTCTTTTTTTACTACAAATAGTGGATATATGATATGATTTTAGCAAGTTTACGGCGTGTGGCATGATTCACGACCATGCCACCAAACATATGTGTTCATATTCGGTAGTTCACTACGTAATAATATCTTGTTAAAATATTCAATTGAACCATATCATCTAATAAATAAATATTATTATCCTAATCGCCACATACCAAATTATAATTGTAATCATAATCATAATTTGACAAGAAATTTATAAATTAAATAGACTGAGTTTTAAAATTTTAATTTTTTTAATTTAGATTTAACCCATAAATAAATCTACAACCATTTCTTTTAGTTCAAAAAAATCTACAACCATCTTGTATTTCATTTTTTTTCTTTAATACCTTCTCCTTTCCTTTTTTGAAAAAATAAAAAAATAAAAATTTCCCTTTAAAATATTTTTCATTTACAAAAGAATTATAGAAGTTGAGAAGTGCAGTAGTTGAAAGATGGATGGAGTTGATTTCAAGTATGTAATATTTTAACAACAAATTTTAATAAATATACTTTAATTAAAAAGAATCCAATCAATATTTGATTATTAAAAAAGAATGCATTCAATATTTGATTATTAAAAATATAAAAATCTTAGATACTGAAGTAAAATAAAAATCTTAAAAATTTAAAGAAATTAATAGTGTAACCATCTCTTTTGATATGAGAATAGGCTAAATCATGCTAATTTTGTATTAAGATCACAGCACAGTGTACTATATTGATATATTGAGTACTATTATAATTAAAATGTTTAATACTAGATAATTAAGTGATAATCCATCACCATATATTAATTCATATATTTTATTATACCAAATCCATATAGGATTACCTTAATAAATTATACAGCATCATTTTTTAATTTTTTTTAAAAAAAATTGTAGTTTTTGTATAAATTTAGTATATTAAATATATATTAGTTGTATAGCGCTAGAAATATGGTATATTAGTTGTATAGTTTTTGATCCTTTATTATTTTTTTATTATTATCTTTTGTTATTTTGAGGATTTTTATGTTGAATCTAAAAAAAAAAAGTAAAATTTACTATTCAATTTCTTTTATAGAAAGATAACATATATCAATCAGCAGAACTAGATATCGCATTAGATAAATTTTTTAAGTCAAAGAAATTATAAATAAGTTAAAGAAAAAATTAAATATTTAATATTATATTAAAATTTAAAATTTTTATTATAAATTTTTATAAAAAAAATCTATCAAAATTTTATATTATTTAAATTTTAAATAATATTAAATTTATCAAATATTAAATTAAGATAAAATTAAAAATTAAAATTTTATTAAATTTATTACATATTTTTTTATTTTAATTATTCTAATTATTAATTTATTTATAAAATTTTATTAAATTAAATTTTACCAATCAATTTCTTTTATAAAGAGATCACATACACCATGAATAACCAATCAAATGAACAATAGTATTATACTTACTATTACAAATTATTAATATATATATTTATTTAGTTGTGACATAGTAATGTTTAATTTAAAAAAATTATGAGTTCAAATATTAATCTTAATCTCATTTTTTTAAAGACTTTTTAACCTATAACAGAATTATATAATCAATTAATTTTAATTTGATATTATTGAAGTCATCTATGATAAAATAAGATTATAAATTTAAATTTTAAAATTAAATTAGTTTAACTCATTGAAAATAGTTATACATAGGGTAAATTAATAAAATTCTAACCTCTATAAATTCTCATTAAATTTATAGAGGTAATTTCATCTTTTGATTCCATTATTGTTTTAAAAAAAAAATGTCATGGCGTTTTATATTTTTCCAATTAATTATTAAACATTATTAATATAAAGTATATATCCTTCTAAAAGGCCAGGATCAGTACTTTTAATATTCTGATATTCTTTCGTGTAGCCTTTAAATAGTATGGAACAAATTATAATTATTTAGCTTCAGAAATAAAATTAACCTATTAAAATACATGTGAAAGTGAACTCCACTAAAGAACAACATTGCACTGTAATTTCAGGAAAAAATCATTTAAAAAAAACTATATCAAGAAAGGAAGAAAGGATTCAATGTTTTTGAACTCTTAATTAATTAATTTCATAGTTAATTTTGAATTTTCATTAACTCTATATACATATATATATATATATATATATATTAATTTTATAACATCCAGTTGATTAATCACTTACATCTTCAAGATGATTAAAAATTTTCAAATCTCTCAACCTCATCTAACAGAATTTGTGATTTTTCAATTAAAACTTTCAGCCTCGCATGATTAATGTTCCCTTTTAACTTAATTATTATTTATCGATGATTGGAAGATCTTAAAAAGATAAGTACTAATAGATTTTTTCAGTTTGATCTGAAATAACAGTTTATGGACTTGCAAGAGAAAAAGAATGAGGGATTATTAAAATGCTATATTTTTTCAGTTTGATCTGAAATAACAGTTTATGGACTTGCAAGAGAAAAAGAATGAGGGATTACTTGGATACTATATTTAATTTTTCTCTAATAATTAATTTTTTTTATTTATTTTGATTTCATTAATAATTAATAGAATATACAAAGCAGAATGTTTTTATTATAACTTACTGAAGAAATGAAATTACAAATATTAGTACTAGTATTAATGGGCTTGCAAATGGAAAATTTTGTATCTGAGCAAGTGGTACTAATTAAAATAATAATAATAATAATAAATAATAATGATATTGAAGCTATTTTATTTTTAATAAATATTTTATTAGAAAGAGTAAATAACAAAATGATGAATAAAATAATATAAAAAAAATTAAAGTGTAGCTATTTTATAAAAAAAATGAAATGGTTGGAATGCGTAATTATCTGATGCCACTCAATTGTAAAGCTGTCAACTCTTATTGCTATGCGTGTGTATATATATATATAAAGTCCAGAAGATTTTAAAATAATCGTGTGGGCTTTTCGAAATAAGAGTCTGAGTCCCTCCCTCTACCTATTTTTTTTTTTAAAAGGACACGCTAATTTCTTTAAATAAATAAAACTATTCCCAATTTATATATATTCAGTTTATTGCACAGTTAAATACTTATTTATTTTCTCCTTCCCCTTTTCTTTTTCTCTGCATAAATAAAATCCGTTTTTCATATATTTGCTATTCTTAATTCAAGTCTATATTTCTGAGAACTGCTACAGAAGTTCCAAATTATGCACCAATAGACAATTAGGAAAAAATAAAATTCTTCATTTTATATTTAATTTTTTCTTCGATATCTTCCCTTTTTCTAAAAAAAATTAATTTCTAATATGTATTTTTTTAATACAATACCCATAATATTTAGCTATTCATAACTATCTATCTTTTACTTTGGGTATGATTCTATCTTTTATGATAACAATTATTTTCTATAATTTTCTTTGTAACGAAATCTGGGCTTGGTGAATATTGTAGCTAAGTTAAAATTTTGTGTTTATTTGCATTCGAGTTATTTATATGAACTTTATGTATTTATGAGCCATTCAATCTCTCTATGTAATCACTTTTATTATTATTATTATTTAATTATATACTTATATATAGCAATAACAAAAAATGATACATGAACTGCAGTAAAAAAAAATTAATATATTTACCTTATTATAGCCTTTAATTATTGAAAAAGGTTGAACACTGCCTGCACCTAATAAAAATTTAAGTTTCTCTGTAATTTTCTCTTCCAAAAAACTATTCTAAATTTTCATTCAATACTCATATTTTTTTTTGTAAATTTTCTATCTTCTTTTTTTTTTCTCAGTCTTTTTCTTCACAACATCTCTTTTTATTGTGTTTTTCTTGGTCTCTTTATATCGAAAAAATTTTCTATTGACTATTTTTTTTCAAAAATTATGGCAAAAAATATTGCAGAAAAGTAAAATTATTATTTTTTTCTTATTTTAAGATATTTTTGTCGATATAATTATTGTATATTTGTATAATAAATAAAATTATATAAATTTTATCAATAATTTTATTTATTTTTTTAATTGTTGTCTCAATATTATTATTATTATTTAAAAAATATATATCACAACAGTTGCCCTCCTTTTATATACTTTAATTAATTAAAATTGTGTAAAAAATTAGTAACTAATTATTTTTTAAGATTTGATCACAGCACTTAAAGCTCAAAAGGAAAAAAAGAAATTAATAATAATAATAACAACAGCAATAATAATAATAGAACACAATGTTTGATCACAAAAACACATATTGAATAACATCAGGGACCTCCTTTTTAGAAAACAAAAGGAAATAAATATATAGTTTGATTCTAAAAATATCTAAAGCTTGACTTTAAAGGTTTGATTCTAAGAGTGTCTAATATTCGATATTATGAATTTTTAAAAAATAAAAAAAAACTTAAGACTTGACCTTATGAGTTCTTAATGCTTAACATTAAGAATTTCTAGGAAAAAGAAAAATGAAGCATAAGACTTTGACCCTATTAATGCATAATGCTTGATATTATGAATTTTTTTTTAGCAAATGAAAAAAAAATTGTAAGACTCGATCTTAGAAATATCTAAAACTCAATTTTAAAAAATGAAAAGAACTCAAGACATGACAATGAGTGTATCTAATGCTTGACATTAAGAATTTTAGAAGGAAAAAATAAACCTAAGACTTGATTATAGTAATATTTATTGCTCAATATTAGAGATTATTTTTTTCTTAGAAAATTAAAAGAAATATAAGGTTTGACCTTATAAATACATAAAACTCGACTTTAGGAATGAAAAGATAACCCAAGGCTTGACCCTAGGTAAATCTCATATTTGTCAATAGGAGCTTTTTTTAATAAATAAATAAAGATAAATTCAGATATTGACTCTAAGATCACTTAAAAAATAATTTTATATGCATGCTCTTTTGATTGTATTTGAGAATTTGAAAACTAGCTTTTTTTTAAAAAAAATTCCTTAAAACTTGTATGCTATTTTTGCATGGTTTCATCTAAATGCTTAAACAAAGTGTTAATTTACTTTTAAAATTGACTTTTTGCGTTAAAAAAATTTTTAAAAGAAAAATATAATATTGAAACTACAATAATTCCTTAATCTGAAACAAATCTGATACTTAACTCTTAGTTATGTGATCTTTAAAATGTCTTCTTGAGTTCTGTTCAAGCAACAACTACGGATCATAGAACAACTCATCTGTTATTATCTCTATAAGTATCTTATTAGCACTTCTTTCATCATCATGGCATACTATTTTCATTCTAAGTTTATAATTTTTTATCTCACATACAGATATACTAAGCTTAGTTTTTACCATTTTTTAGCATTGTGCTTCCTTTTTCAAGTATTTTAAAAATAAATTTAATAAAATATATGCTTTTAAGGTATAAATTAGACTTATTTAGTTTGATTTATAATTTTTTGGTAGTTATTTTCTCAATGGTTATTTATTTTTTTGAAAGCTAAAAATATATAAGAAAAAGAAAAAAATTATTAAAAAAATAATAAATTATATAAATCTGATGATCATAAACTTGAATTTACTTTAATAGTCCTTAACTATGTTTTTCACGTCTTCTTTTCTTCTTCTCCTTGTAACTTTAAGCATAATACTTTTTCATGGCATCTGAGTTCACAGGATTCGGCAAATCTTCTTCATCCATATTAGTTAAAATAAGAGCTTCTCCAGAAAATACTCTTTTCGCGATGTATGGACCTTCATATTTAGGAGTCCATTTTCTCCGAGGGTCTTGATGCTTAAGAATAATATTTTTTAGCACCAACTCTCCTTCTTGAAACTCTCTTGCTTTCATTTTCTTTCCATGGGCCTTGATAAGTCATTTCTGATATAGTTGACCATGACATAAGACCGTCAATATTTTTTCTTCGATAAAGTTTAACTGATCATAACGACTTTGTACCCATTCAATATCATCGAGCTTAGTTTCTGTAATAACTCTGAGAGAAGGAATCTCAACTTCAATGGATAACACAGCCTCCATACCATATACTAAAGAGAATAGTATTACTCCAGTAGATGTTCTGACTGTGTTTCTATATCCATGAAGAGTATAATGAAGCATATCATGTCAATCTTTATACATTATTGACTTTTTCTGAATTATCTTCTTAATATTCTTATTGGTTGCTTCAACTTCACAATTAATCTTTGGACGATATGAGGAGAAATTATGATGTTTAATTTTGAATTTTGAGCACATCTCTATTATATCCTTATTTCTAAAATTCTTTCCATTTTCGGTGATAATACGCTCGAAAAGACCATATCGACATACGATATTCTGTTTAAGAAATTTTAAGACCACATTTTTTATCACATTGGCATAAGAGGTTGTCTATACTCATTTTGTAAAATAAATCAATTGTTACTAGAATGAATCTATGTCCATTAGAAGCTTTAGGTTATATTGGGCAAATCACATCCGGATCCCATATAGAAAAAGACCACGTGGAAATCATTATATGCAATGGTGCTGGAGGAGCGTTGATATCATCAGTGTATATTTGGCACTTATGACATTTTTAGATATAGTTAATGTAATCAGATTCCATTTTCAACCAGAAAATAACCCATTCTGAGAATTTTAAGAGCCAACATATGTCCGCTTGGATGTGTACCATAAAATCTTTCATGAATTTCTTTTATTAATTTTTAAGTTTTTCTTTCATCCACATATCTAATCAGTATTATATCATAATTTTTTTTGTATAAGACATCACCACTCAAAAAAAATTTATTGTTAATCGCTGAATGATTCTTTTATCAGTGCCTGAGGCTTCTTGAGGGTATACCCTATTTTTGAGATACTGCTTGATATCATGAAACCATGACTTACCATCACGTTCTTCTTCAAGGTACAGTTATTTATCTAATTTCTTAATAAATATTTTTAACAATAAATTTTAACTTGTAAAAATTTACTAAGTATTTATAATATTTCTATACGTAATTATATTATTTTACTTTATCTATTTTAATAATTTATCACTAATAATATTTACTGATTAACTAACTTATTCATTTATGTATCGGATAATATTAATTTAATTTACAATATATATATATATATATATATATTCTTGGCTTTAATAAATAAATTTTTTACTAATAATGACCATGCTAAAATAAGAATAATAATAATATTTACTTAATTTTTTCTATTTTATTATAGTTTGTGATACAAATAATATTTACTTAAATATTATTATTATATTATTAATATTATTTTATTATTTAAAATTGCTTATTTACTTTTAATTTAACAATTGTAATTTATATTGATAATAGTGTACAATTTATTTACTTAATATTACTTTATTTTTTATATCCCACAATTATTTATAATAAAGCCACACAAAAAAAATATAATATTATTATTAATATAATTAAAAATAATTATTTAATTACTGTTATTTTAAAATTAATAACTTATGTTAAATTTATTATTCAATTATATTAGTGATAATAATAGAAAAAAAATATAACTATTTAAGTATATATCTAATAGACTATTTTATAATAGTAACTATTTTAAGCAGATACTTAGTAATAGCAGTTATAATATTAAATATTTAATTATAATAATAATTATAAACTTTTAGTTGAGTATTCATTTAATTATATACATATATATTTAATATTAATAATAACAGTAGTAATAATAATGATATTAATTATTATACTAATTTTAAAAATTACTAATATGGATAATATTTTAGTTAAAATATTTTACTATTACAATACTAACAATATTATTAATTAATTAATTAATTGCTACTTAATATAATTTATATATATTAATAATTACCATAGTTCATGCTTAAATAAAATTAATATTAACCTAATTATTATTATTATAATAATAATAATAATAATAATAATAATACAAATCTTAATTAACAATTTGTTTTATGATTTTCTATAATTTTAAGTTATATTTAAATTATCACAGTTAATTAACTTAATTTAATTTATAAATATTTCAATGATCTTAATTCATTTTACAATTAAAATTCTTATGTGTAATAATTAATAATAATATTTAATATATCTTAATTTAACAAACTATTTACTTATTATCTTTTAATTAATTTATTCATCTCATAATATACTTTATATAAAAAATACCACCCATTTATTTTGTAACTTGCTAATAAGAATTATGATTCAAGAATTGAATTTAGTTTTACTATAAGTATTTTTATTCTAAAATTAATATACATATATATACTTATTTTTATTATAGTTAACCAATAAACAACTATATGAACATATTTATTAACGGAAATTCATAATAAATAATTCTTAAATTTTTACTAACTAATAACTAACTAATTCATATTTTATTAGTTCAATTTATATTTATTAATTTGTTCTATAATCTATTAATAATATTTAATATTTAATTTATTTTAATTGTACTTAGTATTAATATTTTTATTTTAATTTACTGTCTATATAATTTTTTTTATAATATAATTTTTTTTCATTCTAATTTCTCTTTTAATAATAATAATAATAATTAATCAACTATAACTAAATTTTTAACTAATTTATAAATATTTATTATTTTTACCAATTTTCTTTATTAATTTCTTTTTTAATCTATTAAATTTATAAATTTAATTATTTATTTTTATTCTAATTCAAATATTATTTTCCTTTAATTATTTCTTATTTATCAAAATTTCTATTTAAATTTTATATTCTAAATTTCTTATAAATTTAAATTTTAATTAATTAAAAATTATTTTAAAATTTCCTAAATACATATATATAATTTTTTTATACCCATTTATAATTCACATATAATATACCAAATCGAAGATTAAGACGAAAAAATTCTAAAAATGCAAGTGTCGCCGGAAAAAATCGTCAGAAAGTGGTTGAAAATGGCTTTCGAAAATAATGTTGGCGTGAGTTTCAGTCAGGCAATCGGACGGCACGTGCGATGCTCTCAGGTCACGAATCACAACATTTTTTATGGCATTGAAAAATTCGTTGAGTTAACTTTTCTGGTGACCGGAGCGTGTTACGTGACGGTGGCCGAAATATGTTGGATGTAGCTAATTAAGTTTACTGCTCTAAGTTTTTATCCCTCTCCCCCATTATTGTTTAGCTGCCTCTGATTTAAAATCACAATCTCTCTCTCTCTCTCTCTCACGTTTTCTCTTTTCTTTTCCTTCTTTTTTTTTTCTTTTTTTAGCCAGATTTTTTTCTTTCTTCTTTAATTAATAACCTATTCAAATTGAAAAAAAATTTAATGCTAAGACCACTTAAACCCTACTAATTTCATAACTGATGATCCATATTTAAAGTTATATTTTTACCTAATTTATATTATTTATATTATTTTTTATTTATTATTATTTATATTATTTATATTTTTTTGGTATTACTATACTATTTATATTATTTTTATTTATTTTTATTTATATTATTATTTATTATTTTTTTGGTATTACTATACACTCCACTATATATATTATTAATATTACTATTTTGCCTAATTATTTCACTTATTATTATTATTATTATTATTATTATTATTATTATTATTATTATTATTATTATTATTATATAAAAATTACAAAATATTACATTCAAAGTTGTATCAATTAGGTATATGAACTTTGTTGTTTATTCTAAATCTATCCAATCTTACTTACTCATATAAATTTATTGACATGTCATAATGATGTTGTTTTAAATAATGTAAATAAATTGGTGACATGAAAAAAATGAAAGAAAAACTGTCATATCTATATCCAACTTTTTTCACATTTTTAATTATATACTACTTTTATTTTTTAATTTTTAATTTTAAAAATATTTTTTAAATAATAAAAAATTTTAAATAATTTAATTTTCTCTTAAAATTTTGAGTCAAGAGATGAATTTAGTAATAGGAGTGCCCAAACATACCTAATTATATAAGTGACTCAAATTAATTAATAATTTTTCAATATAATTAGATTTAATTAATTATATGATATAATTAAAAATATTGGTTTATATTTAAGTTAATGAAAACCTAGTTTTAATTTTTTTATATATTTTTAACAATAAGAAATTTTTTTAATTTCTTTTGCTATCATTGAAAACAATAAAAATTATATATAAAGTAAAAAAATTATGATTTATATCTTAAAATAACTAAAACTAATATATAGTGTAAAAATAATTTTAATATTTAAAATATATACTGTTAATTTTTATTTATTTTATAAAAATCAAGTGTAAAAAATTAATATTTAATTTGAGTTTTTTTATTTAAAAAAATTACATTATACTATGTTTGATAACTACTTAATAATATATTAAAATATCATTTTTAACATTTTTTCATTCATTTAAAATTTATATTAAAAAAATATGATTTGTTAATAAAAATAAATATAGAAGTACAAACATATTAATTAGGATCAATTTTATAAACTAAATAAATAATAAATAAAATATAATTGAAATTTATATACCTTTAAAATTATGATAGAGTTGAAAAAGTGACCTAAATTAGGAATAAATATGACAATTTTTCTTTAGTTTTTCTTTGTCATCAATTCATTTTTATTATTTAAAGCTATATCATTATAACATATCAACAAACTCACATAAATACACAAAATTAGTTAGATTTATAATATAAAATAAAATTCATATACTAATTTGATACAAATTTGAAATTGAGATATAATTAAAAAAGGGGAGAAAGTATAAAAATGTCTTTGAAATTTGCATAAAGGTGTGGATTGGCTCTTAAATTTTGTTTTGGCTTATTTATAACATAAATTTTTAAAAAGCAGATAAACTAATTATTTTTTAACAGAAAGTTAACAACTTTTAAATATATGTTTAGTTTTCTATTAGAATATATAAATATGTCCCTTAAGTTTATATTAAAATAAGGATTTGCACTATTTTTTTTGCTCAATTATACACTAAGATGATATTTTCACTTATTTATAAATGAATCAAATATATTTAAGAGTGTTTTATAATTAATAATATTTTGATTAAAATTATTATTTAATACTTTTTTCTAATGAACCTTTAAAATTATTAATTCACATTATATGTATATATACATATTATATTAGATGTATTATGTCATTAGAAGTATATATTTAAAAGATTTTCTTAAAAATATAAAAAAAATAAAAATATTTTGAAAATATCTATTTTAAAAAAAAATTGCTCCTAATTTTCAATTGAAACTATTTTTATTTTAAAAATATCAAACTTTAAAAATATACCCTATAATTAATCATTTGAAATTATCTTTTATTTTAAAAATATTAATTTTTAATTTTTAAATTGAAAATCAAAAGCAATTTTTTTAAAAAAAAATGGATACTTTAAAATATTTTTAGTGATTAAGCACCTATCTTATAATATAGGAAGCCAAATATTTAAATAATGATATATTTTATTTTAAATATTTTTTTGAACGTTATTTTAAATAATTTTAGATTTGGAAAAAATGAAGAATCCAATAATGAAATTGTGATATTATATTGCAGAACAAATTAATGTGGATGAATTATTAGATAGAATGTAAAGTATTTAAGAATATGTGGGTCTGTGGGACTTGCATGTTTATGAAGGGGAAAAAAATAATTTCTCAATTTCAAAGAAAATTTTATTTAAAAATTGTAGAAAATAAGGCAGAAGGTTTAATTTTAAGGATTTAGGGATGGAAGCAGAAGGTTGAGTTTTTTGTTTTTTTTTCCTTCAATAAGAAGTTATATACATATATATATATATATATGTATGTATGTATGTATGTATGTATGCATGTATGTATGATGAAACTAAATGCAAATATCTTTAAAAATTTAGATAAATATTTGGATATAAGTAATAAAAAAATTGTAATGAAAATGAACTGAAAAGAGAAAATAATGATATTGCAGGTTCCATTTTATGCAGTAGGTCAAATGACAGGAGCAATAAGTGCATCATTTACATTGAAACCGTTACTTCACCTAATAAAACGAGTCGGGACAACTTCAACTTCAGGCTCTGATATTCAAGCTCTGATCATGGAAATTGTTGTCACTTTCTCTATGATGTTTGTCACTTCAGCTGTGGCTACTGATACTGAGGCTGCAAGTATATCTTACATATCGATACCCAAATTTATGTTTTTAATTTTCATGTTTCAATTAATACATTTTGATTTAGTCATATTTAAATTGTTTTTGTACTCAATTTACATTATATATATATATACATATATATTTTCGTATGTATATATATATTTTTTGGTTGCAGATAGGAGAGTTATCAGGCATGGCAGTTGGTTCTGCAGTATGTATAACATCCATCTTGGCTGGGTAAGCCCAATTAAAAAAGTTAAAAAAAAAATGAACACTTCATGACTCGAATATGATTCTGCATGTGCACAAGTCATTCACCATTAAAATCTTTCACGTGTCCAAATCTTAAATATATCCATTTATTAAATAAAATTTTATTAAACCGTTGCAAGAATTAGCTGAATAGCAACTTAGCAAGTATATCAGTCCAAAGATTCAATATTAAAATTAAATTAGTCGTGAGTTGGTATTTACATATAGTTTGATTAAAAATTATTTAATATATGTAAGAACATTATTCTATTAAATTCAAATATTAGTTTTAAATAATTTTGAATATGAACAGATATATACGTATCATATCTATTATATATATATATATAGGTGAACTAATAATTAAAAAAATTATATTTTTTTATTGTGTAGATAATTTTAGTTAAAGATGATTTCTTTTAAAAAAAAATAACCGTTACCTTTGTTTTAATTTTCGAGGGTCCAGCAGGAACTTTATAATTTTGCACATTTTTACATTGGTCCACTGGTTCTCAATAACTATCCTTCCACAAAAAATTATACCTTATATTTGAGACGGAGTGAAAGGGAGATGGATAGAGTTAAAAAAAAAAGTGAAGAAAAGATAAATTGTCTTATTCAGGAAGATAATAAATAAATAAATAAATAAGATTTTATAAGTTTAATGAAGGGTTAAAGAATATTATCTTTTCACGTAAATTTTAACACCTAATTTTGGGATATTAAAAGTGTTGTAGCTTTTATTTTTCATTTGTATTCTTATAATAAATATTTTATTACGTAAATATCTATTATATATTCATCTTTTTTGTAGAGAAAGAAAAAATATTTTAATAGTTTCAAAAATATTATTATGATTACACTATTTCTAAATTAACATTATAATTAAAAATAATTTTAATGAATTATATAATTATAATAACTAGTTTAATATATAAATTGATATTTTAATCAATTAATATTAAGTTTTACCTTCCCTTATCTTTCACCAAAACAATATAAAAATATAAATCCTTTTTTACTTTATTTAACTTTACATTTCTTTACTTTATCCTACTTCATTTAACCCCAAACATAGCGTAAGTTTCATATATAAAAATCACAGTCTATATTAACAAATGTCTAGTGATGATCAGACCAGTATCAGGCGGATCTATGAACCCAGCAAGGACGCTAGGACCTGCAATTGCTAGTGCTCACTATAAAGGCATATGGGTTTACATTGTCGGACCAATGGCAGGAACTCTGCTTGGAGCATGGTGTTATTACTTTATTCGATTCACTGATAAACCACTCCATGCTCCACCTTCGTTTTCCCTCAAAGTTCGCAGAATGAGAAGAAATGTTGAGCATTCTCCCAATAAAGACCCACTTGGTGCTCTGTGAAACTACTGCTACTGTCATGAGAAATTGTGAGAAAATGACTATACCCTACGTCATATGATTCCACACATGCATTTTCTTTCTATTGTTCTAGAGAGGATAATATATAATGTCTGTATGATAAGTTCACTATGTATAGCAGATAAAGAACAGACGGCCAATGAGGCAGCATTCTCATATCAAGAAAAGGTATATCCATTATCCAAAGACCATCTAAGAAAAAGGTATTAGATTTACGGACAAATATATGTATATAATAATTATGTCATGTGTTATCATAAAAGATTTGATCCAAATATTAGAAGTGATCTAATTTTATTTAAGATTATATAGTGGATCTAATTCATATCAGAAAGTGTGATTTTATATGTGTAGATACAATATTATATAATTTCTAAGTTTATGATGAGTTAAATTAGAAATAAGAAAAATGTGTACTAATATAATTAGAGTTATGGTTTTCAAATTATACAAATATTTTCAAATTATACAAATATTTTCTTTTTTGATATTTTATCATTAAAAAAGAGAAATCATTTTTTCAAAATTCATATATGTCAATTTAGAAGGTCAATAATCTCAAAATTCAAGTTCTTAATTGACAATATAGATTTAGATATATTTTTATATATTTAGTTTATATTTATTGATGATTTGATATGATTAGTCTTGGCTAGATTGAAATATAAAGTTTTTTTTTTCTAATAAGTATTATCGGATTTATTCATGTTGAATCATTAAAAAAATTTATGAGGTTACTATGTTTATATTTGTTCGGCCATATAAAATTATTAGCTTCATTTTTTTTGCAGTTCTTATTCGGTTTCTTAGTATTATTTTTTATCAAATCCCTGTTGCAAAGTGTTGTATAAAAAAAATAAGATTATATGTTTTTCGCGGACTAGCTTTGTTTTTGGGTATGCCGTGTTCATAAAATTTGCTTGCTTCAATTTATATGCATGTATACACAAAGAGTAGTTGACGTATTGCCATCTGACATGGATATAGAAGCTTAATGCTATACAATTAAGTGCAATATCATTATATATATTGGTTTTGAAGACATTCAATGTTGTTGCTATTTGTAATTGTATATATGCTTGATTGAATATATATGTTGGCGGCCGGATTACTGTTATAGTGTATACATAATATATATAATTCATTATATATTGGGTATATGGAAGGCAATATATTGGGTTATTAACAGTATCTATAAGTTAATATAGAACAAAATAAACTTTTGAGATTTTATTTGAGAAATTTAAGTTTAAATATTGGGCATATATATTGAGATAAATTAATAGGAAAAGATAAATTTTTACCCTTAATATTATAACGAATGAACACATTTGCCCTTAAAAAAAATTAGGATAAATTTATCAGGATTTTAAGAAAACCTAACAACTATTTCCCTCTCCCATTATCCCTCACACGTTAGAAATTTTGCAGCTAGTCTCAACTGTAGTGGACTCCACTATATTAAAATAATTAAACTAATATGGCCCACTATATAATAATTATATTATTTTTAATAAATATAATAATAGTATATTATTTTTAATAAATAATAAAAAATTTATAATAAGTAAAAAATTTAAAAATAATATTTTTTTAATATTAACGATAGTTATTTTTTAATAAATCATAAAAATATATAATAATATAACAAATTAATTATCAAACTAATTAATCATGATAATAAACTAATTAGTTTAAAATACTAATTAATTAATTATAATAATAAAAACTAAAATAATAAAATAATAAAATTTTTATTTAAGTTTATATTAATTATTTTTTAAAAATAAATAAATAAGATAAAAATAAATAATTAAAAAATTATTAATAGAAAAGTATTCTATATATTTTATATAATAAAAATATTTTTATTATAAATAAATAAAAGATTCTATGCCAAAAAGTTAATTTTTAATTTAGTTAGATAAATAAAAAAATATGGATTACTATTAAATATTTTAATACAATTAAATATTTTGTAATGTATAATTAAAAAATGGTGATAATCAAATTTTAGTATGAAAAAATTGAATTCATGCTAAAATTCAAAATTTTAATATATTGTAAGTTAAATATTTAATCATTTCATTTTAATTCTTTTCATACTATTACTAAATAACTATTCATTTTAAGTATTTCAGTTAAAAAAAATTAAATTCATGCTAAAATTTGAAATTTTAATGTGTTATAAGTTAAATATTTAAATTTAAAATTTTAATATTGTAATACCCTGTATTTTTTTTAAAATAAAAATTAAAAAAAGAAAAATAATAAAAAATAATAGTTAGAAGGTTAGAATTTTTAATAAATTGGTGCAACAATTAATAAGAAACAAATAAATAATTATATGACATTAATCATGATAAATATTAGATTAAAAAATAAATAAACAAACATATAAAATAATAATAGTAATAATAATTAAGTTGATGTTAAAATAATAAAATTTAAAAGAATTTAATTATTATTAGTGGATATAATAGTAAAAGTTACCAAAGATTTAATTATAATTGTTAGTGGAAACAATTAGGTAAAAAAATAAAATAAAATATTTTTAAAAGTGGAGAAAATTAGGTAAAATGTATTATGAATCATCAAAATTGGATGATGACTAATTGTTAATAGTTATAATTGTTAATGGTTATTATGGTAATTATTAAAGGAAAGAAAGATAGACACAAAGAATGAGAAAACGTGTGAGAGAGAGAAAGAGATAGAGAAAAGGAAAAGAGAGGAAGAGGGCTATTCTCGGAGCAAAAAAAATTGAGAATATTTTGGGTTAAGATGAAATTTTTCTTTGGAAAGATAATAGCTAATCAAAAGAACTTCAAAGAGGTGAGAGTTCTAAAGATTTTTAATTTAAAAGCTTTAGAAAGATAAAATTTAAATTAACTTATAAGTTATTATTTATATTCAATTAGATTTAAGGGAAAACTTAATTGATAAAGAAGATAAAATAGTAAAGAATTGATTGATAATGCATACTGGAATTTTCTATTTCTATTATGTAAAGTGCGTTGAATGAATTTTTAGATTAATCTAGAGAAGCTCAATGAGTATGAAATTTTAACTGAGAGTTTATCAATGTATTAAGAGTTGATTTATAAAATTTTATAATTTTTAAAAATAATTTACTATTTAATAAAAATATAAAAATACAAACTGTTAGAATCTATCTAGTAATTCAGAATCTATAAAAGTTGAGAAACCTATTTAAAAACTGTAATGCTCCAATCTAGACAAATTTAAAATTTTACATACAAGATCATATATATGTATAGGAGATATGATTATAGTTTTATAAATTTTAATAAAGATTTATTTATAAAAATAAAATTAAATATTAACACTGCCAGAGTATTAAATGAAAGAACAGAATCAGTAGGATTGATTAAATATAATTTAAAATATAGAAAATGAAATTATAAAATTCTGATATTTAAAATAAAATATTTTATACATGTCTATGTTACTTAGTAAAAATTTAATGAATTTTTATAAATGTTTGTACCTAGAAAAATTTAAAAAATGAGTACTGCCAGAAGAAGTGTTAAAGAAACAGAATATCTAGGTTTGGAAAACCTAATTTAAAATATAGCAAATGAATGTAGAAAAATTTAAAATTTTATATAGAAGTCTATATATGTGTTTAGTATACATGATTAAAATTTTAAGTGAATATTTAAAGATGAAACAAAATTTAAAAATTGAGACTACCAAAAAAGTTAAGAAATCCGATTGATATATGGAGATTGAAGAATAAATTAATGGTTTATATATATATATGTGTGTGTGTGTGAATATATATGAAATTAGGAACTAATTTATAAATTACTATGTTATTATTATTAAGTAATAATTTTATAAATTGAAGTATTTATTTATTTAAATTATAATTATTATTAATATTATTATCAAAATTTATAGAGTAATTAAGATTATTATTAATAATACTAAATTGAAATAAAGATAATTAAAAAATATATTAATTAATTAATTATTATTATTAAATGAAAAATTAAGATAAAAGATAATTAATTGGTGTAGACAGTAAATATATAAATTAAAATAAAATATTAAGTATTTAAAACTCTAAAGATTATTAGTAGATTGAAGAATAAAATAATATATATATACATATATATTGAGTTGATAAAACTAAAAATTAGTAGATTGTTGTTAGTTAATAAATATTATCTTTAAGAATTTTAGTTAACATATAAATATATATAGTTGTTTAATAATTAATTAATTAGAATGAAAATAACATATATACGTATATTAGCTTCTGAGTAAATATATTTATAGTTAAATTAAGATCAATTCTTGAATTATAAATTTTGTTATAAAATAAATTGGTGGTACTTTAGATATAAAGTTATAAATAAAAATATTATGAGATAAATAAATTAATTGAAAGATAATAAATAAATAGTTTATTAAATTAAGATATATTAAATACAAATATTAAATTAGTATTTATAAGAGTTTTATTTGCAAAATAAATTAAATTAATTAAAAATATTTATAAATTAAATTGAGTTATTTAATTATTAAATGATTAAATTAGGAGGTAAATAAAATATAAATTTGAATTTATAGAAAATTCTAAATCCAATTGTTAATTAAGATTTATATTGTTATAGTTATAATAATTAAGTTACTATTATTTAAGCATGAACTATGAAAATTTTAAAAATATAAATTATTTTAAGTAGCAATTAATTAGTAATATTGTTAGTATTGTAGTAGTAAAAGTATTATAAATATTTATAAATATTAGTAATTTTTAAAACTAGTATAATTATTAATTTTCTTATTTTGACTATTACTATTATCTTTATATATATATATATATGTATATGTATATATATATCTACTAAATGTTTATCTAAATGGTTAAGTTATTATTATTATTATTATTATTAATATAATTGAATATTAATATATATTGACTATTATTAAACTATAGTAATTATTAAAATATAATTTCAAGTAGTAGTTAAATATTAAGATTTGTTATGATTATGGTAATTATATATTATTATTACTAAGTTTATTATTAAATTTATTATAATTATTATTATCAGCAAATATTAATTTTAGTATCAATATTGTTAATAGTTTTACTATAATTATTTTTTTATTATTGAAATTTAATACGATAAAATAAGAAAAATTAAACTAAATGATATTATTCTATTTGAAAGATATATTTAGTAATTATATATATTATTAAATATATTTTCACTATCATTGTGATTGTAATAAGTTAATATTTTTGGAGAATTAAAATAAATAAATTATCAATTATAATTAAAGGGTCATTATAAAACTATTCTTTTAGAATTATTCAATATTAATTTAGTATATACTTTAGATATTAAATAAATAATTTATAAGTAAACTAAATAAATATTATTAGAAGTTTAATAAAATATATTTATTAGTAATATTATAATTATAATTATAAGAACAAAATTAATTATATATTAAAATATTTTAATTACTTAGTATTTTTGTTGAATTATGATAAGTTAAAAATTGCTATATAGGATAATTAGATAAATATTATCAAAATTTTGTTAAAATTTAAGATTCGTTTTTATATATATCTCATATCATGCTTATCATAATAGTTAATAATTTTAGAATAATTTTTAGTTAATAATTATTCTTATATTACTCTAGTAGTTGATACAACAACTGAAATAAAATTATAGAAGTTATCAAGCTAATTATATAAATTTAGCTTTTGCCCAAGATGAGTGGGTAAATATATAACATTGTATTTTTAAAGTATTATATATATTTATGAATTTAGAAAAGAAATTACAGAATTCAAAATAATGATTTATTTTTGAATGATATTTATTTTTTTTATAAAGTGAGAATAAATAATGATAATTTGAATTTTGTTTATATATGTGATTGATTAATTATACTGTGTTGGATAAATAATCTATATACACTCTTATTATAATCCTGCGAGATCGCACATTGGTGATGGGTGTTTATACAAATTTAAATATTTTATAAATTTATTGTCGGGATAATTACTTTGCATATGTGTACTGAAGTTATATCTCTTTAGGCTTGTAAGATAAGTCATCATACACTCTTAGATTGAAGTTAGATCAGTATAAATTATATTTGAGTGCATATAAAAGATACATAAATTGAATTATTTCTGATTTCTCTGAGAACTAAGAAATGTATGAAAGTTATAATTTTTAAAAATTAATTATTTAGTTGATTAATTATTAAATATATATATATATAGTATTATTATTATTAAACCTTATTTGTTCTCCTTGTTATATATTTATCTATTCACTGAGTAGTTGGACTCACTCATTTATTATTAACATTTTCATATACTATATCAACTTGATAGATTTTAGTGGAATGTAAACTCTTATATTTGAAATTATTCTGTATATAGAAGAGGTTGAGCCAACATATTAGTATTTTTAGTTTAATTTTAGTTTAGAAATTATTTAAATTTTTATAAATTATCTTTAATGATGTAGATAGTGAAATAAATATTATAAATGATTATATATTTGTGAGGAATAATAAATAAATAAATTATGATATGAGATTTATAGCAACTCAAGTCTGCTTTAGCTTTGGAGAGTTATGGTGTGACAAATATATTATAAGTTAAATATTTAATTATTTATTTTTAATTTATTTAATTATTTTAAAACAAATAATAAATATAAACATAAATAAAAAAAATTATTATTTTAGTTTTCATTTTAATTAATTTGTTTACTATTTTAAATTAATTAGTTTATTGTTATAATTAATTATTTTGATAATTAATTTTTTATATTATTAATTTTTTATTTTTTATTAAAAATAACTATTATATTATTATATTTATTTTAAAAAATAAAATAATCATTGGACCCCATTACTTGAGTTATTTTAATATAGTGAAACCCACTGTAGTTAGAGCTAACGGCGAAAATTTCTATCGTTTGAGGGGTAACGGGAGTGGGACAAATTTGTTAGGTTTTGTAAAAATTCTGATAAATTTATCCTAAAATTTTTTTTAAGGGTAATTATATACCTTCGCTATAATATTAAAGGCAAAAATATATTTTTTTCCTAAATTAATTAAGCCATGTCGCCAAAGTGATCTCTGTAATAAAATTAATTTGTTTTAAAAAATATAAATAATTGTGCACATGTAATTAATATATATTGATTGGCCCAAAAGAAATTTCATATTTAATATAATTACATGGGCATTTACAGTAATAAGCTTGTGATAATTATTTATTTTAACATATAAATAAATAAATTGACCCAAAAGAAATTATTATTTGACATGTTATTTTATCATCAGTGATTGATTACTACATCAAGATATCACTTACAAATTAATATTTTATCCAAAAAAATGTTAGAATGTCTGGTATCTTGAGATAGGATTCATCTTTATTTAAATTTATTATTCCATTTCAGTTGTACTTTGGTGTTTATGTGAGCTTGTTTGTTTTATTTTCTTTGCTTCCTATTTAGTTTATGCTTCTGCTGGTAATACAGCTATTAGCTTCAACTCCATTCCTATGTTAAATGACATGAATTTTAAGGTATGATTAGAGAGTGCACTAATCACTCTTAGAATTAAAAATTTGGACCTTGCATTAGGGGTGGCAAAATCCACTGATCTCACTAATAAAAGTACCTCTGATGAAAAGAGAGAGATAAAAAAGTTTAATCGTATAAGTCTGAAGATCATTAAGTGTGCCATTCCAGAAGCTTTTAGAGGGACTATGTATAATCAAGTGGATACGGCTAAGGTTTTCCTTGAGAATCTTGAGAAAATATTTATCAAGAATGAAAATGTTGAAATTATTACACTCTTAGTGAAATCAATTTCTATGAGTAAGAATGTTGCGGAAACAATGCTTCTTAATTTTATGTGTTTTGAGATTAATTTGATATTAGTACCTAAACACACACATTGAATAGATACTGGTGCAACAACACACATCAGTGTATTTATGCAAGGTTGCCCTAATTATTAAAAGCCTAATGATGATGAAAGATGCATATATATTAGTGATGGTAAGTTGATAAAGGTTGATGCAATTGGGATATTTAGATTATTATTAAGAACTAAATTTTATTTGGAGTTGAATGAGACTTTTACTATATCGCCTTTTAGACAAAATTTAGTTTCTACTTCAGTATTGAACAAATTTGGTTATTGATGTTGTTCATTTGGAAATTAAAATTTTAATCTCTTTCAAATATCAAAATTAATTGGTTTCGGTTCTTTATTAGGTTAATGCAATCGATAAAAAACATAAATTAATCGCTGAGAATTCAACTTTGTTGTGGATAAGAGATTATATCATATCTCCAAGAGGATAATTGAGAAGTTTGTGTCTGATGTTATTCTCAATCCCCTTGATTTTTCAGATTTTGATATATGTATAAATTGTATTAAAGGGAAACAAATAAATATTAAGAGATATTATGCCAACAGAAAATTAGATGTCTTAGAACTATATATAAAAATATTTATGGGTCATTCCTTACGACTTCATAGAATGATCAACAATATTTCATAATATTCATAGACAATTATTCACAATGTGGTTATCTTTATCTCATTCATAAGAAATCATAATCCCTAGATATATTCAAAACTTATAAGGTAGGAGATGAGAATCAACTCAATAAAATGATTAAAAGTGTTAGATTTGACGGTGCTAGTGAATACTATGGCAGATATTTAGCATTTAGAATATAATGGTGCTCAGATGGTGGCACAACTCACTAGGATGGAGCAAGTACTGATGAATATAGCAAAAAGTTTAGAAGTCCAACTTCCCTAGCAACATTGATGTGCTTTTGATATCATCCTCCCTTGAAAAAATTCAAAGCGAGTCATCTATTCTTGTATTTCATTTATATATATTCTTATATTGAGGGCAATGCAAGATTTAAGTATGGTGGAAGGATATTCAAATATTTAGTTTCAAAGTTTTTAGGTTTTTATTTTTTTATGGAAAATTTTCAAAATTTATATGAAATTTTCTTAAGTTTTTGCTACTACCCTTACTGTAACTTTGCAATTCTAGATTAAAAGACACATTTTGTCTTTGAAATGATTCTATTGCAATGTTTTGGAAAACAAATTCTTATGGCAGCCATTAGCTAACTTTTTATGTTATTTTTTATTTTTTTCACTTGTTATGAATAGTCATTTTTATTGATATTTATATGAAATTTTTTGAGTTTTACCATGAAATAAATCGATTAATCAATATTAAATAGTCGTCAATGCATAGTTAGACTTCATATAACTATGCATTGATTAATCAATATTAAATAGTCGTCAACCCAATAGTTAAATATTGGGTTGCCACAATCTCATCTTTTAATAAATAAATTACATAACATAAAAATTAAATAGTTGTTACAACAATACACTAACATTAAGCAACGCATAACTCCTGCAACTATCAAAGTGGTCGTCTTTGTAACGGTAAAACTATGCATAACTATATGCTTTTCGATTCCATTTTCAAGTATTTTTGAACATCTGTTGGCCAACGGCTTACTTGTACCGTCATTGCACAACCAGTGCATAAAGTGGGCTCCGTTTTTTTTTTTTTTCTTTTGTTTTGATCCCAGCAATACTACAATTAAAAAAAAAATCATATACTCCTTCCGTTACAAGATATAAAAAAACTTCTCATTTCAAATATTAAAAAAATTTAATTATTTAATTAACAGATAAATTCTTACTATAAACTATTCATTTTACCCTCTATTTATACTAAATAACTATTAATTATTATAAAAATAAAAAATTAATATAATTATTAATTAGATCAAAAATCGTTGTAACTTAGCAAATATAAATAATTAAATATAAATATTGTTGATTATAAAATATTAAATAGGAGTATAATAGTGAGCTTATAATGTAACTATAATATAAATAAAATAATAAAATTATATTTTGAGATAAATAAAAAAAATATCTATATCATTATAAAACTGAGTAGTATAATAATTCTCCTTTGCGCTATTGTTGGAATTGATAAAGCAAAGGATAGAAATATAGCAGCAGAACAAAGAAGAGAAATAGGTTGAAGAACAATAGAAAGAAAATAAACATATGATAAAAATAAAGAAACAAGTGGTGGCAAGGGAATACTATAAATTTATATAAAATAAAATAAAATATAAAAAATGTTAAAATTGAAAAAAAAAAGTTAAAAGTGAAAAAAAGTAATAATAGTAAAATTGAGAATGATTTTTTTTTTTTGAAATAGATAATAAAAGCTGAAATATAGTATATGATTCCTCTTAATTGGCCCAAATATCAACGGCAAAATTACATTTCTTATTATTTTTATAATTTTTTTTTTATTTTTATTAAAGATATTTTAATTATTTTATAATAAATTTATAATAAATTCATAATAAATTATTTAAATTTATAAATTTATAGTAAATATATAAATATGGTATTTTTTAAAAAATATATAAAAATTTTTATAAATCTAAAAATATTTTTAAAATATAATAAATTTAAATTTTTTTTTATATTTTTATAAAGATCGCAATATTTACGGTGATGTAATTTTATTTAAGATTGTATAATGGCTTAATTTATATTAAAAAAATAAATTTATATGTATAGATATTATATTACATAATTTCTATTTTTATGATGAAAAAATTAAAAATAAGAAAAAAAAATTACACTCATCATTAAATCATTAAATTTCATTGACTTTCTGTTCAAGAAGGATATTTTCATCATTTACTGGGGTTTATTATTTTTAATTTATACCAGATTTTTGTATTTTTGTTTTAGAATTGCCATGATTTTAACCCTTCTGTTTTATTTATTTATTTTTTCTTTCTTCTCTAACGGCTACTGCATATCTAGGTCTAAGTATTTTGCGCGAGCTTTGAGCTTAGCATCTCGTTATTTATTTATTTATTATTTTCAATTTATCTTTTTTTTTTTCAGATAAATCGACGAATGACGTTGTTGTCGCCATGGTGGTGGTTGTTTCTACTAATCTTGGATTCTTAGAATCGGAGGAGGTCATCAAGGTAGATCTGAGGTCCTCGCCGGCGGCGAGAGAGTTATTCCTTTTCTGTCGGCATTTTAATTATTTTGGTCGTCAAAGAAAAAGAAAAAAACGTGAAAACTAAATCATTTGGGTTGATGGGATAGAGATCTATTTAAGATAAGGAATGGATCTAACCAGAAGCTTATATCTCATCTATTGCATCACGGACAACTTTCACAAAATCAGCAATGGTCGCAGCTGCTCTAATTCATTGTGTTTAGATATATGTTTCATTAATTCCGAACCTAATTTTCTTAGATTGAGGGCAACATAATTAACTGAGGCTAAAAAGTATATATGTATTATGTATCATACAGGTTTAAATATTCAAAGGCTCCCTGATAACAAGGGATTTACATAAATCCAAAATACATTTAAAGCTAACTAACTCAAGCTAATAATATTCAAACCAATATTATCTCCAATACCCCCTCTCAAGCTATGAATGCCATGGAATGATTCGTAGCTTGGCTTTGTGTTGGTGAAATCTGGCTGTGCTTAATGGTTTTGTAAAGATATCAGCTATTTGATCGAGTGACGAAATATGTTGAACACTGATTAAACCTTGCTTAACCTGTTCACGAACAAAATGGAAGTCTACCTCAATGTGTTTTGTTCGGGCCTTAAAACATGGATTGACCGCAAGATAAGTTGCGCCCATATTGTCAGACCAAATTACTGTTGGATTTTTGATTGGTTGCTTCAACTCTTTTAATAATGAACGAATCCATATTAATTCAGCTGTTGTGTTTGCCACAGCTCGATATTCTGCCTCCGTCGATGATCGTGCAACCGTTGGTTGTTTCTTAGCGGACCATGAAATCAAATTGGGACCAAAATAAATTGCAAAACCACCGGTTGAGCGTCTATCTTGTATATTTCCTGCCCAATCGGCATCACAAAAAGCTTGGAGTTGTGTATCCCGAGTAGCAGAAATAAATAACCCCTGGTTTAAAGTACCTCTGATGTAACGCAAAACACGTTTACAAGCTGCCCAATGCTCAGTTGTTGGTGCAGATAAAAATTGACATAGCTTGTTAACTGAAAATGCTAAATCTGGACGTGTTAAACACGCATATTGCAGAGCTCCAATCGTCTGACGATAAAGAATTGGGTCAGCTAATGGGTCACCATCTTGAAGCGTCAACTGGCTGGTTGTGGCCATTGGTGTTTGCACTGTGGTTGCTGCATCCATCTTAGTTTTATGTAGAAGATCCTGCAAATATTTTTTCTGGGAGAGAAGTATACCATTTTGCTGCTTATGAACTTGAATTCCCAAAAAATAGTGTAAATCACCAAGATCACGTAATTTAAATTCTGTAGAAAGTAGATGAATACATTCCCGAATCGCCTTTGAACAGCTACCAGTGATCACAATATCATCGACATACAATAAGATATAAAGAACCAGACCACTGTATTCTTTGATGAATAATGAGGAATCAGTATGAGATGCAGAGAAGCCAATGTGAATTAAATAAGAGCTGAGACATTGAAACCATGCTCTAGGAGCTTGCTTTAATCCATAGATAGATTTATGTAACCGACAGACATAACTTGGACACCGAGCATCAATAAATCCAGGGGGTTGAGACATGTATACCTTTTCATCCAAATAGCCATTTAAAAAAGCATTTGAGATGTCCAATTGACAAATGGACCAATGATTTGAAACTGCCAAAGAAAGGACCATTCGTATGGTTGTTGGCTTGATGACCGGGCTAAATGTAGCATCATAATCTATCCCCTCCACTTGATTGTAGCCTTTAGCCACCAACCGAGCTTTACAACGCTCAACACTGCCATCCGGATTCCGTTTAACCTTAAACACCCATTTGCAGCCAACAATATTAGTGTTTGAAGGTTTAGGAACCAAGTCCCATGTTTTATGTTGAATCAATGCTGTGATTTCCCGACTCATCGCTTCACGCCAAGCTGGTTGTTTCATTGCCTGTGAATAGCAAGTGGGTTCAGTAACATCAGAATTCACAACAGTATGATATGCAAAATTTTTCTTCTTAGGATGAGGCCGAAGAACCATAGCATGTGTGCGTCGAGGCGGTGGAGGAGTATTAAGAACTGGAACCAACTGCTGATCAATAACCGGCGGACTTGATGAATGCAGGCCTATATCAGTAGACTCATTGGAAGAGTGGAAAGAAGAATTACTGCTGGTTGTAACTGCGGGTGCAGTGTGTGTTGAGGTAGGTACTGAACCAGAAACCGGACCAGTGAGAGATTGCTGTCCATTGTCTGAAGGAGAGAACGGAGCTGCTGCCGTTAACGTTAACCAGGGAGTGACTCCAGAATCGGTATGTGGTTTCCCAAGAATAGAATCATGCTTGAATTCTTTGAACAGAAAACGGCCTTCATCAACCCTTACATGCCTGCTCACATAAATCTTATTGTCATTAGGATTAAAACACACATAACCATGATGATTATTAGAGTATCCCAAAAATGCACAAGCTGCTGTTCGGTAAGAAAACTTGTTTTGATTGTACGGTCGAAGCAAAGGAAACATCGTACAACCAAAAACTCGCAGAAAATTGTAATCTGGATCAGTACCATATAGTTTCTTGTAAGGTGAACATTTATTTAACACAAGAGAAGGCAATCGGTTAACTAGATATGCAGCAGTAACCATAGCAAAATTCCAAAAACGACGAGGAACAGACGAATGAGCAAGCATAGCTAAACATGTATCAACAACATGCCGAATTTTTCTTTCCACAGTACCATTCTGCTGATGAGTATGTGGACAAGTGACCCTATGATGAATGCCATGATCTTTCAAATATGCACTAATATTTCGAAACTCGCCTCCCCAATCCGATTGGAATTGAATAATTTTAGTACCAAATTGCCGTTCAACAAGTTTGTGAAAAGAAACAAATACCGAATAAACATCACTTTTCCGTCGTACAGGAAATAACCAACAGAATCTGGAAAAATCATCAACAAAAATAGCAAAATAGCGATCTCCATTGAAAGAAAACTCTGGGGCAGGACCCCATACATCACCATGAACAAGTTCTAATGGCTGTGATGAAACAGTACCAGTAAGAGGTAAATGAATTTGACTGTGCTTGCCTAAACAACAAGCTTCACAAAGTTTATTCAATTGTTTTATTGACCCAGATAAATTAAATTGCGAAATAAGAAAAGAAACAGTAGACTGCTGAGGATGTCCCAATCGGGAATGCCAATCGAGCTGCTGCGAACACTGTGAAGAAAAACCCCTCTTTGTCGAATGACCAGAAGAAAAATCCAGCTTGTAAATACCATTTTCTGCCGGCCCTTGGAACAAGATTTGCTTACTTTGCTTGTGCTTCACAACAAACCCAACAGAGTCAAACGTAAATAAACAATCATTATCTCGTGCAAATTGATATACAGATAATAATTGATTTTCCATAGATGGCACACAAAGTATATTATTCATTCGAATATTTGCAGCAGGAAGAAACTTACGACCAATATGAGAAATGTGCAAACCAGAGCCATTACCTATTGTCACCTTATCCGACCCTTTATATTCATCTGAAATATCAAGTGCAGAAAGATCAGGTGTCATATGATGAGAGGCTGCAGAATCAGCAAACCAGGTATCGGATTCAGTAGAAGGAGGAGCACGAGCCGTATTGGCAGTAATCAGATTGGAGTCTTGCTCATAACGTTTGCGACACCACTTCGCTTGATGGTTATTCAAACCACAAATCTGACAAGGATTTGAATACCACTTCTTCGATCCTCGAGAATTGTTGCCAAAATTTCGATTATTGTGATCTCGGCGAGAATTGTTGTTGGAATTAGAGGGACGAGAATAGGTATTTTGACGAGCAATATTTGCCTGGATCGTCGTGGATTTTGTAGCTCCCTGTAACAAAATCTCATGTGCCATTAGTTGGCCAGATAATTCAGAAAAATTCACCTTAGTTTTGCTGGCTGATAAAGTTGCAATAACAGGATGAAACTCGGAAGGAAGCAGCCGAAAGACCGTTGCATTGAATTCATCATCTGAGATCGGAGTACCTGCTGCCGCAAGCGCATCAGCAATAGATTTTGCCTCACGAAGAAATTGTGAAACAGACTTATCACCAAAAGCAAGATTTTGCAAAGAAATATGCAATTGAACTCGTTTAGCGCTATTGGTAGTACCAAACGCATCAGATAATGATTTCCAAGCTTCTTGAGCACTTTCAATGCCAGTTACATAGGGCATCACCTCTTCAGTTAAAGAGGAACAAATCCAACTCAAAAGAAGTTGATCTTCCTGTTCCCATTTGAGATAATCGGGATTTGGAACAGGCAGATTTGTTGTTGGATCGTTGATAATCGGTGTTGGGATTGTGGATCCATCAATATGTCGAGCTAAATTATAGCATTTGATGATTGGCATAAACTGGGTTTTCCATGCCAAATAGTTGGTTTCCTTTAGTTTCAAAGAAAAAGAAAGTTGAGCATGAGGAGGTGTGTTGAATAGAGTTGTTGTAGGTAAGGGAAGAGCAGTAGGTAAGGTTACAGAAGAAGAAGAGAATTCAGTATCCTTTGGGGTGGTTGTCATCGTGTGATGAATTTTGCTCTGATACCAAATTAACTGAGGCTAAAAAGTATATATGTATTATGTATCATACAGGTTTAAATATTCAAAGGCTCCCTGATAACAAGGGATTTACATAAATCCAAAATACATTTAAAGCTAACTAACTCAAGCTAATAATATTCAAACCAATATTATCTCCAATAAACATGGACTACCATTTTGGGTTACAGGCTTGAATAACTAAAAAGAGAGAGCAACCTTCAAAAAAAAAACTAAAAAGAGAGAGCACGATTCAGGATTGGTTCTTGTGGCCCAAGATGTTTTTATGCATTGGGTATTATTTGTGTGGGTTGCGGTAGGATTTTTTTGGGCACAGAAAAATGGAATAATTAAAATTGGTATATTCATTGCATGGCTTAAAATTCAATATCCCACAATTATACTCGATGTATACTGGTTACAAACTCCATATATACTGTATGGAACTATTAATACAAAATATAATATTGTGTTGTAATATAATTTCAAATTTTATACTATTGAGGTATTGCAGAAAATGAAAATCATCGATTCTATAATTTATGTATAATTAATTCAATATCTACTGAATATAAATTTAATATATACTGAGTATAAATCTAACATATATTAATTATAAATTCATTGTTGCCATTTTGTCATTTCATGTTATTTGATAAAAATAAATCTGATATTTTTCAAAAAAAAAATTAAAAAGTTAGTATTTTTATAATATTAAAAAAAATTTCCAACAAATTTATCAAAAGCTTTAAAGAGGTTATGATCCCAAATTATACATATATATTCTTTTCTGATATCTAACCGTTAAAAAAGAGAATCTTTTCTTTTAAAATTCATACAAGTTATAAAATTAAGAACTACAAGACTTAAAATTTCATTAGCAGCATAAATTTAGATACACTTCCATTTATTTACTTATATTTCTTGATAATTTAATATGATTAATCCTAGCAAGACTGAAATAAATCTAAGATTTTTGCCCGACAAAAGGTTGGATCATAATATCATATCGAGGCATCTACATATTATTCCATGCCAATCAAATGTTTGAGCAACACTTGCTTCACACAGGCTGACTATTCAAGACAATCAGAAGGTTCCAAATAAATATCGAGTTAATATTTGCGAGATAACGTGTAAATCAGGCCTTTACAATAGAAATGATCATATGACGTTGTACCATACTTTGATTCATTTCGCAAAAATCCTCGCGCATATCAAGCACCATTTTCACAGACTACAAAACTGCCTGGGTTGATCGTAATGCTCTTTGAGCAGTTGTCAGTTTTGTAAATACCTACAAGTCGATCTGCCAACTCAAACATGTTGTTTCTGAGGCTGTTCATGCAGGAAAAAAGAAAATTAGATACCCAAAAACAGCATAAAGATTATAAGAGCTCCAGAGATAATCCCTTATCACCATCCACCCTACCTTATGATAATGAACTGTGCATCCTTTGTCCGGTCCTTAACATAATGCCCCACAATGGAAACATTCTTGAAATCTGACAATTCATACAAGCCGCACAAGTTAAACCAGACAATAGAGAAATAAAACAAAGCAAAAGGACAATGAATATGAAATATAGGGAACTTGGATCAAGAGTATGAAAGATTACCCAAAGCAGCATCAATTCCATCCATTACATACAGTGGCGTAGGTTTGTAATGGTGAAGTGCAAAAGCAAGAGCCAATGAGCTGAGAGTCTGAAAATATTTAAAAACAACCAATGGTATAATTAACCCAGCATAAAAAAATGCTTCAACGATTCGGTACAGCCGTATTGAAAAACCTAAAAAAGAAAAAAAAAATGAAAGTCAACAATAATTGAAGGTAACCTTTTCACCACCCGATAAGTTAGCAATGTTTTTCCAGCTCTTCTTTGGTGGTCGGACACTAAAAACAACGCCTTCAGAGAAAGGATCCAAAGAATCGACTAGTTCAAGTTCTGCATCGCCTCCGAGTGTAATCATTTGTGGAGAATTCATCCAGATCAAAAAGCGGGTAAATACATATCCAACCCTTTCTACACACTCAGATCTTAAATCACCAACCTGATACATTTCTTTCAACTTCAATGATATTGTATTGAATCCTGCCATGAACTCAACCAATCTGAAAAAGATGAAAAATTCAATAAACAGTTGCCATAAAAGGGCAAAAAAGGAGCATATAAAATGTTTAAAAGAAAAGGAATGTCCTTGCCTTCTCTTTCGCCATTCATCATGCTGCTTTTTTATATCATCGCGCTGTTGCGTAACCATGTTCAGTTCATCAACTCGCTCATTATACGATGAAACCTTTTTCCGATATCTGTGGTAACCAGTACATTTAGCAGAGGCATATAGCAGAATGACAACATAAAAATCGCAATATGCACATTAAAGTTCATACTCTGATATAGAATCCAGATTAGGATTCATCTCTTTCAGTTGTGCTTCCAGCAATGCTACCATTTCAAGGGCCCTTTTCAAATCAGAAGCCTGGGCAAGAGTCTCATCTGTCAAGGTTGCTTGAAGCTTTTCAGCATCCACTAGATCTTTCTGAATTCTGCAAACAAGACAATGTTAAAAATGCCTCATGATGATACATAGCCCCAAATGCTAATGAGTTCTCCATAAATCAGCATACTGCTCCATATGGTGTGTTAGAACATTTTGCAAATCGTCAGTCTTTTTCTGGTAACCCTTCCCCTTCAATTCCAATTCCTTAACAGCTCTTCTTCATATCTTGTAATTTATAATCGGTATCAACCTGTGTATGACAAAATGAAAATTAATTGAAATGGTCAGTCATTTGACTAAAACGTAAAATATACCAAATGAATCACATTTATTGGCACCGTACCTCTGAAGCCCGCAACTCATCCACAATTTTTTTCAAATTCTCATACTCAGATTTTGCTTTATCCAACACTTATGTTGATCAATCAACTGCAAATTACAAAAAGAAAGGCATATAAACAACGTAAAACTTACCCCCAAAAGTGAAACGTCATGTTGAAACTTAAAATCAAATGAAACAGACATCTTGTGTCTTTTTGTAATTCTCTCGAACTGCAAATGCCTTTTCTTCTATTTCTTTGAAAACTCTTCTTAACTTTTCCTTCTCCTCAATAAGTCGATCTTTTCTGATTTTCTGATGTAACTTTTCCTTCCTCGAGTCCTCAATCGCCTTTGTTAACTTTTTTATCATTTTCTGATTTGTCTCTATTTGAACCTTGTGGCGATTGGATATCCGTGCTAGTTTTATCAATATCCTGATTAGTGGTTAGCAAACATTAGCGGTGCTACATTGTAGAAACATACACACTTAAATAATAACTTAGAACTTACAGACTGAATCTTGTTGACCTTTGGCTTCTGTGCTTTCAATGTTTCACCACCAGCATTTTCTATTTTATTCTGAAGTTCCACAGCCTATCAGCAGAATAGTCAAGGATGAGTTTACTAAACTGGACCATCAAGAAAATGTCATGAACACTTAAAAATTTTGAATCAGGCAATTATACAATGAGAACATCCAGATACTTTGAGGAGAACTAGAACCATCAGCACTGGATCAGAAAATATTAGTTATCTGGGTATCCAAAATGTTTAGATTGGAACTTTACGGATAAACAACAATAAACGCCTCATGTACCTTCTCCTTCAGCTTTTTAGATCCTTGCACAAGTCTATCAATCTCCTTTTCCTCTGATGAAATGATTTTCTTCAGCTCTTCCAGCCTATCAAGCTCATCCTTCTTTGGCTTTGATGCAGCCTTCAAAGGACCAAGTTGTTTTTCAAGATAACTATGCTCTGAATTTAAACTGTCAATTTGTTGAAATGTGTTTAAATGATCAATATCTCTCTGAGAAGCTAAAACCAACCTTCCACAAAATGTAGCATAGGTGTTACCTCTTTCTGAATTTTGGCTAATTCCATCTCCAGGTGCCCAATTGCTTTTTCTGAAGCTTGGTAACTCCTTACTGCATCTACTACCCTTTGGCGAATTCCATTTAATTTATCAACCATTGTAGAGAGCTCCTTCTCAGCATTTGCAACAGTTTCGGCAGAAACACTGACAGCTCGAACAGATGTACCCATTTTACCACCCCGTGGCTTGCTTCCCCCACCACTCATAGTACCAGATTTTTCAAAGAGTGCACCATTAAGAGTAACTACTTGCCTAAACTCTGCACTTCCACTATATGCGATTCGTGTAGCCTATAAATAGAAAAACGATTGCAAGCTTTAGCAGTAAACTTAAAGAAATGCCACATGATTTTAACTCTATTTTCAAATATTTAGGAAGTACCTAAGCAAAGTAGTCATGGCAGGAGAAAAAGGCATATTATAATTCATATGTCTCATTAAAGTAAATTGTTTCTAGTGCATTTAAGCAGAAAGCAAGAAGGTTACGGCAGAAAAATCTCATACTGATTGCTCAGAACATATTGCTGACTGCATTAAGGTATTTCACTTAGCATTCTTTCAGCAGCTGCAAGCCATAGTTTCAACTTGCCATAGGTTTCAGATATAAATTTATGAAGTAACTAACACAAACTTGTAAGTGAAACAATACTTAAAACACACACACAAAGCAAATAAACCAAAAGGCGAATGGCTTGTTTTAGAAAGAGCTAATTACTAAACTCCATTAGCTTTTTTGGACAACATAGAATTTTTCTCATCCTAGAAAAAGCAACATAGCATAAAATTTTCAAACTTCTTCCTTTTCCTGCCTTTGTTTATTAAACTAAAATAAAAGTTATTAGCTACATGGATAATCTGAAGTCTACCTGATCCAGATCAATCACTACAACAGTGTTGCCCAAAGCAGCATAGAACGCAAGCTTCAATCCTTCATCCTGAACTCTAACTAGATCAAAAAGACGTGGAACTCCCTCTGGAGAGGATACTTTATCCCTCAGCTTTGGTAAGAGATCAACTTGCTTCTCCTGCATGGAGGAAAAAGCAAAAATGAATTGAAAAGTACCTAAAGCACAACGTAATGACCAGACTAATATTTATTGCATTAACTAATAAGGTGCAACTAAATCTAAACACAACTTCCTTCATTGAAATTCTTGACACTGAAGAATACTTCTATAACTGTTGTTAGCCCTTAATTGCTCATAAGTAAAATGATAAAATTCAAACCATCATTGTGTGTTGCATGAACTGAGTGCTTCAATCAATAGATGCTTCATTATAAACTTATACTGCCACATTGCAACGTAAAACTCGATATACTATCGTCAAAAAATTAGCAACCTCATATATTGAAATTGCCAGGAAAGCCTAAATTATGACAGAGACAGAAATAAGCAAAACAAGATATCAAAGCAGCACTATATGCAGTTGATACCAATATCATGAAAGTTGCAACCCCCAGATTCTATCTTCGAAGCAGCTAAACATATTCTTGGGCTGCAGCAGTTGTTTCCACAACAATAAAATCAAGTCCAGGACAAGCTGTCGAGATGGCAACATCATAAATGTGTGAACACGTTAACCAAAAAGTGAAAGGAGATAATACAAATGCAATCACAAATACCAAAAACTTTAAAGAGATGGAAGAACATGATTTTTGAGAGCAGGGAAAACCAAGTTTATTGAACATAAACAATTAAATATAAAAAGGGATCAAAATTTCGGCACAAATTGCAACTAGGAACTAATGGTGTGCAAGAAGCGCTCTTCAAATTAAAATATTGTCTATAATTCTGTACAGACTGGACAACAGATGACAAAATTTAGATGCATGAAGGAGCAAAACAATCCTAGCAATACAAATCTCTGATGCAGTTTCACAAATTAAATTTATCAAATTCATTATATTGTCATGTAAAAAAGGATCAGATGCAAAGAAAATATAATTATTGATCATGATTAATGTAGTTGTGAATCATAACCAAAGAACCCACCATCAATAGCTCCTAAATCTCCCATCCAACCATAGATTCCCTCTATTTTATTAGATTCCTTGGCCCGTAAAATTGCTTTCATGACTGAACCCTGACTTCTCTCAGAATTAACAATTGATTTAAGTTCCGCAGCCTTCTGTCTTGCAATTTGTTCTAGTGGAATCAGTGCTTCTTGTTCTTTCATGCACTCCTGGAGAACATAGAAGCGTTAGTTCTCAATATATCATGCTATGGCAAAATAATAAAAAAGAAAAAAAAAGGAATATAAAGTTCAAACAGTTATCAACAAAGTACGAACTTGTTCCACTTTACGAGCTTTTGATGCTTCAAGCTTGTGCTTTTCTATATCACTTTGTAATTTGACGATGCTTGCAGTTTTTGCTTCAAGTTTTCCAGATATGCCATCCATCTGCTTGTGTGCATCTTCAAAAGCTGCACGACTAGCTTCATGCTGAAAGAGAGAATGATGGACTATCACCATAGGTTGACTTGAATTATCTTTTTAACTGATCGAATGAAAAGAAAACCCACAGCAAATTATTGATCATTAACATTTAAGTAAAATTCCAAGAATCCAACTAGCCTAACCTTTTCAGTCAAAAGCTTGCTTTCAGTAGATGCCACTTCAAGTTTCCCTCTGTGGTCAATGAATTGCTGTTCCCATGGTTCTAATTCAACACGAACCTTTGCAAGTTCTGAACGATTTTCTTCAGTTTCAACTGCTTATTGACAAATCATAGAAAATAATATTAGTTGTAGAGCCACATGCATTCTAAAGAGAATGAGAGTCAATATAAAGAGAAGAGATCCAAGGTAAGCAACTTATAGCTCACAGCCCTATAAATTCCATGCAAAGCAGAGAATGGCAGAAAGAAACTTCAGCCCGCCATAGAAATTACAAACAAAAAAAAAATTAGAATAAAGACTATACAAACAAAAAACAATGAGAAATTATATTGTCGTTGTTTCCATAACCTTCAGCTTGTATCTCAGATTATATTGTCATCTATGCGCTTGACCAGCCATTTTTCTAAAATGAGAAATCATCCCTCACAAGTCCAGACCTTTAACAATGCTTGACAGCAGCCATAAAAGAAAACAGCAAATAAAATAAAAAAAAATATTACCAGTAACCTCAAGATTTGATCATTTAAGGTTATAGGGAAAAAATGAGTGGACATTGTTTCACAAGTAAAAACCTATTTACTAAAATATTGATGAAAATTAATCTGTTCACTTTCAACAATGATTACAAAATTACAATCATTTCAAATTCTGTGATAGATAAGATGCTGAAAAAATGTTATGAAATCTGAAAAATAATTAAAATAAAAATTTAGTTCATAGTCCAATCAGAAAATTTTGAAGGTCCTCTAGATTATTTCCTTCCTCTCTTAGCCGCCAATTAAAAGATAAAGATGCATGAAAATAAACCCCAAATAAAGAAGCAGGATCCTATGACGGAGTTCAAATCCATTCATTTAACCAGTGCCACTTCTGTGGCTTAAGGAAAATGTTCCTAATTGCGAAATGGGACACATAATCAACAAATGGAGAAGACTATGGTTATTTAGAGCGCCGATATGCAAATTGCATGATATAATAAGCATTCTAATCAAACAAAATAGAAAAATCAAATTGCAGTTTCTATGCAATTAAAAGGAAAAGGAACAACCTTTTGACTTCTCTGCAATTTCCTCCAGCACTCTCTCCTCATCCAACAAGAGCTTTTGCAGTTGTGGGATATCACTCTCAAGTTTTGGAATCAAATTTGTCGAATCCTCACACTCCTTTGTTAAGTCATCAATCTTTGAAGAATCCTGCAAAGGAGGGCAAACTTATTCAAAATCACAACTTTACTTACCGTTCTTTTGTCAAGCATTTAATCTTTAACAAGTTCTAACGAAGAAAAACTCAGACAAATGCACAACTCTGGTTGCCAAAAAGTTCAGTCTCCCCAACCTTTCCATGTTTATCTTCAAGTTTCTTGATCTTTTGCTTCTTGTGCTTCAAATCCTCACGGTATTTCACGTCTTGCCTTTCAAACTCCTTAAATTCCTCTTTATAATTTCTGAGATCATTATCAAGTTCCTGAATTCAAGAAAAAAAAGATAACAGCTCCCCAAAAAGTAAGATAAAAACAAATTAATAAGGTCTAATGGCAAATAAACCCAAATCCTTTTGAAAATTACAGTTGCACCAAAACTTTTCAAAATAAACTATTTTAATTGTAATTCTGAAACAAAGTCGCAATTTTTCTCATTTTGTTGAAATTATACACATCATTTTTTGATAAAAATGGCAGGCACTAATCAAGAGTTTTAATAGATTTAAGTTTAGCGATAAGTGGCTAATAGGTATAATGAGCTAATTTTCATTTCAATTTTGTGAAATGGGTATAATTGCAATTAAGTTTTAAATAATCCATTTTAAACAATTTGTGTTTCTTTTCTCATTCAACCAATTAAAGATAGCATGGAACACAATCATAATAGAGATGACCAAACAATGGCATGCAACATAAGTTTTCATCGCGCATATGGAGCAAACATGTAATTCAAACCTCTTGTCTCTTGATATACTTCTTGTACACAATTTCAAGTTCCTTTAATGATTTATGGCTTTCTTGAATCTTCACCCTAAACAAAATGACAAAAAATTCAGCGCTTGCAACACTTTAACTGATTGAACATATGAAATTTTTGCTAGTCATAACTAAAATAACCTTTCAGCCTTTAGATTTTCTTGTAAGATCGATACATTTGTTTTGATTGCAGCCATTTTCGCACCATTGTCCTCGTAAGTTAACTTTGTGGCTTTCTCTTGCCATTTCAAGAACAATAATTCTTTCAGCATATAGGCCTCTGCTTCATTCTTCACATCCTATACCATAGAAGAACAAGAAGTTGATTATAAATACTTGAACATAATTCAACACAGTATAAAGTAATACAGACCTCCAAGCTATCTCTTTCCTTCTCAGCTAACTTAACCATCTGCACCACTCCAGACCTTTTCTCATTAAGGGATTCCAGCCTATGAAATAAATGAGAAACAAAAGGAAGTTAGAAAAATTACCTGCATCAAATTGGATTGCAAATTTGTTTGCATAACTGTGTCCATAAATGTAGAAAATTTTGGCCCCTTAGCAATATATAATCTACCTAGCCTCAGCCAAAGGATTTAAAAGCGCTATAATAGATCATCATACGAGATATGCACATTTACACTTTATAAGTTGACAAAAATTACACGTTTACCATCTTCAATTTAATAATTCAAGAATTTAGTTACTAAGGTGCTAACTAATTTTTTACTTGTTTTTGCAATAAGGAAAATAATAATATAAATAAGTTGACTCCGTGCAATTTCCAAATTTTCTTAACAGCAAGAAAAGATAAACTGCAAGAATGGTTTCTCAATTTCCTTAGAGTGTTTTAATTGTCCCACACTACTACCTTGTAGCCATTGCTGCCACACCTTTACTGCCGCCAACCCCCCACTGCCATCATTGCCACCTCCATTACTGCACCATTTCAATGAACTCCCACTCCTGCCATCTTATAATCACCATACTACCACATTGATCATCCACTGTTATAGATAATAGCATGAAAATCACTACAAACCACTTTCCTCCTACCACTAACACAAGTCACCACACTACAAAAATCACTCACCACAGAACATGGCACTCCATCATCAGAATGAATTATTCATATTTTTATGAATCTAAAATAATTTTTATGAATCTAAAATAACATAACAGTTTGTAGAACCTATACAACAAAAAATCTCTAGTTTTCAAAAAAAAAATACCAGGTGTTGCGAAGGATTCCCTACTAGTGTTCTACTTTCTATTCTGAACTTCTCATAAATAATAGCAGGTTCACATCGCTAAGAAATTTTGTTTCCGTCCTTTGTAGTCGCACAGAAAATATTTGTAATGATACATTCATCCAAAACTTGTCTTCAAAATGCAGAAATAATCTTATGCAAATATTCTCCTAAAATTAAAATGTAGACAAATACTCACTCTTTATATGATTCTTCAATCTTTTCAACATACTTGTCTGTACCAATTATGTCTTCCAGGTACTCAAGAAAACCTTCATCATGGAGTCCTTGAGCTTTGGGTTTCATCAATGAAATCTGCTCAACTTCTCCCTGATAAAACCAGCAGTAGAAAACTTTTCATCTTCTCCCAATCTCAAAGCACATGGACTCAAACTTCTTACTGAATTACAATGATATGCAGCAGTACCAAACCTGAAGAATCAGAAAACAGTTATTATCCAGGTCAACTCCCTTTGCTTTCAGTTTTTTGGTAACCTCAGCAAAATTACTTGCACGATCATTGATGTAATACTTAGATGAGTTGTCTCGAAATGCAACCCTAGTGATTACAAAATCACTTCCTGGAACAGCTTCATAGTTGCCATCATCCTATAATAATCAAGAACCAAGAGTTTGCAAGTGTAACAAATTAATAATCTTCCAAGGCTTCATTTATTCACTGATAAACCAAAGCCCCAGGCAATGAAAGAGTTTGCTCAGTACTTCTCTTTTCCATGAAACAAAAACACTGTAAAGCATAAAACTTGATGTCCTATTTTCCTTTTTCTTTTTATAGTCTGTTTTCCCGAAGATTAAACAAGATGTTAAAACCTAGAACCACAGAAAGACATTAGAAACTTAAAATTACCAGGTCAATAATCTCCTGAAAATGAACAGAAACACCTGCACTGTCCAGATTCTGGTGATTAGTGGAATTGTGGATAAGCTCAGAAACCTTGTTAAGTCTCATCTGCACATTCCATAGAACGCAGTTAGGCACAGAAAAAAAAATGAAACCAAAAGGCGAATGATAAAAACTAATGTATGTTCGATTCTGAAAAGCCACTTTCTTTGGCGCTAAATAGCAAAAAAAAAAATGTGAGTTTGGCAGGCCAGAAAAAGAAAAGGCAGTGCTAAGTATGCCAACCAAACAATTTTCATAATAAAACAAGAAAGAAAGAAAATTCAAATCACCTGCTTCGCTCGCTTTCCAAATACAAACAACATCGCATCAATAACGTTGCTCTTGCCACTGCCATTGGGCCCAACCACTGCAGAAAAACTCTGATAATCCAAAGAGGAAATGAAATTGTTACAAACAAAAAAATTATAAACTCCAAATTGAAGCTATAGTCAGTTTTGGATCCTAAGAAACACAGAGAAAGCAAAGAAAATTTTAAAATTTTCATAAATTCCCAGTTGAAGAAACACACACAAGGCACAGCGCAACTAAAATAACTACAGTAATTGCGAATTAAGCAACCCAACATCACAAATTGCAAGAAATCAAGATCAAATCCCACTTCAACTCCTGCAATTTCGAAACAGCCAAAAAAGAACCCTAGAAATGAAATCCAAACAAACAAAAAACTGCAAAATTCAAATTAAAGCCTAACCTTATGGAAAGGACCAACATGTTGCTCGCCTGCATAAGATTTGAAGTTCCTCATAACCATTTCTTTAATGAAAACTCTCGGGGCTCTGGAAGATCCAGCATCTCGTACTGAGTCGGACTCGTTGGCTATAAACTCGTCCACCGATTCCTCCCCCATCCTCGAGTTAACCCAGTGCTTCTTTGTGTTTTTCTCCCTTAACTTCACTTTACTTGGAGCTCAGTGTTCTCTCTCTTTTTCTCCCTCTTTACTCTGATACTCTCTACGAGCCATTGCGAGCATAATTAATTATTTTCTTTAACCAAAATAATAATAAAAAAAAGTTTTGGCGGGAGGTTGAAAATTGAGACATTCTAAAAGTTGCTGTGATGAGTTATGGGATGGGCTAAATGTTTAATGGATAGTCCAATTATCAATAGGCTGTGGGCTCTTCTCTTATTTACACCTTAGCGACCGCGAATATTCAGAATTTGAATAAATGAATTGAATAAAGTGAAATTCAAAAAAATAACTTAAAAATACGTGAATACTGTATAACTAAAAATTTTACAAAAATATTATATACAATAAAATTTATAAAAATACTGTATATTTCTATATATGGTGTATATTTTTTATATATATCACAAAAATATAAACATTTAAAGAATAGCATTTTTGTAAACTAAAAAAACATTGTAAAAATGAAATTTGAAAAAATATAGTATGTAATTTTCTCTTGGTCAATCAAACGGAATTGAAATTTAACTAGTTGAACTGAAATTCAAATATTTTTATTGTTAGAAAAATAATATAATAATTGCAAAATCATAAATTATTTAACTCATTTTCAAGGTGAACTTTTTCTAGACTAATTTTAAAGAAAAAAAACAAAATTTTAAATTCATCTAAATTTATTTTTTGACCAAGCATTTGAAAGAAAAAAGTGATAGAAAAAAAATCATTGTTGATGTGACAAAAAAGATAAAAATTATGGCATTGATAATTTTCAAATCTCAATGTTATGTGGAATTTTTAAAAAAATTACAATAATAAATTTTGATGAATAAAAGCTTTCATCAATTCAAAAAAAATACTTTTTTTGTATTGTATAAAATGAAACTTTTAGATAAATTTACGCAATCAATTTCTCATAGCGGGTATAACATAATACGCTTTAAAATTTTTAGTTTAAATGTGATTTTTAAAAGCATTCTAAAAAAATTTTGTTTAATGCAAAATAATTTTTTATTAATATATTAAAAATAAATATATAGAGGACAAATAAAATTATATAACTTTATCGTCCATAAAATATATATAATTATTAAAATTACTTAATTTTTCAGTATTTTTTCGATTCAAACAGTACATAATAGTAACATGCAATGGTCAATTTAACTTTTAGCATAATACTTGTTCCATCAATTATTTGTAGAAAAGACATCTCCATTTGAGAATAAAAAATAATTTTTATTAGATAATGTCAAACTCTTATTAGAGATTAATAAATCTCTATTTAAAAAGAACACATAACCTTCAAATTAAAAATGATAAAATTCTATAATAAAAACTTAAATTATACTCAATTTTATTATAAAATATATAATAAAAAAAACACTACGTTTTAGAGATCTAAAAATTATCGTGATAATAAACCATACATAAAAATACATAAAATTAAAAAAAAAAAGGACAACTCACAATAATTAAAGATAAAAAAAGAAAATAAATACAAAAGTTAAATTTTAAATATATATTGATCTGAAAATTATTTTGAGAATAAATAAAAATATGCATAGTTAAAAAAAGAATAGCACAAAAATACAAAGTGAAAAAAGATAAAAAGGTTGCCGCCCGTCAATAAACTGATGACGGTCATACTCTCAAATTATGATAAAAAAAAAACATACGAAAAATTAAGGATGATAATGAGTTGGATATTTTTAGATATTCGATCCGTTTATATAGGATATAAATAGTTTATAAATGGGTTTGGGTGGTATGGGTAGTAATTTTATTATCCGTGTCGAATTCGGATTGGGTTCGAGTTTAAACCCTTGGGTACTCGTTACCCTAATCTGATTATATATTAATTATATTTTATTAAAATTTTAATTATATATTTTTTATTTTTTATTTTAATTATAAAATTATGTAGTATAAAATTATTTTTTATAAAATTGTGTTAATATTAAGTTTTTATTTATAATTATTTAATTGAAAAAATTATAATTTATATTTTAAACTTTATAATATTTTAAAATTTTTATATTTAAACAAGTAATTAAATGAGTTCGAATAATAGACGGGTAGAATTAAACGAATTTAAGACAGTTATAGGTATAATTATAATCGATTTTAAATGGATATATGTAGTTTAAAAATTAAATTAATTCATATTTGGATAGAATAATTTTAGCAAATACTATGTCCATTGTCATCCCTAAGAAAAATCAAAGAAAAAAATTAATTTAAAAGGTAAATATAACTCTAAATGTTGATTTGTTATCTTGGCATCATAAAAACCTCAACTAGATTGAACATTGCAAATTTATTGTCATTTAAGTAGTAATAACAGGAGAGATATTCATCGATCAATTTGGTCAGATTTTAAAAGTTTTTCAACCCGATCATTATTAATTGGTTGAGCCATACTATGAAATTATGGGAAAGGATTATTGAACACAGATTGAGGAAGCTTACAAGAGTTTCGGAGAATCAGTTTGGGTTTATGCCAGGGAGATCTACCATGGAGGCTATTTCTCTTCTAAGAAGACTAATAGAATTGTATCAAGAGAAGAAGAAAGATCTCCACATGGTATTTATTGACTTGGAGAAAGCCTATGATAGAGTACCAAGAGAAGTGTTATGGTGGGTTTTGAAGAGGAAAGGAGTCAACGGCAAATATATCAACATCATCAAGGACATGTATGAGAATGCATCCACTAGTGTGAAAACACCCGGTGGAGACACTGAGGCTTTCCCTATTACTACCGGATTGCATCAAGGTTCGGCCATGAGTCCATATTTATTTACCCTGGTTATGGACGAGCTAACCAGAAGCATACAAGACGATGTTCCTTGGTGTATGTTGTTTGCTGATGACATTATTTTAATTGATGAGACTAGTGCTGGTGTAAACCGTAAGTTGGAAGTGTGGAGAAAAACCCTCGAGGACAAGGGTTTTAAGTTAAGTAGGAGTAAAACGGAGTATATGCACTGTGAGTTCAGTCTAAGGAAGAAGCAGGAACATGAGGTTAAGTTGGATGGAGTTTTGGTTCCTAAAACCAAGCACTTCAAATATTTGGGTTCGGTGTTCCAGAATGATGGCCGTATAGATGAAGATGTGGCTCACATAATACAGGTAGGGTGGTTGAAGTGGAAGGGTGCGACTGGGGTTCTATGTGATAAGAAAATACCTCTGAAAGTGAAAGGTAAATTCTATAGGACGGTTGTTAGACCTGCGATGCTCTATGGTAGTGAGTGTTGGGCACCAACGGGACAACATTTGCATAAGATGAGTGTGGCAGAAATGAGGATGCTAAGATGGATGTGTGGACATACCAGACTGGACAAAATTAAGAATGTTCATATTCGACAAAAAGTCCAAGTAGCGGACGTCGGAGATAAGGTGAGGGAAGGAAGACTTAGATGGTATGGGCATGTTTTAAGAAGACCTACTAATGCTGCAGTTCGTAAGTGTGAGAATTTGTTGATTGAGGGGGCTAGAGGTCGTGGCAGACCTAGAACTGTGTGGAATGAGGTGATAGCAAGAGACTTACGTGCCTTAGATCTTGATGCGGATTTGATTAATGACAGACTTGAATGGAGACGTAAAATCCGTGTCTTGGAAGGGGCCTAAGGCTGGAGTATCTTTTTTGGTGTCTTTTGAGCTTATTTTGTTGAGGATCCATCCAGCCGACCCCAACTTGTTTGGGATTAAGGCTTAGTTGTTGTTGTTGTTGTTGTTAATTATTATTGATCGGTTCAGTCGAATTTAGTCCGTTTTTATTGAATTTTATCAATTTTATTAAAAATTTATAGCCAAAACTGATCAATTCAGTCAATTTAAATCCATATTATCAATAAAATTACTATCGAATTCAGAGTAATTTATACATATCTAAGTAATGATGATAATAAAGTCTCACTAATCATTTAATTTTAGAATATCAAAAACAAACAACATTTGTTTTCTCTTATACTATATATGCTACTCGTTAATGACCTTCATAGTTCATATGTTGTTTAATGTACAATTTTTTTCTTGTCACGAAGGATGCTCTATATAATTTGCCCCCAAAAAAAAGGATGCTCTGTATAAGTAGGAAATTAATTGAATTTGTACTTTTGGTGTTTATACACTTCTCACAGTGGCTTGATACATTATACATGCATTAGACAACGGGGTCTAATTGACTAGAGTTTCCCTTTTTTTTTGTTTATTGTGAAGTTTTCCTTTATATACATACATATATATATATGTATATATATTATCTTTTTTCTTCCTTAAATTTGGGGTTGTCACATATCATATGCTTTTTACTTTTTGTTGTTCATATGTTTTTCTGGGAATTATTTATTTTTGCCTTCTCATTGATTTAGGTCTTGTTGATTTACGATGTGAGCTTTTAGTTTTTTATTTTTCAAAATAAAAAACTGTATTCATTTTTTATTTTATATTTTTTAAAAACTTATTTTATATTTTTAAAAATTATATTATATTTTATTACTATATATGTACAAATCTAAATTTTATTCGCTTGTTAAAAAAAATTATATTATTTATTCTAATAATATATCATAATATTAATTATATATTATAGATAATTACTAAAATAAAATATAATTATTAAAAATTAAAAAAAAGAAAGAGATAAATTCCTCATTTTATAATTGAATTTTTAAATATATATATATATAATAAAAAATAACAGAGATAAAAAAAATATTGACATATATCTCTTTGCAAAATCAACGTGTTAAAAATATTTTATAAATTTTATATCTATCTAAAATTATAAAAAAAATATTGACATATATCTCTTTGCAAAATCAACGTGTTAAAAATATTTTATAAATTTTATATCTATCTAAAATTTTATATCTATCTAAAATATTGGCTAAATAATTATAAAAATTTTGAGATTTTATATATTATATTATTAAGTCTCTGTATGTTTATCATTTAATTTTTGTATTCTCCAGTTTTTAAAAATTAAACTGTTTAATCATTCTTTTAATATTTTTATTCTAAAAATATTAGTCAATTACTTTACTATTATAAAATAATTTATTTATTTTTTCTTTATATATATATATTTTTTATTATTTGTTAAGTCATGTTTATTTTTAATTTTATTTATATTTCTTACACATAATTTATTTTAATTTTATAAATATTTTAATAAGTTATTTTAATTTATATATTTTTTTATAAAGATAAATATATTATTAATTTATATATATTCTTACAAAGATAAATATACTATAAAATAACTTATTTGCTCTTCATTTATATATATTCATCTTTATTATTTATTAAGTTTATTTTATTTTTAATTTTATTTTATATATAGATCGCCTATAAATTAATAAAAAATATTATTTATATTATTTAAAATTATTTTTTAGCAGTACCTATAAAATTAAAATAAATGATATATATATAGATTGTCTGTTAAATAATGAAAGATATTATTCGTATTATTTAAAATTATTTTTTAATAATATTTATAAAATTAAAATAAATTATGTGTAAGAAATATAAATAAAATTAAAAATAAGCATGACTTAATAAATAACAAAAAAATATATATATAAAGAAAAAATAAATAAATAATTTTATAATATCAAAGTAATTGACTTATATTTTTAGGATGAAAATATTAACAGAATGATTAAAAAGTTTAATTTTTAAAAATTAGATATGTAAAAATTAGATGTTGAAAATATAAAAACTGACCAGTATAATATACGATAGATTTTATAATTATTTAGTCATTTTTCTTTATGTTGTTTGGGGATGTTTTGAAGTATACTTTTATTTCCAAAAAATCTATAACATTAACTCTTAAAAGTATTAGTCCAATAACTATAGTATTTAAAAAGAGAAATGAAAATCATTTAATACCTGTGTTTCCAAATCTCTCTCTCTCTATATATAATTTTAAATAACAATAAATTCGTTTTTTTTAATCTAATTCTACTGTGGTTGTCGGATCCATGGTATGTTACATCAATGATTTCCAGTTACATGTGGAGTTGATAAACGATATCAGTTAATTGATTTCTTTTTTTTTCTTTTTCTTTTATACTCAAGTTGAAAACTTTAACACCAAATTACTACCTAAGAGGCTAAGACAGGCAAACGTGTCGGATACAACAACAACAACAACAACAACTAAGCCTTAATCCCAAACAAGTTGGGGTCGCTGTATGGATTCTCAACAAAATAAGCTCAAAAGACACCAAAAAAGATACTCCAGCCTTAGGCCCCTTCCAAGACACGGATTTTACGTCTCCATTCAAGTCTGTCATTAATCAAATCCGCATCAAGATCTAAGGCACGTAAGTCTCTTGCTATCACCTCCTTCCACACAGTTCTAGGTCTGTCACGACCTCTAGCCCCCTCAATCAACAAATTCTTACACTTACGAACCGCAGCATTAGGAGGTCTTCTTAAAACATGCCCATACCATTTAAGTCTTCCTTCCCTCACCTTATCTCCGACGTCCGCTACTTGGACTTTTTGTCGAATATGAACATTCTTAATTTTGTCCAGTCTGGTATGTCCACACATCCATCTTAGCATCCTCATTTCTGCCACACTCATCTTATGCAATTGTTGTCCCGTTGGTGCCCAACACTCACTACCATAGAGCATCGCAGGTCTAACAACCGTCCTATAGAATTTATCTTTCACTTTCAGAGGTATTTTCTTATCACATAGAACCCCAGTCGCACCCTTCCACTTCAACCACCCAACCTGTATTCTGTGAGCCACATCTTCATCTATACGGCCATCATTCTGGAACACCGAACCCAAATATTTGAAGTGCTTGGTTTTAGGAACCAAAACTCCATCTAACTTAACCTCATGTTCCTGCTTCTTCCTTAGACTGAACTCACAGTGCATATATTCCGTTTTACTTCTACTTAACTTAAAACCCTTGTCCTCGAGGGTTTTTCTCTACACTTCCAACTTACGGTTTACACCAGCACTAGTCTCATCAATTAAAATAATGTCATCAGCAAACAACATACACCAAGGAACATCGTCTTGTATGCTTCTGGTTAGCTCGTCCATAACCAGGGTAAATAAATATGGACTCATGGCCGAACCTTGATGCAATCCGGTAGTAATAGGGAAAGCATCAGTGTCTCCACCAGGTGTTTTCACACTAGTGGATGCATTCTCATACATGTCCTTGATGATGTTGATATATTTGCCGTTGACTCCTTTCCTCTTCAAAACCCACCATAACACTTCTCTTGGTACTCTATCATAGGCTTTCTCCAAGTCAATAAATACCATGTGAAGATCTTTCTTCTTCTCTTGATACAATTCCATTAGTCTTCTTAGAAGAGAAATAGCCTCCATGGTAGATCTCCCTGGCATAAACCCAAACTGATTCTCCGAAACTCTTGTAAGCTTCCTCAATCTGTGTTCAATAATCCTTTCCCATAATTTCATAGTATGGCTCATAAGTTTGATACCCCGATAATTTGTACAGCATTGAATGTCTCCCTTATTTTTATATATGGGTACCATGATACTCTTCCTCCAGGCATTTGGCATCTTACGTCCTTTCACAATAGCATTAAAGAGTTTAGTTAACCAGGCAACTCCTACCTCTCCAAGGTTCTTCCAAACCTCTATAGGAATACCATCCGGGCCACAAGCTTTACCAACTTTCATATACTTCAAGGCTTCTCTTACTTCACTATGCAAGATCCTCCTAGACCAGCTGATATAATCATTTGTTGCATGAAGACCTTGAAAATCTTGTTCATGTTCAGGGTTGAATAACTGCTCAAAATAAGCCTTCCACCTCTCCTTAATCTCAACATCTCCTGTCAACACCCGTTGATCTTCGTCCTTTATACATTTGACTTGGCTTAAATCTCTGCTTTTCCTTTCTCTCATCCTTGCAATCTTATAAATGCCCATTTCTCCCTCTTTAGTACCTAACTTTTGATAAATCCCTTCTAAGGCTCTGCCACGAGCTACACTAACAGCCTTCTTTGCCTCTTTCTTAGCCCTCTTATATTCCTCAAAGGCCTCGCTATTAACCGCATTCGGTAACTTTTTATACCATTCCCTCTTAGCCTTAATAGCCTTTTGAACCTCCTCATCCCACCACCATGCATCGTGCGGTCGAGGCCCTGCCCCTTTAGAGATCCCAAGCAATTTACTACCTGCTTTCTTAATGTCACCTTCCATTTTTGTCCACAAGTCCTCTGCACTAGCCTCAAGGTTCCAAATTTCTTCCTTTAGTAACTCCTCCTTAAAGGTACCTTGAGCTAGGTCTTTCAATTTCCACCATCTTATCCTTGGTTCCAATATTTTCTTATCATTCCTCCAGCTACTTTTATTCTTAACATCTAAAACCACAATACGATGTTGCGCCGTCAATGCTTCACCCGGAATGACCTTGCAATCCTTACACTTACTTTTGTCCCGTCTTCGAGTAAGTATGAAGTCTATTTGACTTTGGGTTCGTCCACTCTTAAAGGTAATCAAGTGTGACCCCCTCTTTTCAAAGCAGGTATTCGCCAGCACTAGATCATAAGCCACCGCAAAATCCAAAATGCTCTTTCCCTCCTCATTCCTGTTGCCAAAACCATAACCCCCATGGACCCTGTCATAACCATTACTGTTCTTACCAACATGCCCGTTAAGGTCCCCACCAATGAAGATTTGCTGATTATCCGGAATACCTTACATGATATCATCCATATCTTCCCAGAACTGAACCTTGGATGCTCCGTCCAAACCTACTTGGGGAGCATAAGCACTAATAACATTAATAGTGTCATCTCCCAAAACAAGCCTCAAAGAGATAATCATGTCTCCTTTTCTCTTCACTTCCACCACCTTGTCTTTAAGCGTAGGCTCAATAATAATGCCCACACCATTCCTATTGTTATCCAGGCCACAATACCACAGCTTATATCCTGAGTTACCAATCTCTTTTGCTTTATTTCCCTTCCACCTGGTTTCCTGCAAACAAGCAATACTAACCTTCCTTCTTTTCAAAGTATCCACAAGCTCTATAGACTTCCCAGTCAGAGTGCCAATATTCCAACTACCTAATCTTAATCGGCTCCCTTGGACTTGCTTCTTTAGCCGCATTCGTCCATAATGCGGTAGCCCTTTCCTGTCTGACACCACATCCGGGCGCTGATATGGCGGGACTAACTTCTTTACCCATACCCGTCCATGGCATGGGAACCTTTGCTCATACTCCACCACACCCAGGCGTCGATGTGATGGAACCCCTTGCTCATTTAACACTACACCCGGGTGCCGATGTAGCGCGTGCCTAGGTGAGCACGTCCCAACGGTATAATGATAGTTTTGAGAATCCATAGACAGTTTGGCAAAATTTTTACACTGGCCGCCAACCTACCGCAACCCTCCTCCTTTATCCGGGCTTGGGACCGGCTACAATACTCGCAGGCGGAGTTGCAAACGTGTCGGATAATGGTAATTATATTACATGCTGAGGCTTATTGTCCGGGTTCCATACCTTAATTAGCGTTCTTGTTTGCAGGGCAGCCACCATTCTTTTTTTTTTTTAGGACACACACCTCACCAATATGCTTTCCTTATTCAGAAATTGGAAGATTCAATAACAGTATAATAAAAGCTAAAGTTAGTGGCAATTCACATGGGTTTGTGTTTCCATTTCCTTTCCGAATTTCAATCAATCAAATTTCTTAATCTATACCTAAACCACATTCTATCATATTTTCTATTGTTTCAAAAAATAAAATTGGCCTACATTATTGATTTTAAATTTATTATTATATCAAGTTGAAATTAAATTCAATTGATAATTCAATAATTAAATATTGAATCTAATTTAATTTAAGCCTAAATCTAAAATTTTATTAATGTATGATGTGAACATTATAATTAATACTTCAATTTATATTAATATGGATTTGATTTTTATTAAAATATATTGCTCATAGTTTTTTATTAAACATTTTGAAAAAAAATTACAATTACAATAAATTCAAATAAAATAAAATGCATCATAATAAAAATTAAAATATTTATTATTATTATTATTTTATTTTACAGGTATCCCTATTATTTTAACTGTATAGAACTAATCTTGATCGGATTCTGCAGAAGCTAGGACGAACTTCTCAAAATTATTTTTTTCAGTGCACAATGCGATGGCTCTCTCAAAGTATTTTTTTATGTATAATACTATGGTCGAGAATCGCACCTATAATATTACTGAAAAATAATTCAGACTCTCGGCCATTTTAATCAAATATCTTTGGTTAAATCGCGTATGTTCACCAGTCCAATTATATTAATTCAAAAAGTTCGGAAAAAAAAAATCCAATTAGCCTACAGTTTATGACATGTGAATTCAGATCCGGTGACATTAATTAATAATTTTTTTGGCCGAACAATAATTAATAATTTAATAGAAACGAGATCAATAAAACATGAAAAGTATTCATTAATTGATAATAATACGATAAAAAAAATATAAATTAGCCACTCTCATTTTAGAGAAGTCCTCAAGGAGTGACTTCAACTGAAATCACAAAACCAACCGCAACTCTCTCTCTATATATATAGTTAGTAGACGCAGCTACTACAATAGTGAAATTTAAGGCACTTATAAATAATTAAACACCACAGTAGTAGTAGTTAAGAAGCAACATAATTAATTAACTAATTAATAATTAAGGGCATTTGGGTCCTCCTTCCTTGGTCTTCCAGTTGTTGTAGCAAGGGCAAACAGCTTTATTCCCATAATACCCTGGAGGCACACATAAGCATTTTCTGCAACATTTCTGACAGAAGAACATGCATGGCTTGTGATACTGAGTCTTGCTGCACCTCCTCGAGCATTGTGAAGGGCATTCTGGTCATTCCAAAAATAAAATAAATAAATGAATTATTAATTCTAATTATCATTATTACTTCTCCCACTTAGTTAAAAAAAATAAATGCGATTAAAGTTATTTTAAAGAATAATTATTAAATAATTTTTTTATATTAATTAAAAAATATTAATTATAATATATCTCTTTCCAAATAAACTTATATCTCATATTTTTTAAACAATAAAAAAATTATCAAATAATTACTTTTTTAAAAAATAATTACAATTAATATTTTTTAAATAAAAAAAATACACAGTTTTCCAGATTCAAGATAATGACCATAGTCAAAAGCTACTTTGACTTTATATGCGTTTGTTATTGTTTAGTCTAAATTAAATTCTATGGAAAACCTTGATCATTGAAAATTTTTTGTTTGTTTGGAGGGAAAGTGGAGAAAATAAAAGATCTAGCCGAGAAAATTAATGTAATTAACTTACGGTAGCTATTGAGGCTTCCTGGTCCATAACGCTTCTGAAAATAATACAAAATTAACAAGTTAAAATGCGAATTAAGAAACCGAGCAACAAATTTATTTAACAATTATACAAAATTATTCAATATAAACACCCACATTATCATTATCTACTAAGCAAGAAAGCAATGAAATAAAAAGAACTCACTTGACTGTCAAAGTGGTGACCCCCATGGCCATGAGATGCCATAACCTACAAGAAAACACACAAAAAAAGAAAAATTTTAGATCCAGAATTTCTTGATTTTCTTGTTCAAGATTCAAGAAAGAAAATCAATATTAAATGATCTAAATAATTACCAAAGTTTGGAGCATTGAAATGGCGATGAGAGCCAAGAAAAGGAAAACAGCAAACTTGGCCATTGCCCTTTGATACAAAATCAAAGCCCCTCCTCAAGGTAATAAAGAAAACACTAAAACTGGAGCTAGAAGAGGATGAAGGCAAGGTAAAGAGAAGAGAAGATGGATTGAAAGTGGCCTTGCAGTGTAGGGTATATATAGAGATTTTTTTCAGTAGTATTTGAAAGAGAGTCGAGCCAAAAACTTGCTAAGAGAAATTTTACCATCAACTTGGTTTATATCTTCATTCATATATCATGCCCATTATAATTTTTTTAAAATTATAATATTTAAAAAATAATTTTAACTATTTTTTTTTTCAAATCACATTATCAGGTACATCTTAGAATTTTATCATATTTTATGGGTCAAAGTATGTTCTTGCTTACATTAAGTGGCTGACACCTGTACTAACCCCTTACTGTATGTATACTACTTGTTTTATGTAAATTTGAGGAGAAATCATCTGTAATTTTTCAAACTAGACCCACCACCCTATTTAATAATAATTTGTTTATGTGAATGGAATTATGGAAAGACTACTCAATCCCCGGTTAAAAATTATTTACTTTTAAAACGATTTGGTTTATCCATAACTAGCTTTTTGGGAAAAAAAATGTCATATGTTTTGTTTTGATTATAATTTTGTGTTTTTAATAATTTAAAATTATATTTTTGATATCATTGTTAGGCATCATATTATATTGCATGATTCTCTTAATTCAAAATAGACTTCCAAACTTGCATAACTCTAAAATTTCTAGAACTTAATTCACTGAAGATAGTTAATTACTCAAACCAAGTAATATTTAATAGCTTAATTTAATTACATATGTATTGAATTATTTTTAATCATTTTGAGATCAAGTGAAATGCTTCTTTTTAAATTATCCAAGCCTGTATTGATTTAAATTTAATTTACACCTATATATAAAATTTTACTGTTAATTGATTTTCTATTAAAAATACTTCAATTTGTTGGGAAAAAATTTTAAATATTCATTTATGCTAAATGTACATATTCATGGTTTAAAAAAAATTCAAAATATAAATTAATTAATTAACTAAGACTTTCATTTTTTTAATCGCAATGATATAATGTTACAATTGATAATTCAATATAAATTATATAGTCTTTATTTGGTAGAATTGAATCGATTCAATTCAGTAGAAATGAATCATAAAATGACTTCAAATGTTTTTTAAATAAATTCATCTGTTTGAATATAACAATATGTTCACAACTAAAAATTTACTTCCATATATATACAAAAAAATGGTCATGAACAATTAAATACTAAATAAAATAAATACTACTGGAAAATTAAGTTTTTACTGTAAATTTTAGGCTAAATAATTATGAATCCTCTCAAATTTTTCATATTACATTAGTCAATCTCTGTATTTTTAACATCTAATTTTTGCATCCATGTATTTTTAAAAATTAAACTATTTAGTTCTTTTGTTAATATTTTCATTCTAAAATCATTGGTCAACTACTTTGATATTATAAAATAACTTATTTGTTATTCCTTTATATATATTTATATTTGTTATTTATTAAGTTTATTTCATTTTTAATTTTATTTTATATATAGATCATCTGTAAAATAATAAAAGGCATTATTAATATCATTTAAAATTATTTTTTAGTAATATCTATAAAATTAAAATAAATGATATATATGGATTGTCTGCAAAATAATAAAAGATATTATTCATATTATTTAAAATTATTTTTAAATAATATTTATAAAATTGAATTAAATTATGTATAAAAAATATAAATAAAATTAAAAATAAGCATGACTTAACAAATAACAAAAAAAGAAATATATAAATGAATAGCAAATAAATTATTTTATAATATCAAAATAGTTGACTAATATTTTTAGGATGAAAACATTAACAGAAAGATTAAACAGTTTAATATTTGAAAACATAGAGATACAAAAATTAGATATTGAAAATACAAGGACTGACTAATATAATATGCAAAACCTCAAAGATTTTATAATTATTTATCTAATATATATAAATTATAAAAATTTTCATAAAATTTATTTGAAATTTTATATTTTTATAAATGAAAATATTCATTTCACTCATAAAAATTAAATTTTTTAACATTCAACGTAAACATTAAATAAATAAATATTATCTTATAAATACATTTTATACTTTGGATTTATTTACCTTAACAAGTGATTATTCTCTGAATGTATATATGCATCAAACTACTGGTATAGTACGTTTCAATATATTACTGAAATACTAATTATTGAAAATATATTTCATAAGGATATTATTATATTTATATTTTTATTAAAAAAATATTATATTATCGTATTTAAAATATATAATAAAATACTGAAAAAATTGATAAAAAAATTATTTTATTTAATTACAACTTAACTTTATTAAAAAGTTTAAAAAATATCTAAACTATTATTAAAACGTCCATTTTTTATTTATTTGAGTCATGAGTGATATTAAAAAATTAAAATAATAATATAATTATCTTTTTGATATAGAATTCTTAATCTCCTTCCTCAATAAAATATTTTTCTTTACTCTTTTTTATGTAAAATACTTTATCACATTATTAATAAAATTTAGTGTAATTAATATTTTATTTTATATAAATTATTTATAAATAAATATTATATTATTAGTTAAAGAACATTATACAGTGAACTTTTAAGATAATATGCCATTATGGTTCAACCAGCCAAATGCATTATTAATTTGCAATCAAATTTTACATATAACATTAAGTGCATGGTAATCATCATGTGTAGTATGGTAATCATCATGATTATGTCCGATAATTAGACCAGAAAAAATATGGATTTTACTGGATAATGACTTTTGATTATCCACTAATGGTTGATTAAAGGAGTGTTGAAGTCTCAATTATGGTTTGTCCATTGAAAATTATTAGCAGTTCTTATCCCATTGTTTTCACATTCATGATTAAAATGCATGTGATGAGTCAGTGGCAGTTACATAACATAAGTTGGCATGTAACAGCTTTTTTTTTTTTTTTTGGTTTTCCTTATTATATACAGACATGTTGCAGGTGAATTAATTGAGTGATCAGTGAAGGAATGCGAGAAATAAATTTGGGAAGCTTGTAGTTTCGTTTTCTTAAAAAAATGAAGTTATAAAATTATTTTAAAAAAATTAACAAGTGCTTGATTATAAAAAGTCGTATCATTCCATGCATTGAATAATTATTTTTTTCATCATAAAATAGAAATTAAAGTGATATATGTATTTCATTTATCTTTCATATGAAAACTGTGAAAAAAAGAAAAGAAGAATTATATTAAGTGGATTTGTCTGTTTCATTATTTATCAATTCAAGTGGGATAAAGAGGAGCCTTTTGACCACAGAAATTATTCATTGCACGGATGTTTTGCGGTGGACAATGATTTTTTTTAAACATTTTATTTAAATTTACAATTTAAATGAGTTTTAAATAAGAGTTTTTTTATTAAAAAGGAAGTATCATTATTACTTAGAGATAATATTCAAATACACCCCTATATTATATCAAAAATCTCATTTAAATACTTATTTTTTAAAAATATATATATATTTTTTTCAATTAAGCTATTTTTTTTATAAAAAATAGTTTACCCTTGCCGCGATGGAAAATAAATTTCCGTTGACTTCTGTCCAAATAGTGCGGTAGGCCCCAATTTTTTACAGATGTCTCGTTATCATTGATTGTAAAAAATAAAAATAATTAAATTAAATTAGAGATTGATAAAATAATAAATTTAAAATTAAAAAAAAAACTCTTCTTCAACATGATTTGGAAAAGACAAACTGGGTGCTATAGCCGTTCGAAAACCACCGTCTTTATTCAAAAACTAAAATCACCACCGGCATCACCGGTCGAAAAATCCAACTCACCAGTCACCACATGTTCCAATACAAAAATCACCACCACCACCGATTGTAAATCCACAGAAATTAAACACACAGAAATATGATATTTCAACTGTAAATCCAATCCTAATAAATCCAATCCTTTGAAACCCAATCAATCCATCAATAGAAATCGACCCAAAGTTACTCATCACTTTATACAACTATTCAGCAACCACACAATTCAATAGAATTAAAAATCTGAATAAAAACTTACCTTCAAAATGCCAAGAACTTTGGTTAAACCATTCTTTCATGAGCTTTGTTATCATCTGAAAGCTGGAGTTTGAGTGTCAGTTCTCGAATATCCTTGAAATTTCTTCTTTGTCAAAAAAAAGCATCAAAGCTTGAAGCTTCGTTGATGAAGAACCAAACATAGCCAACCGGCCTATTCTGTGCACATATTGGCAAAGAAGAGTTCCAGCTACAGTTATATTAGAGCGGCAATATCTTTTTGAGGAAGGAGATGAGATTGCAAATGGAGGTAAAATTGACTGCAATAAGAATACAAGTAGTATCTACTTTCACCCCCATTTTTCTTTTTCTCAAAAAACAAAGGTGAAGTTTATAATTTTTTAGGCTAAAGACTTTAGAAAAGCCAAATAGAATCTGAATAAACAAATGGAATCCAATTCCAATTCATGAGAAGAAGGAAAAAAATTATTTTTGCTTAAATTTTATTATTTATTATTATTTAATGTAATTTAATTATTTTATCATTATTTAGTCACATTTAATTATTTTAATTTTTTACAAACTAATAAAAGTGAGATATGTGTAAAAAAAAAAAAGGAACCCACATTATTATATAGACAGACATTCATGAGAATTTATCTTTCGTCACGACGGTGGTTTAATTAAACTATTTTTAATAAAAAAAAATTAATTGGCCAAAAAAAATTAAGTGTGTAAGTGATATTTTCGATATAATATATGGGTGTATTTGAACTTTATTTCTTACATATGGATATATTTAAATTTTATCTTTTATATATGAGTGTATTTAAATTTTATCCCTTATTACCACGGTGAATCTATACTTAACAAAAGAAACAATATATGCTGGTGAGAAGAAATCTATTCATACCTAAGATTCTTTTTGACAACAATTGAGGCTAGCTAGTCAGCAATCCCATTGCGTGAACAAAGAAAAATAACCACTCACCAGAGGAGTTATAAACTAAAATGCTACATACCAAAGGCTATATATCTCCCATTATTGACACTTGAGGAGTTATAAGCTAAAATGCTACACATCAAAGGCTTTATCTCCCATAATCAATCAGTAAACCCATTAATAGATTTGATTAAAATTAACTATCTAATTCAAAGACACAATAAATGTATCCCTTTTTCTTGGCAAGAGAAGTAGCATAAAGAAGGGCATGTGCTTCATTAAAAAGAGGAGACCGACTTAGTGATATAGACTATGGTACCTTAGAAGTTACGCAGCATATGGAGAACCCTTAAGAAAATTAGTATACACATTTGCTTTGATCCAACCTTCCGAGGGATGTTTCCAACCAATGGCAGAATCAGAAATTTTATGAGGAGATTAAAAATTACACAGAAAAAATAAACTAAACCATATTATATATCTCTAAAAAAATTCAAATTACAATAATAAAATCAAATAAAACTAAAATTAAAAAAATCAATAACTATTAAATAAATTATATATAATTTTTAAACAAATTAAAGTATTAAACTATATTATATATTTCTAAAAAATTAAACTATATTATCTATTAAAAATAATCAACAATTATTAAAAAAAACTACATATTTAATTTTTAATAAATTAAATCCAATTCTATATTTCTAAAAAATCATAAATTACAATAACAAAATCAAACAAAACTAAAATTTTAAAAAATTCTCACCAATTATTAAATAAACTATATATACATTTTTTAATAAATCAACAATTTAAAAAAAAACCCCATATTACAAAAAACCTATTACTATTATTAATAAATCAACATTTCATATAAAAAAAATCAAATTACAACAATATATTTAAAAAAACCCTAATACCTCCTTTTTGGCCATCGGTGAGGGAGAATCGTATGACCACGTATGTGTTGGTTATTGGTCTCAAGTGGTGGGACCTACATGATAATATTTAAAAAAAAAAGAGAAAGATTCAATTGCAAACGTGGTCAAAATATAAACTTTGATTTTTCAAAGTTCAAAGTGTTAGGCAGAGTAGATGGCCTAATTTAGGCCAAAAGCTTGCATGATTTGCGGCATTTCTCTTCTATAAATAGAGGAGAGAATTGCCAAGGAAAATGTATGAAAAACATAAGCCACAGGTTACATTTTTATCTGTGAAGAATATTTTAGGAATTGGGTCCTAAAATTTGGGAGAGTAAAAATAGTGAGAATTATAATTTTTGGGGAGTGTTTTGTAAACACTGAGAGTGCCACTATTTTTGTATTAATCTCTTTGTAGCCTACTATTTTATAGTGGAAGAATATTTCAGAGTTTGTCCCGTGGACGTAGCCCTAAAAGGTTAAGGGTGAACCACGTTAAATCTTTGTGTCTCATTTTATTATTTCCGCTGCCATAATTATTTTCGTAATTTCCTAGCGGGACCCTACAAAGTGGTATCAGAGCCCGGTTCAACAAGTGCGGTATCGGAGTTCAAGTATTTTTTAATTAAAAATTTCTAAGTATGCTCTGTGGTTGCAGCTTAGTCTGACCTTCCACATCAGAAAGAAATTTTTGTTAATCTATTACTTGATTTAAAGTCCAGCCAGTCAGAGACCGGTACCAGATCCGTGGTTATATTTCAAAAATAAATATACCACGACGAAGAGAAAATTACGACGAATTTTTTGACGCAGTCCGCTCGGAAAGCAGTTGTAGAATTAAATTAACGATGAATAGTGAATAATAGTAACGGTATTATTCATTACTATTCCGTTGAAGAAAGCCCATCACTATTCACGTTTACAGTTACTATTCACAGATACAAGTACTGTTCACGTGTACGGATACTATTCACGAATACGTAATTATTCATGTATACGGGGTACTATTCACTTATACGGTACTATTCACGTAAATTCTTGAAAAAGCTATGGAGGCTAGAACGAGCAAAATGATCAGTCTAAATGGCGCAAATTACCATATATGAAAAAATAAAATGAGAGATCTCCTCATGGTAACCAAAATGCATCTGCCCGTGTTTAGTACAAATAAACCAGAAGACAAGACTGATGAAGAATGGGTTTTCGAGCATGAGCAAGTCTGCTGCTATATCCGACAGTTTGTCGATGACAATGTGTATAACCACATTTGTAATGAGACTCATGCTCGGACATTATGGAACAAACTTGAAGAGCTGTATGCCTCAAAATCAGGCAATAACCAGTTATTCTATTTGACGAAACTGATGAACTTCAAATATCAAGAAGGCACTTCTGTAGCAGATCACTTAAGTGAAATGCAGGCGACTATTCATCAGTTGTCAACTATGGGCATAAAGTTTGATGATAAAATCCTCGGTCTTATGGTGCTTGCCTCCTTACCAGAGTCGTGGGAGACTTTGAAGATATCAATTACAAACTCTACACCAAATAGTGGAGTTAGCTGGGAATTTGTTAAAAATGTTGTTCTGAATGAAGAAATGAGACGCAGAGTGCAAAATCCTTCTTCATCTCAGTCAGATATTCTTTTAGTAGACGCTAAAAGAAATAATCATCCCAGGGGGAGGAGCCAATCTAGAAGCTCAAATACAAAAGACAAGAGCAGAGGTAAATCGAATAGATTTGCTAATGTTATATGCCATCATTGTGGGAAAAAGGGACACATAAAGAGGTATTGCCGGAAGTTCAAAAGTGATCGGGAGAAGATCAAAGGCAAAGCGAAGAAAGAAGAAAGTAGTGACGATGAAGCCAATGTCATTGCTGAGTTCCAAATTATCATTAAAGATACTATTAATCTTACAACCCAGGAGACTAGTTGGGTGATTGATAGTGGGGCTACACTCCATGCAACATCTCGAAAAGAGAATTTTTCATCTTACACACCAGGCAATTTAGGTGCGGTAAAAATGGCGGACGGTAAATTATTAAAAGTCGTCGGAAAAGGAGATGTTTATTTGGAGACAGAAAATGGTTCGAGATTAATTTTAAAAGATGTTGTGCATGTACCAGACATGCGTTCAAATTTAATCTCGATTGGTAGACTTGATGATGAAGGTTTCTGTAGCACCTTCAAAAATAGTCAGTGGAAGCTCACCAAAGGTTCATTGGTGGTAGCTAAAGGACGGAAAGATCCAAAGTTGTACGTGATGTATGCTAAACTCTCCCAAGACAGTTTGAATGTAGCGGAGAATAACGGTACAGTTGAATTGTGGCATAAACGACTAAGCCACATGAGTGAAAAAGGAATCACAAATCTGGCGAGAAAGAACGTGTTATCTGGATTGGATAAAGTCCATTTAGAGAAGTGTCCTGATTGCATGGCGGGAAAGCAAAACAGAGTAGCTTTCAAGTTATCTCAGCCTTCCAGAATGAAGAATGTGTTAGATCTGGTACATTCAGATCTGTGTGGACCATTGACGATGTCATATGGTGGAAATCGGTATTTCGTAACATTTATCGATGACCATTCTAGGAAGACATGGGTATACACCTTGAAGTCTAAAGATCAAGTTTTAGATGTTTTTAAACAATTTCTAAACTTGGTTGAGAGACAGACTGGCAAGAAGTTGAAGTGCATCAGAACAGATAATGGTGGAGAATACACTGGGCCATTTGATGCTTTCTGCAAAGAGCATGGTATTCGGCATCAAACAACACCTCCCAAGACACCGCAATTGAATGGTTTGGCTGAGAGGATGAATAGAACTTTGATGGAGAGAGTCAGATGTTTACTCTCACATGCAAAGTTGTCTAAAAGATTTTGGGGTGAAGCTCTACTTACAGCGGTTTATGTCTTAAATCGTTCACCCTGTGTTCCTTTACAGTTTGATACTCCAGAAAGAGTATGGTCAGGAAAAGATATTTCCTATGATCATTTGCGGGTATTTGGTTGCAAAGCCTTCGTGCATATTCCTAAGGATGAGAGGTCTAAACTTGATGTCAATACCAAACAATGTGTATTCATTGGTTATGGCCAAGACCAATTTGGCTATAAGTTTTATGACCCAATCCAGAAAAAGATGGTAAGAAGTCGTGATGTTGTATTTGTTGAAAATCAGACTATTCAAGATGTTGATAAAACTCAGAAGCAGACTGCCGATAGATCTGATGGTGATTCAACAGATGTGCAGATAGTTCCTCCAACAACAGAACAGAGACAAGTTGGAGATGAAGAAAATGTTCCACAAGAACAAGTACCAGAGTTAAAAAATCCAGAAGTTCCTAATGAGAATGAACCAAATGATGATTCTGATAATGTTCAAATTCAACCACCAGCACCTGAAGGTTCTCAAAGAAGATCTAGTAGAGTCAGATAACCATCTACTAGATATCCAGTAAACGAGTATGTTTTACTTACTGATGGGGGAGAACCAGAATGCTTTGAAGAAGCAATGGGAAATGAACATAGAAGGAGCTGGATTGAAGCCATGCAAGATGAAATGAAGTCCTTGCATGAGAATCAAACATTTGAGCTGGTGAAGTTGCCCAAAGGCAAGAAAGCTTTGAAGAACAAGTGGGTGTTCAAGATCAAGCAGGATGAACACAGCTCCCAACCACGGTTCAAAGCTAGATTGGTGGTGAAAGGGTTCAGTCAAAGAAAGGGTATTGACTTTGATGAGATATTTTCACCCGTTGTGAAAATGACATCCATTCGGCCAATGCTCGGATTGGCCGCCAGTTTTGATCTGGAAATCGAGCAAATGGATGTGAAGACTGCCTTCCTACATGGTGATTTGGAAGAAGAAATATACATGGAGCAGCCAGAGGGTTTCATTGAAAAAGGAAAAGAGGAGTATGTATGCAAGTTGAAAAAGAGCTTGTATGGCCTGAAACAGGCACCGAGACAGTGGTATAAGAAGTTTGAGTCTGTTATGGGGGAGCAAGGCTACAGAAAGACTACTTCGGATCACTGTGTTTTTGTGAAGAAATTCTCTGATGATGACTACATTGTTCTTTTGCTCTATGTGGATGATATGTTGATCATTGGTCAGAATTCTGCCAGAATTAATAACTTGAAGAAACAGCTAAGTAAGTCTTTTGCCATGAAAGACTTGGGACCAGCGAAGCAGATTCTTGGCATGAAAATTACAAGGACTCGGAGAGCCAAGAAATTATGGTTGTCACAAGAGAAGTACATTGAAAAAGTACTTCAAAGGTTTAACATGAAAAATTCTAAAGCGGTTAGCTGTCCTCTTGCTAATCACTTTAGATTGAGTTCAAAACAATGCCCTTCTACAGATGGAGAGAAGGAAGAGATGGAAAAGGTTCCATATGCTTCAGCAGTTGGAAGCTTGATGTATGCCATGGTTTGTACACGGCCAGATATAGCTCACTCAGTTGGAGTAGTGAGTCAGTTTCTTTCAAATCCAGGAAAGGAACATTGGGCTGCAGTGAAATGGATATTCAGGTATCTTAAAGGTACAACCAAAACATGTTTATGTTTTGGAGGAGATAAGCCAGTATTAGTTGGTTATACTGATGCAGATATGGCTGGTGATGTTGACTCAAGGAAGTCTACATCTGGTTATCTAATCACATTTGCAGGGGGAGCTGTGTCATGGCAATCGAGATTACAGAAGTGTGTCGCTCTCTCATCGACCGAAGCGGAATTTATAGCTTTAACGGAAGCGTGCAAGGAGCTATTGTGGATGAAGAAGTTCTTGAATGAACTCGAAATTCATCAAGAACGGTATTTAGTGTTCTGCGACAGCCAGAGCGCGATTCATCTGGGGAAGAATTCCTCGTTTCATTCTAGATCAAAGCACATTGATGTAAGATATCACTGGATCAGGGATGTATTCGAGATGAAGCAGTTACAGCTTGAGAAGATCCATACAAATGAGAATGGATCAGACATGTTGACGAAGATTCTTCCGAAGGACAAATTTGAATTTTGTCGATTAGCTGCGGGGATGATGGAGAGTACGATTAACATCTCCACTTGAAGCCCAAGGGGGAGATTTGTTGGTTATTGGTCTCAAGTGGTGGGACCTACATGATAATATTAAAAAAGAGAGAGAAAGATTCAATTGCAAACGTGGTCAAAAAATAAACTTTGATTTTTCAAAGTTCAAAGTGTTAGGCAGAGTAGATGGCCTAATTTAGGCCAAAAGCTTGCATGATTTGCGGCATTTCTCTTCTATAAATAGAGGAGAGAATTGCCAAGGAAAATGTATGAAAAACATAAGCCACATGTTATATTTTAATCTATGAAGAATATTTTAGGAATTGGGTCCTAAAATTTGGGAGAGTAAAAATAGTGAGAATTATAATTTTTGGGGAGTGTTTTGTAAACACTGAGAGTGCCACTATTTTTGTATTAATCTCTTTGTAACCTACTATTTTATAGTGGAAGAATATTTCAGAGTTTGTCCCGTGGACGTAGCCTTAAAAGGTTAAGGGTGAACCACGTTAAATCTTTGTGTCTCATTTTATTATTTCCGCTGCCATAATTATTTTTGTAATTTCCTAGCGGGACCCTACAATATGATTCTATTGTGATTTTGCCACTGGTTCCAACTTCCAAACAAGGCTTGAAGGGTAGCTCGTGCAATTGGGGTTTGTGACTTGCATGGAACTCGACAAAGCTTGAGTGAAGGATTGGCATAGATGCTATGTTTTGGATACCATGGAATCAGAATCAATTCCGATATTTCAAAAACAAAGTTCATTTCTAGCATTCGAAATGCACCAATAAATATATGCAACTTTGTGAGAAAATCCGCGCTAGTTAGTCACCGATTTAGAAAGATATAATAAACAATAACAACATTCCTTCAGAAGAGTTGATATTCATAGCAAGGGAAAAGAAATCCAAGTTTCATATGAATTATGTTGCTTTGGCGTAATCACAGTGAAAAAGTATATGATCTACCGTTTCCTTATTATTTTCAGTTTTCCTCATATAGGACATAGAGAATCATTGCTAAGTCTTCTCTTGAATAAATTTTCTTTTACTGCCAAGGCATTGACGCAAAGTCTCCAAAGAAGCTTCTGATTTATATTTAACTATCATATTTGATTTCTAAACGCCGTTTGTATGCGGGATGTACAGAGGTGCATCTAACTTTCATATTTTAAATAAGAGTTGTTAAAATACGATTTATATATTTTCTAATAATGAAATATGATTTATCTTTGATAGGATTAAAATGTGTGAATACTATATGTATATACTAAATTTAGATACTATTTGTTAAATGAAGATAAGCAAAATATACATGCACAAAGTGGGATAAATCTACCAATATATATATATATATATATTGCAAAATTCACTTGTTTTACTACTCTTTATATAAATAATATTAAATTAATAATCAAATTTATTTTTTAATGTTAAAATGATATCACATGTTAATTATTATTTAATCATATTAATTTTAGTAATTTCATTTCATTAAAAATAAATTGTTTATAATTAATATATAAATCAAGTAATAAGATGAGATTACTCATGATCAGAAATTTATTAATGTTATATGAATTGTCCATGTTTAGATGCTAAAAATTAAAAATAAATAAATATTTTATATTGAAATTAATTTCTTGTTTTTTTTTGAACTGAAAATTAATTCCTTGTTTGGATCTAAAAAAATAACGTTTTTTCTTAGAAGATCAAAAGGCAACGGAACAAAAATTTTTAGAAAAATAACTTATGAGGTACATAAATTATTTTTCCCTTCATTTATATTTTACTGAACCATAAATATATAATTAGAAAAATAATAGTGACGGTGCATTGAAGGAGTAGTTATTTTTGGTAATGTTTTTTTTTTGGTAATGCATTGAAGGAGTGGTATAGTTAGTTAAGCGGTACTTGTGGATAATGGGCGCGAATTGACGGATAAGTCAACAAAATCTGAATGGAATAATTACACTTTCTGTCCTATTTTAATAATTTTATGATAAATTTATAATAAATTTAAAATATATTTTTAATAAATTATTAAATTTAATATTTTTATAAAAAAAATTTATAAATTTTGATAAATATATAAATATTTTAAAAAATAGAATAAATTTGAATTTTTTTTATTTTTTCTAATACTCCTTGATTTTGTATTCAATTTCAAAACAGTTAAATTAAAAGTTTTCTTTAAAAGAAAAAAAAAATAGTTCGCACAGGCAGTGCATGTGATGTGATAGCTCTAAGCAGAGCACGTGAGCTAAAGCTGTGCCGCTTTGACAAAAGTGCGCAGGGTGCGCTATCGTATTATAAGCCCACGCTATAGTCTCTAATCTATACACCAAATCTCTGACTCTATTTCTTCTCCGTCTTATACCGTCTACACGCATTTAACCTTTCTTCACCCGAATGAGATACACTTTCACCGACAATAAAATTATTAAGTTTTTAAATAAAAATAATGTTTAATTATTTTAAAAATAATATTAAATTATCCTAAAATGATTAAAGTGCTAAATAATCTCACAATTACAAAAAATAAAAATATGACATATTTAATATAAAAATAAATTATTCAATATTAATAATTAATTTTTAAGATTGTTTCTCCAAGACCTACATTAAAAAAGAAAAAAATTTAATGTGAAAAATTAACATACAATAATTGGTTGGGATTTTCATTTTTAGACTTATTTAGAATGGAAAAAAAAAACTAAAAGCATTTTTTAGTTCTTGTATAATATTAGCATGATTTAGCATTATTTGCTGTTACATAGCATGAATCAAGCAACCATTTTGAAGAATTAAAATCAAAACAAATTTATTATTTAAAATTATATATATAAATAAATTCATATATTTGAAATTACAAGTATTGAAATATCGAATTTAGCATGATTTTAATTTATAAGAATTCACGTCCTCTACAGTCAATTTGAAATAAGAAGCTATTTCCACAACATAAAAGGCTCCCTTTATAATACTTTATAATATTTTTAAAATTTGACCTTGAATTGAATTGATGATTAGTTTATAGTTTAATTAGGTTAACTAGGTTTAATAATATTATAATTTTTTATTTATAGATATTATTAAATAATTTAAAAATTATAGAAATTTTTAAATAAAAATTATAAATAGCAAAAAATATATTTTATTAATTCAATAATGTCGTATATTAAATGTAATATATGTAAAAAATGAATTTAAATTTTTTTGCATTTTTATAAAAGAAATTAAAATTTGAAAAATTAATTCAGTCTAATTTGATCATGTTAGGTCCAACCAAACTGATTTTTTTTTTCTTTCCTTTAAATTGATTTTTCAATATTTTTAAATCAAACTAACCTCTAATTTCTGATTAAATATGTCCAACTGACCGATTCAATATGGTTTTAAAAACACTCATACTTTTATACTACATGTATTTTTTTCTATTTTGTGTTTCATTTTCTCTTTTTTTAATTTTGCTTTTTTAAATTATGACAATAACACAAATCTCGTTTCTTAAAGTTATTTTGTCAAAAAATAACTTGTTTGCGGGAACTTAAAAATCTGCTTTTGTTGTTCACTGTTTAAAAAAAAGTATAAAAATTAATTAACCTTCCTCTCTCTTTTTTTAAAAATCTGCAAAATTTTTAAAAAATAAATTTAATTTTTTTAAATTTTATCTGATGTATAGATGAGAATTAAAATTGACCAAGTAAGCAATGGAAAATTAATAGAGAAGAAAGAGTTGATGAACAGCAAAGAACTTTTTCATCGTTCCTGCTTTCATTAGATTTCATTAGTTAGCTGTATATTCAGTTATGGTGAGTATATATACAAATGAGAGAGCCAATGAAAACTCATCACACGGATAGATGAGCCGTCAGTTAGTTACAAGAGCTGAAAGGAAAGTTAAAGCTACCAGCCTGTCATTTAAGTCTAACTAACAATAATTTTAATATGTAACATCCCCCTCCTTAAACTGGAGTTGGTGAGAGATCCACCAATCCAAGCTTGGATACAAATGACAGAAACATGGAAGAAGAAAGAGGCTTTGTGAACAAATCAGCAAGTTGGAGGGATGAAGGAAGATGAGGAGTGCAGATTAAACCAGTTGTGAGTTGATTTCTAACCACATGACAATCAATGTCAATATGTTTAGTCCTTTCATGAAAAACTGGATTTGCTGCTATATGTATGCAGGGCCGTCTTAAACATTTGCAAAAATAAAAGAGGCCCTGTTCTTACATTGAAATTTAGGCCCCTAATATGAAAATCACATGTTTGGATTTATATTATTGGGCCCCATAATTTTTTGAGGCCCTGTGCTATTGAACTTGTTGCACATGGTGTTAGACGGCCCTGTATGTATGGCTGCCTTGTTATCACAGTGTAGAGGTATAGGTTTAGGAACTGCATTATGAAAATCTGACAATAAAGAATTGAGCCATTGAATTTCACACACTGTTGTAGCCATTGCCCTATACTCAGATTCTGCTGATGATCTACTAATAGTAGACTGTTTCTTTGATTTCCAGGAAACAAGAGAAGTTCCCAAAAAGATGCAGTAGCCTGTGGTGAATTTTCTTGTGTCTGCACATGATGCCCAATCTGCGTCAGAAAAAGCTCTAAGTCTCAAGTCATTTTCTGCAGGTAAGAACAATCCCTTGTAACTTGTGCCTTTTAAATACTTGACTACATTAAGGGCTGCTTTGAGGTGTTGTTGAGATGGCTGCTGCATGAATTGACTAAGCTGTTGCACTGCATAACTGATGTCAGGTCTTGTGAGTGACAAATACAACAACCTTCCAACCAACCTTCTATAGACTTCAAGATTAGTGAGTGAGACATCCATAGTTGCTGTCAGTTTGACACCTTGAATATAAGGACTAGGTGCTGGTTTGGCATCCTGCAATCCTGTGTCCTTTATGCTATCTGTGATGAATTTATGTTGAGTCAAAAGCATGCCTGATTTGGATCTAGCAATTTCAATGCCTAGAAAGTATTTGACATTGCCAAGATCTTTTATAGTGAATTTCTGATGAAGATAAGACTTTAGATCAGCAATTAAATTCTCAGAAGGGCTTGTAATTATACAATCATCCACATAGACCAGAATTGCTATGAATTGTTGTCCTTGACCTTTTGTGAACAAACAATGATCATAACAAGACTGTTTAAACCCTTGAGAGATGAGACTAGCAGATAATTCTTTGTTCCATTGCTTACCAGCCTGTTTTAATCCATATTGAGACCTCTGCAATTTACATACTTGTCCAACTTTAGCTTTATCATATCCTGGTGGAACCTGCATATAGATTGTTTCATCTATGCTACCATGTAAGTAAGCATTATTAATGTTCAACTGATGGACAGGCCATGTATAAGCTGCTGCAACAGTAAAAAAATACTCTCACAGTCACTAACTTAGCAACAGGAGAAAATGTGTGATTATAATCCAGACCCAGCAACTGATTGTACCCCTTGGCTACCAATCTAGACTTGTATCTGTCTATGCTGCCATCTGCATGATACTTTATCCTGTAAATCCACTTACATCCCACAGGTTTCATATTAGGAGGTAAATCAGTTAATATCCGGGTATTATTTTGTTCAAGAGCAGTCAGCTCTTTGCACATAGCATCAACCCAATTTTTGTCATTTTTGGCTTGATGATAATTGCAAGGCTCCTTGATTTTAGTTACATGTGCAACAAATTTTAAATGGGAGGAAGAAAAATGGACTGTGGGATTGGTTGTCAAATCTTTGCTAGTGACAAAATCTTTTAGCCATAAAGGTGTAGTTTTAATTCTAGTGCTTTTTCTTGTTGTAACAGGTTGTTGAAAACAGGGTATGAAATTTTGAGTTATTTCAGCAATATCATGTTGTGAGTTTGTTGCAGTGTCAGCTGCAATATTTATATCTGTATCATGCTGCTCAACAATGTCACCCATAGCTAGTTCAGATATTGGGATATCTGGTTGTTCATTTTCATTTGTGGGAATTGGTGGAGGTGAAAAAGTGTTTGATGTTTGAGGAAAAGATGATGCAGGTATGGATGTGTCTGAAATACAATTTGGTAAGGTGAATGTGGTAACAGTTTCAGGAGTTTTATAATGAAATGGAAATACAGATTCAAAGAATACAACATCTCTAGAATGAAACAAGGTTTTGGAAGTTAAGCTATATAGTTTGTAGCCTTTATGTTGTTGTGAATACCCTAAGAATACAGATGGTATAGCTCTAGGGTCAAATTTGAGTTTATGTGGTAGAGGATTTGTGGAGTAACATAGGCAACCAACAGTTTTAAAATAACTGTAGTCAGGAGGTTTGTTATGCAGTCTCTCATATGGTGTTTGCCATTTCATATTTTCTGAGGGTATTCTATTTGAGATGTGTGTGGATGTCAGCAGGATTTCTGACCAAAATTTGGGTGGTAATTTAGACTGATAAAGTAAAGCTCTTGCTATATTTAGGAGGGTCCTGTGTTTCCTTTCAACTACCCCATTCTGTTGGGGAGTATACACACATGTTTTCTGATGTAATATGCCATGTTCTTGGAAAAAGGTTTGACAATCTGAGTTTAAGAACTCAGATCCATTATCTGATCTAATAATTTTGATCTTTTGGTTGAATTGGGTAAGAATGAACTGGTAGAAAGTTTTCAAGGTTGAAGGCACTTGAACTTTAGTTTTACGCATATAGGTCCAGCAAAATCTGCTGTAATCATCAACTATTGTTAACATAAACATGGCATTAGTGACAGATTTAACACTGTAAGGTCCCCACACATCCACGTGGATCAAATCAAAAGGGCAAGTAGTAGAAATTTGGCTGGTATGAAAAGGTAGTTTAGACTGATTGGCTATAGGACACACAGGACATAGCAATTCAGCATAATCACATTCATGTAAACTATTCACATGTTTCATTCTGTTACAAGAAATGTGACCTAATCTAGCATGCCACAACATGGCTAGATGTTTATTATGATTACTGCATTTGCTTACAGTATTACATTGTTTCAAGGGTTGGGTAAAAGAATCTTTTGTCATATAGTAAAGGTCTTCATGGACTTTTCCCACTGCCAACAGTTCCTCAGTCTTTAAATCCTGGAATAGACAATATTCAGGGAATAAATGAACTGATAAGTGGCATGATTTGTTAAGAGACTCATAGACATGAGATTGCAGCTAAAAGATGATACATACAACACATTGTATAAGGTAATTCTGTCATTTAATTTGATGTTTCTAATGTGTGTCACTAGCCTTGTTGAGTTATCAGGTAGTCTAATGGTTTTAAGAGGATTTAGTTTGAGAACATGATCAAAAAATGTTAATTTTGGTGTTATGTGATCTGTTGCACCTGAGTCTATAATCCAGTTAGCTTTGCAATTAAAATCAATATCAGAAATGACTGGATTGAGTAATTTACCTGCAAAGTTTACATTCTTGACATCATTGTCTTCATCTGCAACAACTGCCTTTCCTTTGATGAATTTCTGCAGTTCCTGTTGTATAAAATCAGAGAGGCCTTTGTCAAAAATCTCATTTCCCTTCTGGTGTTGATTGAACTGCTGTAAAGGTGTCTCCTCCATTTTAGCTTTGTTGACAGTTGCATTGTTCACATTTGCTGGCCTCTTCATGTTTGCTCCCCTTTTCTTCTGCAATTCCAGAAACCAGTCTGGATAGCCATGAATTGTGAAGCAGTTATCTATGGTATGACCATTCATCTTGCATTTTGTACAATACTGGTTCTTCTTTTCCTCTTTCCTGTTGTTGTTGGATCCTCTTGATCTTTCATAACCATAATTATTGTTATAGTTATTGTTGTTGTTGCCAGCATTGTTGTAATTTTTGTTATAATTGTTGCCTCTTCTTGCTAACATGACTGATGATGATACTGTAGATTCAGTACCTGTCACTTGCACTTCCCTTTGTTTTTCCACACTAAGAACCATTGAATATGGTTTGTTAATTGAAGGAAGAGGATCCATCAGAAGCACTTGATTTTTCACATTATCATACTCATCTCCTAGTCTCATGAGGAACTGCATAAGTCTCCTATTGTTATCATATTCAATAATTCCATTTTTCTGGTTACAACACACAGGCAAAGGAGCTAGACATAATAGTTCATCCCATTTTCTCTTCAAGTTTGTGTAATAGTCAGTCACCGACTCTGATCCTTGCTTGTAGCTTGCAATATCTCTCTCTATTTGATATATCATTGGACCATTACACTCTCCATAACGTTGCTTCAATTCACCCCAAAGTGCCTTAACGCTTTTGCAGAACACAAATGCATCTGAGATCTCCTTCGACATTGCATTTATCAACCAAGAAACTACCATACTGTCTGCAGTCAACCACTTCTCATAGTTATCAGATTTAGGATCTGGTTCAGCTATGGTTCCATCTATGAACCCTAGCTTCTTCTTTGCTCTCAAGGCAACAACAACATATTGGCTCCATGAGAGAAAGTTAGGGCCTCTCAATGGAGTATTAACTAGACTAAATCCTGGCGATTCAGAGCTCCTAGTAAAGTAAGGATCATTTTCATGATTTTTGGAACTAATTGCAACAATTAGTTTGGCTAGATCTTCCGGTGTCATCATCTTGTGATTCAGATTGAATATTCACAATTAAAGAATAAAAGGTACAGTGCAGAGATCAATCTAACCTTTAATCTCGCTCTGATACCAAGATGAGAATTAAAACTGACCAAGCAAGCAATGAAAAATTAACAGAGAAGAAAGAGTTGATGAACAGCAAAGAACTTTTTCATCGTTCCTGCTTTCATTAGATTTCATTAGTTAGCTGTACATTCAGTTATGGTGAGTATATATACAAATGAGAGAGCCAATGAAAACTCATCACACAGATAGATGAGCTATTAGTTAGTTACAAGAGCTGAAAGGAAAGTTAAAGCTACCAGTCTGTCATTTAAGTCTAACTAACAATAATTATAATATGTAACATGTATATAAATTTTTGAACTTCATAAGGTCAATTAATTTTTTTACACTTTTTTTTTTGTAAAAAAGAACCCCCATTTGGCAGGACATTAGCCACGCTCTAGGACAGACATTAATTATTAAGCATATTAAATTTTGAAGAAACTAGCTCAGCAATCCAGCATCCAAGTCTCCTATTTTAATAGGATCTTATAGAATGACATTATTTATTACACTTTTATAAGCCAAAAACGATAGTTCTTTAAATTTTATTACTTTAAATAATCAAGATTACATATAATTTTAAAATTTTAGAAGATCAATTATGTATTTCCATACCCAAATTATTAACTCAATAACTGATTACTTATTCATAATTATTAAATTAAATTATTTAATTTTATTAAACAAATAATTTTTATTCTAAAAATTTTCAACACGATAAAATTTCTATAAATAAATGAAAAATAAAGCATGTGAAAATCATTAACTGCCTCACATGCCGCCATTTTGATGGATTATTTATCACTTACCTTTTGCATCCATAATACAATTAGAAAAAATTAGGGACATGAGATCACATAAATATTATATCTTAATTAGAACTGCATGAAATTTATACTAAGATGTAAATTAAGTAATTAATAAGATAAACTTAGTATTACATTTCTAAAAATTTTAATAATTAATTAATGTTTTTAATAATATGGGAAATAAGATGTTGTAAATTTTATAAAATAAAAAAAATTAAAATAATTTTGAAATAATGAAAATTAACAGAGTATAACTTATAGTAAAATTGAAAGGTTGAGATTTGTCCTCATAGCTCTTCTTCAGTTAGATCCCAATTGTGGAAATCAATTTGGAATTTGAAAATCAACTTAAGATCAAAAGCTTTATCTAGAGAACTTGTGTAGATTCTTTTTCCTTTTATTGTTAATCTATATATGAGAAATCTCTAAATCAATAATCAGTTTCATTTATGTAATAGAGCCGGAGAATCTGAGATGCGCATTTTATTTTAATGCGAACATGATAGAGTATCTTGGTTCACGTCTAATATGGGCTTCAACTCCCTGGCTTATAATCAGTCTGTTTTTTTTATTTGATGACTTGACATCTCTTATGTTTTTGAATTATTCAGATAAATATTGTATGCTCGCAAAAATTGCTTATACGTATTGGAGCCTATGGAAAAGCAAGAATAATTTTTTACTTCAATAGGACACACTCAGATCCCTCATTATCTCTAAGTAGAGCACATCTAATATATAGAGACCTTTTTCAAGCCAACTCACCATTGAGGAATGAAACTCCAGCTGTCCTTTTAATAGTCCAGCGAGCAAGAAAACTTAATTTTACAAAAGTGTATCTTTGAATTTGACTATTCAACTCTCATACATGCCATCAATTCTTATGAATCATGCCTTCTAGAGATTTAAGGATATATTTATAGTATCAGGAGCTTAAGGCCTTTATTAATGAAATGTTCATTTATCTATGTTAAAAGGTCTTGTGATATAGCCGCAGATTGACTTGCATTGCAGCTATACATAAATAAATTAGACTAGACTGGGGGAACTAATACTTTACACTATACTTAATGATATTTCTTAATCTATCTTAGGGATGTTCATGTGGCCGGTAAATTCAATAAATTCGACCCGACCAGAGAGATTTGGGCCGGATTGGACAGGTTCAAAATATAATAGGGTGGGACATTGGGCAAAAAAATCATACCCGAGCTCGGGTAGGGCTAGGTCTCGGATTGTATATTAAAATTTTCGAACTAACCCAACTCGTCTGAAATTTTAATTAATTATTTTTTTAATATTTATCCTAGGTATATATACTATAACTATAACATCTTTTCTTCAGCAGCCACAACCACGCCTCCACCTCTCTCTTTCTCTCCATCTGCCTTTCATTATTTCTCACCATCTCCCTTTCATTCTCTCTCTCTTCATTTCAATCTGGTGCATCTCTCTATCTCTCTCCCTCCAGTCACACACAGCATTAGCAGCAGTAGCAAGCTCACCCTCTCCATTTCCTTCTCTTTCAATTTTTGTCGCAGCAGTAGCAGCAAACAGCGGCATCAATAGCAGCAAGCACCAACAGCAGCAACAGTAACAGCCAGAAGCAATAGCAGCTGCAGCAGGTAATTTCTTTTCTTCATTTTTTTTTATTTCTTACTAATTTATTGAGCAAATGATTTGAAATGAAAACTGAAAAGAATTAAAAAATAGCAACAATCTTAGATGTTGTTGAACTGTCAATATAATAACTTTGTTGAACTAATTTGGTTATTGTATACATCTAATTTGAAAAAGAATTTGTTGAACTGATTTTATTGTTCATCTTTAATATATATATATATATAATTAGGGGTAAGTTGATAATGATTTGTCAAATATTTTATTTAAAAAATTATTAAAATTAATACGATTTAGTTATTAAAGCTTACCCTCTCCATTTTCTTCTCTTTCTATTTTTATCGTAGTAGCAGCAGCAAGTAGCGACGGCAGCAGAAAATAGCAGTAGCGGCAGCAGTGGCAATCATTATTGGTTATTTAGATTTAATAATTTGGTATTAAACTTGTGTATATGTTTTAAACTTGTAATATATAATATTGCAATTTTTACTGCATATTGAATTGTTGATAGATATTTATGATTATTTTAATTTTTATTTAATTTTTAAAATAATTTATTGGTGATTTAGATTAATTTAATTATAATTTTTATTTAATTTTTGAAAGATGCTTTATATTTGATTTAAAGTATTATGGAAAATATTTTTTTTAAAATAATATTTATAGATAAATTTTATTAAAATTTAAAAAAATTTAAATTTTATTCTTTAATAAAATGGCTCATTGGATTGGCTCGGTCCAACCCAAACCCAATCAAATCTGAAGTAATCCGGCCTGATTGAGTTTAGGATCGAGTCATGGGCTATGCTTTGCAATTCGAACAGTTTTTGAGCTGAATTATGGACTGAAGTGAAATTCGGCTTAGTCAGACACGAGAATACCCTTAATCTATCTAATTTTCTTTTCTTAAATAAAATAAATAAAATTGAAAGATTGTAATAATAATTCTAATCGGTGTTTGTTTGCACGGCAAAAGCACGGAAAAAAAGGACACTGAGGGGATAGTGACAGTATTGCATGTGTATGCACACACAGGAGGCAAATTTTATTACTAAAGGATCATCATTCATCATTATTTCATTCCCAAAAAGAAGAAGTGTCTATTGCCCCAACAATAATGCCCACCTGCTTTATGTTCACTTTTTTTTTTTCTCAATATAGAAATAGATAACATTACTTTTTTTAATGCACTATATTTATTAAATAGTTAGTATTATCAATATTATTTGTATTCATATACAATATTTGATTTTTATTTTGCTGATCGAGATTTTAATTTATAATGCAGATTAAAGAAGAAATTATTATTGTTGGATGTATAAATTTTTTTAACTTTGAAATAAATGAGAAACTAGAAAATTAAATCTAATATAATAAATGAAATTATTGAATCATACTATTCGCTATAAAATTTTTAGTCGTCCAAATTGATATAAATACTTTATATTTTAAAAACTTAAGAAAAATTAATAAAAAAGAAAAAAATAATTTTTTTATTAAAAATATAAATTTACATATACTTTTTTTTAGTATGAGATATATTTAATGTATATTTTTAATAAATTATATTAAATATGGATATAATAGATATTTAATACATTAATGATTAATTAATTTATTAAAATAATAAGCATATCATAATTTAGAATAAATAAAAAATAAAGTGTACTTAACAATTTGAGATGAATGAATCATATTAATAATATATTTTTTTAAAATTTTAAAATAAGGGATTAATTAATTTTTTATTTTTTAATTGTTTGTACTTTAAAAACTTTATAAAAAATATAATTAAGGGATATCATTGAATTATATCCCCCTGATAATAAATTTTGAAGGACAAATTGTTGTTTGTATAAATATAATTAATTATTTGAATGCTAATTGATGTATATTTTTTAATAACATATGCTCGTATATAGAGAACGATTGATGGGCTAAATACAAATAAGAAAATTTTGGAGGAATAATAAACGAGAAAAATAATGAAAAATATCAAGCAAACGTAGCATACGAAGCAATTTGGAAAAACTTTATAATGTATAGGAAATTATATAATTGTTTGAAAAATAATGTGTTTTAATAAGGTCGGTGCAATTTTTGACTTGTTTTAATGCAATAGATCTCAAGGGAACATCAACCATGTGTTACCCACGCATAGTCCACATAGAAGCAGATTAAATTAATAATGATCAAAGGGAAAAAAATAAATAAAAATTTTATAATATTAGCACTTGTGAAACATTTTTTCATTTCAATATTTGGGAATCATTCACCTTAAAAAAATATGTATAAAATAACTTTAAAGATAAAAATCAAAATAAATTGCGCATATATCAAGATATTAAGTTAATAGAATAAAATAATTTAAATACATAAATAATATAATTATAAGTTTCCACATTTTTAAAAATTAACTTGTTATTGTATAAATTACCCATATATAAAAAATTCATTTCACTAAATAGTTATTTTAAATGAATGTATGTATATGTATATATATATATATTTAAATTTGACATTATACTAATTTTTCATTAATTTTCACTTTAAAGTTAGATTTAAATATATTTTCATTTCAAATACTTATTCATAATCAATAAACTTTGAAATTTAGATTTAAATATATTTTCATTTCAAATATTCACCTATTCATCATCAATAAACAGTTTAAGTTTAGTAGAGTTTAATTTCTTTTTTAATTCAGATAGCAATTTTGAATTTGAATTGGATTTAAATGAGTTTACAATAAAATATTTTCAAAAAATTACATATTTTTCTTTTTTTAAAAATTCAATTTTTAATTTTTAATTTCAAAAATAATCAGTGCGTTCATCAAAAGGTATATACATATTTCATTTTTTCAGTTAAATTCAAAACATATAAATTAAAAAATAAGTTAAAAATTATAAAATATTTTAAATATATATCAATAGAATATTTTCAATTTAAATTTATTAAAACAAATACAGTTGGCTTCTGCCTTGGGTCATGACTACCTAGACATGGGCTAGATTTAAACTTAAAAAATAGGGGTATTTACAAAACAACACTGAAAGTTAAAATCATTTTCAAATTTATAATATCTATTTTTTTTTAATTTTATGTCAACCACAATATTTAATTTCAAAATATGAAAATGTTAGTTTTGCATCCAATTTTATATACAGGATTAGTACAAATAGAAGTAAAGTCCACACACTAAATTATTTAAGTGAACAACACAAATATGAGTTTATAAAATAAATGATCCCACCTCAAATATATTTTAGCCAAATTTTTATATGAAATTATGAACTTTTATATCCCACTCAATAATACTCAATGTAACTTTTATAACTAAAAAATAATTAATATAATATTATTATTAAAAAATAATTTATAAAATTTATTATGAAATAAAATTATTTAAATCTTAAATAAAATTTAAAATTTATAAAATAGTTATTATTAGATAAATATATAATAAATTTAATAAATTTAATTAGTTTTTTTAAGAGAATAAAATAATTTTGTAATTTCCATAAAAAATTACTTATATTTATTTTCTATAAAATAAAATTTTAATATAAAATTAGTTATATATTTAGTTATATGTCGGTAATATTGTTATATATACCGATATATAACTAAAAATATAATATTTTTTATTTTTATCTTAATTTGACATGTATACGTTGGTAATATTGTTATATAAACTATATACTAGTATATAACTAAATATATATCACTTTTATATTTTTTTTAATTTAACTAGTATATATAACATACATCATTATTTAATTAAAATATATGTAGTATATACCCATATATATCTGCAAATAATATTATTTACTTAAAATATATATAATATGCACTGACATATATCCACATATATCATTTTTTAGTTAAAGTATATGTAACATATATCTATATATATATCCACATATAACATTATTCAATTAAAGTATATATAACATATACCTACGTATATTCACATATATTATTCTTCAGTTAAAATATATGTAATATATACCAATATATATTTACATATATTATTCTTTAGTTAAAGTATATGTAATATATACTCAAATATATCTATAAATACTATTATTTAATTAAAATATATGTAACATATACCTTCATATATCCACATATATAATTTTTCAGATAAAGTATATGTAATATATACTCGCATGTACATATTCATATATACCATTCTTTAGTTAAAGTATATATGACATATACTCACATGTACCTACAAATAATATTCTTCAGTTAAAATATATGTAACATATACACATATATACCTATAAATAACATTTTTTAGTTAAAGTATATGTAACATATACCATTATTCAATCAATATATCCATACATATCATTATTTTGTTATATGTTACATTTACCGGCATATAACTGAATATATAATAATTTTATATTTTTATTCTTTTAAACTTTAATATGTATATGTTGGTAATGTTATTATATAAATCACATATCAACATATAACTAAACATATATCACTTTTATACATTTTTTAAATTTAAATATTATATATAACATATATTATTATTTAATTAAAGTATATGTAACATATGCCTATATATATATATATACAAATAATATTATTTAGTTAAAGCATATGTAACATATACTGACATATATCCGCATATATCTTTCTTTAGTTAAAGTATATATAAGATATACACATATATAACATTTTTCAATTAAAATATATATAACATATACTTATATATACTATTATTCAGTTAAAATATATGTAACATATACCTACATATATCATTCTTTAGTTAAAACATATGTAATATATACTCATACATACTCATATATACTATTATTTAGTTAAAGTATATGTAATATATACCTAGTATATGTAATATATACCTACATACATCTATATATATAATTTTGTAGTTAAAGTATATACAATATATATTCACATATACCTATAAATATCATTATTCCATTAAAATATATGTAATATATGCCTAAATATATCTATATATATCATTCTTCAGTTAAAGTACATATAACATATACTCATATATACCTATAAATAATATTATTTAGTTAAAATATTTATAGTATATACCCACATATGCCTGTAAAAAATATTATTTAGTTGAAATATATATAACATATACCATGATATATCGACATATACATATATATAGTATATATATATATATCTAGTTATATGTAATATATATCCATGTATACAGACATATATTGTTATTCTTTATTTAATGTATATAATATATATATATATATATCGATATATACCAATAGACAATGACATATACCCACATATATGTAATATATATTATTATTTTTGTAACATATATCCACATATATTTACTATTTATATATAACACATGCCAGTATATATTATTATTATTTTTAGTATATCTAGTTATATGTAATTTATACCTATATATAAATTAATTAAAACTTATTTTCTTTTCCATTTTTGCTATTATCATTTGACTTATAATTGTTAATTTCAAGTTTGATTATTACTTTCAAATTTATTATTTTAAAATTTAATCATGAAATCAATACTTGAGAGAGACCAAAATTTTGTATTGTTCAACTTGATCATTAATTCACTTTGGATTATTACTATTCTAATTGTATAATTCATTAATATATATATATATATCCATAAATATATATTTATAAATATCATTATTTAGTTAAAATATATGCAACATATATTCACTTATACTTACAAATATTATACTTTAGTTAAAGTATATGTAATATATATATATCATTTTTTAGTTAAAGTATATGTAACATGTACTTGCAAATTAAAAATTATTATTCAGTTAAATTATATGTAGCATATACCTATATATATCTACATATATTATTATTTAATTAAAAGTATATGTTATATACACACTTATAAGTACTATTCTTTTCGTAACATATGCCAACATATGTTATTTTTTTATATATTTAGTTATATATAACATATATCTACATATAAATAAATATATAAAATAGTTATATACCGATATATATACCATTATACCTACATATATCGACATATACTAATATATATTATTATTCTTTAATTAAAGTGGATGTAAAATATACTGATATATACTAACATATACCCACATATATGTAATATATATTGTGCAATATATATTTAGTTAAATGTGATATATACTAACATATATCGACACATACCTATATATATGTAAAAAATATATATGTAACATATCGATATATATCCATGTATATTGACACATGTCAATACATATTATTATTTTTTAGTTAAAGTATATGTAACATATGCCGACATATATTGTTATTATTGAGTTAAAGTATATATAACATACACCGACACATACTTACGTATACTCATATATATGTAACATATATTGTTATTTTTTTTGCAACATATACCTACATATATATAGTTATATGTAAGTATACCCACATATATATATCTAGTTATATATAACGTATATCCACATATAAATAAATATATATAATAGTTATATTACAATATATATCCCATATAACGACATGTACTCACATATATACCAATATAAATATATGTTTGTTATTATTTAGTTAAAGTATATATAACACATATCAATATATCCCGACATATACAAATATATACCTACATATATTGATACATACCCACATATATATAACATATACTATTGAAATATATTTTATTTTATAAAACTACCGATATATATTATTATATGTAATATATAATAACATATAACAGTATATAATAATTATATAATAATTATTATTTTCTAAGTCTACTGACATATGTTATATATAACATATAACAACATATAACAATATATAATAATTATATATTAATTTTTATTTTGTAAGTCTTCTGATATATGTTATTATATATATCATATAAAAACATATATTAAATAATTATATATATACATATTAAATAAAAATTTATTTAAATAACAATTTATTAAATAAAAAATTAAAACATAATAATAATAATTTATGATTCAATATTTATATTAAAACAAAAAAAACAAGAAAAGAAAAACAATTTACAATTGCTAGATATCATCTTACAACTATCTATTCGTATATGACCATTATCAGATTAAATGAAAAAATCATGGTTTGATGATTCTAAATATTTTAAATAATCAAATTAGATATAGTATGTTAAAATTGATGGAAAGTTAAAAATTAAAAAAAAAATATTTATTTGAAGTATTTTATCAAACATGTGGTGTTTATTTAGATTGAAGAAAAAAACCCCAATAATTATGTTTGAAATCCAAAAATCAATCAAAAATAAAAAAAATTAAAGAAGATAATTATAATTTATTTTGAAAAATATTTAGCTGTAACATATTATTTACAAAATGAAAAGAATTTGACGATACCTTAAGACCGAGCACGTTCTTCCCTGCAGTTATTTTATCAGCATTGAAGAATGCTTTAGTTGAAAATCCATCTCTATTAGATATGTCCAATTCAAGCAAATCTTTCTTAGTAAATGAGATCACAACAAGTTTCTAATTTCAATGATTGTAGCCAAATCAAAATCGCCCAATCAAAATAAATCTCAACAAGGAGCCTCCATTAAAGCAAACATTAGTTAACCACCATTAAATATTTTACGTTTTAAAGCAAAACAAATAGAGAGCAAATGAAATATTTCTCTTTGTTTTTTTCAAATTATTATTATTACTTGCAGGATTAAGTGTAGAGTTTGTCTAGCGAGGCAAAAGTATAGAAATGAAGCTATAAGTATACTGTAAGTCTTCAAGTATAGAGATAAAAAAGCAAAGCGTGAAAAATAAAATATAGAGCAAGAGAAAGATGAACATAATATTTTTTGAAAAAATAAAATATAAAATAAGCTAAAAATTAAAAATTAAAAGGTTAAAAATGAAAAAAAAAAAACTAATAGCAGTAAAATTAAAAATATAATATATATAGTATAATTTTCTCTAAAAAATATTAAATTTTTTAAAGGTCTAATTCGTCTATGTATAAATTTTTCTTATTAATTATGATTGGAGGTTCCATCCGCAGTCAGGTCTAATCACAACTCATGACTTAACCTCAACTTGTGAGGAAAGGCATTTTATGTTGGGCTTGTGGTTCCTTTTTATGAGGCCCAATTTGCCCTTTTCCAACGGAAAAAATTACATGGATGGCTACTTTTTAAATTTTATTTTTAAAAATATTGTATGTAGCCCTGAAGGAGGTATTGTTCCAGTATCAAGCTTTGGTGCGGGCTTGAGAGTATATCCAATCCTTTACTCTAATTCTAATGGCAGTGCGAATGAGGGGCCTTTAAAGCCACAAACTGCTACAGCATAAACATGGGCTGATAGCAAGTTTCATCCATTTCTTACTTTCCTGAGTGAGGACTGAGGGGAATGCGCTGTTTAATCGAATATTTTTTTAAATTGGTAAAAACCTCACCAAAGTTTTAAATCGGATCCACAAAGAAACGATCCAATTGATCAAGATGCACAACAAGGATCGTATCCATACAATTTTTCAGATCTCAACAAATATAATCTGTTTTATTATTTTAAATGGTTATTCTATTCTACCTTATTTCAGTCAGAATGAGAATTCCTTTCTATGTATATGTATGATATTTCATCCGTGAGTGAGTGTGTTAACACGATATATGGCTGGTGGATGGGTTCTTTAGTGTCGCACATTTTAGACCTTTCTTTCTTCTTTTCATTCCCACGTTTTTTTTTATAGTTAAGGTGGGCGGCACCACCGGCAAATTTTATTAATATCTCAAATAGGGATAAATATTATCAGTCAGTACAAAACCCTTAATAAATTTGGACAAAGATGTGAATGAGTCAAAAGTTTTAGAAATCTTATTAACACGAGAATAATAAGCTAAAAAATGGGCAGATTGGTTACCCTCACGATAAACATGGAAGATGGTAACAGAAGGGGGGAGCTTAATCAGCCAAGAATATTCAGAAGGGATAAAACTTTGGCTACTTTTATTGTGGTTCCAATACTTTCTTATCATTCCTCCAGCTACTTTTATTCTTAACATCTAAAACCATAATACGATGTTGCGCCGTCAATGCTTCACCCGGAATGACCTTGCAATCCTTACACTTACTTTTGTCCCGTTTTCGAGTAAGTATAAAGTCTATTTGACTTTGGGTTCGTCCATTCTTAAAGGTAATCAAGTGTGACCCCCTCTTTTCAAAGCAGGTATTTGCCAGCACTAGATCATAAGCCACCGCAAAATCCAAAATGCTCTTTCCCTCCCCATTCCTGTTGCCAAAACCATAACCCCCATGAACCTTGTCATAACTATTACTGTCCTTACCAACATGCCCGTTAAGGTCCCCACCAATGAAAATTTGCTGATTATCCGGAATAGCTTGCATGATTTCATCCATATCTTCCCAGAACTGAACCTTGGATACTCCGTCCAAACCTACTTGGGGAGCATAAGCACTAATAACATTAATAGTGTCATCTCCCAAAATAAGCCTCAAAGAGATAATCCTGTCTCCATTTCTCTTCACTTCCACCACCTTGTCTTTAAGCGTAGGCTCAATAATAATGCCCACACCATTCTTATTGTTATCCAAGCCACAATACCACAGCTTATATCCTGAGTTACTAATCTCTTTTGCTCTATTTCCCCTCCACCTGGTTTCCTGCAAACAAGAAATACTAACCTTCCTTCTTTTCAAAGTATCTCCTCCTCCTTTATCCGGGCTTGGGACCGGCTACGATACTCGCAGGCGGAGTTAAGACATTATATTTCTATAATAAAAAAAAATCAAATTTTGTTAAAAATTAAAAATTTAAATTTTTTATACCATAAAATCTTCCAAGAGTTTATTACAAAATTATTATTTAGTTATTAACATTGTAGTTGTATCTCTTTATTGTATATGAATACCTTTTAACTAACTGATTAGAAAATTTCAAAACCATCATTTTCATACATAAATAAATCATAATGAATTGTGAGGAAGTATCGAGAAGAAGAAAGAATGAATAGGAATTGTTGTATAAATTTGAAACTTACAAAAAAAAAATTTCTGTTATAAACATTTATTATTATTATTATTATTATTATTATTTCTATGTTTAATTAATTTATATATATATATATATGTATATATTTATAACCTACCACGGGCGAAGAGAGCCCTACAAAACAGTCAATAATTAAGCCACAACCAAACAATCACATTTGACAGCCAAAACCTTTTATTTATTTCGCTTTTCTTTTTGCCCTTTGTACTCTTAAGAGATGGCTTTTCTAATGCTATTGCTAGATGTATTAATGACATTTCATTTTCTACAAACTTTACTATTATTATTATATAAAACATTACTATAAATAATTTTTTTTTATTTTTTTACTATAAGTTTTTCAGTATATATAATTAACAATGATAATAATTTAATACTATATATCACAAACATCACTAATTAATACTAGGATTATCCAAAATTAAACATTAAGGCAAACTGAAATTTATTGTAAAATATTCTCAAAATATATTTAATATTATTTTTAATATATTAAAAAAGAATAGATCACTGTACACTTATATATAATTTAGCGGTAAAAGTACACATTCACTGAATAATAGATTTATGATCGATTCTCTTATTATTAATATAATATTAAAAAAAATACATCATTCTTTTAAGTTATAAAATTTTTTCAATTAATTAAAAATTTTCTAAATTACTGCTAAAATGAGATAATGCAAATAAATCCACAACACCTAAAAAATAAAAATATTATAATTAAATTTAAAAATTACTTTTTATAACTGCAATTTAAAGAAAATTCATGCACTCATAGAAATTAAAAAATAAAAAATAAAAAAATACTTTATGCAATTAGTTATTACTGACATAAAAAATAGGATAAAAATTTTATTTTTAATTGAAGAGAAATTTTTTTTATTATTTTAAAATAATATGATTAAATAATTAAAAAATTATATTATATATCACTCTTTTAATTTTATTTAAAAAATATTCAACTTTTTTTTATACACTTTAATAATTCTAAATATATGGTAAATGTATATTTTTAAAAGGGAAATATATCATTAGTATAAGTATACTATATGAATACCTTTAAATATTTTTTAAATTAAAAAGTTAAAATGGTTATTTTTGAAAAAAAAAAGAAAAATTAGTATTTTTAAAATAATTTTATTTTTTAAATATTTTTAAAATATCAATAATTAATATTATTTATTTATTATTAAACACATAATTAAATAATTAAGATTATTAATTTTTTTATAATCATAGTCACATAGTGGAATATTTACATTATTAGACTAAATTCGTAACATTTAAAACTTGAAGGACCAAAATCTATTTACTTAATATTAATATATATAATAATTTTAGAAAAATAAAAACATTTAGGGAGCCTCCTCAACAATAGGCTAGTTCTGCCTCCAAATTGGTTTAATACCCAAAATAAACGTGCTAGCACACAAGCAATTTTTTTTAATATATAATACAGTTTAATTATAAAATTAATACAATTTTAATTCTTAATATTTTATTTATTACTATTAATTTAATAAAAAATTATAATATTTAATATAATTCTACTGATTGAATAAATACTAATTGATAAAGTGTAGAAGCATGTTTGCTTTCAAAAAAAAAAAAAAAAGTGTAGAAGCATGTAGGCCCACAAGCAGGTGTTAAGTAGCTATTCTTCTACAAAACCTAATAATAATTTTGGTCTGTCTGCCAACTTTGTAAGCAATCATAACGGGTCATTAGGTGGATTTGTCAGAAGCAATTATTAGTTTTGTTTCTTATTTATTTATTTATTTTTCCAAAATTTGGAGTTTATTTGAATTATGAATCTTCTTTTTTGACACCATTAATTAATATTTGATTTTGAGAATTAATTTTCTCAATTTTTTTATCTGTTAGGTGAGCGAGAAAATTTTAAATGGGTGAAATTTAGTGGATAGTATAATTTCAATCTATGAAATTTTATGTTATTATGTTAAAACTCATTTACTAATTTACCATCACTTCCATAGCGGTGAAAAATTTTCTTGGTATATTTGAACAGAAAGTAAAACAGAGCCAAAATAAAATAATATGAAAAATGATTCTCGTATATCTTTACTGAAAAGCTACACTGCTATGTATGTACAGTAATATGTGTAAGTATATTGCCAGCTAATTGTAACTACTGTAACTAACTCTGCTACTATGAGAATACTGTCAAGTTGCACAAGTTTTACTAATCCCATGTGATTAATAATAACTTACATCCTTCCCTCAAGTTGGACTTTGGTGATAGTCTGCCAAAGCTAACTTAGATATTAACTTGGAGAACGAGGGATTAAACAAAGGCTTAGTGAATGCATCAGCTAGCTGAGTAGTTGAACTGACATGAAAAACTTTGATGAAGCCTTCTTTCATTTTGGTCCTCACCGCATGACAATCAATTTCTATGTGCTTGATACGTTCGTAGAAAACTGAGTTTGTGGCTATGTGAATTGCTGCTTTATTATCACAGTGTAATGGAATCGGCAACTGAAGCTGTAACTGCAAATCATTTAAAATGAAGGAAATCCACTGCAATTCACATACAATAGTTGTCATTGATCTATACTCTGCTTCTGGTGAACTCCTGCTAATTGTCTGTTGCTTCTTAGACTTCCAGGAGATGAGACAACTACCCATAAAGATACAAAAACCAGTGAGTGACCTTCGAGTCTCAACACAAGATGCCCAGTCAGAATCACAATATGCCCAGCTAGTCCCATGTCTTTAATAGTAAAATTGGCATGTAAAGCAGCTTTAAGTCGCTGAATAGTAACCTCTGAGTTCCCTGTGATCAAAAGATCATCAATATAGACAAGCAAAAAGATCAAAACTCCATCTTTAGCAAACTTAAACAAGCAATGATCATGTTCTGACTGTGCAAAACCACATTCAAATAGAAAAATGGTGAGCTCATTATTCCACTGACGTAAGGCTTGCTTCAATCCATAAAGCGACCTCTGTAACTTACATACCTCACCTTTGTTGGCTTTCGTATAACCTTCCGGTGGCAACAAATACACCTTTTCCTCAAGATATCCATGAAGAAAAGCATTGTTTATATCAATCTGATGAAGGGGCCAACTATAAGCTGAAGCATCATCAAACACAATTCTCACAGTTACTTTTTTTGCTACTGGACTGAAGCTATCGTTATAATCAATGCCAACAACATGGTGGTATCTCTTTGCTACTAATCTGGCTTTGTATCAGTCAATTATACCATTGGGCTTGAGTTTAAGCTTATACACCCATTTCGAGCCAATAGCTGTTTTACCAAGAGGTAAAGAAGTCAAAAACCACGTGGTATTTTTCTCTAAAGCTTCAATTTCAGCAGCCATCGCCTTTCGCCATTCGGGAGAAGCCTAAGCTTCTCTAAAAGATGTGGATTCATGAACCATTGAAACATTAGCTAGAAAAATAGCTGAAGTAGTGTCAAGATTATGGTTATGTACAAAAGGAAAGGTTTAAGGGATATGAGGAGAAACATGTTATTATGTGGACAAAGAAGATTCAGTAATTTGAGGTTTCAGTTAATTGTTGTAACGTAATCTTCAAGCTAGTTTGGCTTGTTGCGAGATCGAGTACTGTGTCTTTATTGTTGTGGTGGTGATGATATGGAAGTGGAAGGCAAAGAATCAGAAGCTATGGTTTTTGTAGACAAGGTGTTTAATGAAATATCTGGGTTAGGATGAAATATATGGGCGCTTTGTGTTTGAGGTGAGTGAGATGTTAATGGGTCATAAAGATTATCTTAGGTTGAAAAAGTATTTGAAGTATCATATAGGGTTTGAGGATCAAAAACTAAAACCAAAGGCATTGCTGGAGCATCAGAATTGTTGAAACAATCTGTACAAGGAAAATACTGTTCATAGAGCACATCTCTTGAGACGAACACCATCAATATCATACACTTCGAAAACTTTTTTTTTCAGCTACAACCCCCAGAAAAATACATTTGTTAGCTCGCACTCCAAATTTATCTTTGCCAGGTTGCGCAGTAGAAGAATAGCACAAACAACCAAATACTCTCAAATCACCATAATCTGGCTGCTTCTTGAAAAGTAGCTCATATGGACTTTTCCAATCCAAAATAACTGAAGGAATTTTATTTATGAGGTGAGTAGCATAAAGAATTGCTTCTCCCCAAAAACGCAAGGGCAAATTAGCTTGATACATGAGAGCTTGTGCAACTTGCAAGAGGTGCCTATGCTTTCTCTCTGCTCCACCATTATGTTGTGGAGTATAACTGCAAGACCTGTGATAAATAATTCCAAAATCTGCAAGCATGCTTTGACAAGATGAATTGGTGAACTCTGTTCCATTATCTATGCATATACTTTTAATGTTGGCATCAAATTGATTTTTCATCATTTTCATGAATTTGCACAGAATATCTGTAACTTGAAACTTTGACTGCATAAGGAAGGTCCAAGTGCACCTGCTATAATCTTCAACAACAGTAAAAAAGTAAGTAGCACCTGAAATATTTGGTTTTCTGTATAGTCCCCACGCGTCTATATGTACAAGTTCAAAAAGTATTGAGCTACGACTATCGCTAGGTGTAAAAGGCACCCTTGTTTGTTTGGATTTGGCACACACATCACATGGCTTAGTAGAAATCACTTTAGTTTTATTTAGGAAATTTAGTTTGTACAAAGTTTGTGAAGATGGATGGCCTAGTCTCTTGTGCCAATCAGGGGTCTATTTTATCAAATTATTTACAAGAGGTAAATGATTGTTTGAAGTACAAGAGGTATACTGTAGAATAGAAATGTAAGAATGGATTGTATTTTGGTCAAAAGAAGACTTACCCAAAAGGTATAAATTACCCATGGCCTTGCCAACAGTAATGAATGCTTTAGTCTTATGGTTCTGAAAATAACAGTAATTTGGGTAAAAGGATAGGATAAGAGATGTGTGATTTATTAGTTTACTCACGGATAACAAATTGTACTTGAAACTAGGTATGTAAAGGAATCTTTCTAAAACCGTGTGTGTGTGTAACTCCACCTTCCCTGTTACTTCTGCTGACATAGAGTGTCCATTAGGTAAATGAATAGTAGTTGGTTTAAGCAAATGCTGTAAAGAAGAAAATAGACTTTTATTGGCACATATATGATTGCTTGCTCCAGTGTCTATGATCCAGTAGGTTTTTATGCCAGTGTTTGAGTGTGGTAAAATACATGCAAATCTTGAGCAAAGTTAACAAACTCATGCTCTGCCAGTTGTTTTGAGTATCTTTGAGAGTTCTTGCTGAATTATTTCTCTCATGGAAATCGCTGCTCCTTATTTGTTTGGTTGACCTATAACATCTGCTTCTTCAAGTGGTGAGTCAACCATGTTTACTTTAGCCTTGAAACCACTGGACTCCTCTCTCTTTTGTCTTGGTCCCTTATACCAGTCGGGGTATCCATGAAGCTTGAAACAAGTTTCTTTAGTATGTCCATCTCTCTTACAATAAACACAGTGCTTATCTTTATTCTTCGCATAACTTTGCTCTTTTCTTCTAAAACCAGATTTGTTATTGCCTGAATTCCTCTGATTGAAAGAATTCACAGCTAATAGAGCAGTAGCATCAGTACTATCAACATAACTACTACTTACTTGTGTTTGTTTCTCCACATTAAGCATCATAGAACAAACTCTATCCAGGTTAGGAAAATGATCCATCACTAGGATCTGATTTTTAACATAATCATAAGACTCATTAAGCCCCACCAAGAATTGCATTGTATTAGCTTCTTCATTAGTCTTTGCTATTTGATCAGACATATTACAAGTATATTTTCCACAGATACACTGTGGATTAGTCACCACACTATTCAGTTCATCCCATAATTTGCACGCTTTGGTAAAATAAATGGATAGCAAGTTGTTGCCTTGTGTAATTGATCCAATTTCACACTTGATCTGATATATCTGTGGGCCATTCGACTCTCCAAATCTTTTCTCAAATTTTTCCTAAAGATCCTTCACAGCACTGACATACAGAAAAGAATCATGCAGATCTTTGGTGAGAGATTTCAGAATCCAGGAAACCACCATGGCATTATTCCCGAACCAAGCATCGTACTCAGTTGAATCCTCTGCAGGTATCTTAACTCGTCCATCAATATAACCTATCCTCTGTTTTGCAGCCAAAGCAATCTTCATTAACTTGCTCCATGTTCTGTAATTACTCCCATTGAAAAGGTTCGTAACAAGAGCAATACTAGGGTTATCATTGCTCTGAGTAATTGTGATGTTTCTTGTAGTTGAATTCTGTTCTACTGTAACTAACTCTACTACTGCTATACCATAATACTATCAAGTTGCACAAGTTGTAACTAATCCCATATGATTAACAATAACTTACAATATTGGTGTCTTTTTATCATATATGTTATTAATAAAATAATCAATTTTGAAATTAGATAGAGAGTGATAAATTCCTGAAATTCCTTTATATCAACAATTTTATAATGAATTAAAGGAAATACGCATGAGAATTCTACCATAATTAAAATTAAGTTTGTGTATAATTTGGTCTAATTTAAAATTTTATAAATTTTTAAAACTGTATTGAAAGTATGAAACTTTAAAATTCAACTATCGAAAATTTAAATCTCCATTTTATAATGTCTCGATTTTTTTGGGATATTATGGAATGAAAACTCGATTCTTTTGTGGCAATTCAATTCAATTAAGTTTAATTTGAATATTTAGAGTATTTTTTTAAAAGATAGAAAAATAAATATATTTAAAATTTTTTTCAATTAAAATACTCATACTATTCATAATTTAATTTTAAAATTAGAAATAAAATACTTGCAAAAACTAAAGTTAAAAAATATTAAAAAAATGACATAATAATGATTTTAAAATAAATAAAATACTTGTAAGTAGATTTAATTCATATTATATAAAATATATAAAATATTTATTAAAATATAACTTATTCTTATAATTCAAAACAAATTCAGTATCATTTAATATAGCTCGGTATATTTTTTTATTCAAATATTGTTTAATCTTCGGAACTATATCAATTAAAATCAACAATATAATTTTATTCGGTTCTAATAAAAAAGTCAATGGTACAATTATATTTTTAATTTTTTTTAGTATTTCGATTCAGTTCAGAAATATTTAATCTCCGTGCATAGTCCTAATTGAAATTAATTTCTTACAAAAATAAAATTCTATAAATCCCTATGGAAAAATAAATTTTGATTTAATCTCTCATTTAAAAAAAATAATTTAAAAAGTAAAAATAGTCTTAAAAATAATTTATTTTTTAATATTTACTTTTCAAAAAATATTGATTTATGCACAAATAGTATAGTAGGATACATATATAATATAGATTTTCTAAAACTATAGCGTATTTTTTATAAAAAAAAATGTTTAAAAAAAACAAATCGTATATCTTTTTTTCTTATTTAAATGTTTTGAAAATTTTTTGGAGGCGCTGGGAGCGGTTCAAGTGGAGCCTATTCACGAAAAATTATTATTTCAACTACATTCAAATAATAAACTAATTAAATAATTATATATATTTATTAGAAGAAATTATAAACTTCACTAGTTAATTTTTAAAGTATATTTTTAATAAATATTAATGTATATAATTATTTAATTAGTTTATTATTGAAACTAAAATATTTAATTGAAATAAATATTATACTATTCACTGTTTACGCGGGATTGCTGTAATTGGGCTGGATGACGTTATTTAAGAATTTTCATATCAGTGTGAGCCCAACTTAAATGGGCCCAAAGATTACTTATTTGGAGCTTTGAGGCGCTACATCAACATTTCCACCCTGATATTACATCAAAAATAGGGGATGCTGACTCTCAAAATAACATGACAAAGAAATGAGCAAACCAAAAGAGATATTCTCTTTCAAAAAAAAAAAAAAAAACCAAAAGAGATATTTACATAATTGAAATCCTTTCCTTTTTTTTCAAAAAAAAAATATTTTTCCAATTTTTCAATTTCAATTCTTGAATTTCATTTTTACCACTAAGCGTCTGACGTCTCAACATATGAATTTTTCTTTAATTCACTATATTTTACTGAATTTTCTTTTTAAAACAATCACTCATTTCTTTTTATTTTTCCATATATCTTTTCTTCTTCGTATTATTATTATTATTATTATTATATGCTATTTCCTTTTTTTAAAATATAATGAACGATGTGAGAAAATTTGAGATACTCTTTTTATTATGTATGTATTACTATAGATTAATTAGTTAATATTGTTCTTTCTTAAATGCAAAATATTACAAATTTAATTAATTAATATAAAACCAGGTTAATTAAAACTTCTTTTTTCTCATTTATTATATATTATTATTATTTTGAACATGAAGAAGATTTGTGCTTGAAGATAACTCTTTATTTGAATGAGTCACACCAATGAATAGAGATGTGACTTTTGTCAACCAAAATTTAATTCCTCCGTATAGAAACATACTAATGTGGAAATCCTACCCTAATTATTGAAAAGGAGATCGTTTCATGCTTCAAATTGTCTGTCATGTCGATGGATATTAACTTTCTAAGTTTTCACTTATTTTTTTTAAATTAGTTTCAATTTGCTAATTATGATAATTAGTGTTTGAATTAGAGAAAACCATTTTCGTCAAAGCAATATTTTAATTATATTGTATCATGATTATATATTGATTTAATTTTTATGTATTTCAAAAAAATAGCATATTGCTTATGTTATATATGAAAAATGAAATACTTAATTAAATTAATGAATATTTGAAAATTTACATAATATAAATGTGACAGAATAATAATAAATGTTCCTTATCTTGATTTTTATTGAAATTTAAAATTCATATACTGTTCATCATAGCATAAATATTAAATATGCACTTATTTCTAAAAGGGTGACAATTGACTTCGTAGAGAGTTCTATTGATTATATGACAAGAAATGGAAAAGTTTGTGAAGAAAGAAAGAACATAAGAATCCATTGGGTATATCATGATGAATTGCAATCAAATTGCCTTTGGATTTTTTATTACCCTTTGAGTGCTTTTTCTAGAGTTTATTGAGTTTTTAACTTTTTTTATATATAAATAGAACAGAAGCCCTCTCTCTAAATTAATCTTCATTTATTTTTCTTTATCAATTAAAGTTTTACCCATGAATTCAAATTTATAACCCAATAGTTCTTTTTTTTTTTTTTCTAAATTTGATTATATATAGTGTTTGAACTAAAAAAATCTTACAATTCTAAAGATAATTCTATAATACGCGAACTATAACAATACTTTAGTCATTAAATTAAATGATAAATGCTTATGTTTATTAAAGGTGTTATTTGCTCTATCAAATGTAACTTTTGACGACATATATAATAAGATGCTTGCAAGTGTCAAATAATCAAAATCATATATTAAAGAACCTTATCGTCCTTCTTTAGGAGTCCATCTGTCTCTCAATTAGGACCATCCTACCCTACAAGATTAAGGAGTATCCACTAAAATGACCTACATAATTTTCCCAATTGCCCATCTTGAGTTCCACGTTAGGGCTTGTGGGACATAATCTTCAATGGAGGAAAAACAAAAAAGAAAAGAAAAGAAAAACCATAATTACTCAAAAATTATGCTGGGTTGTTGCCTTGACTAACACTCCTATTGTTTAATCAAAGGAGACAATGAATTATGCTTCTCATCATCTGATCTCTCAAATTATTATAATGGGCACTTACTACACTAACATATCACATATATATAAATATATATATATGCATGCATATAAAATAACAGTTTCTTTGAAGAAGACATGATCTCTTTAACCCTCTCAATAACATTTTGTACTTAAAAGAGTTGAAACCTTGAAATGTAACCAAAAGGCATCTCATAATAATGTATCAATGGCACTTTGTCAACTGGTAATTAATATTTACATATGTATATGTGTGTTATGAATAGCGTAAGCAGGGTTCGAATTAAAGCTAGCCGAGTAATATTAAGTAACTTTGCATTGCATACAAAACTTTTTAACTTCATTGTGCACTCTTATATATATATATATATATATATATTGTTATAATTAATGGGCATCCATTATGAGTCAACTTCAACCCTATTAATGTTAATTTAATTAAGCTGGTTCATATTATCTTTTGATATATTAATTAAAGCTTCATCTTGGTTTCATTTAGGTCATACCCATATATTAAGGTTTTGTACATTAAAAAAAGAAAAAAGAAAAATACTATTATAGACTCCGATTAATAAAAAAAATAAATAAAATTAATATTTTTTCTAAAAAAACTATTTTATTTAATTTTAGTTGTTTCGGATGTATATATATCCCGTCTATGTAAGAAATTTTTAATTAAAAAAATAAATAAAGTCGAATTAAGTCTAAATTTAGCAAGTTTATTTGAGTTTAGTTTCCAATTAAAATTGGTAGGATTTTTTCCTTTTTTCTCTCTTGGTCAGTCCAGTTAGTTTACTAAATAATTCCAACCCCCAAATCAAGAGGGATTAAGACTGAGTCAATACTATATATCCAGCATGATAGAATCAGAATTTTTGGCATGATTTGGATTTTAGTTGAACTAAATTAATATAAAGTATGAATTGAACTCAAAACGGTTACTGATAGAACCCAACTCTGAACATAGCAAAGAATATATATTTAAAAAAAATTCAGAATTATGAGAAATTTGCAAGGTTAAACATTAATTAATTAGGATCAAATTACTCTCTCTCTCAACTTCTCCTTCCCCTTCTTTTCTAAATTTTGTTGTTTGAGTCATTGCAAACCTTCATTTGGGCTCATTTTTCTTTATTTTATTTTAATTTTTGTATTCAATAAACATAGATTATTTATCTAGATTTGTTTGTCTATATGTTTTCAGATTCGGACGTCGGATCTGATTTTGTTTTGTGTTGTTTTTTTTCCTTCTTGGGTTGTTTTGTTTTTCCTTAATTTTACAAAATTTATTATTTTTTTTCATATGTAGAAATATTTAGCATATTTCTTTTTTATAAAATTATTATGTTTTCTTAAATATTTGAAAATTTTAGAATCAAAATTTTTTATTTTTGAATTTTTAAATAATGGGATTTGTCCAAAAATATGAAAATCAATTTGGAAAAAAAAATCAAGTCATAGCGTATTTTTCTGCCAAATTTCAAGTTCTAATGTTATACCAATACGATTAGATATTATAATATTCTGATTTAGTTTTTTTTTTGGGACATCTTAATTCATAATTTATTTTTATTTTTATTTTAAAATAAAACACATTTATTAATAAAAGAATGTTTCTTTAATAAGATTTATTGCGCAGGAAGATTATTTTAATTAATTTGATGATATCTTATCGTATCCAAATTAAGCAATACATATGATCATATATACCTAAATTTTGTGAGTGCGGTCTTGATTGGATGAGAAATAAACTAATTCGAACATATGCTTTAAAAATTAATATCACGGTTCATTGATTAATCGAAGATAGTTTTTTTTTTTATATTATCAATAATCAAATTTAGTTAACACATGCAATTTATCTTTAACCATACAAACATTAGTTTTTCATTTAATAATTTAATTATAATTATGAATTGCGATTGACGAAGTTCAAAATTTTACTCCAAACCTTAATTTAATAAATATATTCATTTTCTATTATAATTTTTTGGTGAATCAAACAAACTTTAATTATCTAAATAAATTTTTATATTCATTTTTTCACCATATGACTTCGGCTTATTTTATTTTATTTTTCAAAAGGAAAATCTGTAGGCATTTAGAAGTAATGACCTTTTATCTAGAATAAGTTTATCTAGCATGTGGAAGTACAACATATGTATCTATATATATATATATTTTAATAGATTTAAGTTTGATTTTCACCGTTTTTATATTATAATGCTAAAAAAACTTAAAACACATTAAATTAATTAGGTGAATCAAAAGAATAATAATATAAAAATTGAATATTCTTTGCCGACAAATCATAACTTATAAGATGTTTATAGTTGAGCTTTAAAATTCAATCATAGCCAACCAAATTAAAAATAATAATAATAATATATTACTAATTTAATATAAAATGGAATTAGCTCATCTCACCAAGAAATAATTTTTTATAATAAAAAAGAGCGTGCAAGTAGTTTTCACATAACACCCTAAAGGTCTATTATTATTATTATAAAGGTGACCCTTTCCCAATAAGATTGAATTAACAAAGTAATTTAATTAGGTGAAAGAAGTTACTTAGTACTTATAATCAATTAATAATTCATATCAACTCATTTATATATATATATAATTAACGACCCCACTTCTTACATTTTTGGTTCCCCAACAATAATAATATAATATATATATATATATATATATACGTTCAACCTCTACGATCTTAATTTTTAACCCTACATGAATAGGCATTAGCCTCTCTGACTCGTTTACAGTATATCTACTATTGTAGTTTTATAGATTTTGACCTTTCTTAATGTCTTAATTTCTTCAACTGTGTGTATACATACATATATAGATATATATATAATAGATTAATTTTGTATTTGTTAGCATTTGTTTGTTTTTTTTCACTATAAATTTTTTTATATAGTTAATAGAATTAGACAGTTGAAATTGAAAAGCAAAATTTATTTATAAATATAAACTCAAATTTAATATAAAAATAATGGAATATGAAACATTCTAAATATTAAAATCTTAACTTAAATCTAAAACTACCTTTTTTTTTTCAAATATTCAAAATTTTATAATATGAATTACAGCCTGATTTGAATTCCCGTCGAATATGCTATTAAAAGAATAAATCATTTTTTTTAATTTTAAAGGTGCTCTTAAACTTGATAACATCTTTAATTCAGAAAAAAAAAGAGATTTCTATCTGTAATAGTTAATTTAATATTACTATTTAAACTACTATTTATAAAAGCATTGTTTTAGCCGGCGAGAAAGATTTTTACTCGCTGTATTAATTAAGGTCGAAATCTCGAAGCAGCAAATACAAGGTTTGTTTTGAGTTCATCGGCTGAGTGTAGAAATAATTTCTCAATATATATAAATTGAGTCTTAAATTTTTTTCCAAAAATAATTTCGTATTAAAAATAAAAAAAATTATCAAAGAATATTTAATTTTATGATATTTAAATTACCTTTAGAATGAAAAAATTTTAAATTAAATTTTTTTATAATAAATTTTATTAAAACTAAATTTATCAAAAAGGAAAAATACATATATGAACTCAATAATAATCTTAATTGTGTAGATAAAAAAAAAGTGTTATATTATTTTAAAATTAGTAGTAATAACTCATTATTTTTTTTACTTTGAAATTAATTAATATGTTTTAACTTCTAAATTTTTAGAACAATTAATGAGTAGAATTGGTTATACAATAAGTTATTAGTAAAAGTATTTAAAATAATTAAACATTAGGATTAATTTAAAATTTAATTTGAGATATTATAAAAGATGTATGTAAAAAATAAAAAAAAATAGAAAAAATAATGAATTTATTATGATTTGGCATGTACCTCGTTTATATGTAAAGAAAAAATAAAATTCACTAATTGAAATAGAGAGATATAAATATGCTGAAATATAGCCTAGAGGCAAGTGCATGTTCTCTTAATAAATTTATATTTAATTCCCCCTCGGTTATATTATAATGCTACAAAAAATAGAGAGATATAAAATTTTTAAAAAAATAACAATATTTAAATTCTTGAGCCTTAATTATTAGTATTTTTTTTTGTTTGGAGCCTTAATTAGTTTATAGCTCTCTTAATTTAACTTTTTAATGCATAGTTATTGAGATAAACGTCTCCTGCTCAAATACTGAGCCAATGATTATTACATATTTGAGCAAAAACCACAAAGCATATAAATACTTCAATTTATAATTTCACCAGCAATTATTTTTAACTTAATAAGGATTTTTAGTCAATTAAATATAATATTAAAAATAAAATATATTTTTAAATTTTATTAGAATTTTGAATCATGTTAATTATAGGATTTAAGACACATATTAAGAAGTATTAAATACTCTATATTTTATTAGATTGCGATTTATTTTTATTAAAATTTATTACATTATTTTTTAAGTGATTAATAAATAAAAAATAATATTAAATAGATTAAATTGATTCAGATTCAAATTATTTTATGCATTAATTGTATTAAAAAAATAAGTATTTTAATTTTATATTTATTGTTATTTTTTACCATTTATTATTATATTAAAATAATTATTTTTTAATGTAATTAATATATAAAATATTTTTAACCCGATTAAATTAATTTATATATTATTTTTGATAAATAAATTACACATATTAAAGTGTAATTTTTTTTTTAAATTCATCGGAGGGATTTAACCCATGGACTACATAATAAGGGGTAGTCCTCCCCTATCAACACTTATCACAAGGATGATCAACACTCACCACAAAGGTGACGGAATGGGGAATCGAACTCGTGACCAACTGGACACATCACAGCGCACTAACCAACTAGGCTAGGCCCTCAACCCCATATTAAAGTGTAATTTCAATCAAAGTCTTGTAGTTAATTTAACGATGATTGTGAAATTAGTGACATTGATGGAAAGGTATGTTAATTAATTTTCTTAACAGAGATTTTCAAAATTTCAAAGTTGTTTTGTGGGCGTGGACTGAGCAAATTAAGACGGTGCCTAACTAATCTAATTTTCTTTATTACATATAACAGTGAAGAAAGTCAAATTTTCAATGAGACCGGAAAATCAAAGACCAAATGTAAAGGCTTATGCGTGGCATTAACAAAAGCAGATGATTTAAAATTAAGATTTTTATTGTTATTATGGTCTTATTAGAGTCAACTTTGAAAAAATATTTTAGACAAAAAAATAATAAAAGCAGATGATTTACAATAAAAATGAAAATATTTATAAATAAAACTTTATTTATGATATGATTTTGCTAAAATTAAATTTTAATCTTAATGAGAAAGACAAATTTTCCAATCATTTAATCTAATCATAGAAATTTTTCATAGAAAACTTTTATATTAGAAGATTATCAAATGTATACTTTAAACCCATACTTAATAATAATGAGTTATCGAGTAAATCTTTGTACATTTACAGTGTAAACTAGATAAATTATATAACAACATTTTGGAGCAAAAATGGATATTGAAGTCCTAGATTAATCTTTCAAAAATAAAATTACAATAATTTTTATTTTTAGCTCTATTTTATTACCAGAATTTCCTATTTTAAAATTTTAAACCCTGAAATTATAATATCCAAAAATTATTTAATAAACAAATTGTATTAATAAATTTCGAGTAAAATTAGCACATATATTTTTTAAAAATTATAGAATTCGGATTTTGTGCTTATAATTTCTAATAATCAAGTCAAATTGGCAAAATATGATGTTTTAGAGTAATTATCTTTTAAGATGAGAGAATTTTTTTTAACTTCGAAACATTTTCTAAAGCACTATATATAATTTTTTTCTCATCACGATAGAAGGAAAAATATGAGACATATAAAATTATAGGCAACTCATAATTACAGAATGATAGTAAAATATTTTTATAAAATGAATAATAAAACAAAAATAAGGATACTACGAGAATGATAATTCATTCAAATGGTAATAATTTATGAAATAATTATTCATAAATAATATAAAAAAATAAGATTCAAATTCTATAAACTAGAGGTGTCGAATCTAATCCAACATGAAAATTAATAAAGTTATATAATAAGTAATAATAAATGGATCAAATTGATTCAAATTAAAAGTATTTTATATATTAATACATGAAATATTTTTAATCTGAATTAATTTGACTTATATATTATTTTTGAATTATATATATATTAAAAAAAAATAAAGGGAAAGAAGAGCTTGACATATGCTGTACCATACCGTAACCCATACCTGGCAAAAAAAAAAAATTAATTTCATGCTCTTTAATTAAAATAATAATAATTTATTATTAAAAAAATGAAGAAATTAAAAAAAAAATGAAAAGTACAATACAATATTAAGTGTTCTTTTTATATTTCCTTCGACTAATAAATTCAACATTGTGAGTTTCAATGTAACGGTTAGCTTCACACACCCTTCGATGATTAATCCTTAGCTCTCCTATCATTGGTATGCTTACGTCATCTTTTTTTAATTTTTTATTTCTTAATTAAAAATTAATACTCTAATAATTAATTTAATATTATTAATTAACAACAAAATCAGTGCCACACACAACCCATCAGATCAGATGTTACGTAAATCAATAGTGTAGTCCTCTAGGTACTATATATAATCTCTCCCTCTATTTTAAAACTAAAAAATAAAAAAAATAAAAAAAAAACTTAAAATTGAGAAACTAAAAAGGAAAGTTAAAGATTAAACAGATAATGTGGAAACCCAAGATCTGGGTTTCATCTAATGAAACAAAGCAATGATAATTTGCCTCTCAAAAGATGCTCTGTATATTCAAATAATTTAACATTTGCAACTGAAACGAAACACGCCAGTTGCCATATTCACTCAGAGCAAATTGAAAATATGCTCAAAAGTCATGAAAAATCAAATCATTCGAATTTAAAAAAGAAGAAAAATTAACCTTTTTGTTGTATATATTGATATACATATATGTATGATTAAAAAAAAGGCAAAACAACAAACCAGGCGAGTTTCCACTTGTTTTTTTTCTTTAATTTTTAAGTTTTTAAGGTTTTCTTTTTTATCTCATTTATTTTCAAGATTTTCAATTTTTATTTGGAAAATTTTTTATTATTAAATATTTATTATTTAAAAGTGTATTTTTATTATTTTTTTATTATTTAAGTCATTTAATGCTGGTAGAAGGATATTCAGTCATCTTATGTATAAAAACCATGCGGACTACGAAGCCTGACACGGATTTTATTTATGTAAAAGTGAGTTCTATTTTTAGTATTTTAAATCGTACATAAAATTTTTTTTTAACATAAAATAATTACTAGTATTTTTTAAGTTCAGAAGCTCATAGGAATTTAGAAATTTTGACTTTACAACGCCACGTGGCAGCTAGTAATATAAAGTGACTACACACGTGTCGGATATTTACGTGGTTAATTAACAGGTGTCTGTGTTAAATCTTGAAACTCTTTTTACGTGTTAATTGTTATTATTATTATTATTATTATTATTGTTATTTCAGTGTATTTACGTTACATGATAACTAAAATCTATTTTCGTGTTTCATGCGCTAAATTCCAAACCAGCAGATCGGACTGGATTGCCATTTTGTCAAATACTTGAGGACAATTTCGTCTTGAAAAATTATATTTATTTAATTTATTTTTATACTCCCTCCGTATCATTTATATAAAAAAATAAGATGGACACAAAAATTAAGAAAATTTTATTTTTTCTATCTCTATTTATTTAAATACCCCTAAAAAAAATATTCTTCAAATTAAACTTTTAAAGCAAGAGTATAAATGGTATTTGTCTCATTTTACTTTTCAAAATTTACCTAAAATAACATATTTTTTGTATAAAAGATACATAAAAAAATTTTTTTTTTCTATCTATGTGATACGGAGGGAGTATTATATTATAATTCTACTGCTGGAACCCATACTGTGGAAAGTACGGATGAATGGTGGGAATTCGTAAAACGATGTCAGTTATCTGTAGATAAGAAAAAAAAAAGCTACTTATTATTATTATTTTTTCATTTTAGTTTTAAAGACAAACGCCCTTCAACTTCCGAAAATTCTCCCAGAGCCGACAAAGATCTAAGGTTGTGGTGTCCTAACTAAACACCCTGGACCTAAAAATAAAATTATACTGAAAGGACAGTTTTGCCCATGTTTTTTCTACTTCTCTCTTCGCAATTTTGACGCAGAGACGGAAGGGTAATTTTGGGATGTGAAAAATTGGCGTGGCGAAATCAAATATATTTAGAAGAGTAAAGCGTGGGCTATTACTATTTTACTATTATTAATATTTTACTGTATTAAAGCGGTCCAGACCATAGTCATTGCAAGTTGACAAAATTAAGATAGGAAGGGTGGGGTAACAGAATGTCTCAGAAAATGCAGTGAGGTTTTTTCCTCCCAAGATTTTTTTTAATTCTACTTTTTTTTTATTTTATCATTTTACCGCTCAATAGTAAATTTTTATCCTATTTTATCTGGCCTCAAAAATATTTGTGTGTTTTAAATTATTTTTTGAAAAAAAAGCTGATATTATGAAATATATATTATTTTTCTGATATAAATTATTTTTTTACAATTGAATAAGAGTAAGGTAGAACTATAAGAATTGATATTATTAATTGTATATTATTCTTCATTTTTAGAAACAATCAATTATTAAATGTATATAATGAGTTAAAAGTTAAGAAAATGTTAAAAATTATATAAATAAAAGGCAATCAAAGTTGTATAGAAAGGAACTAAATAATTATATAAATTAATCAATAATGATAATGAAAATGTCAAAATTATCCAAGTGTATGCCGGGTTCACTGGTACAATTAAGAGTAGCAAATAAAATACAAAGTGTACAGTATAGGGTTAAATGGTTACATAGGCATATTTATTCCACAGCACATGCATATACAAACATCTAACCCTAAAGTAGGGTCAAGTGACTTAACCGTGGATATTAGAACTAGAGTTAAAAAATTACACATTTTTGGGGTTAAGGTTAAGAAGGACAACCACAAAAGCCCAGATTTTTATTATCAACAGTCATCACTGCTCATCATCACCATTATTATTATCATCATCATCAAGCTCCCTCTTCCTCCTCCTCTTCCTTCTCCCCTTCTCCTCCTTCATATCCATTTCAAGGAAACAAAATTAAAGAAACCCATTATTTTTTTTTCTTTGCAGAACCCCACCATCATTACAACCACCACCACCACCACCACCACCACCACCATAACTAAACTCTACAAAACCCTAATTTCTTTAAACCTCTTTTTATAGCTAATTCTGTAAATCTTCGTTTCATTTCTATTACTTAAAAAAGAAATTTCTTTTTTTTTTCTTTCCTTTTCTTCTTTTAACACTTGAATTAAATGTTTGAGCCATGGACATAGCCCCATCAACGACCTCCACCACCACTAACAACAACAACAATACCAACACAAATACATCAACTGCAAAATCCCCTGACCAAGAAACGGAAACGCCTATCCGGATCCAACCAGCTAAGCCTTTATCCTTCACTAACGGTGTTCTCAAACGCCACAATCCCCATCACCACCACCACCACCACCTCTCTGCTCCTCCTGTGGTCATAACTTACAAAGAATGTCTGAAAAACCACGCAGCTACTTTAGGTGGTCATGCTTTAGATGGCTGTGGAGAATTCATGCCTTCTCCTACTGCTACTCATACCGATCCCACTTCTTTAAAATGCGCTGCTTGTGGCTGCCACCGCAATTTTCACCGCCGAGAGCCGGAAGATTCGCCACCCCCTACTAATACTACAACCACCATTGAATACCAACCACACCACCGTCACCATCCTCCACCTCCACCACCACAAGCCCCACAACCTTATCGAAGCCCCAATTCAGCTTCTCCACCGCCGATCTCTTCCTCGTACCCATCTGCCCCACACATTTTATTGGCCCTTTCAGGTGGTGTATCTGCCGGTTTAAACGACAATTCTAATATTAACATTCCTGGTGGTTCTTCCGCAAGAAAAAGATTCAGAACCAAGTTCAGCCAGAGCCAGAAAGAAAGAATGTACCAATTTTCAGAGCGAGTTGGATGGAAGATACAGAGAAGAGATGAAGAATTGATTCAGGAATTTTGCAATGAAATTGGGGTAGAGAAAGGGGTTCTAAAAGTGTGGATGCATAATAACAAGAACACCTTCGGCAAGAGAGATTCATCAAATGGGAATGGTAGAAGCAATAATCTTGAGAATACCCATAACAGCAATAGCAACGACAACAACAACAACAACAACAACAACAATAATAGCAGCAGTCAGAATCTGAATCACCATCACCAATTCTTTGAGAATGATAATGTTGCTCATGTTGCCACTAATGGGTCTTCTTCATCTTCTTGATTTGATTTTTTCATCATTTTGAGCTGGAAGAATGAAGATGATAATAAATGTTAGCTAGATAGAGAGAGATCAGTAAGCATGGTAGTAGTTGTTTCTTTCCTTCTAATTTTATCTTAATTTCCTTTTTTTAATCTTCTGAATTTGTTTTTCTTTTTTTTTTTTAAAAAAATTCCCTCTTTAATTTTTAGTTTAATTAATGATGATCTTCTTCTCTTCTTCTTCTTTTTTCACTTTGTTGAGGGGATCCAAAGGGAAAAAAATGAATTTTAATTTTTGTTTCCTGAGTCACTTTAGTTCACTACTATGTTCAGCTGTTTTTGTTAACTTTATTTTGCCTTTTCTGCTGCATGATTTGTTTTTTTTTTTTTTTTCAATTTAGTAGTATTATTAGAAAATAATTATATGCTACAACCGTTGTAGCAATAAATGCCTACAACGGACCAATGAGATTCTTATACTTTGATTAAATGCCTACAACGGACCAATGAAATGAATCATTTAATCTACGTGTAAGAATCTCATTGGTCCGTTGTAGGCATTTATTGCTACAACGGTTGTAGCATATAATTTTTCATTATTAGAAGTTAATAGTTTTCAAAAAAAAAAAGTTAATATTTAATTCATTAAAAGCTTTGTGGGGATCATAAAAACTTTACTCTTATTAGCATTCAATTAATCACTTTTACTGATATTTAAAATTTTTATTATATTTATTATATATTAATCTTCCCTTCTTTAATAAATTAATTAACTTTACCCCTAAAATTTCAATTTCTGAATCTAATTAATGTCTCTTCATAGACAGAAGCACAAACCAAGGGAGAGAGAGAGAGGGAGAGAGATTCCTCTTATCTTCTGTCTGAGAGAAAGAAGCAAAAAGTGGTGTCACATAGATTAGGGCGGTTACATATTATTCTAACATATCTCATTTGATCTTTTATACAAACGAATTTTTTATTTTTTTACCATCTTATTACAGTTAATTGTTTCATTAAATTACGTGTTTTAGTTAATTAATCACCTAGAAAATGCATCATTTCAAAAACCCTTTTCAATGAAATAGCAAACAATTGCAATTTTTAATCAAGATTCTTCATTGCATGCCTTACATAGAATTTTATCATTTTAAGAATACTATTGGTTCTGCTAATACCACAGTGTTATTAAAGAAAAATGTTAGTGCTTTATTTATATAATTAAATACACACACATATATATATATATATATATATAATCTTCTTCTTCTTCTTCTTCTCTTTCTCCTTCTAATAATAATAATAATAATAATTATTATTATTATTATTATTATAAAGTGCCCATAAAACATTCATGTTCTGTTATGTGCATCGGCTTTTTGATGTGTTTTGGATTGTGTATATGGATATTATATTTAATAATTATTAGGGAAAAAAGTATTATTATTAAACTTAATCTAGATTGTTTATTTTTTAGTATTAAATTGGTAATCAAATGACAAAAGTACCTAATCTCTCTACTTTTGAGCAATATTTTATTTATCACTTTCCTTTTAAGGGAAGATTAAGAAATCATGATTAGTTTTAGTTATAATATTAATATAATTATTAGATATTTAAATTGATGACGAAAATAAAGAAAGTGGGTACTAATTAATTAAATAAAATATGGAGTGTCTTATGGCTAGGTTGATGGTGGAGTGGACCTTGGCCGTATATATATTATAAAATTTTAAAATAGGCCCCCAATTAAATAAACTCATTTGTATAAATTTGGTTCAAGTTGAAAATCTTAACCAAAATGTATTTGTTTGATCTAAAATTAAATATATATTAGTCTAATATTAAAATTTTATTTTATAAAAAGAAAAAAATATAGAATAAATTTATTATTCTTAATTTTTTCACAGTATTATTATTCTGTGTATTTGTCGATAACTCTATCATAGTTATCATAGTTGAAACTTGGGACCATGATTCATCACAAGACTGCAGCGGATTACAGATAGAATTTTAGCTACAGAAATTTTTTCTTCATAATACTGAGAGAATACCGAAAAAAAATATTAAAAAAATAAAATTAAAAAATTACCGACAGATCCATTTGCTGACATAAATTGTGTCAATAAAAATAATGCGATATTATGGCGGGTGAATTTACTGATTGAAATTAATTTTTCTCGATAGTACTGATGAAAAAATATTATCTCGGTAAATAATAAGTATTTACCGAGATAACATCCTTCGTCGGTAAATGAAAATTCTAATATAATAATTATTAATTATATTTACTCCTAATTTTATTGAAAAAATAGGTTTTTATCGACAGTACCGACGAAAATACCGTCTGACGATAAATGAATAACACAATAATTAATATTTATTTATTCAGTATTATTGAGAGAATGCGATTTCTCTCGATAATTTACGGACAAAAATATTTAACTGTCGGTAAATAAAAAATTTAATATAATTATTAAGTATAGTTATTGCTAATTTTATCAACAGAATGATTTAACTATCGGTAAATTATCGATGAACACATTTTTCTCGATAAATTTACTGATAAAATTAACGGTCTCTTGGTAAATGAAAAGTAGTGTGGCTAAATTTTTACCGTCAATTTCCAAGTATTTACCGAGAGAAAATTATTTTTGTCTGTAATACGAACGAAAAATATTTTTGTCGATAATTTTATAGTGTCAGACTATTAATATAGTTCTGCTTTTGAGAAAACTTACCAACATATAAATATTTTTATTGGTGTTACCGACAGAAATATTTATTTGTCGATAAATTATTAGTATTAGTCGATCAATTAGTCAAGATTATTCACCGACAAAAAATATTTATGTCGATAAATTTATTAAGAAATTAGAGTCTCTCTCTGTAAATTTACCGAGAGATTAAAGTGTCTCTCGGTAAATTTACCAAGAGACACTTTAATCTCTCAATAAATGTTAAATATCTCATCTTCCTCGCGCCGCTTCCTCCATTTTTATTTCTTACATTCTTCTTTTTGTTGCTGCTGGTCGCTTCTGTTGCAAGAAGAATAAGGAGATTTCAGATATTTATTTGGTTTTTTTAAAAATTTTGTTAAAATTTTTTTATTATTTATATTTGTGTTGAATTTTTAATTTATAATAAATTTTGTGTTTGATGTTATTATTGTTTATATTTGTATAATTTAGATTAATATGTATATTTATTTGTTGGTTGTTTGAATTTTTAGGATATATTTATATTTTTAGAAAAGTTAAACTGTTAATAAAAAAAATTAGAGAATTTTAGGTAGTGTATGTATTATTATTAAATTTTAAAAAATTTAAGTTAATTATTTATTTGATTTTCGTATAATTGTTAAAAAAATTAATATGTATATTATTGTAGATTTTTGCATAATTGTTTGAAATAAAATAATTAGGTAGAATGAATTAATTTTTTAAATTTTAGTAAAAAAATTAATTTATAAGATTTTTTAGGGCAAAAATAAATTTTTAAACAAATTTAAATTAAGTATATTTTATGAAATTTTTTATAAATATAAATATTTTTATATTTAATTTATTGTTGTTAGGATTTTAAATTTTTTTTATGTAATTAGATTTAATTTAATAAATTGTAAAATGAAAAAATATTAAAATTTAGGTATTTTTAATGGTTATAAATTTTTTTAAGAAATTATATTTATTGTTATATTATAGATTTTATTTTGGCGTTTATGGTATTATTTTAGGGTTTTAAATTTTTATAAAATTTTCATTAAAAAGAATAGGTAGAATGGATAAATTTTTAGTGATTGTTTTAATTTATAAAATAATTTTTTAGGTAAATTTAAAATATTTATATTTGTTTAAATTTTATAATGATTAATAATATTTTAGGCGTATTTGATTGTTGTTAGAGTTTATTTAAAATTTTAGTCAATTACATTTAATTTAGATAAATTAGACTTTTTTTTTAAAATTTTAGTAAATTAGATTTAATTTAATAAATTTCATAAAGAAAAATATAAAAATTTATTAATGGTTATAAAATATATTTTAGAGAAATTTAAAACTTTTAGTATAATTAACAATTTATTTTTAATTAGAAATATTTTAGGGCGTTGAATTTTTATTAATGTATTTTTTTATCTTATAAAACATTTGATTTTTTTTTAATTATAGAATTTCATTGCATATAAATAATTAATTTTATATCTAAAATATAAATATTTTGGAGAAATTTAATATATTTGCTATAATTTTTAAATTTTTTTGCTAAATAGAAATAATTTAGGGTTTGAATTTATTTTAGGTAACTTTATGAATTTTTAGTAATTTTGCAGTTTTTTATTAAGAAATTATAATTAATGTATTTTTTTTGTATTTTATGTTTAATTTAAAGGTGTACACTTTAGGGTATATTTTGTAATCCTACTGATTTATAGGTAATTAGTTGTATGAATTTAAAATTTTAGTTATATTATTAATTAATAGTATTTTTCATTTTAGTGATTGTTTGATTGTGGTTAAATAATTAAATATTGATATTATATATGCTTAATAATAGAAAATTGTGAAATATGTTAACAATATTTTTATTAATATTTTTTAATGTATTTGAACCTAAATTTTTACATATAAATATGTATATATTTTTTATACATGTATTTTTTTTATTTTTATATATTTGAATAAATATTATTATTTTTATACTTTTACCAAAAAATAATCACGATAATTTATTAATAAGCTGATAATACGATCATTACAAATAAAATGAGATATAATAAAATTTATTTTATTTTGATTTGAATTAAAAAAAAATCTTAAATTTACAAATCAACAAGAAAATAGTAAAGCGGAATTGAATTTATGATTTGCTGACATTTATAGTAAAAATAATAGAATAATTTGATTATAAATTCATGCTATAAATGTGACTGTTAAAAATATTAATAGTAAAAAATATGAGGTCCACTAATTATAGCTTTCAAAATTTATATTTTTTTAATATACATAACAATGATAATTTCATCTCTATTACATTTTTAACATATACATCAACGCAAATATAAATTATATACAAAAAAGAATATCCCGCAATTTAGAGAAATATTATTTAAGTAAAAGAAATAACGTGAAAATAATTTAGTATCCGGATTGTTAGTGGTTAAATCTTTTCAAATATTTAATAACAAATTAAATGAGCAAATATTCAGTTGAATATAAACAATAAATAAAAAAGAAATAGTACATACAGTATACTCAGAGTACATATTTATGACAAAAATAAAAAAAATTAGATAGCAAAATACTTATTACAAATTGAAGGAGAAAAATATTCCTAAAGAAACTAACGCAACATAAAAAAATAGAAGGATGAAAATCACAAGAATTTACATTTAATTTTACGAAAAAATCTTAATAAAATGATATTTCATTTAAATTTTTTAAAAAAAATTACCGGAGAATAGATAGAAGCTTAAATAAATGCAATATGGTAATTAATATAATTTTTTTATATGTAATTTCTTTAAAATTTTATATTTTGAGTTTTGATAAATGCAAAATGAACTCAATACGTGGTTGGATGTATGAACTACTCAATACATATCTTACTCTTTCTATGGCATTTGTTAATGGTTTAGAATAGTTTGTTGGTTTTGCATCTAGTCAAAGGGATTATATGCAAGGCAATAAGATTCATTATCCTTCCATAAAATGTCAACATCGTAGATTTCGAGAAGTTGATGAAGTGAAATATCACTTAGTGAAATGAGATTTTGTTCCGAATTATTTTATTTGGAATATGCATGGTGAAGAGAATATAGTCGACCAATCTATTCTACAATAATATACTACAGTTGAATCTGTCTTTGAAAATCCTTACCCATAAATGCTATATGATGCAGTTGAGCCTAATGTGTTTGATTGAGGCATGCCAAATATTGATGTACTTGAAACTAGTGAGGTTATCAAGAACAATATGAACTACTCAATACGTGGTTGGATGTAATTTCTTTAAAATTTTATATTTCGAGTTTTGATAAATGCAAAATGAACTCAATACGTGGTTGGATGTATGAACTACTCAATACATATCTTACTCTTTCTATGGCATTTGTTAATGGTTTAGAATAGTTTGTTGGTTTTGCATCTAGTCAAAGGGATTATATGCAAGGCAATAAGATTCATTATCCTTCCATAAAATGTCAACATCGTAGATTTCGAGAAGTTGATGAAGTGAAATATCACTTAGTGAAATGAGATTTTGTTCCGAATTATTTTATTTGGAATACGCATGGTGAAGAGAATATAGTCGACCAATCTATTCTACAATAATATACTATAGTTGAATCTGTCTTTGAAAATTCTTACCCATAAATGCTATATGATGCAGTTGAGCCTAATGTGTTTGATTGAGGCATGCCAAATATTGATGTACTTGAAACTAGTGAGGTTATCAAGAACAATATGATGAGGCTCCTAACATTGAGGCTCAATGGTTCTACAATTTGTTGAATTCACTGGTTATAGAGGTATGGCCCGGGTGTAAAAAACATACAAAGCTATCTGTCATGGCTCATTGTTTGAATATGAAGTCTGAGCAGCATATCTCCAAAAAGGTTTTTGATCAATGGATCCAATTTATTAAGGAGATAATACCTGAGGATAATGAAATGTTTGATAGTTTCTACTAAATAAGAAAAATTATTTAGGCGCTTGGCTTGCTTGTAGAAACTATTGACTGCTGCAAAAATAGGTGTATGTTATATTGAAGTGATTATGTAAAGGACAAAATATGTAGGTTTTGTGAACAGCCAAGATTCAAATAGAGTCAGATTACAAGCCAACAAAAGTTTGTGCCTTTTAAAAGAATATATTATTTTTCTCTCACGCCAAGACTTCAAAGATTATATGGTTCAAATGCTACAACAGAACAATGAGATGACATTATGAGCATAAACAAGAAGATGAAGTCATGTGCCATCCCTCGAATTCGGAGGCATGGAAGCATTTCAACCGATTACATCCTGATTTTGGAGGTGAATGTCATAATGTTAGGTTGGGTTTGTGTACTGATGGTTTTTAGCCTTTTGGATCATCAGGACAACAATACTCTTGCCGGCCTGAAATACTCACTCCTTATAATTTTGTCGCCGTGGATGTGTATGAAAGAGCAATATTTATTTCTGTCTGTACTTGTTCCTAGTCCAAATAATCCAAAACATCATATTGATTTATTTCTACAGCTATTGATAGTAGAGTTGAAATAGTTATGAAATGAGGGTGTCGCGACTTATGATTGTTTTGAGAAACAAAATTTTTATTTGAGAGTAACACTTATGTGGACTATAAATGATTTTTCCGCATATGTGATGTTATCTGGATGGATCATTGCGAGTAAATTAGCATGCTCTTATTGCATGACTGATTCTAGAGTATTTAGTCTTTCGAATGAGGATAACATAAGTTGATTTGATAATCACAGAAAATTTTTGAAAGCAGATCATCCATTCAGAAGGAATAAAAAAGATTTCAAAAAGAACATTACAGTAAGAAAAGATGCTCCTCCTATATTAAATGGAAAAGATTTATTTATTTCAGATTGAGCAACTGAGGCTTCATAAAGTTACTGAATATAATAAAAATTCTAATAGCAGTGTATGTCGAAAGTGTGGATGAAAAAAAGTATCTTTTGAAATATGCCTTATTGAAGTTCAAATCTTATAAGACATAACCTTGATGTAATGCACAATGAAAAAAATATATTTGAGAATTTGTTTAATACGAGGATGTGCCGGATAAAATAAAAGATAATGCCAAATCAAGAGAAGACTTGAGGATATTTTGTAGAAGGCCGGAGTTGGAATAAGATAAAATATCTGAGAGGTATCCTAAAGCTAATTACATATTGGATCATAAACAAAAGCAATTAATATGTCACTGGATAAAAAATTTAAAGTTTTCAGACGGATATGTGTCGAATTTGTCAAGATGTGTTGATTTCAAGAAATATAAATTGTTCGGGATGAAAATCATGATTGTCACGTATTTATATAATGATTATTACCCATTGCATTTAGAGAGTTCTTGCCAAAAAAAATTTGAGAAGCTTTGATGGTATTAAGCTTATTTTTTAGAGAACTCACTGCAACATCTCTAAAAAGTTTCTCAAATTGAGCATTTATAAGAAGAAATTTTAATAATTCTTTGTAAATTGGAGCAAATATTTTCTCCGAGTTTTTTAATTTAATGAAACATTTACTGGTTCATTTGTCATATGAAGCCAAAATTACAGGACCGATACAGTACCATTGGATGTACCATTTTAAAAGATACCTGTGACACCTGAAGAAGAATGTTAAAAATGAGGCGAAAGTTGAAGCATCAATTTGTAATGCCTTTATAGTGGAAGAGGCATAAACCTTTTGTTCTTATTATTTTGCACATAACGTAATAATAAAATTGCGTGAAGTCCCTTGGAATGATGATGGAAGTATACAAGACTAATCTAAATGTCTTCTATCTATTTTCAAACATCCGAATCGACCATACGACAAACTATTGGATCAAAGAGAATATTGTGCAGCTCATACTTACATGTTGTTGAACTGTGAAGAAGTTACACCTTATATCAAGTAAGTTAGTAAGTTTATAGTGATCCGAAATAATTTTTTTTACGTTGAAATTAAAAAAAAAATTGAATGATAATGATTTTTTGGTAAACTATTTCAGCATATTCATTGAACACTTACGAGATTTGGATGAAAATATAGCGAATTCACAAGTTGATATTGAGGTCGAGAATAATTTTTCTTTGTGGTTTCGAAAATTTATAAGTATAATTCGTTGGTATTAACATTTAAAAAAATTGTCATGTCTTCAATTTGCCATATTTTGAACTTATTTAATATTTTTTTTATTGATTTAGGCAAATGAAAATAGTAATATGATTTCTGAAAAATATTTGATGGATTTAGCCCAGATTCATTACCAACTGTTAGATGTTATAAGGTGTATTTTATTAATGGTTATAAATTCAATATTGAATCTCATTGTGCCTTGAGAGCAACAATAAATAGTGGTGTTTGTATAAAGGGGTTAAACTATAGTAAAAACTCGTTTAATTTCTACGGCCGATTAATAGATATCATAGAGGTTGAATATCCAGCATTACCAATTAAAAGGGTGGTGTTATTTAAATGTAACTGGTATGACCCCAAAAATGGTACAAAAGTTCATCCAATATATAATTTGGTGAAAGTGAACAGAAGGAGGATATATGCTAAATATGAACTATTCATACTCGCTAGTCAAGCTGCCCAAGTATATTACGTTTCTTTTCCTAGCATAAGGCGAGGCACATCTGATTGGTTGGCGATTTGCAAAATAAAAGTAAGATCACGGATTGTTCTATCCGAACAGTATTCCAATAAATAAGAGATTGATACTGCATTTCAGGAAGATAGTCCTGAAAATATACAGTTAGTTGATAAGACAAATGAGGGTGATCCAGGTCCTTTAAATGATCCAACTGGAGAACTCATGAATATTGATGCTATGGAGATAGAATCTGAATCGGGTGAATCATTACTGGACTCTGAATCTGAATTATCTCAATTAGATGACAACAATGAACCTAACAATGAGTAATCGTAATTAAGATATAACTTTTATTGAAAATTTATTTTTATATTTATTATTTTATTCATATTAATTATACTAATAAATTTTTAGATATGTATCGCGGACCTAAAAGAGGATTAGATTGATCGGGGTCTGGCGGTCGATCCAGTGGACGTTGAGGATCTAGTAGTACAGGCCACCCACGTCTACAGTTGCACTGTAATATCCCAAAGTATACTCTAAAAATTTTGGTATTAGTGTTGTATTTGGATTTAAAGTATATGTTTAATGGAAAGAGAAAAGAAGTAAAGAGAGAGTGTATATGTTATATATATGGTGATATATATAACATATACAAGTCAAATTATTAAATGGTCAAAAGAAGAAATAATTGGTTTTTATTTAATTAAAGGGAAATTGGATTAATGAGTGGAAGAGGATAGTTAGATTATTTTAATATTATTTTTGCTTGGTGGAAATTTAAAGAGAATAAGAGTGTTTGACTTGGCTATTTTCTTCTTCATTTTCTTCTTCTTTTCCTTCTTGGCCGGCCATCCAAAGCAAGAGAGCAAGAGAGAGATTTGATCTTCCAAGCTCAAAATTAAAGAAGATTTCAAGTGATCAAGTTGGAAATTTGAGAAGTTTCATTAACTTTGGTAAGTTTTCTCTTGATTCTCTTGTTTTATTTTAAGTTGTGTTTGAGTTTGGTGTTGGATTATTAAGAGCATGATTATGTTTAATTGTGGTGTGTTTGAGAGTGTTGGGTTTAATTGATTTTGATTTTGGAATTGAATGGAAGAGTAAGAGTTTTGTTTAGGTTATGATTTTGAGTTGGTTATTGATGTCAATATTGAGTTTGATCAATTATTTTTGGTAGGTCTTCATGATGTTTGTGTTTAATGAAGTTGGAAGCCTATAATACATGAGTGTGGTCCGAAACAGAAGTATTTTGGATGCCACGCCCGTGGCCCTTGGATGCCACGACCGTGGGGGTGTTAAGCAATTAGACAGATTCGTTTGCTAACCCACGCCCGTGGGGGTTTGTGAGGCCACGACCGTGGGGTTTTGAGGCCACGACCGTGGGTCCTAGATAGTTGTGTTGGCTTATAATTTGTGATTTATGGATTTGGTATGAGACTAATAGGTGAATAATTGTATTGGAATTCATGTGAATTTATAAATAAGTGTGTATTATTCTTTTTGCATTAGGTTGTGAAGAGGTTGAGTTGCCCTAACCTAAGTATTGAGAATTCTTGGAAGAGGAAGTGTATAGATTGGTGTGAGTTGTTCTTGAGGTAAGTAGAAACCCTACATTATTGCATACATTTACATGACATTGGGACTTAACACATTTGGTTGTAAGTGTGTTAAGTAATCTATTATTGTTGATACATTTGATTAATGTTATGAATTGCTTTAATGTGAATTGATATATGATGAAATGTGAAGCCATTGTTGTTGGCTATGATAATGCAAATAAAATAATTGGGGCATGGTTGCCTATTTAATTATGGAATATGAAATGAGAAATAAATTGAGAAAGAGATTGATAAAGAGATAAATGAAATAATTGTGTGTTTAATATGTTATTCAATTTTCAGAGTTCTGGGTTTGGCGGCATGCCTATGAATTGCTGGATAGGTGAAAAGATCAGGTCGTAAGCCGAGTCCAGTTGAAAAAATGTGAAATATGATGTTTTTGGGGTGAAAAGACTGGGTCGTAAGCCTCCAAAACAGTAAAAGTCTAGCCGGGTTGAGGTCCAAGAGACTGGGTCTATTACACTATCCATGGATAGAGATATATATGTATCGCCTACGGGCTTGATGATTGTGATTATGGACCAAAGCAGTAACTCTGAATTTGAATAACATATTAGTGTCTTTTGGGCCCATGCTTGTTTTTGTTTCAATGTGATTCATGAATGGTGAAACAATTGAATAAAATAATGGAATGTATTGCTATGAAAAATATTAATATATCATTTATGAATATTGTCTTTATTGTTGAAATGTGTGACATTGACATTGCATTGAAACATATTATTATATTGGTTTGTACCACTAAGCCATTGGCTTAGCGCGATTGTGGTTCATCGCGCAGGTGACAGGGTAGAACCAGAGAGTTCAGCTAGACCGAGTTGAGTCTAGATTCTGAAGTGTTGATAGGGGGCTTAAAGATCAAAGACGAACTGCCAAACATGTATAAATTTTATGTTTTGTAAAATATGGATTTTGACGTATATGTATTTGTAAATACCGCTGTATTTTTCGCTACGTATCAAATAAATGTTTTATCTATTGAACGTTATAATATGATTTGAATGTTTTAAGTTTTCTTATAATATTGCTAAATTGAAAGATCAGTTTGCTTATTATAAACCGTAGCACTCCTGTATTCGGTATACGTATATTATAGGTGTAGTATGTAGCGTACGTATACGGGGTATAGGGGTGTTACATGCGTGATGTCCCTCATGATACATTTATTGAGGATCCTCAGGTTAATGCAGCTAGTGACAATATGCTTAGAGATGATCCTGCATTTACTTCTCACCGAGCTTAGATAGAGAATCTTGCTTCTTCTTCTCACCCGGCCCAGACAGAGGATCATGCTGCCTCTTCTCTCCTGGCCACTTCAGATGTCTACATTGGTGATGCCAGCACTGCAGCATCAACTGCAGGTTGTGATGGGAGGATGCAATATTTGACTGTTCAGGAGTCAGAGTAAGTATTTTTAAATTTTTACATTACTTATATTAAATTATAAATTTTAATTGGTTTATACCAAATAAATGTATACTGTTTCTTTAACTTTGCAGCTACATGAAAGATCCAGCTGGGACTTCTACTAGACTCATTCAGAAGGTCATGACACAGAAGATGGACTCTGCAGGAATTTTTTAGAAGGTCGTCTCTCCGGAGATTAAGAACTTTTGGTTCGACGAGTTTAAGGTTAAAAAAAAATTAAATTTTAATATTTAATATAAATGTACAGGTGAATATTTTGCATTTAGATGATACTAATTATTTTAATTTTTTTTGCAGAAATATTTTTACTAGGACCAAACTATTGATAGCCTTGTCCGGATTACTTTCATGAAGAAGACAACTATTCGCTACAGCAATATACTGAGTGAGGTGAAGGCTGCGGGAAAGCAGCCTTCATTTATTGATGATCAGTTATGGGCAAACCTGCAGGCCTGATGGAGCTCTCTCGAGGGGCAAGCATATTCTGCCATTGCCTCTCGTAACCGAATGTCCAATGTTGTGGATGGTGCAGGTCCATCCACACATACGGAATACAGCCGATTACATTATGATTATACCCGTATACTCGTAAGTATATTTATATATTTAATATATTTTAATTTATAATTTTTTATGTTATTAAACTAACATTTTTTTTCTTTAAATAGGAGTCTACCATGGGTCGGCCGCCGAATAACTATGAGTTGTTTATGCATACGTACACCCGGGATCACGATGGACGTTCATTCGTGGATCGTCGATCACATGATATAAATGTAAGTAATTTTATAATTTTTTAAATATTACAAAAAATAAATTTAAAATATAGAATTAATAATCTTTTTATATTATATAGGATTGTTTCATTGCTTCTCGGGCGGAGGCCTCTTAGTCCGACATGTCTGTTGATGATGATAACTTATTTAGATCTGTTGTGGGCGAAGAGAAGAAGAAGAAGCTATGTGAACTTGACTCACAGTATGTTAGCACAGCTTCTTCTTCTTCTAGTAGTTCATCTGCCTTACAGGATGAGATCAAACATTTGAAGGAGCAGTTGACAAGCATGATTAGACTGTTCAGCAGCAGATCCAAGAGCGGATGCAGATGGAGGTAGATACGCAGGTTCAATCTCGAATTCAGGCGTAGATGCAAACAGATGTGCATAGGTTGGTCCAGCAGCCGCCTAATGAGTTTATATCCAACTTCATACGAGAAACTTTCAATCCATCACGACACTTTTCGCCTGATGGTGCTCCTCTATCTCCACATTCACCACCTCCTACTACTTGATTTTAGATTTTTTTATATATGTACAACGATATTTTAATTCTATATGGTTATACACATTTTATTATTTTTATATTCATCTTTTTTATATTTGAATGTTTATTACATATAATATTTTTTAAAATATTAATTTTATTTTTATATTTTTATTCTTATTAATAAAAAATTTATACATACATTTATATATTATATTATAAAATTTAAAAATATTTTTAAATTTTAAAAAATAATTTATTTTTTTATTGACAAATTAATTTTTTATCGGTAATTTCTTTGATATTACCGACGGAATACGAATCTGTCGGTAACATCGATGAAAAATTATCTCTCGGTATTACCGACAGAAAATATTTTCTATCATTATTACCGACTTATATTTTTTCATCGGTAATACCGACAGAATTTTCTGTCTATAATTTTCTTTCTGTACCATTAAAAATAATTTCTATTGGTAAAGTTTGCCGACTACTTTTCTGTCTGAAAATTACCGACATATTATTTCTGTCAGAAAATTTACAGATAAATTTTTATTTTCGTCAGTTTTTCAATTACCGACGAAAAATTTGGCGACATATTTTTTATTCGGTAATCTGTCGGTAAAAACTATTACCGATAAAAAAATAAGAATGACCGACAAAAAAATTTATCGGTAATCCGCTACATTCTTGTAATGATTCTGCAGTATATGTAAATCTTTTTTGAATTTTTTTATTTTCTTTGATTTTTTTGTCAACTAGGTTTTCTTTACTTAAGACTTTCTTTTTTTTTCTTTTTTTTTCTATTTTCTATAATTGTTTAAAATTATTCTCTTTAGCCCTCAATTACTTAAAGCAAGACATTATTGTTTATAATTTTTTTTTGAAAAAAAATATTATCTATAATTTTCTTAAAATTTGAATTTAAAATAATTATATTTTAGTTTTATTTTTTAATTTAATTATTGATAAGAGATATGTCAAATTTTAATTTGTATTTGCTTAAAATTATTAAAATAAAAAGTTATATTTATTATTGTTTCATGAATTATGATCACTCATTATTAATTATTTATCAATTATTAGTAATTCTTTAAAGAAAAAATTAACTCTAGTTCATGATAGAAAAATAATAAAACTCAATTTTTTGTCAATCTATTTATTAGAACTTATTTTAGCAATGGATATTAAAAAATGTTAAATTTGTAATTTTTATTAAAAAAAATACTATGACTATTCGTCTTAACCGGCTGACCCCTCATTATATTTAATTATGGCTCCGTCCCTAGTCTTATCGTTGCATATATCTCTAAATATAATATGAGTGGTTTTGGTTTTTGGTCATTGATGAAGTCAGTAATATAGTTTTATGGGGGGCACGACTTAATTACTGTAGCTTATTTGAAGGACCTAACTGCCTCAAGTATGGGTTGGTAACCCTATAGTTTACCCTTAATTAAGACTATGCATTATATGAATTTGATAGTTTAGAAACAAAATTTTTCATTTCTAAAATGGAAAAATTGGTTTCTAATATAATTTTGAAACATATTTAAAACGAAAAATTTTCATTTCTAAAAGTCTTGTTTCTAATCAGTTTGAAACGAAAAAAATATTCTGTTTCTAATTCGGAACGAAATTGAAATAAAAATTTCATTTCTATTTTGAAACGAAAAATAAAATCCATTTTCAATTTAGAATTATATTGAGAACCAACCTCCAATTCTATCAGAAACTGATTTATGTCCATTCTAATAGAAACGAAAAATCAATTTCTATTTGTTGACAAAATTTGCTTATGTTAGAAACGAACTGAAAAATTTAAAAACGAAAATATCCGTTTCTAAATTTTATTATTTATTTTTTAATTTTATTTATATATTTTTTAATTTTTATAAACATTTTTTATATTTTTTATTGATATTTGTTATTTTTTTATTTATGAATTTAAGTAGAAACTGAAAAAATAAAATTCAAAAAATATTAAAAAATATATAAAATATAACATAATTGAAATAATATACATAAAAATAAATATCAAATTTATCTATAAAATAGTCAACATACACAAATAAAAAAAAAACAAAGAAACTACCAATAAATTTAGAGTTTGATCATCAGGAACATGGTCCTAATTAGAAACAACATCATTTGTAGGAGGACAGGTGGACGATGGATGCTAGAAATATCTCATCGGTGCATCTATTCGGTCCATTCATTGGTGATGCGCGTACTCGCATTGCTTAGCTTAAAATAAATATAAATAATAAAATATATTTTATTAGCATAATTTTTTATATTTTTTTTAAAAAAATTTAATAGAATTTCGGTATAAACTAGAGCATACCTGATCTAAAATCTAGGTCTCATATATTATCACATTTTCAATTAAACAAAAATCATTATCACAATATAAATCAAATTTATAGAATAAACAACATATGTTATTATCTAAATAAATTGTTATTATATAATACTGAAATTTTTATTTTCACAAAAAGATTTCAAACTTTTTTAATTTTATTTTGCAACAATTTATCTTCTATAAATAAGTTAAATGCTTCAATAATTAGTGTAAAAATGCTTGCAATAATTAAAATTTTTAACAAACACAAAAAAAAAGATATTATAATTGTATTCATATAGTTTTTTATGAAACAAATGAATTTTTAGAAGTGAAATAACTACGTATAAAAGACTAGGATTGCAAGTTCAACCAAACCATATTATGAGCAATTCAAAGTTTTAAATTTACCATCTTTAGTTGTATATATTCTACATTAATTATATGATAATACATCAAAACACTAACAAACATCATCAAGTACAAACACAAATATTGGGATTGTTTTTTCAATTAATCTAAAAACAATATCTTTATAAATAACTCCTCATAATTTCATCTCTCAAAAATAATCCCAACACTAAAGTTAAAGAATATAAAGAAAAATATGTATATACATACTCAAATATATATTTGTTCATCTTAACTCTTCATATAAATATTATAATACAAAGTTAAAATCAAATATATTTGTTCATATATATATATTTGTTCATCTTGAATCTTCACACACACATATATATATTTATTTTAGTAGTTTATTTACAAATAATTAACAACAAAAATAAATAAATAGATTCAAATTAAATAATAATTCAAAAATAAATACAAGTGAAATAAGTATCTTACTAATTAAAATTAAAGATATGATTACCAAAATTTTTTTAATTTCTTGACTTAATATTCAAGATCTTTGAATTTAACAAGCATTTTCCTATCAAATAAAAAGAAAATTAAATTATAGTTTGAAAGTTTCTTTCATAAAGATTGTATAGACAAAAATAGATGATTTCTTACTTGAGATTGAAGAATTACAATAAAAAAATTTTCAATTTCTACTTTGAATCTTCAAGAATAGAAAAAAAAAATGCTTCATTATAGAGAGAAAATAAAGGGAGAGAGAGAGAGAGTAGATATGTTTAAAAACTAATAGAGGTAGTGAGAAGTGGTAAAATTTGCTGGCTGGAAGTGTTTGGGTGGCTAATGATACTGTAAAAGTATGGTGAGGAGAGAGAGAAGAGAAAAGAAAGAAAAATATGAGTTTTTATACATTTAAAATTTAGAAACAAATTTAGAAACGAAATTAGAAATAATTTCTAAATTCATTTCTAATTATATTTCTAAATTAGAAATAGATTCATTATCCGTTTTTAAATAGCAAACCATTACACTATTTAGAAATAAAATCTAAATCTGTTTCTAATTTTAAGCATAATTTTAAGCGCCTAAATTTTTTGCCCACTTTTAGAAACGGATTAAATCCGTTTTAAGATTTTTTGTTTGTAAGTGGTTTTAATTCTGTTTGTATATTTTTCGCTATTTATTCCCTCAAAATTTAAAAATAATTTAGAAATAGAATAAATCCGTTTCTAAATTCCGTTTCTAATTTGTTGTAAAATTACTCAATTTTCATCAGTTACAATTTTGTTTTAAAACGGTTTCTATTTAGAAATGGATTTGTGTCTGTTTTTAATTTTGTTTCTAAATTATCAATTTCTTGTAGGGGTGTGTTAATTATAATTCTACATCATAGAACTGCCAACCAAAAAACATTTTTGAAAAAAATAAGAGATAAATTATTAATTAACAGAGTAAGATATGTTCCCTTAATAAAGGAGGGTTTAATTTAACTATATTTCTATAGAAATGTTAATGTTTTATATTTTATTTTATTTTTTTGCTTGTTGTTAATTAATTGATAGCATTCTCATATTTCATTAATATTTTGATTGAGACGTCATTTTTTAACAACCGTTAGGTTTAAAATTTATTATGTGATTTTATGAGAGCCACTATGATTGTGAGTGACATTGATATGTTTTTCTTTGGGAAATAATGTACAATAGGATGGGTAAAAAAAAGTTAAAAATTGGTAATAAAATTTAATTACTGATCTTCTCACATGGTAAATTTTATTATGGTACTTTGAAATTAATTAAGTTGCATATTATTAATAAAAAAAATTAAGTTGCATATTACCTTAAAATTAAAAATAGTCTTTTGATGCGCTTGATATTAATTAATACTTATAACATAGATTTAAGTCAATTTAACTGCCTGTGATGTATAATAGTTTGCTAGTTGAGTGCCTAATTAACAGGTTAAAATAATATGGTTTAAAGTTGGTAAAGAATTTGTTATTATTATTTTTTACCAATAATTCAGTTTAAGGAGTCTTTAAATCGAATCTTAGCATTGCAAAATTTCTTCATGCTTATCTACCTAATTAGCAATGTGTGGCTTTGTGCAATACACCCTGTTAATTAATAATGATGTATTATAGCTTAATCAAGCTTTGTTTAATACTATTCAATTTGATGAGTGAAACCTCAAAAAATAATACAAGTATTTAATTAAGAGAAAATTACAAAAACTTTATTTTTTTTCTCTCATTTGCACGGTGACCATATATATATATATATATATATATATATATATATATGGTACGCATTTACAATAACAATAACAAAGGTAAATGAAGGGTCAGACAATAAACAGTCCAAATAGAAAATCAAAATCCAACAATAAATAAGAAAATTCACCAGTAAAGTAATTTTTTTTAATACAAACAAATCAATCATAATGAAATAAAAAGACCAAAACTTTTTTTCTGAAATAAAAGCTTGAAGGGAGTAAAATCATTTGTTAAGAAGTAGAAAATAAATATTTATCTGAAAAATGAAAAGTTTGAATTTGAAAAATTACAATGGTTTATTAAAATGAAAAGTTTGGAGTTTAAAAAAAATAATTTTCTTAATCGAGATATAGTTTTTAATATTATCAAAACAAACCTTTAATTTTTATTTTTTTCCAATTTAACTATTAATTTTGGTTTTAAAATTGTTTCTGAATGTAATTTGTATGTATTCAATTTGTTATATGCATTTTTTTGGTAGATTAGTGGTTGATTTGGAAAAATTATATAATTTCTTGTTGATTTTGATAGGAATTTTGAGTTTTTTTTTTTTGCTATAAATGTAAATATTTAAAAAATATATATTTTTGTAAATTTCTTGAGTTGTATTTTTATTTTTATATATTAAAATTATTTGTGTAAATTTCCGTTTTAAATGGTCTCAAGCTCATCTCACAGATTGAGTAGCGTATGGACCAACTTGTGCACCGTAATATTCCCTTGCGTGCACGTGCGCCAAAACCACTTTAAAAAAAAAAATTGCCCTTCTAACCAAAAATAAATGGCTGCTTTTATACTATGAATTTTTTAAAATAATTTTTAAACTTTTTCTTAAGCACAAATCAATAAAATAATTACAAATTCATTGAGAATTATGATTTTTAAAAAAATATATATTTTAGTAGTTAGATTAATACGGTGTTGATTATTAAGTGTCTCATGTGATAAATTTTAAAAACTTTTGAGATGAAAATATAATAATTTTAAATATAATGATGAATTTCATAAAATTTTATAATTTTTATTTTTTTTACAAAAAACAAAATTTGTCTTCTTATATGAGTTTTGCATATCAAATTATATGTATATATATATAGACATATATAATTTCAAACAAAAGCTTGATATAAAATTGAATTAGATATTCTAAACCAAAAATTTTCTTGCGTTCTATATTTATTTTTTTGAAATATATATACTTATGAATTTCTTTTTTGCAAATAATCCGAATTGATTACTTGCACTCAAAAGTTGATTAACGCATACTTATCCACTAAGACATATGAATGATAAATGATAATAATAGAATTTTTATGTGCTTTTTGAATATAAACTTTAATTATTAGTTAAATTATACTCTTATTATGTGAAATTGTCACGTTTAGCTAATGCACATCTATTAATAAAATTATAAATTATTTAAATATGATATAAGATTATTTTAAATGGATTAAAATCCCTTCCATAAACTAATTTATAATTAAATTATTATACTATAACTTTATTAATTAACTTATTAATACCAAGAGTCTAATTAAAAAATTAATTAATTTTTTTATTATTTAAAATGATAATTTTAATAAGATATTTTTTATTTTTTTATTTTTATTTTTTTTCCAGAAGGAGCTATATATTAGATTATGTGGCAAATAAAAATTAACCATAAGGATAATGAAAGAATCAATGTTCAAATTATTGCATATATATGTTGTGTGGTACAAGTAAATATTTATATAATTTGAATTATTAATTTCTATTTGTACGTAGGCATCGAAATGCAAATTCTAAATTAAGATTTTTCGAAAAATATGAAAATATAGTGGAAAGTGGGAATAATAATGCTTAAGTTAAAAGTAGAAACTGTTATGGCAGAAAGCCTAAAGCTATAAATATTTAATCATAAAATAAAAATAATAAAAAAAAGGGAAGAGTGTAGGCCTTCCTTATTTTATTGGTTGGAGCTAACTTTAAAACGACCTTTCTGCTAATTTCACCCTTTTCATCTAAGAATTTCACTATTTCTTAATTAATTCGTTTCTATTTACATATATAATTTTGTTAATTTTGTAGTATGTTTCATCACCTCATTCATCTTATGTGTAAACATATGTAATAATTAGTGAAAGAATCTATATGCCAATTACTCTAACTTGTTATTAAAATTTAAATATTATATCCGAAGAGGGAAATCGATCTTGGATTAACTGCCAATTGCCAATTACTTTAACTTATTATTGACATTTTGCTTGAATATTTATTTACCTTTTGCTAAAAAAATAATTTAATATGGTAAATAAAACTTGACACCATAACATGCGGTATTAATAGACTTTTTTTTTATCTTTTATGGTAAATAGTTTTAATGGGTGTTTTTAAAAGTGTTATATTTAGTAATTATTTTCATCTTCATCCCTTGCTCATCAGTGCAAAATGTTAATCATTAAAATATAAAATCCACTCAGGAATTACAAAAATTGATTTAATTATATGTTAAATTCAGTTTATTTTGTATTGAATTCTTCAAGATTTCATTTGGATAATATTTATTTAATCCAAATGATGAAGTATAATTGAAATTTGGTATAATTTATAGTTTTGTATGATTTATACTTTGAATTGAAATGTAAAACATTTTAATTGCCGTCTAGTTTAATGGACATTAAAATTAAATTTAGAAGAGTAAAATGCAGATTTTTATTTATAATAATGCAAATCACAAAATTAGACGACATAAAAAATTGACAAATTAATAATTCATTTTTTTATTTAAGTAATTAATTAAAATCTCAAAAATTTTACTCACTCATTCATTTTTTTAAATTATTTTGTTTAACTAAATATCCTATTGTATAGTATAATAATAACATCCATTTTTTTTTCTTTTAAAAGATGATTTGAGACTTGAGATAGTTATCATAAAAGTCATGTGTAATTGTGTATATGTTGTGATTCTCTCTGCAAGTATTCACTTATTCTATACTTTTTTCCTCTTCTTTTCCACATGTAAATTAACAAAATTCAATTTCCTTATTTGGTACACTTTTAAATAAGATTACAAATTAAATTAATAATTATATTAAAAATTTATAATGTATTAATTAAAATTATAATTTTTTTTAAAAAAAGCCAAAGTAAAAAAAAATTATATTCTGAAAAATATGATATTTATTTTGAATATTAAGGTGATGGGTTAAGAGTCATTGCTTGGTCATATGTTGAATGTTTACACATGGGGTTTGCTAATGGGCATGATGTTACAGCACTAGCTAATTACGGCACCGTCCCTACACCAATAAGGTCACAGTCTATTAAATAGGGCTTTTACCTCCTTCAGGAACTTTCTTACCTTTCAAAATACTTAATTCCAAACTTTTGTTTCTTCATTATATTATACTACAGTATATATATTTTACTTAATCAATATATAATATTTATATATGGTCACGGTTATTCTAAAAATACAATTAATTAAGTTAATTATAATATATGAGTATGCATGTGTTAAAAAATTGACAGTGAGAATTTTAACTCTATTGTCATCTTACTCGATTTAATTCTAAAAGAATAATTTTTATAAAAAAATAAAAATATTTTAATTCGCACATACTGTAAAAATATAAATTATATAAAGTAAAAATATAAATTAAGTAAATATTGATTCTTGGAAATTAGTTAAGAGAAGAAAAGGATGAGAAAATGGGAAGATGCTGCCACTTGAAAATTAAGACAAAAGAAAATAAAGTATAAAACTTTAAATCCGTTAGCTGTGGTGGAAGAAAAGGAAAGAAGCATGAATAATAAAAACAGAAAAATTGAAAGAAACAGTTGTAAGCAGTAATAAAAGAGTCAATGGAGGACCACTCATAAATTATTTTGAGCATAAAGATTAGTTGACTTTATAATGTGGTCCAAAAATAAAAATAAAATTATCAACCCATATGCCCCCTTCCTTATTATATAATATTTTATAATATAATCTCTGTCCTTGGTTTTATTCTTTCATGAATTTTCTGTAAATTAGGCTTTCATCCACTATACCTTAATAATCTTTTTGGAACAAAGTGATTAATACCTTACATTCAATTTGCGTCTTAAATTTCAACTTGGGTTGTGAATATATTTAATCTAATGATCTTTTTCGATATCTCACTTCAATTATTTGCCAAAATCTTTTTTTTTTTGGGTATATATATTAATCCATAAAAATTCCAATTTGAGTTTACATTTTTTTTTTTGGAAAACTTCATTTAATGAGAGAATTTGAATAATTTAATAAAACGCGTTGTAATTGGTTGAGAGAGAATAAAAAAAACCCATGAAAATTTCAAATTTAAAATTAAAAATCCAAAACAAAATTTTTTGGATTTTTTATGTTATTAATTCAAATTTCAAATGTCATTAGTTTTGAGTAAAAATTTTAAATTTTTTACTGCAAAATAAACGTATAATATTTAATCATTTTTTTTTTGTTTGGAAGATGAAAAATTCCATGTTAGAATTTTACTTGAATTGAGTTCAAAACTTCTTTTAAAAATTATATATGCCTAGACGTTTTCTTTGTATTACAATTTGAGAAAAGCTAAAAAAATATATAACTTTATCAAATCATAATCTTTTTTTTTTATATCTAAATGAAGCAAAACTAATTTGAAAAACAGTTTAATCCAATGCGAAACCCATTTTTATTCTTTTATGAAATTTACTAAATTAGTGAAAATGTAAAAAAAAGTAGTGAGTACTATAAAATTACTCATATTTTGAAGTTGAATACCAATTAAAAAATTGGGATTTGATAAGGCATTGAAAAAGAAATTTTGTGATTGATAGGATTTTTAAGAAAGGGCAAGTTGAAGGATTTGAATGAAGTTTTATGGACTTAGATAGCATGTGCAAGCACAGAGGAAAGAGCCCAATTTGTCTGACCCAACTTGGAAACCAAATTGTACACCTCCACATGTAGTCCTTACTTATGGAGATGATTCAGACCTTGCAGCTGTACAATTGACTCATCATCTACATTTAACTTGCAAAAACAACTACAATCTCAACTCTCTTTTCTTAATACTTTGCTTGCTTAAGTTCTCTAATCAATTTGCACTCCCAAACATAGCCTAACAACAATTATATATTCTCTAAACAGATACAGATTCAACTCCCTCCCCTTTATATTATATATTATAATACTTAAAGAAAAAAAAATTTTCTAAGCAATTTCATTTAGAATATGTTTACTTCTGTTTATACCCTATTAGTCCTAAACAGATCATGAAAAAAATTTGAAAAAACCGGCCTTTTTTTTAATGCACATATAGTGTTTGAGGATATGCTTAAGTAAAAAGATCTAATGGCATTTGGGCAAAACTCTGAAAACTGGGTGATTCAGCGTTGCATCATTGGTCAAGTTTGTGTATAGAATTGGGCTGGATTTTGGATGTATAGTCTACAATTCCTCACTCACAAAAAAAAAAATATCTAAGAGCCTCTCTCACACGCGGATACATAAGAGTCCAATTAAATTATAATAATTTTTTGGAAAAAACTTTAATTTTTATATTTGAATAGTTTATATATCTACATTCAAAAATGATATTTATTTTCAAATATGATATAATATAATGTCTTCAAAAGAATGGTAAAAAAAAAATCTTTACTAAAGTTGTTGGCATTATATTAGTGTAATGTAAGTGAATTACATGAACATTTGTAGAATTTGATAAAACTCAACAAATAAAGTATTATTGAAACAAATAGAAGAATGAAGATGAAGATGACTGAATTAAACATATATATGGAAACGGTCCAGCTTTAATTAATTATATTATTATATAATGTACTTGATTAGTTTACTAAAAACAACACTTGTTTTTTTCAGTGACGAGGCTTATGGCCCAATGAATGATCATTGACCTTTACCAAATCTTAGGCCCCATATTAGTTAATGCACGCGTCGAAAAAAACTTACCCAAGACAAAGTTATTTGGGTTTGGCCTTCATTCAAATTGAAACAGGTCGATTGATTTTTTTTTGGGGTTCAAAATTGAATAATGGAAAAACAAATCTATATGCTTGATTTTTTTATTAGAATATTTATTTTATACATTATTATTTTTCAATTTCAAGAAATATATATATATATATATTATTTATATGATCGAATTTTTATTATAACATTTATTTTATACATTATTATTTTCAATTTCAAAAAATAAATATATATATTTTACCTCCATTCCTGAAAATTGTATCAAAGCTAGAAGGTTTGGTGTTTGCAATGTCTAATTTGGAAATACAAAATCTACTATATTATATATACAGTTAACTATAATATTAATCTAATTTGGAGTATTTGATATATTAAAAAAATATTATTATTAAGATTATTGATCGATGTATTAATTAGTTATTACTGTTGGCCATAAAATAGTGTTTATTCTTAGTGGACACCAAAACTGTAACATGTAAAAAGTATTTAATGGGTAATGGTATGATTGGGTTGGGCTTATTTTGGCCTTATATTACCTTATTTTTTTCTTCTTCTTTCTTCCTTCTTCTTTTTTTAATAAATAGAATTCAAGAGAAAAATATTAGCAATAAAATAGTAAAAAAATTGTTAGGAACTTGTGAAAATATATAAAAGTTATCCGCTGCGGGTAGAAGAATCGATAAAATACAGAGAATATGCTAACGAGGCCGCAAGTTCAAACCACATGTTCGTAACGTCGTCTCTAAATACTAAGACACTGGATGTATCATGTGTGGAGTCCTTTTATAAATCCGTATTAAAGTGAGAGTTCTGGTAGTGAGTTGCTAAGCTAGTCCTCTAGGAGTTTATATTGGTGGTCGGGCTCCCTCAAAAGTTCTTCATTAGCAAAAATAAAATAAAATAATATATATATATATATATATGAAAGCTACTATGTAGAACAAAGTTGATTTCTCAAAATTTTTCAATTAATCAAATTATTAATTAATCAAATATTAAATATAAAACATCACTTTTTAATTTTTCTTGAATAATTAGTAAAGTTGCAATGATGTGTTTTTAACAAGTACGTCTTATTAAGAAAAAGGAAAAGGAAATTAATGTCTACTTAAACAATCAGTCGACGTGTAAAACCAACTTAATTTTCAAATCTCTAGCTATATTATTGGTGTTGAGAAAGTGGAAATTTGAATTGTGAAGTATGTAGAAGTAGACATCTATAAATGTTCTAATATTAGAAAATTAAATTGGTAGCTCTGACGCCGTATTAAAATATTGAAAGCTTATAAATTCTTATAAAAGCTAATCTCAAAAATTTGCTCATGAGTTAAGTATTATCAAACTATTATAAAGAGTAAACTATTATTATATTTAGGCGATATAGAATATTCAACAATTAAAAATAAAATTTAAATTGAATTTTTTTAGATTTAAATACCAATAATGAATTGATTATAGAATAAACTGCAAATCAATTAAAAATTATGATGATACTACTTACTTTGTAAATGAATATATATTTATAACAATTGGATAAAAATGGCATAATATTTAGATCGATATTTTCAAAATGGAAAGAAGATACATGAATGCATAATTCAAAAATAAAAAGTAATGTAATGAAAATAAAAAACATGAAGAAATAGGAAAAAAGGTACCTGCAAGAACTTATTAAGTAACACCAACAAAATAAAAGATAGCATATTTTGAAAGAAAATCCAAATCAAAGATGAGTCATTTAATAATGACCTTATGCAATTGTTATATATCCAATTAGAGGACTGTCCAAACCAAAATTTCCTTTGGATACTGTCACCATTCTCACACAATTATCGTCCAAGAACTTGTGATAAATTATTATTATTAATTTGTTGTTGAAATTGACATTTACCCAATTCAAATACAACGTTTAACGAAATGTTTATTCCCTCCATACTCATAGCTACCTAACTTGAACACTTTTATTTATGAATCTCACATGAAAAATTTCTAAACATCGTAACACTTTTCTTAAATTTAACAAAAATTTGCATTTAGATAGAAAGTTATATAGTTATTTGATTCTTATTAAGAGATTATTATGCATAATGTTGGGATGGAATACATTAATTGTTTGGCAATGGTGTAGCTATAGCAAGTTGCTCAATTATGTTGTTCATTTGAGCTTTGAACTAATCAAATGAATTTTATGGACCAACTAAAAGAGATTGAATTATTAATACAGGTTTATAACAGCTTCAATTGCCTTTTAAATACGTTGCTCAGTAAAAATTTCATCATAACAACCAACATGATTAGATATGTGGGCCTGTAACCTTAAATTCAGATTGAACTTACCATACAGATATGACTACCGCATTTGGAAAATATTCCATAGATTTTTTTCTCTAAACATCGATGATAATTTTGCTAAAATTTTAATTGTGAACTTTGCATCAGGAATTATACCTTATGTCAATTTCAAAATCAAAATTAAAAAAGAACTTTAAATGATGAACTAAAATACTTAAGTAATTTGCTCATCTTAACCATATAATTGGACTAAAAATAAAAACAAATAATTAATAAGAGAAAATCAAAATAATTATCTCAAATTGCACACTTGTATAATAAAAACCACACATCAGAAACCATTATCTTTTATCATCAAATTTCAACCTCTCATCAATAGAGAAATCTTTCTAGCTATTAACTAGCTAGCTACAATAAACAAAATCATGATTCGGAATTAAAAAGAAAAAAGAAAGAACCCTCAAATTACAAAGCTTAATTAATATTAATTCACTCCAATTTTGTGAAGCTTAATAATGCTGATAATAATAACATATATTCATCTTCTTAATACCACCAATTTGCATATCTATGGTGTTCTTCATTCACAATAAATTTATTAAAAACCGCACAAGTTTCTTCAACATCCTCATTTCTTCTTTCGACTGTAATTCGAGATTTATTTCCATCAACTCTAGAAAAACTACAAGCACGATCACAACAATAACAATAACAGGAATCTCAAAGCCCAGCAAGAAAATTATTATAACTCAAAGTTAAACACTATATATATCTAGAAATAGAGAAACAGATGGAAATTTTGTTAAGTTCCATTTGCGTTGGAAGAAGGTGAAGAACAATCATACGCTACCTCAGACTCGATTTCCCTTCTATGGAAGTTTCTGTGGCAACCACAAGCAGCACAAGTGAGTGCAGCAGCTGTGCCTTCTTCACCAGTAGCCATGAACTCTCTGCACCCATCAACAGCATAACCTCCAACGTTAGCAGCATGATTCTTCTGACACTCTCCATATCTAACAGTTCTAACAGTGAAAGATGAAGTAGTAGAAGAGTTTCTTGATGGTTCTTCTGATTTTCTCACGACTTCTTGCCTCTTCCTCATTTTTCTAGCTCCTATTCTTGACTCTTGATTAAAATATTTATTACCCTTTGATAGTGTATCAGATTAATTGCTGCTGTTTGACCTATTCTATCGGGTCTGTTAGTGTTGTTTTTTTGAATTGCAATCTGTATTTGAATTGTATACTTGATTATAGGGAGTTAGGTGCTGTACACTGTATAAATATCTTTGAGTGCTAATGTTTTATATAAGTGAAAACATTCTTTTATACCTTGGTTAATACATGGTATCAAAGCCCCTGTGACCTCCTTTTTTTCCTTTTTTTTTCCAGCCTCCTTCTGCGACCTCTGCTCCTTTTTTTCCTCTTCCAGATCGTCAATGGCCTCTTCCTCTCCTCCACCCAAATCAATTGATGATGCTCCTAACCCAGACTATGCTGCCTGGTTTCTCAAAGATCAGACAGTTCTCGGTTGGATCCTCAGTACCCTCTCTGAATCTGTACTTTCTCAGGTGGTTGGAGTTGCTACAGCTCGCGAAGCTTGGGATCGCTTGAAAACGCAATATGCGTCTGGTTCCAAAACCCAGATTCGCACTCTCAAAGCTGCCCTCCATGCTCTCACTAAAGGATCCGATACTATTCCAGTATATATGAGTCGTGCAAAACAGATTTATGATCAGCTATTCGCCCTTGATGCTCCTATTTCTGAAGATGACTTGGTTGATCATATTCTTCGAGGGCTTGGACAAGACTATCGTCTGTTTACCCGTAACATTGAATCTCGTCTTGCCTCTGTCTCTTATGACGATTTGCTCGGCTTATTACTTTCAGAAGAGTTACAGCTTCAAGCGTCCAACACTGTAACTCCTGCCATTGCTCATTACAGCAATGCCTCCTCTAGCAATGAACGTTCTTCTCGTGGTCGTGGCCGATGGAGGAGAGGCAGTCATTCCCATAACTCTGGCAGAGGTACTTCGTCTGGAAATTCATCAACTATTTGCTATAACTGTAATGGCCAAGGACACACATCAAATGTTTGTCCAAGTCCAAGGTATAATCGGAATCAAACCAAACCCTCTAGCAACTTTGCAGCCTCGCCCAACTCATCTCCTCAACCCTGGATCATGGATAGTGGAGCAACCCATCACTTGACCTCCGAACTGGACAATATTGCTCTTCATTCTGAGTACTCTGGCACTGATGAAGTCGCACTTACAAATGGTAAAACACTCCCAATCTCTCATTCTGGTTCTACTTCTCTTACACTTAACTCTCGCAATTTTAACCTCAATAATATTCTTCATGTTCCTACTGCTCATACTAATCTCATTTCTGTCCGAAAATTTGCTTTATCTAATAAAGTTTCTCTTGAATTTTTTCCTCATTTTTTTGGGATCAAGGATCTCCAGTCGAAGGAAATACTCCACAGAGGACCGGTTAAGGATGGGTTGTATGTGCTAGCGTCTACTGCAGTGTCTTCTCCTGCTTGTCATTCCATTTCCTTATCAACATGGCATGCTCGCCTTGGTCATTCTTGTTCTAGAACCGTGTCTAGGATTTTGTTAGGGAATAAATTATCTTTTAGTAAATTCAATAAAACATCTCTGTGTGAAACGTGTGCCGTTAGTAAGACACACAAATTGCCATTTGAGTCTTCTTCTTTTGTAGCTTCAGAACCACTTCAATTAGTTTATTCAGATTTATGAGGTCCAGCCCCTATTGCTTCCACTGATGGGTGCCTTTACTATGTTCTATTTTTTGATCACTTTACTAAGTATTCCTGGATTTATTTTGTGAAGAAAAAATCTGATGTTCACTCTTGTTTTGTTAAATTCCGGTCTATTGTTGAAAAGTTCTTTGGCAAACCCATTAAACAATTTCAATCATATTGGGGAGGGGAGTTTCAAGCTCTTTGTAATTATTTGGCAGATAATGGCATAATTCAGCGTAGTTCCTGTCCTCACACACCTGAACAAAACGGTTGTGCGGAACGTAAACATAGACATATCTCTGAAATTGGTAGGGCATACTTAATCCATGCCTCCTCACCACCAAAATATTGGGATCATGCCTTTGCCACTGCAGTTTATACAATTAATAGGTTACCTACTCCTCTCCTAAATCATGTGTCACCATATCAAAAAGTTTTCAACAAAGTCCCCGATTATCAGTTCCTGCGCGTCTTTGGTTGTTCTTGTTACCCATGGCTCAAGCCTTACACTACAAATAAGCTTCAGCCTCGATCCACCAAATGCGTCTTTCTGGGTTATAGTTTACTGCATAAGGGATATAAATGTTTATCTTTGGCTACTAATAAGGTTTTTTACTCACGGCATGTTTTGTTTGATGAGCAGGATTTTTCGTTCAAGCAAAGTGATGGCAACTCCTCAATCCTTGGTTCACCACCACCTGTTCCTCTTTTATCTCCATTATTAAAACCAGTTCAAAATTCTCCACCGGTTCTTCCATCTACTGCCATGATTCCACCTGTGCCTCCACCACATATTGAAACTCCTCCTCTTGACATCACTGCTATTATTCCTCCACCACCTGATTCCACTGTTCCCTTACTTGCTGGTCCTATTACTGCTGACACACAGCCACCGATAACTACAAGCCGCCATTCCATGGTCACTCGCTCAAAAACTGGCAATCTAAAGCCGAAGGTATTTCAAACAGTTGGACCAATTGAAGCTCCTTCCTCTTACACTGAAGCTGCAAAACATACAGTATGGAGAGCAGCTATGTCTGCCGAAATTGATGCATTGATGAAAAATGGGACTTGGGATCTTGTTCCTCGAACAGAGGCTCGCAATGTTATTGGGTGCAAGTGGGTTTACCGGGTGAAAACTAAGGCAGATGGAACTATAGACCGTTATAAGGCACGGTTAGTTGCAAAAGGTTTCCACCAACGTTCGGGCCTTGATTACATTGAGACTTTTAGTCCCGTTATTAAACCAGCCACGGTACGTTTGGTTTTGTCAATTGCTGTTAACAACCATTGGAGCATCCGTCAACTTGATGTTTCTAATGCATTCTTGCATGGTACCTTGGATGAAATGGTGTTTATGACCCAACCCCAAGGGTTTGTGGATCGAGAAAAATCAGATTATGTGTGTGCTTTGAAAAAATCACTATATGGCCTCAAACAAGCCCCTCGGGCTTGGTATTTCTGTTTGTCAAAAGCTCTTCAAGAAATTGGTTTTCGTGGCTCCAAAGCAGATAGTAGCTTGTTCATCTATTCCAATCAAAATGATCTTGCTTACTGCTTAGTTTATGTAGATGATTTAATCATCACTGGTTCCAGTGCAAAGCTTCTTCAACAGTTAATTATTCAAATTGGTTCCAAAGTTGCTCTCAAAGATCTGGGTGACCTTCATTATTTTCTTGGTGTTGAGGCCTCTTTTTCATCTGAAGGTCTGCATCTGTCTCAAGCTAAATATATTCAGGAATTGTTACGAAAAACTAATATGCATGAGGCTGTTTCTGTGTCTACTCCAGCAACTCCTCAGTTAGTCGTCACCCAGCACTGTGGCAATTCATTCGAAGATCCTACATTGTATCGGCAAACGGTTGGTATGTTACAATATTTAGCTCTCACGAGACCTGACATCACTATGGCTGTTAATAAGATGTCACAGTATATGCATTCCCCTTCAGTTTCTCAATGGCAGACGGTGAAACGAATTTTACGATATTTATGTGGGACAGTCTCACATGGTCTGTTAATTCGACCCTCATCTCATACCCAACTAATTGCTTACAGTGACGCCGATTGGGGCGGAGATCAGATTGATCGGAAGAGTATCTCAGCTTATGCCGTTTTTCATGGCCAGAATTTGGTGTCTTGGTGTTCAAAAAAACAAAATACAGTATCTCGCTCTAGCACTGATTCTGAATACAGAGCTCTCGCCACAGCTGCTTCGGAGGTTTATTGGTTGCGTGGTCTGCTTACTGAACTTCGACAGCCACTGACCACTCCACCCCGCCTGTGGTGTGACAATGTCTCTGCCACATACTTGGCAGCAAATCCAGTATTTCATTCGCGGTCCAAACACCTTGAGCTTGATTTCCACTTTATTCGTGATCAAGTTCGCAATAAGCAACTGCAGGTTTCGTATATCTCTATGTTGGATCAACTTGCCGATTTGTTAACGAAACCTTTGTCGAAGACCAGGTTCCTTGAGCTCAAATTCAAACTAAAAGTTGTTCCCCCCTTCAGTTTGCGGGGAGGTGATAGTGTATCAGATTAATTGCTGCTGTTTGACCTATTCTATCGGGTCTGTTAGTGTTGTTTTTTTGAATTGCAATCTGTATTTGAATTGTATACTTGATTATAGGGAGTTAGGTGCTGTACACTGTATAAATATCTTTGAGTGCTAATGTTTTATATAAGTGAAAACATTCTTTTATACCTTGGTTAATACACCCTTTTCTTGTTTCTTTCAATTATTCTTGAAATTAATTTAGGCTAAACCAATAATTGTATTGAATTTTCTACCTAGCTAGATGGTTAGTTACTACAATAAATCTAGCAAGAAAAAAGAAAGAAAAAGAAAGAGAAGAGAAGGGTTAACGATGGTGGGGGTTGCGGAAGAACTTTGCTTTTAGATTCTTTATATAAAGCCCTAACCCTAGAGAGGGTGTATTTATAACTTATAAAGATCTGCCATGGACTTGATCATAGTTACTGTGTTCAAACCAGACCTCTATTATTAACTTCTATTATTATATAATTATTTTATTACAACAAATAAATTATATATATTTTTTATCTACAATAAATTGTAAATGAATTAATTACCGAAAAAATATGAAGTTTAACAGATTTTTTTTTTCAATTTTATTATAATTTTTTAAAGTGTTAAAATAGTGTGTAAACTATAAATTTTGTTTTATTTTTATCATATTTATTAAAAAAAATATTTTGACATGTAAATTTATTGATGTATCAATTTTTATAGTTGATGTGACTATTAAATTGGATAAAAAAATAGATTAATCGTAAACTTTAGCGTATTTTTAATTTCCATTATTAACTTTTCAAAATATCAAAAAAAATATATAAACTATATATTTCATTTCAAAATTTTTACATTTATCAGGAGATGTTATGTTATCTTGTAAAGTATTGATGTTTCAATTTTTATAAATTATTTTAATTGGAAAATATCATTAACATGATATATTATATTTTGTCAAAATTAATACCCAAATTGATGAGAAAAAAAATCAAGCATCCTACTTTTTCTCACTAACATGATGTGAATTTTTTCTTTATCACAATATTTTTTTTAAAAAAATGAATTTTGATTATGGATTTGAAGTAATGTACTCATTTTTTTTGTATCATTAAAAATTGAATTTGATTGTATTTTTCCTTAGTAATAAATATTTTATATTTTAGTTCTTTTAAGTGGTGGGTTATTAATAAGTTAATTTTGAATATATTTTATATTATTGGAGTTTATTTTGTACTTTTATTTAATGATATTTATATTTATATTTGGTATTTTCAATTGAAAAACGAGAATTCTTATTTTTTAAAAAATTTAGAATTTGAAAATTATTTTTGAAGAAATACTATATAACATACTATTATTTCAACTCAAATAATCCACAAAAATCAATACATATGCATTTTCTCAAGTAAAATAATATCTTCCAATAAATGAAAATTTTAAAATGAAATGTAATGTTTATATACTTTTTTAATATTTTTGAAAATTTATAAAAAAATAAAAAAATGCTATCAAGCATTTTTATGCAACTAACCTACTTTTATCAACATCAGCGATCCACGCCGTCTAATAAAAACCAACACATTAGCAATTTTATAAATCAAATTAGTTTTTCCAATAAATATTATAAATTAAAAAAATCATACTTCATGAACTCTTTTTTTTTCATAATTAACCCTTGTGATTCAATAATACTGAAGTCGGTTTCAAAGAATTAGTAATATCAATAAGCTTTAACTTAATATTACTAAAAAGATTCATAGTACATATCAAAATATAATTTAATAATAAATATATATATCATATGGTTTTTTTAAGTGAAAGAATGAAAGTCAGAAAATAGAAAATGCATGTGAATATCCTAACTAGAATGACATCTTCTCAACAAACTCAGAAAAAAAAAATAATTTATAAGTAATGATAAATAAAGCTCTTTTCTAGCTGTAAAACCCTAGAACAGTTGTTGCGGAGTGAATAGTGATCAACCAACTGCCTAATGCCTTAATTTAGAACCCACTGCTATAAATAAAGAAATTAAGATTCCTTGCAAATAATAATAATAATAATAATAATAAGGGTGAAACCAAAAATGAGGAGAAAGCTTTACTTTTCTTCTGAAAGTGTGATTGGTTTAAAATAGAATAACCAACTATTAGCTAAGCTCTTTTTAAACCTATATATATGCATACATATATAATATGAAGTTACTTTTAATTTTTATTTTAACTTAATGATAGAAATGAAATTACTTTAAGATTAAAAGCTAGAGCGCAAATATCGCTAAATGTTAATCTCCCTGGTCAATGTTAAAAAAAAAACATAGAATTACTTTTTTTACCTAAAACCACACAGTAGAGATAGCTTTAAAAATAGAATGAGCAGTAAATATCTTTTGTAAAGACCTAATTTAAAATACTATGTCCACTATAAATTAAACTGGTGCTGATGCTAAAAGGCAATTTGTGGGGTGCATTGATACGATGCCAACAACATTTGTCTATTGCTTGACCTAATTACATGTGTTGGTTCACTCATATTGCCAAACCCCTATTTATGCTTACTACCTTTTCATGAGATATATTATTATAAATCGAGTGTATAATTTCACCGATAAACTTAATTAATAGTTTTTTTAGTTTAAAAATAAAAATAAAGTAATTAATAATTTCACCGATAAACTTAATTAGTAATTTTTTAGTTTAAAAAACCAAAATAAAGTAAAATCAGTTTTTTTTATTTTATATTATCACTTTTTCAGGTAGACTCGCACACCCGGTCCATCTAAAAAAAACTTTTATTCTCTCATATTTATATTTTTATATAATATAAACATATGCGTTTTGAGTTAACTTAAAATTACAATTTGTTTGGTAAATTTAAAGGTTTTGATAATATAATTGTTGACCATTTAAGAACCTTTCCATTTAATATAATCTCCGTTAATTAGCACTGCTTGTTCATAATTTTTTTTAAGATTTAACAAAAAGATCATTGGATTAATATTGAGATTTGTATCGTTATAATTAAACTAGTAGATATGGAAAATTGGAAAATTATCTGCAAATAAGGATATTCTAAATAATGATAAAAATTGGAATATCTGTTGGGATCATATGAAATTCCAACTCTGTACTTGGAATTTATGAGCCTTTAGTTGATATAATGAAGAAGAAGAAGAAGAAGAAGAAGTTAACAACGAACTTGGTTACTTTTATTAATTACATTATCAATTATGTAGTTGAATTGATTTTCCTGGCAAAATTAAATTTAAGCTTACGATTAAATTAGTAATTGATTACTACCTCGTAAAATATAACTTTGGGAATGATGGCTATTGATAGAAATTTTTGGAGAAAATAATTCTGATATAGCCCGTTCATAAATATAAGTTATTTTAGAGTAATAAATTTTATTCATAAATAATTATCACTTTATAAAAATTAAGATTATTTTATAAACTTTATCTAATTTTACCCTCTACAGTTCACTAAAAAATTGAAATTAAAATATTAATTTTCCCAAGTTTTTATAATTTTCAATAAGTAATAAATTAAAAAAATAATAATAATTTAGTAAAATAGTTATATAAAATGAATTATTATACAATTATCTTAATTTTTGTATAAAAACTTTAAAGTGACATATATTTATGAATGGAGGGAATGTAATTTTTAAAATATTAACACTTGAAATTTTTTCAATTTAATTATTTCAAGATGGTTTTTCTACTTTATATGCTTTTTTCAGCGTTACAAAATAAGGAACTGAAATATGGATTTATTGTTCATTCAGAAAATTAGTTGCCATTTTTTTTTTTTTTTCAAAGGAATAACACAACAACACATGTATGTAGAAAATAATGACTGAACATAACTCGCGATAAAACTATAACAATTAGACCATGACAATAAAACTATGCTTGCTAATACAATTAAATATATTTTTATTTTTATCCAAAATACTTTTACTATTTATAGTTAATTTCAATTTGATAAAAAAAAATTTCTTTGTTAGAAATATTAAAACCTTCAATGCTTATTACCTAGCCAAAGACTTCATATCAAGAGATGAACATAAATGTTTGAGCTTTTTTTTTTGTGACTACCACAAAAATACATCTCTTTACAAAGCTTAACTTTTAATTTCTATATGAAATAAATACAATTTTTTAATTACCAGGTAAAATTAAGGAGATTACAAGCAAATTGAAGACCATTTTTTTCATATTTATTTTTTGCTTATTAATTTTTAATTTATAGTACAAAATTCAATTAAAAATTAAATGATAAACAATAGTTTTTGCAAATGAAATTAACATTTTCATTAATTCATATCAAACATTAAAATCTTAAAGTAATGATAGGTATTGTCTTAAATTAGTCTCATATAATTATAGTTTAAATAGCACTAATTTATCATATATTTTTTATGAATTGAATTATTTTATGTAATTAATAATTTAAGTAGTAATGCTTATAATCACGTGTAATCTTTATATACTTGGAATGATGCATTGAGCAAATGATAGATAATATAGTAAATCTGAAATAAATATTCCAGATTGAAAATGATATTTTATAACATATGTAATTTTCTTATAATTAATGCATATCTAAATTAAGGCGAAGTGCAAAAAATTATTATATGATTTGAAAGTTTTCCGAAAGGGATATGTGGTTTTTCTCTTATACGCCTACGAATTATAAAGTTTGTATCAAATTCATTAATAATGTTAATATTTAATTAACTTAAACCAATAAAAGTAAAATACAAAAATTCCTAAAGAAATGGAAACAATTTTTTATTATTAATTACATGTGAAAGAGAAGACTATTTATAACTCGAACTCAAAATCTAAGCGGGAGTAATATGTACTTCTTATTACTAAACCACACCTTCTAACACCAGCTAAAAATTAACAAATAATTGATACCATCTCAGTGTAGAAAACCAATGGCTTTTTAATTAAGGGTGAATTGAATTACTATTTAGTCCATTTATTATGTCAAAATTTATAAAAATATAACTATATTTTAGTTACTTGTATTTTGAAAAAAATAATTAAAGATTTTAAATTATATATGTTCAACGCCTAGAACTATGTTTCATTTTTGTCACTAAAACCAAAAAAGTCAGTTAAAAGTATTTTTTTTCTTCCAATTTTGCACTCATTTGTTATTTCTGATGAGAAACATAACAATCTTTTGGATTTTTCAAAATGTCTAATGCTTGTGCAAGTCGTATTTTGTCATATAATATAAACATCAAAACATTAATGAAGTATGTATAACTTAAAGGCATGAATCGGGGAGTTTTTTAAACAATGGAATTGATATTAAAAAAGCAAGAACAAAATCAATTGCAAATATATTATGGAAAAGCTAAAATTAACAGTGGCTATTTTTCTAAAAACGTTTTCTCAACAAATAATAAGAGATATAACAATTAAGGGGTTCATAAAATTTGTTGATAATTACTTGTTTCTCTTTGACCAACTGATTTTTTTACTTGAAATTTGAAAAAGTAAATTGTAGTAAAAAGTTGATGTTATTTGTTAAAAATTCATTTGATGTGACATATATATACTCTTCATTATCATTTTATTAACATTCACTTTCACATAACATGTAAATACTGATGAAATAGCCGTTGTATTTATGGTGCTCATCGTTTTGGCTAATACGCAGCATTTCTCATTATTACTCATACACATCATTTTTACTTCAGTTATTGTAGAAACAATATACAGCTTTCTTTGTTCTTTTTTTTTAGTGGAGCTCAGTTTTTTATTAGTTTGTTATAGGTAATTATAGTTGTCAAGCAAATTATTTGACTTCTAAAAGATTAAAAAGCTGTGTATAAATTATAGTGTAGGATTTGTAATTGATTCAAGTGAAATGAATGATTTTCATTTTCTTCTAGATTTTTTCATGGTCTCAGAGCTGTTTGGTTAATTACTGACGCTATTAACAAATATGTTCTACTCTGTTTCTTGATACAATACTATTTTCCTTTGATATTTTTCTTCTGCCTTTGTTTAATCTTGTGATAATGGGAGAATCTTCAAGATCGTCCAATCAACATATTGAAGCTTCAAAAGTAGCGAATAATGGCTAGCCTTTCCATGTGAAAACATCTGATAATCTAGGCACTGTTTTAGTAACAAGCTTGTTGGATGGGAATAATTTTCTCTCTTGGAGCAGATCCATGAGGATTGCTCTGAGTGCGAAGAATAAATTGAATTTTGTGGAAGGAGAGATGACAATACCTAAAGAAGGGACAGAAGACTATAAACAATAGTTTAGGGAAAATTCGATGGTGAGATCATGGATACTGAGTTCGATGAAGAAGGAGACTACAGAAGCATTCATTTATGCAGCTCAATAAGAGAATTACGGAAGAATATACAAGATAATTATGGAGAATGCAATGGGCCATAGATTTATCATTTACAGAGAGGGATTTCTTCACTTAGGCAAGTAATCTTTTAATTAGTGCCTCTTATACAAAAACTGAGAAAATTGTGGGACAAGTTGAATTGTTTGAGTCCAACACCAGGGATGGACCTTGGGGGTCCTGGGAGGACAAACGACCCCTCTCGCTGGTGTCCAGGAGGGTGGGGGGTGTACTTCTCCTCTTAGCTGTGCAGAGGTTGAAAAAGACAGGAGAGGAGAGGAGAGGAGATGTTAAAGAAGACAGAAAATGAGACGTTGAAGAAGACAGATAAGAGGAGAGGAGAGGCGGCTCGGTAGCAGGCACAAGTGCCTGTGACAAGCAGTAATACAGATCTTTCAAAAGCAAACATAACGGGGGAAATGGACTGGAAGCTTCAACAAATTGGAAATGATAAGAGCTGGCCTACACAACAAAGTATAGCAGAGATGATCAAACAAGAACTGAATAAGATCATGAAGAACAATTAAATGGACAGAGGCTTTTATGAATTTTGCATAAATTGAGGATTTTGCAGGTAATACAGTACTTACTAATCAAAACTCAATTTTCTTGATTGCTAGATTATTGACAGTGGTGTCACTTGAATTTTCTTGCTTTGGATTTATGAGCTCAACTTTGACCCAACTTCAATCTTCGACTTGATTACTAAATCTTAGCTCCTTTAGGTAAGAGAATTTAGCTTCACATTTTGATAATATATTAGTTTTTTATGGATTCAGTGAATAATTTTATTCTTGAGCTTCTTTGAATATTTGAATGTTGAGCTTCTTTGATTAATGGACTTCTCAAATTGAGGGCTTTATGATAAAATGGCTTGGGCTATTTTATCCTTCATTCCACTCATTTAAGATATCTTTTTTTATTTTTACAATGTGTGATATATTCTCATTTGCCAACAAATAGTCGTTGTATTTATGGTGTGCATCATTTTGGCTAATACGCGGCGTTTCTCATTATTGTTCATATGCATAGTTTTTACTTCATTTACAGCTTTCTCATAGTTTTTACTTCATTTACAGCTTTCTTCGTTCCTTTTTTTTTAAGTGGAGCTCAGTTTGTTATTAGTTTGTTATAGGTAGTTATTGTTGTCAAGCAAGTTGTTTGACTTCTAGAAGATTGTAAGACTGTGTATAAATTGTACGGTAGGATTTATAATTGATTCACGTAAAATGAATGATTTTCATTTTCTTCTAGATTTCTTCACTTACATAATAATTTAGCCAATTAAAAATAGTTTCAAGACTATAAATTATTAATACTACTAAAAAAATACGCTAATACATATTAATGCAGAAAACGGTAACAAATTCATCTCATGTGAAATTCACAATAGTTCTTGATCTTAATAGAATATATATTTTCTGAAATATCTTCTTATTACTATTTGTATTCACATTCATATTACATCTAAACATATATATCACATATAGAAAATCAAGTGAAAAACTTTAAAACTCGAAGCTAGCTATTTTTTTTATGGTAGTTCTTCAAATAAATTATTAAATAAGTCTTGGATATTTTTAAATAAAAATTACTCATTTATTTCAAATAAATGACAGAAATAAAAGTTAATTTGAACTTTAATTGTATGTCAAAATGTATAGTTACTCGATTATCAAATTAAAGTTTTAATTACTTAATAGGATTTATTTATATAAAGGAAAAATATTGAAAGATGTAATAGCAATAATAAGATGAGTGTGGTTTGACATTAAAAGAGGAGGTTATTGGAAGGCACAAGAATTTGTGAATTTAAGGATACGAAGCTGTCATGTTATGTTTTATATACAATCAATCAGCAGCAACCGTTAATGTGCTGTAATGAACTCTTAACCAAACTTTGTTTTGGAATCTTAGAATTTTTTTTGTGACCAATAATTCATATATGTTTTAAAACTTGCAATAAAGTTTCAGATATTTTGATTATTATGTCATTTAGCACTAATTCAGCACTAATCATCATATTTAGCACTAATTCATTTATAAGACAGCACTAATAATCCAATTGAGTACTCTCAAAATTATTTTAGTTTTAATAAATTTAATCCCAAATCTAAAATGATTTAAAAATTTTAATGTCATTATAACATAATTTTCTTAGTTAATCTTGTTTCTATTTGATAAAATTGGCTTTCAATTTTGATTACATGTGGTAAGTATTTACAAATAGATAATTATCTAAATTGCTTTTATTATTTTTTTCTTTTAAGCATTAGCGATCATTAAGGATTATTATCAATTACTATCCACATATTATTACGATTTCATATAAATTAAATGTATAAATCCAGTTTGCTTGATTAACAATTATTTCTCTAAATAATTTTATACAAAAATCAACAAGAATTTTAAAAAAGAAAAGCCTACGAAGGTGAATTAGAATTCTTGAAACATGAAAGAATGAATTTTCACATTACCTTTTGAATAAATAAATCTCATAAAATTTTATGAATTATTTTGAATTATACGTTTTTAAAATATTTATATTTTTAAAATATTAAAAATTTTATTTTAATTTGAAATTTCATAAAATTGACTATAATTAAATTCTATAAGATATATGAAATTTTCAAATGAATACTATAAAGCAAATATTATAGACAAATATACCTTTTCTATTTTTTTTCATGTTCTTTTATCTCATTCCTCTTTTCTTTTCTTTTTTTTCCCCTCTCTTTTCTTTTATTACTCTATTTATCTCTTTTTATTATTCCCTCTCTCAAATATTTTTCTATATTTTTTTAGAATAAAAAAAGAAAATATATATATTCAATTAATTTTTATTGTATTTTATAATTTCAGTTTTAATTATAAATGTAAAATATATTTTTTTATTATACTTATTATATTTAGAGCGTTTTATAAAATAATAATAAAACAAGCATTTTATAAAATAATAATAAAACAATGTAGTTATAGATTTTATCAGAATATAAAATATAAAATATAATTGAATTCATATTTTAAATTTTATTTTCATAATTTATTTGTAAATTTTTTATATTTATAATTTATTTATTCCCAAATAGCAGTTATATTTTAGAAAGTTAAAATTTGGCTTTCATTGTAATTAATATGATTCTAATATTACAGCTTTCTTTTTGAAATTTGAATATTATCGAGCCTTTTTTATCTAAAAAGAAATTTAAACCTTTTCATTTATAAAATGCAAAATAGTTACATTCTCATTCAAGAATAGCGCCATTTCGTGGTCAAGTATATATATTGTTTCTATTTAAATCTCAAATTTTAGTTCTAAGTGTTTCTCCTTCTCTATATATAATTAACAAAAGAAAATAAAATAAAATCATAGCATTATTTTCACCAAAAAAAAAATAAATGGATAATTAATCAAAATCTTTCTAATTTAGTTTTAACCTCTAAAAATTAAAATCATTAAACAAAAAAAGGTGTAACATCAACATTTAGAGTTACATTTTTTACTGATACAGCAAGTGTTATTTGGTAACTATATTACTTCAAGTCCTCCCCGTTCTTGGGCATTTTGACATATTTGGCCTGAAGTTGATGAATCCCAAAGAATATGTTCCCCACTTCCCAATTTTTCTTTTTACGTTTTTTATTGATCTCCTTTCCCTTTCTATTAGTATGTTTAGTAAATTATTGAAAAAATTAATTACTGAGGATATATTTTACAGAGGTATATTATTGAAATTATATTTTACTGAGAAAGATTATATTACTGTGTTTGAAATATGCAATAAAATCTCGAGAAAATAGATTAGAAAAAATGTTAATTTATTTGGTTGCAATCCAATTTTACAGAAAAAAGTTTAAGCAATACCTAAACTGCCTTTATAAATTTCTCTTTTTTGTTTATCATATCCTAAATAAGGATATAATTATCTTTTGACGTGTAAAAACTTCAATCTCATTTTTCAGTAAAATATTTTTCTCTACTCTCTCCTAAATAAAATATTTTACTAATTAATTGATAAAGTTTAGTGGGCTCAGTATTTTATTTTATATAAATCATTTGTAAACAAATATAATATTATTGATCAAACATGATTATGTAGTCAACTTTTTTTTTTGAAATTCTTATACAAAACACACTATATATATGTGTGTTTGTGTTTCAAAATTACCATATAACAAAATCCTTCAATTTGTAATTGTGAACCGTAAATTTATATTCGAAATAAAGCTCACAAAATAAGAAATTCAATACAATTAAAATCATATAAATCGAACTGCAAATAAGCCCGAAATAAAATGGAAAGAGTGTTAAAAACACTTAAAAATAATTTATGAAATTCACTTTCAAAATTTATATTAAAAATTTTAATAAAAACAGTAAAACACTGAATTATTAAAAGCATGGAGAATAATATGCATCGATCATTTGGAATTGATATAATATTTGACTGTATAACTATAAAATGAACGTCTAAATCCATATAACTACACCTTTTCCTTTTGCATTTCGCATGTGATTTTGTTTATTTTGAAATTATCTTTAGTTTGGTCATCATAACAAACATACTTAGTCCCAACAAAATGCAATAATCAAGGGGTAGCAGCCCCCTTAATTGCTTTGCCCTTATAAAGGGCAGGAGATAGCTTTTGAATTTGATGTCAATGCTTATCTAAAATATTATACACGCCCGCGCATATATATATATATATATATATATATCAGTTTTTTAAGCTGGTTCAGTCGCACACCATCGCTGAGTCACTCTTTAAATTATTAAGTTTGTTCAGACTTTCACAAAAAAAAAATATATATATATATATATATTTAGCAAGTAAATATTTGATTAATTAAGAAAGAATAATGGTAGTGCGTGACAACTGAATGGTGACAAAAATAGCTATTGTGGGTTCAACCTTACAACCTTTTTGCCATTTTTGGTCAACAAAAATATATATCTTTATAGCAAGTACTCTGCTCAATATTATAACATCCTATCTCATGAGAAACTTCTAATAATATTCCATAATTATCAGCTGTAAAGCATCAAAACTGCCTATAGATGGCAAAGATTTTTCAAAATAATTGACACCCAATTCTTTTAACTTTTTGGCAATAAGTGGCTGAAAAAAATTTTCAAAATGATTATTGAAAAAATTAAATTTAATTAAAGAAAACGATTCACAACTGTTATAAGGATGAGTTTGACCTCTCTTTGCTATTAGTGGGTTTTGAATTTAAATACCCATATATTATAATATGTTATATCTATAGCAAAAAATTTGAATGTTCAGTAATAAAATTTTAATATTTATAGCTAATTAATGTTATTGAAATATTATGAGAGGAATCTCATATTTAAAAAAAATACATTCAGTAAAGGATATATAAGTGAAAATTACTCATAAATAATTAAAATTTTAAATTGGAGTATGGTGTGAAGTTAACGAGTGTGTTTCCTCACAAGGCTCATGAAAAAGATCTCCTAAGTAAGTGAACTCCTTAGGTACAAGCTATATTAGAGTTGATGATCCAACAAATGGTTCGACAAGAACGAGTAAAAGGGCAATGGTCAAATTAAGAAGAAAATTCTTCGGCCAAAAACTTGATATATTTGCTACATTCAATATTTTTGTAGCAAATATTTCAAGTTTTGGTATATATACTTGTAGCTAATTACACAAAAATAGCTATAGATATTATTTGTCATAGCTAAATAAAATAACCTTTTGCTATAAATTTATTATTATTATGGCAAAAAAAATTAACTTTTTAGTTATATAATTATTTTAAATGTTGCAAAAAGTATCAATTCTTAGTTATAAAAATAAAAATTATATGAATAACTTTTGGCCGCACAACTTTTAACTATGACAAGCTATGAAAATTTACAATCATAGCTAAAGCATTTTGCTACATGGCTGGATATGCATAATGTTATAGTGTTTGGTTCCAAAATTCAAAAAGTCTATAGGAAAAAGTAGTAGACAAACTAATTGGGGTATAAATTTGATTAATTAGCTCATTAAACCCACTAATTACTTAACTTTTTTCTTCTTTTTGCACATCCCATATGTTTTTTCTTGTAACAGACTTTACAAAACAACATAAATTGCTTGTCAAAATCATATTTCTGATTGATTAAAACTGATATTTTCCATGTTCTAATAAAATAACATATATATAATGTTGTTAATTGTGCGTTTTAATATTAAAAAAATTATATAAATAAATCTCTACATAGGTATATAGAATATTGTATTATTCTGAAAGATTATGTAAAAAAAAAGTTAGTATTTTCTTCAGCATGATAAGATTATTTATTGTGTAGTTTTTGACTGATCCTAATTTTATTATACTGATAATAATAATAATGTTGATTTTTACATAAAATTTAAAAAACATAAAAAAATAAGAGAGAAAGAAGTAAGGATGGAATTGAGGTGTTGATAGAGATGGAAGTTTGATTGTCTTTTTGAGGAGATAGGGAATGATGAGGCCTTTTGCTACTCACCAACCCAACCCATACCAGTGATGTGCACAGTGTAAGGCTGTTTTGATGATTTGTGGCTTTTGGATCATTGGATTATGGCATCTTATAAACAGCCTTCTAAATCACACATTTTCTTTCTTTTTTTTTTTTAAAAAAAAAAATCTTGATTTCATTGAGATTTAAAAAGAGAAAAAAAAAATATATATATATATATATTATGACCAAAAACAAGTCACTAATGAAGATGAACAATGATGCAGATTATATAGACATTGCTAATATATATAAGGAAAGTTGGTGTTGATTGATGCAACATGACCAAAAGTCAGGACAATTATATTATATATCCCCCACAATATTCTAAGTCTTATATTAATTGCATAGTCACTGTTTTATTTTATTTTTTTAAGGTACTTTCAAAAAAATTCTGATTAATTTATATATATATGTGTGTGTGTGTGTGTGTGTGTGTGTTTTGGACCACAGAATACTATATTTTACTATATTTTTTTAAGGTACTTGGCTTTTGGTACTTATATTGCTTTTAGCTACTGTAGTAAATCATTTTTTACATAATTAAATAAAGTCAAATAAACTAACAAAATTAGTAATAATTAAAATTTAATACAATATTTTTTTAGTGATACAATCCAAGTAAAAAAGACATTTTAATTAACAAAAAAATGACGGAGAATATACATTAGCCATAACCTGCAAGTATGAGAATGAAAGGTTTAGTTACTTAATATATAAATATATATATATATATATATATATATAAGAGAAAGAATTAATAAAAATAGAAAATAAGAATATTTTTCACTATAAAAAGGAGGAGAAATTTACAAAGAATGGGGTCAAAAAAAATACTGAGAGAAGGAAAGCTCACATAAAAAAAAGAAGAAAATTCGCAGCAAATATAAAAAGAAAAAAAGGGGAAGAAAATTTGTAGCAAATATATATAAAAGAAAAAAAAGAGAGAAAGAGAGGAAAGTAAAAAAAATTTTACAGAAAAGATTGTGAGGATAGAGAGCCAAATTCTTAAAGTAATTTTCTGGGATAGAGGATATTGTAAAAAGTTGAGTTTGCCAAGTGCAGGGAGTGCACTTGGCAAATTCTGAAAGTTTTGAAAGCAGACACTTATTCAACAATTTGAAAACTCATTTACCAGATAAACAAATTGAACTTTTAATCTCATTATTACGATTTTAGCATTTCAGTTTCTGCTAATTTTAAGAAATTACATACAATCAGGAAGTGATTGCATTATCAATTGTTTTAGTTTATTGTGTTTTATTTTATTTTTCTTCTATTTATAATTAATAGAATAAATAATAATAGATGCAAATAGAGACACAAGCAAATCCCTAACTTACCTATAACACCCATATCTTCATCACAACTAAAACCTATTGACTAATATTATTAAGTAAAGCAATAGAAAATACCTAAATTAATGACAAAAAAGTATATATAAGAATAAAAATACATAAAAATTCAATTTCATAAGAGAAACATAATATGATATAAAAAAAATTAATAGTAAGGAGATAAAAAAAACAATACATGCACACACAATCCTAAATCATCTACAACATTCTCACAGTCATAAACTTGATCTCCCTAAAGAAAATATAAAAGCTTGAAAAATAAGTAGATAGATGTAAAACTAAATGAAAAAATGAACTTCACTTTATTAAAAAAAAAGGATTAAAATCAATAGAACACAGTAAACTAAATGAATATTATGATTAAAAGAATATTAGAAGAGTAAAATGCATAATAAATGATAAATAATCCTAATGATAAATAGTATAAAAATTTAAATAGATCCATATTTCTCTCCTTTAATAAAAGAAAATTAAATTAGAATCCAGAAATAAGAATTGCATAAGAAAAAAAAGATTTAGAAGTATATTTTATTTTATTTCATTTTATTTGAAAAAGGAAAGAAATAAGAGAATAAAAAATAAGTAGTAAATTTTTCCTTACCGTTGACGAATGAGCAAAATAGTGAAGTATCCAAGGATGTTATTGGAAGAATAGATTTGGGCCATGAACGAAGATGAAGGAATGTATACATAACAAAAAGAAAGTGTTTATAAAAAAAAGAGTGAAGCTAGTTACAGAATAAAGATAATTAAAAAGTTTAAAGCTAATGACTCTATTTTTAAAACCTCTTTATTTGTGCAGTATCTAATTTTTTTTTTAAAAATTATTAATTAATTATAAGAGTCGATGATATATATATATCTGAACTTTGCATTAGCCTACACTGGAACTTGCCCCGAGCCTCTCATTAATGTAGCAAAATTTTTATTTTATTAACTTTTTTTAGAAAAAAAAAAAGTTTTTACCTTATAAATACTTGCAAAACCTCTTTATTTGTGCAGTGTCTAAATTTTTAAAAATAAAAAAAATTATTAATTAATTTTAAGAATCGATGATATATATATCTGAACTTTGTATTAGCCCATACACTGTAACTTGCCTCGAGCCTCTCATTGACTTGGAAAGATTTTTATGTTTATTAACTTTTTTTTTTTTTAAAAAAAAGTTTTTGCTTTGTAAATACTTGCACAATAAAGCTTACATTGATGGGATGTTTGGTTTTTTTTTTTTTAATTTATTTACATGCACCAGAAGGCTTGTATTGATAATCTTTTATTTATTAATTTTTTTTCTTATTTTAATGTAATAATAAACTAACAAATAATGTAAAATAAGATGAGTAGAATTGAAGCATTACTGTTACAACTAAAATGATGTGTTATTAGAATAGATTTTTTTTCTTTCCAATATAGAAGTCCACTGACGTTTATATTTTTAATTTTTGCATTAATCTTTTAACTATTCATAATGAGAATTTTTTTATTTAGTATATTTTATTTAATTCAATAATTATAATATTCAAAATAGTAAGAAAAATAATTATTAAACAATTTGAATATGCATATTTTAAAAATAAATATATGTATATTAAATGAATATGATAATTATATTCGGATAGGAGATATAATTATACAATAATAATATATAAATAATAAATTAAATATAATCCAGTAATCAAACACAAAATGATAATGATAAAATAAAAGAAATGAATATAATAAAAAGAGCTATGTCCACGGAGTAAACCTAATAATAATAACAACAATAGTAGTAATATAATAATAATAATAATAATCGAACTATGAAAATTTTGATTCTGTCAAATGGATACGTAAGCATTCGAAATTAAATTTTGAATTTAAGTTCATCTTATTAAATAATATTTTTAAAATATATATATAATAATAAATATGTTTTAATTAATGAATAGCAATAAAAAAGACATAAAAAACTTAAAAATATGAAATTGGAATAATTATATCTAGGGAGTGGGCATAATTTATAAAATAAAAATTATAAACTTAATAAATATTAAGCTATAAAATCATTATATTCAAGCAATGAATGCAATGATTAAATAATTAACTAATAAATAAAATATATGCCTATAAAAATAATAAAATTATTAAAAATAATAAAATAAAATTATAAAATTTAATAAAAATATATATTTTCAGACAGTGTATACAATAAGATAAAAAAATAAAAAAATATATATATAATTAGAATTTATATTCAAGCAGTGAATATAATTCCTCTTATAAATAAAGAAAATAGATAATAAAATATCACAATAATTATAGTACTAATTTTTTAGCATTGTAGAGTATTTTTTCTTCCCTGCTCATAATCAATCCTCCGAATCTAGAAATACAGATCAGAACTAGATGTCTAATCAAGCCTCATAATTGATTGGTAACGACTCCTAACAAAAAATAATAATAACTAAATATAAGCCGACAAAAATTAATAATTCTATAATATCCCATTGGCTCCCCGTCGTCCCATGTGCGACCGCTAGCCACTCCACTAGGGACTAGTAAGTTACTAAATAGAGAGGTTAAGCTATAAATATTATTATGATGTTTATATTTTATTTATTTATTATGTTTTAAAATTTATTTAATATCACTGTTTTACATAATATTTAGTTACATTTATTTGCGTATTTCAACCGATAAGTCTCTTATCACACACTCATTTAAAGATCATGAAGTGACCTATTACCCTATTAGGCTTAGTATGAGGATGAAGTATGGATGTCTCCCTAAAAAATACAGTAGGGCCTTTGAAAAATACTCACTCAGACTGTCTTTTAGCCAGATATTAGCCAAAAGAACCTGCTAGTCCTTGTTGTGGGCGATAACAAAATGATCCATAGTCTGGGAACCTCAAAACTATGATGCAATAAGGTGGGTCTGTATCTTTAGAAATAGAACTCAATCCTATTAATTCATACATTTAGACAACCTGCCCTAAGCTATTATAAAACCATTTAGGATTAATATACAAAACAATCTATGTTCATGCTCTCCTATTTGCTCGTTATTATTCCAGTCACACTGTATTTTTCTAATCTTCTTTTATGCATCAATGCATGTACACAACATGTCATATGTGTAGAATTACACATTATTGAACAAAATGTGCTAAGTCATGGAGTATGAAAATCTCCTACTCATTGAGCAAATGACCGAGCTCTTACCGTTAGATCTAATTATGAAAATGGCGAAAAAAGTACTCTATGAGAGGGACATCAAAATGATCAAAAGATTTCAAGCATTGTTATTAGGGAAATATGGGCTACATGACATGCCCATTAAATTTCTAGATTGGCACCCAAATTTTCCTTTCCTGAACTGTTTCTATATGCCCGTGCAAGATGTTCGAACCTTCCCTAGAGAAGTATTATGTCTCTTATGGTACTTGGCCAAAGTTTATAGGATTGGGATATTACTAGATAAAGCATGGTTATTAGAATGCTTCGAGAATTAGGAGTTCGAGCTCAAATATCATTCTTGCTTTTTCAAGTGGCTAATTTGGTTCATGGATCATGATCAATAGCTCTTGACTTTGCAAAAAAAGAGTTTGAAGAACTATTTTTTTGCCATAATCAAGATTCAAGGGCAATGTAGTTGGGGCGAACAAGCTGAATTAGTTTATAAAAATATATTTGAAATAGAGATAGCAGAGGTCTTTGAGAAAAATTCTTTAGTGGACCCCGGTAAATATGGGTCTGATTGGTGCACAGTTAAAGAAATTCTATGCAAAGCTAATCATACACATGCATACATAATGCCCTTAGGCCTCTTATCTCCCGAGGCATACCACTTTTATGAAAGGTTAAAATGGAATTTGAACAGCCTACCCCTTGGTGCCATCCTATATTACAAGACAGTTATTGCTAACCATTATAATGGGCCAGTACAATTGTTTACTTTAGAAGATAAAGATGAGGTAGATGAAGAAGAATAAATATATTATGATGATGAAGACCCAGGGGACAAGAATGAGTGGCCAGAAGAAGAACTCATGCTAGTAGCTGAGGTAGTAGCAGAGCCAGCACATTAGACGAGACCACAAATGAGGAACAACTACTAGATGAAGATTCTATAGAAGAGTCACCCCAAATGCCCAAGAAGTATAATAGAGACCTCGAGTGATGATGCAACTATGAATGAAAGGTGAAAGAAAGCTTAGGAGGGACATAAAATTAGGAGAATGAAAATGTTTCTTTTGTATGGATTTTGGAAAAGATGATCAATGAAATTAGGATAATTTAGAGTAATTAAAAGACGACATATTGATCGGATGTGCACTTAAGTCTTATAGTATTTAGACTATGAGACATAATAATACGTCCTTTGTCTTTGTAAACTTTCTTCATAATCAATGACAAAGTGCCCAGATAAATATTGTGTAATTTTGCACTGCATGAAATTGAAACTCTGCATCATATATTATTGCAATTTCGATATTTGTTATAAATGAATTTGTGACTAATAAGTATATTTTTGTTGTCTCTTTTACGTCAGGAACCACTACATACTCTTGTGACCATTTGACATGAATCCATGTAATATGACTGTAATAGATACATCTGAAATAAAAGTTGTATTATATTCAGAAGTGAAACAAAGAGAAGAGGAAGAATGTCTCTATATGGGGGTTTTACTTCAGCTTTCCATATTAGAACATGTAGACTTTTAGCAAAATGATTTGGGAGCTTTGAAGGAAGTCTAAGATAATTTGAGGCCACAACAAAGAATTCAGTTCAATGAACTGTTTGGTTGGATTACATACATGATGTATGTCCCAATGTTCTTACCAATGCTGAAAGTCATGCTCAATTATTGGGACTCATGCTACCGATGCTTCATATTTGGATAATTAGATTTGACCCCTACTATAGAAGAATACCGCTTCATGACTAACATATCAGAGAAGAGTGAAATTAAACCATACATACATGATAAAAGGGCAGTTGAAAGAAAACAATTAGCTAAGATCATGGGTGTGTAAGCAAAGACTATGGAAGAGTAGAAGAATCCTCAATCTAAAGGTGTTTGAGTAGAGCCTTTATTAGAATTTGTAAAGAGTAATCTCCATCAAAAAGAAGGATTTTAAGTTCTTGCGCTACTTATATATGGAATGATCTTGTTCCAGAAGGAATTGAATTGTGTAACCCCAAGGTCATTATCTTCTTCACTTGTATGCTAAGAGGAACAGATCTGATAATCAGTATACTAGCAGAAATAATAAGATGACTAAATCATTACGGACGACAAGGAAAGGGGTAATTTAGGGATTGTGCTGCTCTTCTAAGTATATGGGTCGTGACTCATTTTAGATCCCCCCCTTTTTTTCAATTTCCTACAATTAAGTATAAACCGGGGTATAATGCTATAAAAAATCATCTGTCAAAATTTGGATTGGCAGAATGACATATGACAGCCCAAACAAAAGGCAGAGGTTAAAATTTCTTTAACAGATAAAAGAAGAAAATATATTTTGGCTAGCATTTTGGAAGGATAGATAATCATTGATATATTATTGTGGTGACTTTCTATGGGTGCCTTTAATCAAAATATGAGGAGTCACTGCATATGCACCTACAATGGTAAGAAGATAATTGAGATCATTATAGTTTATTCCTCAAACAATAGGGTTGGATAACGCAGACTTTGATTATGGGGATGAGAATACATCTGGTAAGCTTAGAAAAGCCATAGATGCATGGCAGATTGTTAAAAAAAATAAGATCCAAAACTTATAGAGATTCAGTGACTGAGAAATATTTAGAATGGCAACGAAAAAGAGAAAAAGGATTTGTCCTTCTAATAATAAAGATACACAAAGAACCCTCTACATCATGCGAACATATTCTTGTTGTTAAATGTATCAATGGAAAAAGGTCTTCCACAAATAATAGAGATATAGCCTATTAGATTCGAAAAACTACAAAAGCTGAGAAAAGGGTTTTTGAGCGGCACAAAGAAAATAAAAAGCTTAAAGATGAAATAACAGAAGTCCAAATACAGTTGAAAGAGTCCAATACAATGAAAAGAAAGACAACAATCTTAAAAGTTGATAGAAAAATATTTAAATTAGAGCAGGAAAATAACAAGTTAAAAGGAAAAATGTGCAGACTCCAAGGGCTGTTAGAGGGATATAAGGAAAGTAAAGAAAGCATGAAAGGTGAGATAGAAGCTCTGGTCGAGGAATCATGCGAGCAATAAACTCATTTCTAAAATTTTGCATGGAATATCCAAGCATATCAAGACCAGATAGATCAATTAACAACTTTCATGCATCAAATTCTGGTAGAAAAAATGATTTAACGGCTCGCATAAGATTGTACAAGAAAGATTGCATGTTTTACCATGATAACTTTACAAAAGTATGTACACAGCCTGATAACCTCACCAAAAAGTTAAGAGCACTAGCTCAACAAAAAAATAACATGGCTCAAGAGGTGAATCGTATGAGGATGATTTGCATGTCAGTGGGGCGCATGGACAGGAGCTCTATGATTTACTAAAAATATATATCAAGAACTTTCCTATTACGGACGATTCAAATGAGGTTACAAGAGTTACCATTATTATATTCCTTTTGTAACTTAATGAGCAAGATATTTATTTTTTTTTCTTTTCTTGTGTGGTTAAAGAAAATTAACTATTTATATTATTTATCAATCTTTCCATCCCTTTTTCTTTCATTTAGAATTAAAAAAATGAGTTTGTCTGATTGTTGCATCATGATTTCATACAAATAAAAAATGATGAATGTTTTCTAATATAAAATAAATATACCACAAGAAACATCAATATATCTCAAAATTTGAAAAACAGATCTAACTTAACTCACCGTTATGGGACTCAGTCAAAGACTAGACTCATGAAGGACCAAGCCCAAGAAGAAATGAGATGAGATATTGACCAAATAAAGGATAAATTAAAGAAAGTCTCTGAGATGAAGAATCAATTGGCACAACTCATAAAATTACTCAAAGGTAAGAACACCACAGAAACCCTGCCTAATCCCTCAGGAATCAAGAACCCCAATAGCTCGTCTCTTCACAGGTGACGTAGGGGATCCTGAATATCCACCAGGTTTTATCCCGCCATACAGGCCAAAGGAAGGGAAACCAAGTAATAATATCCATCCAGCTGAGAATATCTATGGCTCCTAACATCATCAAGAAGCACCACAATGAGCGCAAGTGGGTGGAGCTCGAACCAAATTTAGACCTCCTGCTATCCCTAAAGAACCTATAATAATACCAGACCCGGATGACCAAAGGTGCAAAATAGTTTCAAAAGGTTTAGTTCTGAAACTGTCTCAAAAAAGATAAAATGGTTGGGGGATCATTTAAAGGAAATTGAGAGAGTTAATATATATAGAACAACAGATGCATCCCAGTTGTACTTGGTACCCGACAAGACTATACCATTGAAGTTTAAAACTTCAGCTTTTGAAAAATATGATAGTCTATCTTGTTTTCAAATTCATCTATCGATGTTCTATACTAGGATGGCAGCATACGTTAGCAATGAGAAGTTAATGATTCATATTTTCCAAGAAAGTCTCATCAGACCTGTAATGAGGTGGTATATGCATCTAGATCGAACACATATTCGAAGATGGAAAGATCTAGCTGATTATTTCATAAAACAATATAAGCATAACATGGATATGGCACTTAGTAGGGATTATCTGAGGGCTATGAAAAAGAAAAAAGGATGAGACTTTTAAGAAATATGCGCATAAGTGGAGAGACAAGATGGCTCAAGTTAGTCACCCTATCACAGATAAAAAGATGATATCCAATTTCTTAGACATGTTAGGACAACCATTCTACAACATGCTGCTAGCTAACACGGCTATAAACTTCTTAGATCTTGTTCCAGTTGGAAAAAGGATTGAGCAATGCATGAAAAAGGAAAAGATTAAAGAACGAAGTATATAAAGGAATAACTCAAAAAGATAATATTCAGGCAAAAAGAAAGAGGAAAAAACTCACATGGTAGGAGGGCATTCACATCCTAAAGAAAATTACTACCATTATCCCTTATCACATTATATGGCAAATGCATGGCCTGAAATGTATTAGCTCTCTTATCAAGCTCTCCGGTTCATGAATTCTCAAAATGCTCTTTATTTCACTGCATCAAGTGCTCCTATACTTGCTCAAGGAGGAAACAATATATTAAATCAATTCAATTAAGGAGAGTAACAAAATAACCACCCTTGGAAAAGAAGGATAGAAATATTTGGCACTATTCTCATAACTTAGGCAAAATTATTGCCTCAACTAATCCAGGTACAGAAGGTATGCCTGACACCATTAGAACCGATGAAGCCGCCATATCCCAAGTGGTACAATCTTAATGCCAAATGCGAAATATCATACAGGGTACCTGGGCATTCCATTAAAAACTGTACTGCATTTAAAAGAAAAGTCCAAAGTATTTTAAATACAGGATGGTTGAAATTTATTCAAGAATATAAAACTCCTAATGTGAATAATAATCCTCTGCTAAACCATGACGGAGACAAAATTAATACTGTAATTGAAGAGGAGATTCATCAGTGTAAGGAAAAGATAAAGGAAGTTCAAATGCCTATGAAGCAGCTTTTTTAATTTTTGGTCAGGACTAGAATAATTCTTAAAAGCCAATCAAGAGATAATTCTCTCCTTAACTCGGTTCTTTTTGTGACTACCCTGGTAAGGCTTCAGATCACACAATCAATGAATGCCCGCAGTTCAAGATGAAAGTTCAAAAGTTGATGGATGTTAAAATTGTGATATTCGAAATAGAAAGAAGGAAAAAGAAAGATGTGAATATGGTGTCTATCGATCTTTCTATTCCAACACCCATTATAATATCATGCTCACTAGAAGTAACCAAAGAGAAAAAATCTAACAAGTCTTTGCGGGTCCCAAAGCTTTTAATTAAAACACCATCTCCTTTTGAATATAAGGATTCAAAAGTAGTACCTTGAAAGTATGGGTACGAGATAATAAGTAATAATCAAGGTATATGCCAAGTAAATAGTAAAATTGGAGCTGTGGTCAATATTTTTAAAATAGAAGACATGACAAAAAGTGGCCGTTTTTATACTCCAAAAGAAATAGAGAACTAAAGAAAAGATGAACTTGAAAGGCGAAGAAAGGGAAAAGCTAAGGAAGTAGAGTTGGTGGAAGAAAGTGAAGTCAAGAAGTTTCAAGATGCAATCAACAAAAATGACTCACAACTGGTAGTAAAGAAGCCAATCTCTGAGCATGAGGCATGTGAATTCTTGAAGTTAGTTAAGCAAAGTGAGTACAAGATGATTGAACAGTTGAATAGAACTCCAGATAGAGTTTCACTACTGTCTTTGATCTTGAATTCGGAATCTCATCGAAATGCAATACTTAGAGTTCTGAATCAGGTCCATGTTTGCAATGATATATCTATAGATAGCTTGAACAATATAGTTGGGAGTGTAATGGCGGCTAACTACATATCCTTCACTGACGATGAAATACTTGGAGAAGGAATCGGGCATACAAAGGCTTTATATATATCTGTCCAATGTAAAGAATCTTTAGTTGCTAAAGTTTTAGTAGACAATGGGTCATCCCTGAATATCCTGCCTAAAACAACCCTCTTAAAGCTACCAATTGATGAGATGTACATGCAGCCTAGCTCTATGATAGTTCAGGCTTTTGATTGGAGTAAGAGAGAGGTTTCAGGGGATATTGAAATACCCATCCAAGTGGATCTGGTCAGATTTAACATCACATTTCAAGTGATGGGAATGGTACCAGCTTACCTCATATTATTGGGACAACCATGGATACAATCGGCCAGGGCAGTACCATCATCTGTACATTAGAAGGTCAAATTTATCATTAAAGGAAAGGTGATTGAAATTTCAGGGGAAGAAGACATTTTAATCACTAAGACGGTCTCAACCCTATATGTCGAAGCAGCGGAAGAAGCCTTTGAGAGTTCTTTTCAATCCTTCGAGATAGCAAATACTTCATATGTTGGGAAAAGATTAGTCATACCGACTCCTCAATTATCAACCGTGGCTATGATAGTAGCAAAAGAAATGATAAATACAAACTATTCCCCAGGAAAAAGGTTTAGGAAAATACGAACACGGAATCATATGTCGGTATGGTCATCCCGAACGTATCTTCACTGATAATATAAAGAATTTCAGAAATAAAGATGTGAAAAAATATGTGCAAGATTCAAAATTAAACATCATAATTCTTCCTTGTACCGTCCAAAAAATGAATGGTGTAGTTGAAGCAGTGAATAAGAATATTAAGAAAATAATTCAGAAATGGTTGTAACATATAAAGATTGGTATGAAATGCTTCCTTATGCCCTCAATGGGTATATGACCACAATCAGGATATCTACTGGGACAACACCATTTTTTTTAGTATATAGCATGAAGGCAGTATTACCCATTAAGGTTGAGATTCCTTCTCTTAGGATTATTACGGAAATCGAGCTTGATGATGCCGAATGGGTGTAGAGTCGTTATGATCAGTTAAACTTTATCGAAGAAAAAAGATTAGTAGCCTTGTGTCACGGTCAATTATATCAGAAACAGCTAATCAAGGCATAAGCAAAGAAGATGAAGGCAAGAAAATTTCAAGAAGGAGATTTGATACTAAAAAAGGCTATTCTTAGACATCAAGACCTTTGGAGAAAGTGGACTCCTAAATATGAAGGCCCATATGTCTTAAAGAAAACATTCTCTAGAGGAGCTCTCATTTTAACCAGCATGGATAGAGAAGATTTGTCAAATCTGGTGAATAAAGATGTTGTGAAGGGGGACTAAATATTGGCTTATGATCATCAGATTTATATGATTTATTGGCTTTTCTTAATAAATTGTCATTTTTTTTTCTCTCTCTTCTCACACATTTTTTACTCCTTTTGAGAATAAATAACTATAAAAAATATCGATAAAATGACTATTGAGGGACTAAATAACTCGACATTCTTGCCTAACCCGTTTTTTAAGGCATATATTTTATTAAAGATTATTCTTAAAATATTTGAAAAGAGGATGTGAAGCTAAAAGATGGTGACAAATTAAGCTTAACAGATCTGCTTATGAGACATAAAATCGTAAGCTTTAAATGAAAAGAACACATACCAATAGTTAAAAGAGTTGTTGCCATGATATTTATAAGGATACTAACAAACGAGGTTATTTTAAGATCCAGAGTTATTGCCTAAACAAAATCTAAGAAGACATCTTAAAGATCTCGTAACTAAAGTTAAACACTAAATTTGTTTTAGATTTAGGGACTGTTACAGTTCCAATGTTATATTTTGCTTTTTTTTAAAAAATCCTTAATCACAAAAAAATGACTTTAAAGATAAAATTAATATTTTTTCTAAGCATTTAGATACATATAAGCATGTATGATAAAAAGATTTTAAGTATTCTCGAGACATTTTAAAATTTTCTAAATATGATTAGAAGAATCTGCATAAAAAATTACTTTTCAAGTAATTTTAAAGTCATGCTCTGAATTTCTCTTTGATTTTCAAAAAAAAAAAAAATTTAAGTCAAGCTTTAGGCACACCTATAGTTGAACTTTAGATTTTTCTTTTTTTTTTCAAAAGTTCCCAGTAAAGTATTAAGAACTTATAGGGTCAAGCCTTAGGTTTCTTTTTCGTTTTCAAAAGTTTCTAATTTTGAGTATTAGATACTCGTAGGCAAACTCTATGTTTCTTTTTCTTTTTTCAAAAAAAAATTTCTAAAGTCAAACTTTATGTAGTTATAAAATTGAACCTTCCATTCCATTTTGTTTTCTAAAAATAAAAAAAACTCCTAATGCCGAACATTAGGCAAGTCTAGGGTCAAGCTCTAAGTTTTCTTTTTCATTTCCCAAGAATTCCTAAAGTTGAGTAGAGCTTTAGGTATTTATAAGTTCGAGCCTTATATTTTCTTTTTTTTAAAAAAAAGAGTTTCTAGTATCAAGTATTAGGAACTCCTAAAGGTCAAACCTTAGATTCTTTTTTTCTTTTCAAAAGTTTCTAGTGTCAAATCTCGCTACTCCTAAGATCAAACCTTAGATTCCATTTTCATTTTGTAAAAGAGATCATAGTGTTAAATATTATGTATTTTTAGGGTTAAGCTTTAAGTTTCATTTTCATTTTCTAAAAAAAAATTTATAATATTGAGTATTAAGTACTCCTAGGATCAAACCTTAGATTCTCTTTCTCTTTTTTCAAAAAATTTCTAGTATCAAGTATTAGAAAATCTTAAGATCAAACTTAATATCAATCTGCAATAGATATACTATTCAAAATAGTTTTCAATCTATTGCATACTAATTTGAATTTGCACTGGACAATTCATCAATGAGGTGAAATATTTCTCCTCACATTTTAAAGATACTATGTACCTAAGAGTTTGAGTTGAAAATCTCTGGTTAAAGGATAAGAAATTTCTATCATCTCATCTTACTCTTAAAGATAATTTAGGTTAGTTTTAACAAATATACCATTTAAAATTTAATGGATGATTCGTTTGTGAAAGTTTAACTTGTCATTAGACGCATGAACCTTCTAACTAGTTTATTATTTCAAGTCAAAATACATATTTATTATTCAATTCTATAAACTCCAAGGAGCTTTTGAAAAAGTGTCCTATTATTTAATGAAAGTTATGAGTGGGTGCTCAAATAAAATAGTGCTAATTCTCTTTATCTATTACATTCAACCAATTAAATTATATATATATATATATTAAGAAAAATTATTTTCATGATACGGAAAAATTATTTTGATGATATGGAATGTTTTAGTTTCAAATTTCAGTCCAAACCTAAACGTCGAAAAAGTAAAAAGTTAGCAATTTTATTTTGAGATTTTAATACTAAATTGTTGGAAATAAATGTTACAGTGTAACATTGAAATATAACACTATAAGCGTGATTTTGTTATAATATTTCCTTAATATTATTTTAAATGATTTAAGCATTTGAATTTTGTTATTTTTACATTTAAAATTCAAATTCAAATCTATACTATTACTTATCTTGATAATGATATTTTAATTCTTTTTTCTTTAAGTAGATATTTTAATTCTAATTTTAAAGATTTTTAATGTGTAATTTAATTTTGATAGGCATTATACTTGGATAATAGCTATTTTGTTAACTAGCTCGTTCTTTATTAGATCTAAAAGAGTAAGAGTCTGGTTCATCTTCTTTTATTGTTGACACTGTACATAGTGATTTACTAAGTTACATTTTTTTTTCTTTTTAAAAAATAGGGCAAATATATTTCAAAGCTTGCTTGTTTATAAATTTCCACATGTATAAGTCTTGAATTCATTTTTAATTGCGTGTATATATATGAATGTGTAGGCATATATTAAAATTGTCGAAAATTTTAAACAAGATCCATTTAAACCAAAAATTACTTGAAGCAATATTCAGTCGATCACAAAAATATATTGTTAGCTAAGGTTGCATTTTCAATATTCTGAGATTTTTTTACATATTTTTAAGATGATTTAGGTGAAAAATGCAATGAGTTAGGTTTTTTTTTGGGTAGTTTATGTACTATAAATATATATTTTTTTCATATTTATGATAATAAAATAACTAATTTTATAAAAAAAAAAGGCTGCATTTTCAATATTACACATATATATATTAAAAATATATAATTTATGTGTAATCACCTTGGTTAGTCCTTGTAAATACTAAATATATGGATTAATTTGACCAATTAATGGCAATAATCATTTTTAAATAAACATAAATTAAATGTGTTATTGGGTCATCGATTGTGAAATGATGATGGTGGGTCGCATCTTCAGCTAATTAAGTTGCTGTCAAACTTCCATAATTTCTTGAAAGACCTTTGATTAATTAATATTAATTATGATATAAGACTCCTTATTAATCTTAAAGATTCATCATCATAAGAATTAAAGAATTTGTATAAAAAATAATAATAAAATTGAAAATCTATTTACGAGTTTGTAGACTTATCTGGAGGGAGGCCTTGCTATTGAACTTGGCCCAATCATCTTGACTAGGCTTGCCTCTTTGATGGATCGAGATTTGGAATTGGTGTCATATATTGCTTAGCCAACTCGAATAATCGATGGGAAATTATACGTTCTATTATTTTTTTAATATTTATAAAATATTTTATAATTTTAGAATATTTTAAAAATGTTTATTATTTATATCTATATTTTTAATATACTAACCAGATACATATATACATCTAGAAGTGGATTTTTTTTTATTGAAATTGAAAGTTAAAAAATATTTATTCAAAAAAAAGAAAAATAGGTATTCTTAAAAAAAAGAAATATTTTTAAAAATATTTTAACTTTTTAGAGCATATTTGTAAAAAACTCTTTAATAAAATACTAATACTATTAAGATATATTTTATTATTTTAAAATCAGTTAGTTGAATTGACAAGAAGTAATTCAATTTTTGCTCAACCTATACAAAGAGGTCGAAACTCAATAGTTTTTTAGATTAAAAGTTTTAAGCCAAAGAATCATATTATATATTATTATATCTATTTATTTATTCATAGTATCGTCAAAAATTATTAAATTAATTTTTGAAAACGATTTAAAAAATTATAATTATCTCAAGTAAAAAGTAAATTCTATTCATATACATTTAATAGATTATATGAATTGACTTTCGATAAATTTATATCATTTTAAAGTTCATCTAAATTTTGACATGTTTGATTTTGAGTTGAATTAAAATACTGAAATTTCAATCAATTTACAGGTTGCGCCAAAATTTGTCACAAGCATTTTAATTATTTAGCTTTCTTTTATGTGAAAAAAAAAGAAAAAAATCATAATAAATGGCTAATAAGATGGTGAAATTTTGGTTAGACATTTTCAAAATCATGTCATGCAAAAATTATATATATATATATATATATATACTCTCTTTATTCTAAATTAATAGATTTATTATACACCAAAGCATAGTATAGTAATAAGTGCATTATCTTAGACAATATATAATCAGTTTTTTTCTTTTTAATTTTTAATATTTAAAAATAATAATAAATTTATAGTTATTTTTTATATATTCTAAATTATAATTAACTTATTACTTTAATAAGTTAGTATATTAAATTTTTATAATACTCTTATTTAATATTATTTATTAAATATGTTTTATATTAAAATATTAATATAATAAAAAATTATATATATATTTATATTTTTAATAAAAATAATTATTTTTTTATTTTTAAAAAAATAAAAAATCAACTTAATTATTTTAGGATGGAAGAGAGTATAAATTTTTATTTTTATTTTTTTTTTAGGGGAGGGAGTATAAATTGAAAAAGTCATAATCTCATCAAAGTCTTTAAACGCGTGCTCCTAGTTCTATTCAGTAGCATTTATATTCGCATAGAGTAGATGATAGAATTGTAATTAATTACACTGGCAGCTATATGAAAAAGTAATTAATTATTGTGAAGACTTTTGGGTCGTTTTGAAGTTTAATTTTCCAAGTATGGCACTGTATGTAGAGACCCAAGCAAGTCAACTACAAATTTCCTTCCTCAATTACTAGAGTTTTTAAAAAAATAAATTAAAATATACTATAAAATATTATTTTTCACATTTATTTTAGATAAATTCTACAATTAAAATTCATAATTTTTTAAAATAATTTTAATATTATTAAATATTTTTTTAATTTAATGTTTCTTTATTTTATCATCCTGTTTTTTCTAATAATGTATAAAGTGGAGAGACTTTGAGTTTAGATACTCTCATTAACAATTGTAATAACAATAATGAAAGATTCATCGAATTAATTAGTTACAATATATGTATATGTATATGTATATGTATATGCATATATATATGTAATTTAAAATATTTCAATTTATGAAAAAAATTACATGAAAATGAAAATATATAGAGTGTGAATGTACAAATCTATTTATAAAATCTTATTAGGCTGTGTTGGTTTAAGTTGTAGATTCTTAGATTTTTAAAACTCTATTATAATTTTTAATTATACATACATAAATATATAATTTGTAAAATTTAATAATAAATATTCTAAAAATAATTAATAATTATCATACTTAAAAATTGATTTAACACAGTAAACAATTCCATTTCTTTTCTCAAACTTTCTTTGATTCCGACCAAGTTTGAGTCATTATTTTTTATTTTTTTTATATTTTTATAATTAGATATTCCATAACTTTTTTTTTAAGTTTTATATTTTTATATGTATTTTTACACTCATTATTAGAACTATCAATTTTTTTTATTATGTCATTTATCTTCATTAATTGAAAGACTTTAATAAAAGAATGAAAATAAATTTTCACAACAATTGTATCACCATACATATCTTTTCATACTCTTTACAACAATTTTTTTTATAAATTTTCTTACCATTTTATCGACCTATATAAAAAATTATATTAATTAGATATCATAGATGATAATTAAATTAAAATAAAATTATTAAAAAATTTTAAAATTAAAAAAAGATAAATATCAAACACAACCTCTATGATTAGATTTGCAAACCAATAAAATATAAAAAATTCATGTGAAAAATACAAAAATAATAATAGAAATTTTTTTTGCACAAATCTAAAAAATTAGTTTTTGCAATAAAAAAGTAGTCTTATTGATATAAATAGTTTCTTAAAATCAAAACTCTTCAAGCTATATTTCATACATTTCATATTTAGCATAAAAATATTTTTTATATAATCAAAAAAATCTAATAATCAGTGATATTATCTTACGTATTTAATTTTTTTCAAAAAATCTGAATACATTTCTAATCTTTTATTTTTCTCATTTCATTATGTATATATATATATATATATATGAGCGCATGCATGCATACACATGATTAAATATAAATTATCTATATTCATTTTAATTGATTTATAAATGTGAAAAATAATTATTTATAATCTGATTTTAAAAATAATTTATTTAGCGAAATATTATCACAGATTTTATGTGTATATATTTAATAAATAAAAATTAAAGAGGAGAGACCCATGCCATTTTCACAAAAATAAATAAATAAATTAGTCTTCTTTTTTTTTTTTGAAAGGCTAAATTAGTGGTCTTTATTATATCAATGATGGAGCTAGTCATTATCACATAAATTAAGCCAAGATAAATCATTGCTTCCAATACCATTAATAAATTTAGAAAGAAATTTTATTTAAAAAAATATTATATTTTTTCATTTTATTTTAAATTTTATATAAAAAAAATTTATTTTAAATATTTTTTTAAAAATCTTAAAAAATATTAATTAAAATATTTTAATATTATTTTTATTAATTATTAAAAGAGAATAACTAGAGATAAATAAATAATATTTAAATAAATTATAATAAAATTTTTATAAAATTTTATGATAATTAATTATTTTATTGATTTATATATACTATTCTTATATTATATTTAAAATAAAATAAATGGAGTGACATTTGAACCAAAAAAAAAAAAAAGAGAAGAAACAAAAGTTCGATGCTATCAAACTTTATCATATCAATGATGTGGGATTGAAATGTAACCCACATGCTAGTATTAAATGCAACATGAGGTGGGCTATTGGGCTTTACAAGAATGTGCATGAGCCAGCACATGATTTTGTCTTTGTATGGTTTGCTGCTGCTGTCAAATATTTGAATTGACTAATTCCTTATTTTTGTCATGAAGCCTTATAATCAATCATTTGCTCTTAAATCTTAACTCTCTCTCTCTCTCTTTTTTTTTTTTTCATCTTATGTACAGCTCAATATTATTTGGGTTTGCCCTATTCTGTTTTGACACATCTTATTCTTACACTAATTTCATTTGAATCCTACTGGCCATTTTTCTTTCTTAATTAACTATAGATTCAACATTACATCATCGTCTTTTTTTTAAAAAGAAAAAGAAAAAACCTTGTACTTACATTGCCTTTTTTTTTTAATAAATTTTTTAAATTTTTTAAAAATTATATTTAAATTTAATTTTTTTAAAGTATTATAAGAATTAAATCTAAATTTATTTTAAAAAATACATTTATCATTCGATTATATTTCGATATATCTTTTTTTTTAATTTAGTTAAAAATATTATATGTATATAATATATTGAACATATATTTTTGTTATATCAATGGTTGTAAATTAGAGATGAATTTTTTTTTAAAATTAAAAATTTTAAATGAATATTTTAAAATATTATATTTTTTAGATATTTTTATATAAATTTTTTAACTTGTTCTTCTCTTTTTTTTTTTCAAATCAAATATTAATTAGAATTCTCCTCCTCCCTTTCATTTTTTTTACCCTTCTTTTTGTTATTTATTATATTCCATTTATATTTATAAAGAAAAATGAGAATATGGATTACAGTCATTAAAGATTTAAAGTTACACCTATAATTCAAAAATAAAACAAAATAAATATTCCATCCATCATTAAGTCAATGGTACTATTTATAAGTACCATACTACTTAAATAAATATTCCATTTAATTTCCATGAAAACAGTACCCACTAAAGCTTTTTAACCCTTTAAAATTTTTATTCGAGCATAAAGTATTACCATAAAGTTTCTGTTTCTTTTTATTTATCGTTTTTATTTTTTTATTTATTCATCATTTTAGAAAAATAAAGAGCAATTTTTTTTCAAATTTTATTCTATCACTTATTATTTATATTAAAAATTCAATAATATTACATATTTTCATACTTATAAAGCTAATTTAGTTGATTTAAAAAAAAGTTAATTTAGTTATATATAACCATTTTTTTAATTAAAAGATAGGCACTATCTTATGTCTTAAAATTCTATTCCCTCCATCCTCTTTTATTTGTTCACTTCATTTTTTTTATTTTTAAATAAATATTTATTTAGAAAAATAAAAAAAGACAGTTCAGTGTAAGAATGCTCCCATGATATTTATTTAAAAAATAAAATATAATTATTTTTTTAATATTATTTTTACTTATTAAAATTTTATCTAATTATTTATTAAATATATCTTGGTGATTTGTGAAAACATATTTTAATAAAAAACAACACAGATAAATAATTTTTTTAATATTGATAAAATACTAAAAATGGATACTTAAATGGATCAGAGGAAATGTTTGACTGCAATAAATAAGAAAGTGCACTGAAAATAAACAGTAATTTACTGTATGAAAAATGAAAAAGTGTGATATTCACATGCCCTCTTTGAACATGCAATTAATAAGCACTAAAGCCAGCTTGAACCCATTATAATTACTAACCCATTTCACCCTCCAAACCACATAATTGCACTAAATGATGTGTGAGATTTCATAAATTAGTCCTTTTTTTTTTCCCAATTCAAAGGTCACGATTTGACTTTGTTGTTTTTCTGCTCTCTCACTCTAAGATTGCTACAGTTTACAGCCTGCCATTTTGCTTGTATCAATTACATGCATATAAAAGAAAATTAAATAATGGGCCTATTTAGTTTAGCTGTTCATAGCAGCTGGTAGCTGATAGCAGTTGTTGATAGCTGATAGCTTGTGGCGGATAGCTGGTAGCTGATTCGGGTTAGTGTTTGGTAAAAATACAATAGCTGTTGCAGTTTGAATGTAAAATTACCAATAAGCATATCATTATCTAATAAATATTAATTTTTATTTTATTTTAATAGGGTTAATATAGTCTTAATATGAATCAACTATCAACTTATATGAAAAAGCTCCGACTAGGAGCTTATTGAAACAGCAGCTGTTTGGGGTTCCTAACAGCTATCAGCTGCTGTTTTAAAATTTTACCAAACATCAAATTTTACCAAACAGTTGCTGTTTGGGGTTCAAACCTCTATCAGCTGCATCAAACAGCTAAACCAAACACCCCCTTAACATTGTTAGTCTCCATCTCAAGTTAATAAATAGATTTATTTTTTATTTATTAAATAAAATAAATAAAAGTATAAACTTTTTATCTTATTGAAAATAAAAGTATATTTTTATTTTTATTTTATTTATTAAATAAGATAAATAAATTATAATTTTTATTTTATTAAAAATAAAAGTATATTTATCAATTTGAGGTTAAAAAGAAATACTCGAAAAGATTATTATTGTTATTTGTTTCTTTCTAAAGAAAAAATAAAAAATATATACATACACTATAAATGTTATTTTCATATTGACAGCTGGATGGCCCTCAATATATAACTAGAATCAGTTACTAAATATACTTTTTTTAATCTTTTTTTTTTCTCTCTTTTGTGTTGTCATTTGATAATGGTATTCATGAGGGGCTTATGCTTCTTCCCATGGCTTTACAGTATGGAACTATTAACTATATGGATGATAATTACTTGCATGGCCATTATCAAATTAGGCCTCTACTCCTTAAAAACCACATACCAAATTTATAAAATAAAATTATATATATAGCAAATCCCTTCACATGTGCATTAATGTCTATTCTGCAAAATTTTTTAAGGCCATAAATATATAAATTTCCCCTTTGAAATTCTTTGATGATCAACTGTTCAGAATCAGACTTCATAAATAAATAAAAAATATTTATATATAAATAGCTAGGGTTTCTTGGGTTTATTCCTTTGCCTAGCTAATGATATTTTCTTTTTGACTAATAAGCCACATACCAGTATATAATAATAAATAATTTTGTTTATCGTTTATCTAAATATTATTAAAAAATTAAAATAAAAAACAATATTATTAAAAGATAAAAATTGATGACAATATTACATAAGATTTCCGAACTAAAAGATTTTTATATATCATCATTATAAATATTTAACAATACAATAAAAAACAAACTAATATTATCAATGTACATATATATGTTGCTAATATTATCAATATGCATATATATGTTGTTGTGTGTATGCAATTAATATAAATTTAGTATTTGTTAAAATAAGTTTTGTTTTTCATATTAAGTATTTATTATTTAATTATTAAATTCATATCAGAGAAAATATATATTAAAATTTATTTTCAATAGTTTTTAATAAATTTAACTTCATTTAAGATTTGAATTGGACACCTTGCATTTTTAAAGATAACTCTAGTACCATCAAACAAAAAATTGATTGATTATTTAGAATATTTAAATCCTGATAAGCAAGTGGAATGTAAATCTATTTTCCAAATTATGATTGATATATAAGTAATGAATTTGATCGTACAAAAGGCTGAGAAAAAAAATTTTAGATCGTAAAAAGCTTCACTTATTTGATCTATTTTTTGTCTGACCAATTTATGCAAAATAGATGACAGATACAGTATCCTTTTATAATTACGAAATAATATCCCAACAAATTAATGTGATAATAAAGCAATAAAAAATTGATTCAAGATTATCAGTTGGATAATTAAGTGTCATTAAATTCAAAATGAAGAGATTCAAAGCCCTAATTATTGAAGCAGCACTGTTACCTCTACTTCGTTTAGCTTGCAATTATGCAATGTTTTTTTGGTAGTTGACTATTTCCCTTTTAATGGCAACTTGGCATGCACAAGTTCACAAGAAAGCACCTCATTCTTTTAATTTTTCATCACATTCATTTAATAAAAGCTCGTGCCCTCTATTATTATTATTATTATTATTATTATTATTATTATTATTATTAATTAGGTTTTTGTCTTTTTTGATGAAAAAAATTCTGAGAGCTGAAAAGCTAGAAAATATTATCCTACAAATAATTGTCAAATTTTGCAAAATCGAAGAAAAATTTGCGCACAAGACAAATTAACTTATTGAGAAAGAGATTTAAATAATTTGGCAATATGCAGATAAAATTTCCCCTTTTTATTTGAGAATGAATTTGGAACAGACAATCTATGACTTGGGATTTTGCTTGTCTTTTATTGAATTATTATTTTAATATTTTTATTTATTCATTTTAACTCGGTTCAATTTTAAAATTATAACAAATAATATAATTGTGATTTGTGTTTGTGTATATATATATATATATATATATTCATATTCTAAATTTAAAAAATAAAAATGGATCATTTCGTATTTTTTTAAGCATATAGCATAGGAATTTTATTCTTAATTAGTAGAAAGAGAACATATTATATTACATAAAAATAAATTCAGATTTACACTTTGGGGGTTGGGGGTGAGAAACTCTCATGCTAAGGCCACCGAACTGTATCACTTCAAAGACCTAAAGCATTATGTAATGAAAAATTACTACCAAAAAGTTTTCCAAAATAACCCAAAAAAAAGATTAAACCCTTCATAAAAAAAAATAGTGACACATTAATCTAAATCAAATTTAAAAGAGTCAAAGCCCCGATAATAATTAATTAAACAGAATGAACTAATTACTATCTTCCTCTAAAAAAGATGATTATATGCATCTAATGTAACTTCACTAAGATAATCTTTTCCTTCATCAAAAAGCCACTTCTCAAGCGATGAAAATGGTGGCATTTGTGCATTAGAATTACCACCTTCATCTTCATTTCTGGGTGACATTGACTGATAAGAAAAATCTGAATTTGAATTTGAATTATCAAAATTTGTCTCAAACCCATCAAACAACGATTCAAATTCCTCTACTGATTCAAACCCTTTTTTGTGATTATCATCACAATTTTTATTACTTCCTTCTTCATGGTCCTGACCGCTACACAGAGAAGAATTCTGAGTAATTGCTGAATTGTTATTATTGCTAATATTATATTTAGTAGGTCCATTTCTCATCCACCCTTGAAGCAACTTTGCAATATTTTCAGTACTTGAAGCATAAGTTGTTGTCGTCGATGATGATGATGCTGAAGCTGAAGTTGAAGATGGTAACTTCATAATTAATTGATGTTCATCATTTTGTAATTTCTCTGGGGATAATGCTTCATATAGAGCTTGTCTTGCTTTGTGAATATCAGTTTGAAGCCTTCTTTCCCATTGACCTCTAGAAATCATTGGCTGCCATGAAATTGTTGTTGTTGTTGATGATGATGAAGATGATGATAACCCATCTCCTCTGTAGTTACCTTGTTCTTGATCATGGAGTTTTTTCAGCTTCTTCTTCAAATGGGTATTCCAATAATTTTTAATGTCATTATCTGTTCTTTGTGGAAGATAAGAAGCTATGGCAGCCCATCTGCAGTACAATACAAATTAACTTAAACTGAGATATATAAATTGTTAATGAACAAACAATCGACTACTTACTATAACACAATTGCATTAATTAAATACATTAGTGTAAAGCAAAGAAAAAACAAGATTAATTCTAAGTTTATTTACCTGTTGCCTAAAAGGGCTTGAAGCTGGATTATCATTTTCTCCTCCTGATCTGTGAAATTACCTCTTTTAATTCCTGGCCTAAGATAATTAGTCCATCTAAGCCTACAACTCTTGCTGCATCTGAGCAACCCTGAAAGCAAAAAATAAATAAACACACAAATAAAGAAACACAGAACTAATTTAATTAGATAGAATAGATCATCAATACCCCAACCAAATTTGTACTAATGAAAGTTCGAAAAGAACCTGTATTAGTAGGCACAGCTCTCCAGTTGCCAGGACCATGTTCTTGAATATAAGAAACTAACATGATATCTTCTTCAGGAGTCCAAGGACCTTTCTTGACGCCAATCTTATCACAGCAAGGGGGTCTACCCATAATAAAATTTCTTTGGTTTAGAGTGAAAATTTAGTTGTTTTTATCTTGAAATTGGTCCTGATATTGAACTTCTCTTATTTAAAAGCAAGTGGGTTTATGTTTTTGCAAAGAACAGACAATCATCTAAGGCCATAGAAGCTAGTTTGGTCTGCATATAAAGAGAAAAGAAAGAAGCTGACCTAAAAAAGAAGGGATACCCAAAAAAAAGAGTCAAAAGATGACAGCAAATGCATTTACTGATGGGGCAACCCATAATCAGCTGTGCCAATACCTCTTCTGCCTTACAAAACCGCGGGGCATTCAATGTGGGTGTGCACAATTATAGAAAATTAGCTAAAATTTTATTTATTTTTTTAATATGCAATATTTCATTTCAATAGAATATAATTAATTATAAGAGGTGGTGCTTTTTTTTTTTTTTCTAATTTAGTGATAAAATAGTAGCACAATATAATTGTTTACATCTATGGTTTTTTAACATTGTTTTTTTAGCTAGGTAGTGAGAATTACAATATTAATTAAAGATTATTAATATTTAAGTTTAAATTAGAATTCGCATTATCATGATTTTTCTCTTCCTAATAATATTTTAAATTATAAGATTTTATAAGAACATAACAGAATATTTTGTAATAGGATTTTAAGAACATAACAGAATAGTTTGCTATTAATACTGAAACTATATATTTTTTTGGAAAATGTCATTTAATTCTAAATATTGTTAGAAACATTAATTTTGAAGTATATTATTTAATTAAATATTTTGAAAATTTTATGATCACATCACGCAGGGACGAACTAAAAAAATTATTTGGGGGTCAAAATTAATAGGACTTAATAAAATAAATAAATATTATTTTTTTCTAAATTGTTTTCAATAATTTTTGCTTCAAATAATAATCTTTTTTTTATAAAAGTGCATTTTAGTAACTAATATTAATAAATTTTGGAGCCACTAATTAGAAATTAATTAGAAGAACTAGTTAAAAATTATATTAATTGTATACGGCAATAATATAAATATTTCCAAGTAACTTTGGGAATAAATCTGACATCTTATTATGCCCCCAAAAATGTGAAATTTGTCTTGAAAATAAACTTAAATATTTAATAAATTTCAAACCTCATCAATATTAAATTTTTTTTGAAAATAATTTATATTAAAAATAACTTTTAATATTTTAATCAATATTTTCAAACATAATTAATACTTTTATTTTTCAATACTATAATAATTTAAACATTGATGATAAATAGAGTATTGAAAAAATCAAACAAAACTCTCTCTTGTCCACCCATTAACTATTACTGTAAGTCGTCTAAATGAAAGAAATTATTGTGTGAGAGAGACATCTATTTGAACATAGCTTTGCCTTGACCAGAATGATTCTCTGTTAGACACATAAATGATGATTGATATATTTCAGGCTTATGTGTTCAAATTTTTCTTCTTTTTTTCTCATTTGGATTATTTAATTGTTTCAGCTTCAATCTGAAACGCATTAATACATATGTATTATGATAGTGTTGGAATTAGCAGAAAAGAAACATTATTAGTCTATATTCCCAATAATTTCCTTCTTTAAATTTGACTTTTTTGAGCTTGAATAAACAATATATAGAGAGGGGGGGGGGGGGGGGGGGGGGGGGGGGGGGTGTTTAAGAGATCTCAGTTAAAAATATAATAAAATAATATCAAAATTTAATATAATGTTTAAATTTCATCATTTCACAATAGTTAGATTATTTTTTAATTCGATTCAAGATTTTTCCTGTAAAAATTTACAATAGAATATCAAAATATATGACTAATTAAATAGAGAGAAAAAAATGTTTGCATATTTTAAATAGGGTGGAAAAATAAAAATTCTTTATTTAGAATAATTAAGGAAACAAAGAATATTTTATTGTAAATCCTGAAATGTTTTTTTTTTTCTGAAAATATAAAAATCATAATCGAAATAGTATTCAATGTATATTTGCAATAGTTATTTCATAGTATATTGAAGAATGATATTTAACAGATGTTATTGTAGAAGGTAGTATGTTAGAATTAGTTAGTGAGCTGTACAAAACACGTGACTTTACTTGTATATTCTTTCATATTTATAAATTTGTATAATCTTCCAAATAAATAAAATAAATTGCACATCATATATTTCACAACTCACAAATATAATAAATAAAAAATCTATATCTGCACTGTAGATAATTTATAAGATCTTTATTTTTTACTTCTTAATTTAATCCGATGACATGATACCTGCGTATTAAAAAAATTCTAATACGTTGAGCTTATAACTTAGTGGTGTTTATATAAACATAGTTTGCTACTTAATATTAAAAAAAATATTTATGAAAACACAGTAATAAAACTCAGTTTTAATAAATATTTTAATATATTAAATATTCTGAATAACAAATCAACGCAATATTTTAATTACACAAAATAATAATTTTAACTTTATAAAAATTATCATGTTATACTACACTTTTGGTACTGCAACTTTTCTTTTTTTGAATCATTTCATTTATGACGTACTTTTTTATTTTTTAACATTGCTCATATTACATTTATTGTATTTTTCAGTAAGTCTTACTTTTCAGTTTTATATATAAGCTAATTTCATTCAATTTATAACTTTAGTACTTCGATTTAGTTCTACACTTTGGAGTATTTTATTTTAAATATCACTATATGCACTTTTAATCATTATAACACTTAGAAACTTATTGATCAATTTTATATTTTGAACACAATATTTCTATTTAGTGCTTTAAAACTTTCACTTGAATTATCAATCACTTTCACATTGAAACACTATAAGTCAATTTTAAGTAATTGACTTATAATCTTATTTTTCATTTCTTTCAATATTCATAATAACATACTCATATATATATATATATATATATATATATATATATATATATTCTTGCTCGTATATATGAAGTTGTAAATTTTAGGTCCTGATAGCGGATCAATAATTACAAGTAAATACCCAATCGATCAGTATGGCCAGAGACCCTGTATAGAGAAAGGGACCAAAGGTCCTCTATGACACAAGCATCCATTGATGGCTCATATGTCAGTACTACTAGGATATAAAAGTGTCCTCTATGACCCAGAGTGCCCACTTTCACTATGGGACATAAAAGTGTCATCTATGGCACAAAGTGTCTACTATTACTGTGGACGTTCACCCTTTGACTAGAAATTTAATCCATAAACTATATTTAACATCAGTATAATCGGACTATGTATTTATTTTGATGTTTTAAGCTAATTCTTTAATTGTAATATCTATTGATATAAAACATTTCCTCTTTGAATTGTTTGATTATCACTACAAATTTAGAAGATATGCAATTATTTCAAATACATTTATCACATGAACATATATATATATATTATATTTGTTTCCAATTAGTTTAACTAATTTTATTTATTCATCAATCTTTACCTTTCAAGTCACTTCCATATTTTCACTATAACAATGAAATCTAAATAGATTTTCACTCTTACTTGTTTAGTTCTTTTCTTAATAAATTAAAAATTCATAACTATTATTTCACTTTAAGAGTATATGTATATATATATATAATATATTCACTATGTTTAACACACATATATATAATATGTCTATATATATTTCGCTAGCGATACATTTTTATATTATACACTTTTATTAATTACTTATAACATAACATTTACTTTATTATATATATTTCTAACTTGATTCACAGTACATCATTTCACTAGAAGGATTAAACCACCTTCAAATCTCACTATATTCTTTTCTTTTCACATTATCAATTTTTTTTATATTGCCATTAATCAGTATCTATCAACTCTTTAATATTTTTATATGCACTCTGTAACTTATCTTCAATCATATTTGAAGGGTTAAATATACAATATGTATATTTCATATTCTTATTTTCATCACTCAATCAATTCTAACAATTACTTCTTACTTTCCTTATCTCACTCTCCGCACCATTTGAAACATTAGTGATTTATCAGCCTATATAATTTAACTCTCTAAACACTTTTGTATATTATCAATGAATTGTCTTAAATTATCAAACGATATTGTTATTAACTATACACAAGGTATATGACTTGTATATCTTTACCACACGAATTTTCACAAATAAACTAATCACTTTATTCTTCTCTTAAGTTTCCCTAACTCGCTCTTTGAATTATTAAAAATCAATAATAATTCATTAATATATCATTCTTTATATCTTATTTCTCAAATAATCTTACTTCTTCATAAATAATGTAAAATTCACTAATCACATGTAATAATCTTTTATCCTTTCTCTAATCTTACACTCATTTTAAATATTCAATTATATTTATCCATACTTTCCTCAAGTTTTCTCCACATCTAAGTTTCATCATTTAATGGATTGATCTCACTTCAATCTTATAAATAATCTTTCATTAATTATAACTATTTTTATGATGTATTCAATAATTCACTACTAATTTCTCCTATAAACTCTACTTTTTTAAAGGTATAAGAAGGTAAAAATATGCATGGACAAATGCATAAACGTGCAAGTGATCATGCTCATCACCGCTTAAATTATTTTTAAAGTTTTGAAGAACAGAAGTATATATAGCCAGATGCATGACCATGCGAATGGTCATGCACATCTCTGTTGAAAATTATTTTTTTCTAGAAGCTCTTTTTATAGTATTTAGGATTTTTTTTCCAATACACTCACTCTTACAATAGTTTCGGTATACTCACTTTATTTAATTAAATATTATTTTAATTTTTAATCCCGTAATATTGTAAAAATAATTAATTTAGCTACTTTAAAACTTCATTATTCATATTTTACATAAAATTACAACTCAAGTTCATTTTGGAGCTATAAGGATATTTTTATAATTTCTCAACTTTTTATTTTTTTTTTCAAAAATACCGATATTGTCTATACTAAAATTTAATTTTACATTTATTAGAGCTTAGTCGACCTTATTACTATTATTTTCAAATACTCAAACTATATATAATATCATAATCAATTCAATTTACACTCATATATTCACTTAATGCAGAAAATTAATACTTAAAATTTTTAGGGCATTACAATTCTCACCCTTTTAAAAAAAATTATCCTCAAAATTTATCTATCTGTTATAATTCATTCCTTAAATTTCAATAAATTATTACACTTTCACTGCATTACTTTGATATATCACTTTAACTACTCTTATTTTATTTTCCTTTCATACATTTCTTTTTCAATAACAAATCTAGTGCACTCCAAATAATACGCTATAAATTCTTAATCAATCAATTCTAAGAAACCATTCTACTACCTTAACATATAAAATATCAATTGAATCAAAACACATATCCACTTATTCAAGTCACATAACTTAGACTATTATATTTCACTTCTTCCATAACTCCACATGCTAGAAATGCCTAAATCTGAGCTCTGATACCACTAAATATAATATGCATTGACAATCCTCTCATAGAACTGTCCAAAAAATACTACTCAATAAATCAATTATTGTTATAACAATTCAATGTACACTATTATAATAATGATCCAATTAAAATTTTAAACTTTAAATATATATAATTTCTCCATATTTACAAATATGTACAAATTTCTAATAATTAAATACAAACTATACAATATGTCTTTATGACAACCTATACTTACAATACATAAAAGATCATAATATGTATTGTACATATCTTTCAAAATCGCTATTCTACCATTTTTTATTATTGCTCTAATCCATGTATATGTGTGTTAAAAAATTCTTTGAGTCTGTAAACAGTCCTACTTCTAGATCTAATCTGAAAAAGGAGAGAAAAGCAAAACCCACAAAAGTAAGAAAAAAAAGCTTTGAGAGTTGTTTCCCAAACTATTTGACTCCCTTTTTTTAAATTTGAAAATAATGATGGTGATATTTTCACATTAATTTGGAAGTCAAGAATATAGCTGGCATTAGAACTTATCAATTTAATTTTTAAATTTCAAAAAAAATTAACTCGGTTTTTCAACTTTGTAAATTTAGTGAACTTACTGGTAATTAATCAAATTTATAATATTAAAGATTTTTTAATTAAATATAATCAAAATTTAAGAATAAAATTAACAATGTGATATATTCCAAAAAGAAAAAGAATCCATAAAAAAAATAACCATAAAAAATAGATCAAATATTTATCACCTCTTATATTTTATTTATTTAGTCATTTTTGCCTAATAAACTGTCAGTTTAAGCACATAATTTCTAAATTTATTTTTTATTAACTTTTAAACACAAATTCTCTGCGTCAACAAATGCGTGTGGAATACACGTGACAATAGGCTAGTGAAGGCAAAGTGTTTATTTTTTATTTTTTATCTCTTTCAAAACTAGATTCAATATGTTCAGATCTTTGTTATTCGAAGATGTCACCGTGTCAAATCAAGCAACCTTAATGCATTTGGACAGATTTGAATATGGAAAGAAGTTTTTTTTTTGTTCTTATTGCAGGATAAGTTTTTTGAACTGTATTATAGGATAAGTTGATATTTAGAGACTTCATTTAATTATTCAATTACAAAATTGGAGATTTCAATTTGGATATTTTTGTGGATATGCATGGAGAAAAACAGTTGTTTATTGTTGGATTTTTGTTTTTATTTATTTATTTTTTGTTAGATTAGCTATTGGGAAGTTGATGCAATTTACTATTGGTTTTTAGTACTTGAGAATATTTTGTAGTTTTTGATGAAATTTGCTATAATGATTTATGCAAATTTCAAATTTTTTATTATGCCTGGTGGATATTGGGTAATGAACTTAATTTATGGAATGAATCAATAGCTATTTTGTTATAATTTTTCAAATATGCAAAAATGTGCTATTCTTTTGATTTTCTCTTTTTGTGGTTATGTGGGTTATTATTTTGTAGATTGAACAGATAGTATAGTTGTTGTAATGTGGATATTTTTAGATTGCAGCCAACTACAGTATCTATGCAAATCGTAATGTGTTATTGCTATAAATTATAATGAGTTAATTTCATTACAATTAATTTAGACTCAATTTGGAGTAAGTAAATTTAGATTTTAGATAAAAAGATATTTAGAGAGAAAAAAAAAATTTTTGAGCATCAGTTTATAGTTTTAAAGAGAGTATCAATTTTTTTTATTGTTAATAATCCATTTTAGCACACATGTATTCTACACATATGCAACTCAAAAAGTTGTGTTTAAAAATTAAGATAAATATTAATTTACGAGTTTATACAGTTAAAATAAAATTTTAAAAAATAAAATAATTAAACAAATAAAGTTTAGAAATGTTAGATATGTATTTGGCCTAAAAATATATATATAAACCTTTTATTATTTAAAATTATAGAATCAGATCACTATACAAGATTTTGTGTAAATGATATTTATAAATCTAGCCTGGTTGAACTTTTGTGGGTTCATATAGATTGGTTTTTTGGTCATTAGTGTTTATAGATTGATTGTTTATATCAAAAGCAATAAACAATTAATGTTTAAATAACATGTGAAGGATTGATTGTTCATATCAAAAGCAATAAATAATTAAAATCAAGCTAAACGAGTAATCAATTAAAATGTAACTGAATTTTAGACTTTAATTCACTTTCAATGTCAGTGTTTATAGTTTATGAGTACCCATGCAAGTACTAAAAAATATAAGGATTTTAATTATTTATTGCTTTTGATATAAAACATATAAAATACTTAAGTAATTATTTAATTCAGAAATAGTACGTTTTAATTAAAACATATAAAATACTTAAGTAATTAATTTTGCAATTTATAGAATTTTCAGTCACATCAAATAATTGCAATTAATTTTGATTCAGAGGCATAAGGAAATATATAATTATTTTATAAGGAAATAATATTTTGGTAAATTTAATTGGGTTACAATTGCCAGCACCAAATTTTTTAGAAATCTGAGTCGATTAGCCCAGCTAACTTTTTTTTTTGTACGACTGATCCCCATGAATGTTGCAACTTCCCCTGTCCACATCAATTATATAATTTTTTTAAAAATGGATTTTATATTTTATATTTATTTTTATAGAAATAATTGAAATTTAATCAATTCTCATATTATAATTTAGTTAATTAGATACACCTTGATTTTAATCCAAAAATTATGGTTCCTTTTATGTCCTGATAGAAATTTTTTAATCGCTAGAGTTACCTATTAACTTCATTTTTTTTATTCTCAAAAAATAAATAGAAAAAATTAATAGAAAAATTGTCAATAAGGTATAATATTAGTTGAATTTTTTAGGATTTTTACAAAACTGCAAAAAAAAATTTTAAAAATTATAAAATTTATCAAATTTTAAAATATTTTTAAATTTATCAAAATTTGTAATTTGTAATATGTTTACAAATTTACTAGATTTATATTATTTATTATAAGTTTATTATAGATATATTATGAGTTTATTATACATATTATAATTTTTATAATTTTATTATGAATTTATTATATAATTTTAAAATGACTAAATTATTATCAGTAAAAATAAAAAAAATTTATAGAGTCCAGTGAAATTGTAATTCTTTTTTGAGAAAATTACATTATGTAATATATTTTTAAATTTTTTTTAAATATTATATATTTTTAGTATATCTTTAATATATTAAATATATAATTTTAAAAATAGAGTATATTTTTAATATATTAAATATATACTAAAAATATATATATATATATATATTTAGAAAGAAGTATTTTTAAAATTTAAAGCTGAAAAAAAGATATTTTTAAAATAGAAAAAGACAAGTGAGTATTTTTTTTAAAAAAAAATTATTTTTAGGGTATTTTTGAAGAATTTTTTTTAATAAAACAAAACTTTGTTGGGCTTTCTTAAAAAAAACTTTGTTGGGCTGAAGAGGATTGTCCATCAAAAGTCCACATTGTCCGATTTCTATATGGACTAAACGTAAAGTTCTATTTTTAAATTTTTTTTCAAAGAATGTTTGCAAGGTGACAGTATCCAGTAAATTTTTATTTTATATATATGTCTGAATAATCATTAATAATCTACAAATATATCGAGAATTCCGTGATAAAAAATATTATTTATACGTGCATATAGTTTTTAATGTTTTTATTTTATTTTTTAGGGTTTTATTACTATTACTAAGTTAAAAAAAAAACTTAGGAAAAATTGCTGTGAATGATAAAATCATAAATCTTACATTGCAACTAATATACTGTATACCCACTACATTCAAGCTACTTAATTGTTTATAAGGAATGATTACATAGCTCATAAAAATATATATATTCCTATTTTATTTTTATTAAGAAATATATATATTTAAAAAATATATAGATAAAATTTAAGTTATTGACTGGTAGTTTACTAATCTAATGCTTGTATCATAAAATAAAAGAGCAAAGGTTTAATTTCAGATATTTTTTTTTTAATTTTCAGCGGATAAAAAAATTTTAAATTTGACACATCATAAATATTATATGTAAAAGATTACTGTTAAAATCAGGGGTGAAGCCAGAAGTTTGATATAAGAGGGATAAAAATAAAAAATATTATATATATTAAAAATAATATAAATCATAATTTTTTTATAAATTTTTTAGATTAATATATAAAAATTTCTTTCATAGATAAAGAAAAAAAATTATAATTATTTTTTACATGATAAAATATTAAAAGTATAAATAATAAAATTAAAATAAAAAAGTAAAAATATATAAAAAATAAAATTTTTAATCTTACATTAATTTTTAATGAGTTTGAAGGTACAATTAAAGATTTTAAAAAAATAAATAAAAATTTTAAAAATTTTAATAAATATATATTTTAAAAATTTTAATATATATATATATATAATTTTTTTCTCAAAAAATGAAGGGAGCAATTGCCCTCATTTCTTAAAGAGTGACTTTGTCACTGGTTGAAACTCTATTTGTTCACATTTTACTTATTATATAATTCTATTCAAATAATTCTATTTTTTTTTATAACTATTTTGATTATATTTCTAACACGTTAATAATGTTTTCTTATTTTGTTTTAAAATTAAAAAAATATATATGTATATATGAAAAAAAGCTCACACGTAAGAAACCGTTTTTAATACATATTGGACCAAAATAGCAGTTTACCAAAGTAGAAATGTCTGAATAATAAATCAATTAATTAGATTGTCTCAATTAGAATATTATGAATTTCGACTTGTTTGATTAATTGGTCCGACCGTCGAAATTCAATAATAATTGTCAGAAATTTTTAATCAAGATTTGGCTGATGATTATATATATGTAGAACTCGTCAAGAACTCAAATTAAGTTGTAGAATTAATTAATTTCATTCAACAATCCTCCAGAAGTTGCTTATTTTTCTTCAGTTAGAAGATGTCCCATGAACCCCATTTTCCACGCCTCAAATTGGTCTAAATTCCAAGTCAATTGAGAATTTACCTGTTCTTAAACAATGCTCAAAAGCTGACTCATTGCTAGTAAATAAAACTCAACAATAAAAGTAATTTTTTTATGGGACACGTTGACCTAGTTAATACTAATTAATCAAACATTTTTTTTTCATAGAAGGTAAAATTTTATTAATTAATTTTTAATAGGGGAAAATATGTTATTGGGATGCAAACTACCCAAACAAAACCGATGACCCAACATGACCTGTCCATCCTAAAACATCTTAAAATATGTAAAAAAAAATCCTAAAACCTCGAATTACAAGAAACAGTGGAACAACTCAATACACTAAGACAGTGATAAACATAACTAAAAGCTTTCCAAGGAAACGTTACAACTGAGGCAGAAAAGAACCACAAAAGCATGCCTACCTTAAAATCCAGCAAAAGTTGCTTTAAATCCAATTGGATCAGACCATATAGAACATCAACACAAAATTCACATTATTAAATTCCAAAAGGACTTGCTGCCAAATATAGACATGGGAGAACCTGTGTCGACAGCCATGATATAGCTATCATTCTTCAATCAGATGCAAGCTTGCATATAAACGCTAAATTACTGCCATAACCAGCACCTCCAATGATCAAGAACGAAGATATATAACAGTTCGTGAAGAATGCCAGCCAAATTTGCACCAACTAGATCAACAAGTTGCAGCTACTATAAGAAGACTAATGCATAAATAAATGGTGATCCAAGAAGAGTAACCAAATACCAGAGACAACAAAGAGTTACAGGAGCTTAATCAAGGACAACAAGAACCCAGGATGCCAACACATTAATGCCCTAAATCGATGCAGAATACTTCCCATTTGATGAATAAAGGCTGAACAAAGCCACTAAACAAAGGCGCAGCTATTTAAATTAGCCAAGAAATAAAATCAGATGTCCTAGAAACTCCAGCCTTGGCAAAGTGATCTGCTGCAGAATTTGACTCTCTGAGAACCTTAGAGAAACTCACTGAAGGTAGAATATTGATTTTGCCCTTAATGTTACAAAAGATACCCCATAACTCCCAAGGTGCCTTATCAAAGCATCCATTAACCCATGCAATGGCATTCGAAGAGTCCAATTCGATAATTAAATTTTTCTGTTTAGCCCACTCATGGCTAAAATGAATCTCAATAGCTTTCAAAAATAGCAAGAATCTTTGTTTTTTTGGAGTCTAAGACCCTAGCTGGACGTGAGAAAATCACAATGAAATTACCTAATAAGTCCCTTAAAACACCCCCTCAACAGGCCGGACTAGGTTTCCCAAACGCCGACCCATCCACATTCCATTTTAAGTATTCAATAAATGGAGGCTTCCATATTGACACAGCACAGGACGACTCCTTCGCAAGACATCCCAATTTTTAACACAAGTGGCGCCTCTGAAGAAGGAAGAGACTGAGTAGGGGAAAGAGGGGTCAAAGGTTTTACCTAATTAATCAAGCGTTCTAAGTTAATTAAGTTTTTATCGAATAATATTATAATTGCTTCAGAAATTTGTAAGATTATAAGTTTGAAATGTAACAGTCCAACTAGTGAGATATTTTCCATTTTGGTCAAGTCTGTATAGATTTATTCTCATATCCAAACTCGTAGTTCAAAGCATATTCACCCCTATATATTATTTTCTGACCTTGGACTTAAAAGATTTGAGATTCATTCGCTTAAGGATAATTAGTAACTAGGGATATACTAGGGTTGAATTTACCCCTAACCCGCATAGCCTAGCCCAAAATTGACTCGGGCTTAAATATTTTACCGGCACCCCGACCCGGTCAGGCTAGCTCGGGTTGGTTCAGTCAGCAAAGCCAATAGATTAAAAAAAAAATGGCACAGTCCACAGCAGTAGAGGGCCTTGCTAGTTGGGCCAGGCAAATGTATTTGGTTTCCCTTCAATTAGTGCTCTCTCAAAATTATTATTATTATTATTATTGTAATTATTATTATTATTATTATTATTAGTGTTATTTTAAAATTTAAATATTATTATTATTATTATTATTATTATTATTATTATTATTATTAAACAAATATTGAAATTGAAACACAAGTTCATTGGTTGAAATTGAAGGATATAAATTATGAGATTCATGGCTAGAACAAAGAAAAAGACGAGCAAAAGAAAAATTAAAATATACAAATCGAAAAAAAGTAAAAGTAAAAACAAGCAAAATTTTAACAAAAAAAAGACAATGAAAAAGATTTAAAAACAAAAACAAAAACTGGGATACAACCAAAACAAAAATACCATGATCTGAAAAAAAATAGAAAAACAAAAATTCAAATTCCAAATAAAACCAAGAACAAGCAAAAAGATAAGAAATCTCAAACAAAATAAAAAGAAATCTGCAATAAAAAAAATACAATTACAGATTTGGGATTTAAAAAATATGAAAATCTATTACCAAACACACTAAAAACCATAAAATAGATATATAATTAGTAAACTATATTAAACAAAAATGCAAAAATTACAACCGAAAATTACAAGAATGCAAAATTAAAGAGATAGAGAGAAGAATAGTCGTTGAGAGATCAAGAGATTGAAAGATTTTTTGTTCGCGATTTGGCAAGAATGCTACAAACCCATTACCCATCTCTGATTTCTATTATCTTATTTGGTTGAAAATGGTGGAGACGACATGAGTGGCAATAGATAGATCAAATATTAAATGTATGAAAATAGAGACCAAATAATAAAGAAGTAGAGATTATATTTGAGATCTGTTGATATTAGAGGTTAGGAAGATTTAAGAGATTTGTTGAGTGTTAATTGTTGAGAGAAACTGAGGAAAAGAGAAGATTTTAGAGTAATGAGATATATATATGTCACAATAAAAATGAGGGACTACATTAGGTTTGAGAGTTGAGAATGTGTGTGTATATATATCTTTGGACCCTGACCCAAGAATTTTTTTACAAAATTCGATGCCCAACCCAAAATAACTTCAAGTATGAGAATAAAACCTACAGTTCGACTCTATCATTGATTCGGATCAGTCCAATTTAGCCCAAATGCTTTTGGTTGGACCGAATTTTTTAGGCTGCAAATTTTATGAACATCTCCCCCACTAAGAGACTCAACATTACACCGAATAAATGAATAAGTCTTTTAGCTCTGATACCACATTGTAATAGTCTGGCTAATAAGATAATATCCACAATAAATTTATTTTCAGATCTAGACTTACTTTTAGATTTAAAATATATCTTGCTAATCTAAAGCATGTACATCTTTATGTATTATTTTTTTATTTTACACTTAAATAATGTGGGAATAGAATAAAAATAAATAGTAATATGGAGCCGTATATTATATGCAGAAATGTTTCACAAAATTCTTAATTAAAATTAAATTTTAATTTTATTATGAAATTTAATGAATAAAAAAATAAATATGTAGTTTTTATTTGAAAATGTCACGTTTGGCGGGTCAGGTAAAGTTTCTATTCGTCAACTAAAAAACATAACCAAAAAAAAAGTGGCGTGTCTCAATCTCAGGCGCCAACAGTACAAAGGGTCGATGACTTCTTAATAAACTTCCAAAATATTTTTCTTTTTAAAAATCTATACATGATTTGTATTTTTGTAATTTTCTTTCTCAATGTTTTCATAGCAAAACGCGTTGCAGCCGAGACGTACAGTTTACAAATGTAGGTGTTATGTATAATGTAATTCAATTTGTGTTACGACTCTATTTAAAAACAAAAACAAAAAATAAAATAAAATAAAAACAATGTAAGGTATTGGATTTTTTTTTATGGTGTTTGAAACTTTTTTTTTTTTTGAAAAGTATGGTATTTGAAACTTATTATACCCTTGATTTTGAAAAAAAAAAATTGACATTTCATAAATATATATACATATATGAAATTTTTGATCATGTCATTCCATATTTGAAATTAAATTATTTAAATATTATTTATTTTAAAAATATCAATTAATTTATAAATTACTTAAAATGATAATTTAAAATTTTAAACTTCAAATTTGCACTAAATATGAAAAATTATTATATTTTTAAATATTTTTACAATTTAAAATTATCAACACTTAATTTTCAATATTATCAAACATCACATAAAACATAAAATTTTAGTGATGAGAAAAATTAATAGCAATGTACTGCATGTTGATGCATTAAATTCATAAAAAATTCATGTAATCAAATAATAAATTAAACCATATATATATATATATTGCACTAGTTTTTAAATAGGAGTTTCGTCCCTTAATTATTTCCATTTTCTAGTATAATAAAAAAAACTTATTATAATAAATACTATATAATATGATTGTTAACCATTGTTCTGAAACTTGTCTTTTCTCTTGTATCTTTATAAATTGTCCGGTTTTTCAAGTGCCTCTCGGCCTCTCCCATTTTTTTCAAATGGAGATGATTGATGAAATGGACAGGGAAAATATAATCAAACATCATTTCTTGCGCTATAAAGTTTTCGGATTATAATCCAATGTCTTGAGAAAAATCTAAACGATTTATTTTTTAATTTGTTTAATAATTTAGTCATTTTCTAACAAATCTTTATCATAAACAGAAAATTAAAATATATTTTTAAAATTCTAACAAATCTTTGACAAAATATATCAATTGAATTTCTATCTTTTACTATTATATAAAATAAAAATAATAAGCAAAGTGACCCTTTTTCCCCTTAGAGCTTTTATAAAAGTTGAAACTTGAATAATAAATATTATTAAGAGTAATTCCATATTAATTGAGAAAAACAATAATATAACTGTCAATATATAATGGGAGTCTATCATTTAAGTATTTATTATTAGTTATTTTAATTATGATAATTTCATTATAAAAATATGTTTTTTTTATAAAAAATAATAATAATAATTAAAAATTAGGTTTAGTATACATTGATCACATTCATTAAACCTTCAAATATATGATTAAATATTAATTATTATTATTGAGGTCATTTCAAATCAATTTTCAATAGCTCAAGTAAGCAAGAAAAAACATAGTGTGATCCACATTTCTTTCAATTCTTGTGCCCTTTATATATATATATATATATATATATATTGCTTTTTTTTAATAACCACATATATCATTGAACTCATTGAGTCAGAATTAATTATGTTTACACCGGATCGGCCCACTTTAGTAAATAGTAATTACATTCACAAATATCAAATATTCGACCGAAATTGCAACAAAAACATTTTCCACTGCAAATTCTAATTGAAAATGACATTGTCTTTCTCTGTTTTTAATTTATTTTATTTATATAAGGTGAACATTCTTCTAAATTTTTTTTTATTTTCATATTTTATTATAATAATTTAGTTCTTAATTCATAGATTACTTGCCAAGGTAGCTTTTCTAAATTTTAACCCATTTATTAGAAAATGACTTCCAATTTAAAATCAAAGAAAGGCCGGCATAAAGAATGATTTGATCTTTTCAAATTCTTATTTTTTTTTAAAATTAATTAAGTCAATCACATTACTATTAAATATTATTTTTTTTCTAGATGGTGAGTTAATTATATTAAAATTAATAAAATAATCAAAATCTTAAGAATACTGTTTACATATTAAAAAAAATCTCATGATAGTATTAAAATAGAAAATTTAAGATAATAAATCTCTTGACTCAATTAAACTTTAATCCTAAATTAATTAAGATTGAGTATATAATTATTTTTTTCACTATATAATTAGACCATAAGATTATAAGATTATTCTCAACCTATTAAAGATAAATGCTTAATCATAAAAAATAATAATAAAAAAATAAATAATTTCTTAACTAATGTGACTGAAATTAAGGACGAAGAGGTGTTTTTGATGGGTTAACCTAATGAGCCAAACTTGACCACTCAAATTAAGAGCAGAAATTGCACTTTCACCATCACTGAATTAAACAAAAGCAAATACAAGTCTGAGGATTATAATCTTCAACAATGCTCAATCTTTCAATCTTTCCACAGGATTCAAAGACCCTTCTGAATTTCTCCTTATCAACATTTTTCTCAATATTGGTATAATAAACCATTCTTGTACACATCTCATACTCATTTTCAGACATTGGCAATAATGGCAGATTGATTGCCACAATTCCTGTCCTGGATGGCACAATTCTTATAGGATAATTGCCTAGCATTTTTCCTGACAACTTTAAAGCCATATTTGCACTTCTGAAAATTCAACGAACGAGAAATTAAGATTTGAATTTTCATAATTAAGCCGATTAGCACAAATCCTACAATCAACAACTTTTCCAACATGAATAAAAAATTTTGCAAGTTCAGTAAATTGGTGGTCAATGTTTGACATATACACAGTTCTCTTTATTATCTCTGATTTTTGAGCTCTTCTTTGCCTTCCTTGATTATAAAAGCTATTGGGAGAAATTTTATAATTAGGAGAAGAAGGGATAATTGAGTGATCTTTAGCCACGAGATTCTATTTGGGGGAAATTTTATTTGGTTTTAGGCATTGAGTTCAGCATATTACTTACTTCAATTTATAGATATAATTTCATTGTAAAAAATAGGAAATAATCTTATAATTATACATATTTCGACATGCAATATAGAAAATAATCATACATTACTATATATATAATATTACAAATTTCCTATTATAGAGAATAAATAATATTAGAAGATTCTTATTTAATAATTATATTCCTATATATATAGTTGATGCCTACTTTAATAACTATCAAAATTTTAGGAAAAATATCATTTTCCTCTCAAATTTCCCAATCCAGATGATCAAGCACATGATTCTGAATAAAAGTGTAGAATAATTTTATTTTTTCAGAATGTAGAAGGGAAAAAAAAACTTGATTGAGAGAAGTATAGATATACGAAAAGAAAAATATTAGGAATAAATACTAAGAACACATTCATATACATTATGATAAAAATAACAAGATAAGCAAAATTCTAAATATAGTTATAATATATAATAATACAAATGAATTTTAATTTCTTTTTTACTACTTTAAATTAGAAATTTTATATATTAGTTGTTATTCTATATAATTATGTTATATTATAATATTAAAAACCTATAATTATCCTCGAACTATGATATTCAATTTTTATGTTTCAATTTTGGTCTTATAATATATTTTTTATTTTTATTAATTAATCAACACTTAATAAACCATATATTTTTTCTTATTTTTTAAAGGAAGGAAATTAATATTTTATAAGAATTTGGGTAATTTTTCTATCGATTTGCATCTATATATAAAACTTATATGATCATAATGAATTTTTTTCTAAAACATGAAGTATTTATGTTATTAGAAATTTCCTTATATTTCTTTTCATATATGTGTGTGTATGTGTATTTGTCTATGTATATATGTTAGTTTTATGGTTTGAGTTTTGATGTTTTGAGGATTGATAAAATATTATGAGTTATATTTTTGAATTTCAATTTTTTAGTTTTACCTACCTAAAAAAAATAGTGGCGAATTCATCGTTTTCTTTTATTTTTTATTTATTGCATATTTTTCTTTTATTTATTGCATCTTTTTTTTGATGTGTGTACATATGATATATTAATTCAATATTACTAAGCTTATAATTTAGTAATATAAAATATATTATGAAATGTATTTTTAAATTTTATTATTTCTTTTTGTTTTGGTTAACTTTAAAAAAAATCAGTGGCAAACATAATCTTTTTTTTATATATATTTTTAATTTGTTTTAACAATGAGTTTTACTTAGAAAAATAGTCTAATAATTTTTTATTTATTAGCCAAAATTTTATAATATTATTAAATGAATATATTTTTTATATTATTCTTTTTCTCTATATATTAATAAATAGTATATATATTTTATTATAATATATAAAAAATATATTAAATGAAAAAAATAGTTACCACGTAATTATACTTGTTAAAAAAAATAGTAATAATAAGATACTATTTTGATTTCCAATATAAGAAATCGGAATAAGAAACTAGTAAAAAATCCTAAATTAATATGCCACTTCCTAATAAGAAGAAAAAAACAGAACAGGAAACTAATAGAACGCCTAACTTATGGTACTTCTTAGCAAAGTATTTTGACGGTGAAACTAAAAGGTAAAATTAAATTTAATAAGATTAAAAATTAAAAATTAAATTTTAATTGTTGGAAAAATCGAGTAACTTGATTGAATTTTAAGAATGGATAAACATCTAACAACTTATTATAATATTCGATGGGAATTTTAAGCTAAAATATTATATTTATTTTAAGTAAATCTTAATTTAACTAAAATTTTGAAATAATACTTTAATAAAATAGTCAAAATTGATAAAAAAAATTAAAAATTTTGAAATATTAAATAATATTATAAATACTATTAGTTGAAGCCTTAATGGGTGAATGTCAATTTACCCACTAGCTAGCTTGAGAAGACGTCTATACCTGCCATTTTCTGGAAGGAAATATGTAGCTACCAATCTAAGTTAATATCAAGGCATGAAATAACCTTTAAAATTTAATATAAATTCATATTGGCTTGGAATTTTTTACATATTAAATGATAAATTCATATTTAATTACTGCATCAGTAGTATAATAAAAAATAATTTCATTAAATCTATTTCTTTCAATAATTTTTGATGCATTTTAAAATAAAAATTATACAGATATCCAGGGGCACAAAATCACAATAATAATTTTGTGCTCGTGAATATGCATGATTGAAAAACTAATTAAGGTGGCCTCAATAGTCAATGCTGTAATTGAGAAAATTACATTAACCAAAATAACCCATAAATTAATAAACCAATTTTCAATTGTGTGCAAGGTAACTATCTACCAATTACTTCCATTAATTAAATTTCTTCCTTTTATTAGGCAAACAAACTGTACTATTTCACAAAAGGTTTGTCTCTCAGTTCCCTATCAAACTTTAATTATTTCTTCAGCTAGCTATAAAACATTTTTTTAACCATTTAATATCTTATAACTTAGTGGTTATAATTTACAGATTAATCTGAATTCATGCTAAACACACTTATTAAGGGGTAAATCACTCTCTTTCAAATTATAAAAGTGCTCGTAGCCTGATATTTGAATTTAAAATTTCTAATTAAGAGAGAAAAAAAAAAAAAAAAAACCCTGCTATCTCATCTAGGATAGCTCTCTAACTTTACCCATATAGACTATTTAAGAGTCTTCTCTTGCAAATCTGAGAGGGAGTAGTTATCTAATCTTTGTGTTAATTTTCAAAGTCGAATGCCCTTGGCCAATTTCATTTATGATTTTCAAAGTAATAATGGGAGCTATTAAAAAAATTATATATGTATTTACTGTTAAATTATATTTTAACACAAGATGATTATTTTTTTATAATAATTAAACTTATTTATAAATTAACTATTTAAATATAGATTATAATTATGCATTTTTTAATGTGAAATTATATATAATAATGTAATTATTTAACAACACAATCAAATGAAATCTATTGATAAATTTATTATTATATCTAATGATGAAAGGAGATCCAAGTGAATAATTAGTAATTACTGGCTTATATTGCCATGCCTGCCGACTTGCTTCTATCATCATACTTTAACTTGGATTGGTACGTATGTTAATATTAATGTTATTCTCTAGCGCGTTTTATCATGCCCATTTTCATTCATATGCATTAGTAGTTATTAGTTGATTTGGTTAATTAATCGATCGAATCAATTAATTAACTAAATTAGAATGTAAAATTTTTTTTAGCCAAATTGATAAAATTTCTATTTTGATTGATTTGTTAATTAATTGAACCAAATCGGCCAATTCGGTTAATTAATCGAACCAACTGATTTTTTTAAAATTTTATAATAAAAATTATATTTATAAAAAATTAATATAATTAAATAACTAAATAAAATTTATTATAAAAATAAACAAAATATAACTTTATTTTTTAATAAAAATTTATATTTATAATAAAAATTTATATAATTAAAGAATTAAACAAAAAATAATAAATAACTAATTTTTTTTAAAAAATAGTTTGGTTAATCGGTTACCGATCGAACTAAATCGATTAACAATTACCCGAACTGAAAATTAAAATATTCTAAACTCTTTGACCAAACCGACCGAATTAAACTACATATTAATTAACTGAATTGAATTTTCGATCGGTTAACCGAATTGTGTCCACTCCAATTCACACATAACTTTTCTCACTCTTATATTGACTTGTTCTATTTGATGTGTACTCTTTAGTTTATTTTTGATTAAAAAATATTGAAAAATAAAATACTTGAGTTAAACTTTGTATAAATAGAAAGTATAATGTTTCAAATTTGAGTTCCTAAAATTATAAAAATATTATTAAAAGTGAGATATTAAAGAAGAAGAGTATTCAAATTAAAAAAAAAAAGAACAAGAATATTTTATTGTTGAGCCTATAATAAACATTTTGTCTCAATCATTTTAAATTATATAAAAAAATGCTATCACTAAACACTTATTTGAATTCATTTTAAATTTAAAAATAAATTACTATAATTAAACACTTTATTTGTATCAACCTAAATTTAAATATATATATATATATAACTATTATATAATTTACAAGGAAAAGAATAACTATATATTCTTAATTGTCTATATTGAACCGTCTATAATGAGGTATTTATAGTGGTATAAGTAGAACTTAGATGAGAAGAAAGATTACAATTAAATTATAATTTGAATAGGATAATACTAATCATAATCTTAATAGGATAAGATTAATCTAATAAGTAGTCATCCATATATTATTTAATACTTCAACTTGGATGACTACCCTTATGAATATGCCTCGTTAAAACCTTGCTAAGAAAAATGCATTGGGATAAAAACTTAGCGAAGAAAAAAGAGTATAATATTCATAGGTAACTTCCCCTCAAAAATACAACTGACTAAGATATATTTTTAACTGAACGCATATCAATATTGTGTATATATTTTTTGAAAATTGATGTCGGTAATGCTTTTGTAAACAAATCTGCTGGATTATCATTTGAACGAACTTTATAAATATCTACTTTTCCTTCCTTCATGAGCTCATGAGTATAAAAAAACTTTGGTGATATATATTTAGTTCTATCACCTTTTATATAGCCTTCTTTGATTTGTATAGTACATTTTACATTATCTTCATGTAATATTGTTGGTTAGTTACTTTCCATAGGTAATCCACATATTCTTCTAATATGTTCAATTAAGCTTATCAACCATACACATTCACGACTAGCTTCATGAATAGCTAATAACTCTGAATGATTTGATAAAGTAGCAGTGATTGTCTGCTTTACATATCGCCATGAAATAGTAGTATTATTACATGTGAGATATAATATGTTTGGGACCGAGCTTTATGAGGTTCAGAAAGATATCCAGCATCAGCATATCCTGCCAATTCAGACTTTATTCATTTCTAAAAAAATAAACCCATATAGAATGTGACACGTAGGTATCGTAGAACATGTTTTGATCCATTCCAATGTCTTATAGTAGGAGCTGAACTAAACCTTGCAAGCAAGTTAACTACAAAAGTAATATCTGGTGTTGTATTGTTAGCAAGATATAAAAACGACCCTATTGCATTGAGATAGGATACTTCAGGACTAAGAATCTCTTCATTTTCTTTTCGAGGGCGAAAAAGATATCTTTTTACATCAAGAGAAGGAACAATCATTGGAGTGCTTAATAGATAAGATTTATCCATATAAAATTGTTTCAAGGTTTTTTCAATATATGATGATTGATGGAGAAGAATTCCATCTGACAAATACTCAACTTGGAATCCAAGATAAAATTTTATTTTTTCAAGATCATTCATTTTTTTTCGGGAAACAATATCTTTTAAACCAATTGGTCTACCACGCTTCATGCGTGTATTAGATTCATTAGCTGCCATACTAATAGGATGTTCTGTAGGGATAATTAATCGAGCAGGAGTATTAGCAGCTGAAACATGTGATTTACATACCTTCTGGGTGTCTGTAAAGATATCTGGTAATTGATTTGCAATATTCTGCAAATGAATTATTCTTTGAACTTCTAGTTCACATTGATTTATGCATGTACCAAAATTGGACAAAGTTAGTGTATTCTAACTAATTTCTTGTGCTTTCGACCCTTTACTTTTATCTTTCCCTAATGGTGGGAAGACTGGCTCATCAAATTGACAATCTAAAAATCTTGCTCTAAAAAGATTACATGTTAAAGGTTCAAGATATCTAATGATAGAAGGAGAATCAAAATCCACATAGATACCAAAATGATGTTGGGGACCCATTTTTATTCTTTAGGGAGGTGATATGTGAACATATACCACACAACAAAAAATTCTAAGATGAAATATATTTGGTTATTAGTCAAACACAAGTTGTAAAGGTAAAAACTTATGATATGCAGATGGTCGAATACGAACTAAAGGTGCTGCATGAACTATAGTATGTCCCCAAGCAGATGCTGAAAGTTTTGATTTTATAAGTATAGGTCTAGTAATTAATTGCAAACACTTTATAAAAGATTCAACTAATCCATTTTGAGTGTGAACATGAGCAACAAAATATTCAACAATAATATTTATTAACATGCAATAATCGTAAAATGCTTTTAAAGTGAACTTGCATGCATTATCTAGACGAATTGTCTTAATATAATGATAAGAAAATATTGACCTTAACTTTATAATTTGAGCAAGAAATTTAACAAAAGCAATATTACGTGTTGACAATAGACAAATATATGACTATCGAGTTAAAACATCAATTAAAATTATAAAGTATTTAAATAGTCCACAAGATGAATGAATAGGGCCACAAATATCTCCATATATTCTTTATAGAAATTCAGGAGACTCTAAATATAATTTAGATAGTGAGGGTCTTATAATTAATTTATCTCGAGCACAAAAAGTACAAAAGTAATCATCAAATAATTTTTTTAATTTTTCAATGGATGTCCATTTGTATTCTCAACAATACATCGCATCATATTTGAACAATGATGGCCAAGATGATCGTGCCAAAGTTTAAAAATTTTAGGATGTGTGCACTTCCGGTACATATAATACATCTCAACCATCTTTATTTTTGTATAGTATAATCCAGTTGATAAATTTAAAAATTTTTCTAATATGAACCTCTGGTTCAAATTAGCAGTAGTGATATATAAAAATTCAATATCATCCTCGTTCTTGTTTCAATATGATATCCATTGCGACATATCTTTAAAACTTAATAGATTTCTTCGAGATCTACTAGAATATAATGCATCATCAATATATAATTTTGTTTCATTTGGAAACATAAGATGAACTCTTTCAGTGCCTTCAATTACATTTGTAGTGACAAATATTGTATTAACATTAATTTCAGCTAATGTTAATTGTAAAAAATATTTCTTATCTCGAAAAATTGTGTGAGTTGTACCACTGTCAACCAAGTATATGTTGTCCTCCATAATATCAAGTTTATTATGCTTTATCTAATAAATAAAATAATTATATTAAAAAAAATTTAGTCTTATTATAATTTTTGAGAAAGAAAAATATCATAACTTATAAAAGAAAAATAGAAAAACATAACTATGAAAAATATATTCTAATAATTAATATTTTTACCCCCTATTAAATGATCAATTTTGTCATCATTGTCTTCAAAAAAATCAGAAACATCAAAATCAATATTTAAAGGATGCAAATCATTACTAGCAGGGTTTATAGTTTCAAAAAAATTCATTTCAATATTTTTTTCCTTTTTTTAGTGAAGATTTGTAAAGATCGACTAAATATTTTGGAGTACGATATATTATTGATCAATGGCCCTTTGTTCCACATCTATAATATATAGTGTCATTATTTTGCACCTTTCTTTCAGGAAGTTCTTCATTTTTGACCCATTTTATTTTATTTTATTTAGCACATTTGCTTTCATAATTGGTCGAGAAATTTTTTCTACCACAACCTCTTTTACCATGACCCCGTCCACGGCTTTGAAAAAATATTACATTCACTTCAGGGAATAGTGTTGAGCCAATAAGATGAGTTTGATAATTTTTCATCAAAAGCTCATTATTTTGTTCAGCCACAAGTAAACAAAAGATTAGTTCATAATATTTTTTAAATCGGTGCTCTCGATATTGATGCTGCAGGAGCACATTTTAGGCATGAAAGGTATAATATATTTTTTCTAACATATTCTCATTAGTGCTTTTTTCTCCATATAATTTTAATTGAGAGCTAATCTTAAATAAAGCTGAATTATATTCACTTACAGTTTTAAAATTCTAAAATCATAAGTGAATCTATTCATATCGAGCTTTTAGAAGAATCACTATTTTTTGGTGTTCATATCTTTCTTTTAAGAAATTCTAAAGAGCTAATGGGTCCTTAATAGTAAGGTATTCAATTTTCATTTCTTCATGTAAGTGATGTCGAAGGAAAATTATGGCTTTTGCACAATCCTGCAGAGATACTTTGTTTCATTCCTTAATGGTGTCTCCAAGATTCATAGTATTGAGATGAATCTCAACATCAAGTACCTATGATAGATAATTTCTTCCGAAAATATCAAAGACAACGAATTCAAATTTTGCAAGATTCGATATGATAAAGATACTATTTAAAAAAAGGACCTTAGATATTGATTTCAAATAATAAATTAAGAAATATAATTTATAATCAAGCATAATATAATATATAACAATTCTTAAATATAAATGAAATTTATAAATAATTATTTGAAATATATATATATTTTTAATTAAATCAAAACCCAACATGAAAAATAATTAATGACCCATTAGTTTATATTAGTAAATTAAAACCAAAAGTGCAAAAAATAATTAATGTTATTATTATTGTATAAAATAATGTATGCATATATATCAACATCAATATTTATTAACAATTAGTATATTGTAACAAAAGCAAACCATTCACGTCAATATATATATAAACTATTGTTTGCAAAACTATATCAAGAATATATATATAGCAATGACTATATGAATTGAATAATCCTTTTCATTTTGTATGCCGAATATATATATATATATATAATATAATTTTATAAATTTTTTTAATGATTCAACAAGAGTGGTTCTAATACCATTTGTTAGAAAAACTTTAAATGTAAATTAAGTTAAGATTAATCATGTTTAAGCATAAAAAAAATAAATTAAATATGCATAAACGTACCTTAATTTGAGATATATAAAAATTATCTTGTAAATTGGAAAAACTAAAACTCTTTCGCTTCATTATTATAAGTTGTAGGGACTATCGTGCTAATAACGTGTTGTAAATAAAGAAGAGAGAAAATAGAGAATAAGAAAATACGATAAATCTTTATATTATTAATTGTCTATATTAAATCATCTATAATTGAGTATTTATAGTGGTATAAGTAACATTTAGATAAGAAGAAAGATTATAATTAAATTTTAATTTAAATATAATAACACTAATTATAATCTTAATAGAATAAAATTAATTTAATAAATAATCATCTAAATATCATTTAATAAATTAAGTTTTTCCTATAAAACTTATTTAATAGTAGAATAAAGAAAAAAATGTAGAAAATAAAAAATTGGAAAGCGGCAAGACCCACGTGTGGGAGAAGAAAGATAATATGAAGTACATTAAAATTCCATAGAAAATTGAAATTGCCCTTAATGGTTGCTTGTTCCTCCCTCCTTCCTTTTTGTCTTGTTCACGTTGCTATTTGCTCATAAGTTCCAAAACCTCCTTAAACAATTTCACACCGACCCATTGCATCACGAACATTAAGTTTCATGCAATTCATCTGCTTTTCCAATTTATTTTTTCATCCAAAATCCGTACCAAAACCTGAAAATTTCTTTCAAGAGAATAACTTTTTCAAACCGACATTAATTTTCAACCCCATTAATTAAATAAAGAACCCAAACCTTTGAAAAATCAAACTTGAATTACCTTCAATTTAACTCTTTTTTTTATTTTTTATTTTTGGTTTGTACAAGACTTAACACAAGGCAAAACAGAACAGACCCTTCAACTAAGAAAATCTATATTTCTCTAATTCTATATCAAATAACGGTCTCGAGAATTCCGAGGCTCTAAGCAAGCTCAAAAACCCTCTCCCCTGTCGCTGACATGTTCTTTTCTCTCTCCTTAATTCTTTCCTAACAAGCCTTTCCCTTCTATACTGTTTAATCTCCCATTTTGAGGTCAGATTTCAATTTATATGAATCAGATTTCCATGCAAGTACTTTGATTTTGACATTCTTTCTTATTATGTTTTTTTTAATGCGGGTGAAAGGTCCATTATCGTTCCTAGATTTCAAACTAGATATCAGAGTTTCGATGACTACTCTGTTTTTGCTTCAAGATGAAAACAGCGAGTTGATGGGTTAAATTGATGGGTACACCAAAGAATTTTCTGCTCAATACCCATTTCAGATTAGTGAATATGAGTTCTGTTAATGGGTTTCTTCATAAAAAATTGGTGCTCTTTGCCGCCTCTTTCTGGCTTTCTGTTTCCGCTTTGTTCCTTACTCTGCTTAGTTTCTTCAATAGAATCCTTTTCAGGTATTCTACTTTTTTCTTTTCCCTTTTTTCCTTCTTTAAACATTAGTCATAGTCTTTTACAAGGTTAATTTCAATTATTATTTACCTTTTTCTGTCAGGGTTAAAAAGAAAGGCAGCCGTCAAAAAAATAGTTCGAATTGTTTAGAACTTGACTCGAATCGCATAGAGCAAGAAGAAGTTGAAAGTATGGAACCAGAACCTGATTCGAATTGTGTGGAGCAAGACGTTGTTGAACCTCAGGAACCAAAAATTGATGTTACTGAATTGAAGGATAGAAAAGAAAATAATGATTCAGAGGAAGAAGACACACCAAAATTCTTTTTCAAATTTCAGTTTCAGACATACAAAGGGAATTATGTATCAGATTTTGTATCCTCTACAAGCACCACCAATAAGTACGAGTTCTTGCCTGCAAAAGATTCTAGTCTCTACTTGCAGAAGCCAGAGGTTTTTAGTTTTACTGTGAAAGAGCTATATGCTAATTCCAATAATAGTTCTATTGGTAGTACAGAGATAAACAATGAAGAGGTTTTACAAGATGATAACTTTTTGGAACAGAAAGCAGAACCAGAATCTTTTCAGGAGGAAAGAAAGGAGAATTCTGCCGCTAGTGCATGTGAAGGAGAGGAGACAGTGAAGCTTGAGGCTGAAACAGAGCCAACGGCAGAGAATGTGGAGAACAATGGATGTAGTGATCAACAAGTTTCCAGAGATGATGTTCAGTTTCTATCAGGGAAGCACTTCACTGCTGCAGATTCTGATTTTGATTCGATTACTTCGAGCCATGAGGTTATAAGTTGTTTTGTAGCTTCAACAAGCGATAGCTTCTTGTCGGAAAACGATTTTGAAGACGTTCTTAAGCTGGTTAATTTTGGAGACATGGAAGGGGAGAAGTCAGAATTAACTGAGGAAGATTTAGACTCGGAAGATATGAATTTGCAGAGTTTGAGTGCTGGATGTGAGCCTGATGATTTCAATGATGAAGATAGTGATACATTAGAAGAGCTTAAAAATCTAGAGGAGTCCAATATGCAGAATTCAGGTAACAAAGTCTCAGAAAATTCGTTGCCTGAGAAAAATTTTGTTCAAGAAGAACTTGGTTGCAATGGCAAAGAAACCGAGGATGGTTTAGATAATAATAATGATGATCCAACTGGATTGGAAACTCTTTGGGAACATCAAGAATTGATAGAGCAACTCAAAATGGAGCTGAAAAAGGTCAGAGCTACAGGTCTGCCGACAATTTTAGAAGAAGACGAGTCACCGAAAATAATGGAAGATTTAAAGCCATGGAAGATTGATGAGAAGTTTCAACATGAAGATAGAATGGATGAGCTTCACAAATTCTACAAGAGCTATAGAGAACGAATGCGAAAATTTGATATCTTGAATTACCAGAAGATGTATGCAATGGGTAAGTTGCTTTTGACTAAGTCTTTCTTGATCCTATTTTTACTTCTGCATATTTTTGGTCTATGTTAGATTGTTCTTTTATTTTTTCCTTAATTTCTTGGCAATTGTATTCAAACCTGTTTAATTTCTTGGCAATGTTATTCAAACCTGTGTATAAATATGAACAGAAACTCTTACTTACATCAATAACACAACCTAACTTTTGTAGTCTTTTAGAAGTTAATAATATTAAGGACCCACTAAATCTAGGTTAGTTTGGTCAAACAGAAGCATGAACTAGCATATAGAGTAATAATTACATAAAAGCTGGAGTTAGAAGGAAACTTACATTTTCTACAATGTTAATCAGCTCTTTTCTACCATCCACATATGCATATACAAGAAAATATAGCATTACAATATATATATATATATATATATATAAAATCTTCAGTTAGTCAGATCAATTTTTTGTACAATTGTTTTAATTCTTCAGTTAGTTTCAATTCTTTTGAGCTTTCAAGAGTGCCTTCTGATTGTGCATGCTTTTTGCCTGAAAAGCTACTTGAGATTATTTATATTCATCAAAGTTAAAAGATCGTACTAATTAATAGTAATGCATGCGGAGCTAATGCGATTTTTTTTTATTCATAAAATAGAAACTTATAGTTAGTTGAAGGCGCATATTAATTATCTTTAATGTCACCTTACCAACCTTTAACTTTCAACAGTGGTACATCATTTTATTTAATCTATTATCTTATTATAGAATGGATTTATCTAAATTCCAATTCTTTTCTTCATATAAAATATATAATCTTGCACTGATTTTAATGCTCCACGTATGTAATCTTACTTTTTAAGCTGTGATTAAACTTCATTTTTAACACAATTGAAATGGCTTTTAGCTATGACTTCTATGCATAGTTAAAGCTGATGACTTTTGATCTATAGTTAAATGTGGTTTAGCTAATTACATATCATATCATAAATTAATGTCATTTACACTTTTTATTTAATGGAAATTTATAGGCTTTCTTCAATCGAAGGACCCACTTAAATCTATTTCGTGTCATAAAGCCTCTGCACCAGCATTGACATCCCTTCTTTCACAGAAATTCCTATCAGGAAAGCGAAAAAAGTCTAGTTCTGATCCAATGATGAGCTTCATTAGAGAATTGCATAGTGATTTGGAAATGGTTTATGTTGGTCAAATGTGCCTCTCATGGGAAATCCTTCATTGGCAGTACGAGAAGGCATTGGAGATATGGGATTCTGACCCTTGTGGGTTGCGGCGATACAATGAAGTTGCTGGTGAATTTCAGCAGTTCCAAGTTCTCATGCAGAGATTTATAGAGAATGAACCTTTTGAAGGTCCAAGAGTACAAAACTATGCCAAGAATCGATGCATTTTGCGTAATCTCCTTCAGGTCCCTGTAATAAGAGGTAAAAAAAAACCTAAAATCTGATAAATGGATAGTGATATTTGCTAAATGGTAGTTGCAACTTGCAAGCAAGCTCTTAATTCTATTGGTCTATGAATAACCATTTGAGCTAAATGGGGCCTTGCATACCAAAAATAACCAAAAAAAAAGCTTATTTCTTGATTTAGCAGCAAAAACCAGAAATGCATTGACTAACAGAGAATGGATAACTGTTCTGCAGAGGACTGTATAAAGGATAAGAAGGCAAGAAGAAAAGAAAAGGATGATAATGCAATTACAAGTGATACACTAGTAGAGATCATGGAGGAATCAATTAGAATTTTCTGGAGGTTTGTTCGAGCTGATAAAGAAGCACACAGTGTGATTCAAAAGGGTCGAAAGGGAACTCAAATTGAACCTCAAGACACTACAGAACTAGAACTTCTGAAAGAAGTCAGAACAAGTCTGCAAAAGGTTATCATTTACTACTATATATAAATATGATGATTCTTTTTAATAATTTTGTCTGGTGATTTAAAATCTTATGTTGTGTTTTTGAATTGATGCAGAAGGAGAAGAAGCTTAAAGAGATATTGAGAAGTGGAAACTGCATATTGAGAAAGTTTAAAAAACAGAATGAAGAAGAGAGTAGTAGTTCAGATCATCAAGTTCTTTATTTCTTCTCTCAAGTGGATATGAAGTTAGTGTCAAGGGTCCTTAACATGTCGAAAATTACGACAGATCAACTACTGTGGTGTCTTAACAAATTGAACAAGATTAATTTTGTTAGCAGGAAGATACATGTAGAACCTTCATTTTTGCTTTTTCCTTGTTGATATATATATTATGTATATATATATACAGAATACACGCAGCTCAGCTTTACTTTACTGTAAATTGTTTTGCTACCTCAATTCATGTTTATTATGCAGAGAGAGAGAGAGAGAGAGAGAGAAGGTTCAGAATATTTTTAGCTATAGAAGAATCCATTAATCGATAATTATCGTGCTCTGCAAAAGATATTTTGGTAATAAACTTTTCTATTAGAACATGGAAAATTTATTTGGTAATATACAAGAATAGGAAACGTGTGCGTGTGCGCTTGTGTATATATATATGCATAGCTTAAGAATTTATAAATTGTTGCTATCTCATAAAATTTGATTTTAATAAATAAAATTTAATTTATTTGGAATTAATTGTATGCTGTTTTAATTTTATTATAAACTTAATATAATGGCACATATATATGTATTATTTTTAATTTTTTTATCACATTATTAAATCGTAAAAATTTATTATTTAGAATATTAAATCACAGATTGATAAACTAAAAGTTAAATAATTGATTTTTTTTAAATGTTCATAGATGCATACTTATGTACACTCATATGCATGACAAAATTAAAACAAAAAATAGAAACTATGTCTAGCAAATAATATTAAATTTCGTTTTATTCTTATTGCTATTTCAATTTTTTACCATATAATATTTATAGGAATTTCCATTGTATATATGTAAAGTTTAGTTATAACTTTGAGATAATATTTAAAAAATAAATGAGTAAAATTTATGAAATAAAAAAATAAAAATTTAATATAATTTTATTATTGCATGAGTATCATTTAAATTAAAAAAAATGTATTTGTATTAAAAATTTAATATAATTTTATTATTGCATGAGTATCGGTTAAATTAAAAAAAATTGTATTTGGATCTATTGTCTATGCTACATGTACACCTATCTTTGCTATGATAATTTGGTGTCTAATTTAACTTAAAATTTTGATTTAAATTTCATTGTTATTAAATAAATTAAATTTCAGAATAATAATAATTGAATGATTATAAATATTTGTTTTATAATATATTATATAGGATGTGAGATATCCAAGTTTTAATATATTTCTCATTCCCTTCCTTCGTATAAAATGTAAATTGGTTGTGATACGATTATTAATAATAAAAATTAGACTAACCTAATAATAATAATAATAATAAACTTTTTTTTTCAAAACAATATAATAAACTTGTTAAAAGATATCTCAAAAAAAGATAATTTTGTTAATAAATCGGCCAAGTCTAAGATCAAAATTAACTAGATTTTTTCTCAAGCAGAGTCTGGGTTAGTCCATGTCCGTATTCCTTTAACAAGTGAGACCAACAAGTTAACCATTATTATAAGAAAAAATTATACACTATAGCACGCTTTTTAATTTTTTTTAAAAATATTTTATATTTTTAATATATTAAATATATATTAAATATATATTTTTAACAATTAAATATATCTTTAATATACTATATATATATTAAAAATATATCTCTATAAACTCTATTTTTAAAATTAAAATTAAAAAAAATATTTTTAAAAATATTTTTATTTTTTAGGATATTGTTGAAAAAATCCCTTAATATAATACGAAAAGTTTGAAGCCTAAGTTCTTAAATATAGTAAAACTTGTCGCCTTTCACAAATTAGGAAACTTCATGTCACGAAACACGTTCCATGTAATCCTAACCGTAAATAGAACAGAGTCACAATCTCCACCGTCAGATCTAGGGTTTTATAAACTCAAAACCCTATTTTTAAAGTTTCAATCAACCCGCAGTTCCTTTGGCCACGGTCTCTCTTCTTCTCTGTGGTGCGCGCATCCAAAAATCAGAGACTAAGAAAGAGCTAAAAGAAGAGGAAAAATGGTTCAACGACTCACTTACCGGAAAAGGCACAGCTATGCCACCAAATCTAACCAGCACCGTGTCGTCAAGACTCCTGGTACGTCTATGTAATATATTTTATTTATTCAAAAAATTCGTTGAAATCTGTTTCTCTATAGGATTTAAGTAATTGGGTTTGTTTGTCTATTGAATATAAGAACTGGGTTGATTGTTGTTTTTGAAATGAAGGTGGAAAATTGGTGTATCAGACCACTAAAAAGAGAGCAAGTGGGCCTAAATGTCCAGTTACTGGCAAGAGAATTCAAGGGGTATGTGTTTTAATTATTTAATCTAGAGCTTGAATCATTTTAAAGTCCTTGTTTGTTGGTTTTGTTATTACCCTGGGCCATAAGTGTCTAATGTGGATAGCATCAATTTTTTTAAATCGTTTGAGCGCATAATGAAGATTGGTGTGTTGAATCTGACTTGTAATTATTGTGTTACTTCTGAAAATGGGAATGCATATTGTGATTATTTTACTGATTTGCTTTGAATATGCTCCATGGCGATACTTACAGTGAAACATTATACTTCTGAGTTTAGACCTTAGGTGGTAGGATTCCCATCTGATGGCAAACTTGGACCTTGAGGTGATTTGTCGTTGTTGGATAGTCTATATTTGATCACTCAATTTGTTTGACGTATTGCTCGAGTGCTACCACTTTCTATTCAGCTGTTAGACCGCTGGTTTAATCTTGTGTTTGTGAGCAGAATGTGCAGGTGCATTCTTTGGGTCCTTATTTCAAAGAAGGTTGGATCAATAGCTTTGTCTTTTCTGTAGTGTAAATCTTTTGTTGTTGCACATAGATGATGAAGAATTCCTGATTACGAAGTTTCAGATGTCTGCTCGTGTTAATTTTTTATTTTTGAACTGTTGCAAATAGATTATTCTTGACAGACTATCATAGCATGCCATTTAATGATTTCGTTGGAGTATGGATTTGGATGACATGATGGAAAAATTAAGTAATTTGGGCTTTTCTCTCTTTAATTGATCCAAATGCTTAAAAGTTTATGTATGGCAGGAAATGTGTTATTATTATTATTATTTTTTTGAAATATGGCTGAGCAGTTTTTACCCTAAGCACATGGGTCTTGCGGTGGTGTATTGATAACCTTGACAGATGAAAGTTGCTTTAAGGAAAAAAAAGTATAGGTTGTCAGAGTCTAGCGAGTCAATAGAAGCACAGAGGAACTGAACATATGATTTTAATAGTTAAAAAATTTGAGATTTGAATGATGCTATGAATTGGTGATCTTAAAATGTGAAATAATTATTTCTGCATTGATTTTGACAATCTTTCCTCTTAGCCTAGCTTCTCTTAAATGTTTTGCCCTGCCCAATTTTATCATCATTTGAAGAATTCTTATGCCCCATCTCCTTTTGAATATATATGTTCAGTCAATATCTTTATAAACTCTCCATGAAATTCTTGCAAAGCCTTGCCTGATGGCCTTTTAATATATTTTTTTCCTTTTCAGATTCCTCACTTGAGACCAGCTGAATACAAAAGATCTAGATTATCCAGGAACCGTCGCACTGTCAATCGTGCCTATGGCGGTGTACTGTCTGGGGGTGCTGTTAGGGAGAGGTAGATGAAACCTGACTCATTAATTATTGAGTTATGGTTATTCTTATTTTTAAATTGATGAAAGATGGTTTAAGCTGTTTTTCTATATGTCTTTAGGATTATCCGAGCTTTCTTGGTGGAAGAGCAAAAGATTGTGAAGAAGGTTTTGAAGATTCAGAAGGCAAAGGAAAAGCAGGCATCAAGGACTTAAATTGAAAGGGTGAAGTCAGAAGTCATGTGATTTAGAGATTTGCTAGAAAGAATTTCTGGAGACAATTGATGAAAAATGAGTTGTTGAATTTGAATTTGGAGATTGTCAATTTTAGCTTGTTTGACACCTAATTATTTATGTACTTTTTTGCACACTTTGATTCATTGCCAGTGGGTTGTTTTTTGAATAATATGTGCCTTTTTTATCATTTGGAAATTGGAAATCCTGCATTTTGATATTTAACTTAACATGGATCTTGCTTATGTGACAAGCAAGGAGGTCCATCTGGGATATACCCAATGCACTTCTCAGCAGTTTAGCAGGGTTATTTTGGACGGCAATTGCTTTGTGCTTTGGCAGCATTTTTTAATCATTTTAAGGAGTAACTCTTCCGTGTTGAAGTAAATATCCTAAGTTGAGCATTAGATGCAAATCTTAGAATAGACTGGACCGTTGCCTTGAGTTTTTATCAATGTACTGAGCTAGTTTTTGTCTTATAAAATATTTTGGAAGGTACTAATTTTTTAAAAAATTCAATTTTAACTCTTAATTCTACAAGAATTAAATTTAAAAAGGATATTTTTGAAATTTTATAAAAGTTATAAAATATTATTGTAAGAAATATATAAAATGACAGATCATGTAATCTTCAGGTATAAAGCACAGCCCAAAATATTATATTAACTACTAAGATGAATTATGATGATCAATCTGCAACATTATAAGCTTCAGGCCTCACTGTCTACCTTTAATATCATTCTTGAGACGGGGATAGGCCTAGGTCTAAACAAAGAGCTTCTTGGAAAATATCTCTGAAATTTTTTCTGAATTTGTTTCAAGGAAAAATATATATAAACAAGATGCTAATAAACTTTTATGGCTTTAAAAAAAAAAAAAAGAAAAACTCTTCCCCTATTATCAGTGCAAGGAAAACAAATATTAAGAACTTGAAGACTCGAGAGATAAACTAGTAATGGTGGTTTAGGTGAATTACCGATTGTAGAGTGTTCTTCCCATTTTCATAAATATATACAGTAACGAGTAAGTGATCACAGTTTCAGACACCCGTTAAAATCATACTAGAATCAATGGAAAAATTGATGTCAAGAATGGGATTCGAACCCATACCCTTTCGGATCAGTACCTGAAACTGGCGCCTTAGACCAACTCGGCCATCTTGACCTTGCGGTTGTTAATCACGACAGTTATTTTAAAATCATAAAAAAGAGGATTTGTGTTGCCTCCTACTTAAAAAATACGATAATTAGTGGGGAATTTTCATAAAAGTTGCTGAAAGTAACAATTATTTCAATAATGTAATTCACAATGCTATTCTGATTTACCTAAAGTTTACAAGAATTTAACGAAATCGGCTTAAAACAAATATATAATTAGTTACGAGCCAAGATTAAAATGAAGGAGTTCAAAATAAAAAAAAAATATTTAAGATAAAATTAAATAAAAGTAAATTTTTTAATATTATAATAGTACAACAATTAATTTTGGCTTTAATTTGACAATGATTAAGAAGTAATAATTATATTCTATGAGTTTATATTACTTTTGTTGTTTTTATATTTTAGTTGATCTATTGATAAATTATATGTTAATAGCTTAAAAATGATATTATATAAGTTTTATTTTAGTACATTCATTCTCAAAAAATTAATATCATATATATTTTTTTAATATGTGTTATTCTTATAAAAAAAATATATTATTTATGCATGAATTAAAATATTTATGAGAATTAATATAATATTCTCATTTATTTATTTGTAATGATATCATCATAATCAAATTTCATTCAATAAAAAAATAATAATTTTTTATGAGTTAAGTTAATTTTTTTAATTATTTATAAAATATGAAAAAATGATTGAATATATTAAATTTAATAAATATAATAAGTAAATTTATTAATTTAATATATATATTATAAAAATTTAATATTATATATATGTATATATAAACATATTTGGTTAGGGGGTGGCGATGAATCCCATATACCTCCTAAATCCGCCCTTGCATATAATTAATTCTTATTAATGAAAAAGTTTTTTTTTTTGAAAAAAAATTAATAATCTCTATCATATTTTTTAAAATTTTTATTTTTTTATTAAAAATATTTTAATTATTTTATTATAAATTTATAATAAACTACATAAAAATTATAAACTTATAATAAATATATAATAAACTAATTATAAATTTATTGTAAACTCATCGTAAATTAATAAAAATATAATATTTTGATAAATATTTTATAAATTTTCTTATTTTGATAAATAATTTATAAATATAGTAAATTTATAATTTTTTTTAAATTTTTTTAAATTTTTATCAAAAGCCCAAAGAGAGAGAGAGAGAGAGAGAGAGTTTAATGGGTTTGGACCAATGTGAGATACCATCAAAGAAAATAGATTACAATATAACCTTTCCTAGGATTAAAAAAAAATGGAAAATACAATATAGCCAATCCACTCCACCACGCATATATATTTAAATTAAAAAAAAAAAGGAAAATTCTATATTGGTTTCACAGGGTAATGCAGAAACAACTTTGCTAAACATAGTTGCTATCGAATTCTAATAGGAATATCCGCTAATTAAAAGTTCTGGAAACCCTGCAATGTCTAATGCAATCCCAATGATACTTGTTTTCTTTGAGGCAAAGTATTGCTTTCCCAACAAAAACAAATTATTTTGTGCTTTGATGTTGAATATGAATTGAATTAGTCAGTAGCTGGATCGACTATGAAGCACTTGCGCTGGCCTGAATGTGCATACAACAAAGATACCTTTCTTCCATCCAATGCTAATCTGGGTAATGTTAATTCCTATTGTCAACTTCTAATGATTTCTTGCTCTATCAAGGCTTCAATTAGAGTTTTTCTTATTTCAAAGCATTTTAGACAAGTTCCTCTACTCAATTAAGAGAACCAGAAATAAATAAGAAGGTGAAGGAAGTAAATGAAAATGAAGATCAAGTATGTGAATAAATAAAGAGAAAATATATAGCCCAGTGGATATGATTGAAATATATGAAAACTGTACAATAACATAGCAAACTTAAATACATTTTGGTTTGCAACTCAAAACTATTCACTCAAAGTAGGATATATAAACAAAATGCTATACTTAAATCCCATTTCCACTCTGATTAATAGGATTTAAGTAGTAGCATTTGTTTGTGGAATAAGTAGAAGACATCTCAGTAGGACATGGTGGTGAATCCCATGGCAAACTTGAGGGCATACTGAAGGGGAAACCAATCGATCGTATATTCCCCCACTGATTATTATCATGAATTCCAATTGGACTCTTCCTCAAATTTGCTTCATCTTCTTCTGCACAAATATTACCTTGTGTATCTTGTGATAAACTTATTGAAAATCCACTGAACTGCTGTTGTTGAGACCCATCAAAATCTATAGTTTCAGAAGCTTTACTAACATCACCAATTAAGGCAGGGTTCAATAGCATAGGAGGAGGAGTAACATCAACTGTACATTTTGTGTGACCTGAAATTTCAAGTGGTGAAAACATGAAGTTGCTAGGAATTTCTCCATTTGTAAAAGGAAATATAGGCGGCTTGTCAACTGTAGTAGGAGTTATAGGTTTATAAGAGGGTAAATCTAAAGCACAGAAGCTCGCAGAAGACCCTTGCTGTAAATCATTATTAGAACGAATATGGAAAACTGATGCAATTTCAGTAGTACAAGAAATGTTCTCTGAACTGAACTGTGTGCAGTGTGCTCCTTGGTTGAGTATGTCAGATGCTGTAGAAGTGTCTTGTAATTGGGAAATCCAAGAATGAGTGAGAGCTCTTTGTGCTATGGAGTTAGTTTTCTTGAATATCCTACAAATAGCCCATGCATCCTGCAAAACAATACGAATTCATGAGCCTTATTTGCAAATATAGTGAACAATAGTTTGAGAGAATGAGGCCTAAGAGTGAAGAATCAATAATACATTTGGAGGTAGACTTTTGTCTAGGAGCTTCTTTGGTGGTGATGGGTCTGCAATAGAAGGTAGTCGAAACTCGTGCATCATCCAATCAGTTTTAATCCCTTTAGCAGCTCTACCTCTGTAGAAGACCAAGGACTTTTTCAAACCTATGCACTTTGTTCCATCAGAGGAGTAAATAGGACGGTCTGTTCCAGTCGCTTTCCAAAATCCAGCTCCGGTGACTCGATTAGGCCTTGCACTGTTTCTGTATTTTCTGTCTCTTGGACAGTAGAAATACCATTCTTTTTCCCCTGTAGTTGCTAGCTCTGCTTGCAGAAAATGAAGAAAATCAGAAATTTGCTAAGACTTTAGCTAAACATCAACAGAAAATAAACTAAGCTGAACTAAACTAAAACTCTTATCTTACTTGGAAGATCCCAGGGATCATATTTATAGATATCCGCTTGCTTAATCAACTCAATAGGTAACGACCTTTGCTGTATCTTTCCCTTGAGGTAAAAACCAACAAGTTCTTCATCAGTTGGATGAAATCGAAATCCAGGCAACATAACATCATCAATCTTATCAATATCAGTATTCTTCTCTTCCATGATCCTCTTCAAATCTCTCTAATAATACCCTTTTGACGTCTTAATCTAGAGAGTGTTAAAGAGGGAGAAGTTTTACACAAAATCTATATGAATTGAACTTAGAAGAAGCTGCTAGGGAAACTAAAAACACCCATTAAAGATAATCTTGAAAACAAAGATCTTGAACAGATAATTAGTCCACAGTACAGTTGAGTTAATGCAGACTCAAATATATGCTTCCTGAAAAGGAGTCTGCCTCCGAAGCTTAGGCCTCCAATTCAGGGGAATTGTAATGGAATATGTGTGTTATGAGAAAATCAAGATTTCTTGGTGAGAAACTTGAGCTAAACTAAGCTAAGCAATAAGCAGTCTTTTAAAGAACTGCTTACCGCTAGCAAGGAGAATAATAGCTAGTTTTCAATGGAGCTCTCTTTACTTGCTTTATTGAACCTTATATGGAGATGTATTTAAAATTTTTAAAATCCAATTTAAGGATCTCAAAGGACTACAAAATTAGCAGTATTTTGGGATTTATTGAATTGTTTTCACACTTTTTTTAAGCTTATTTTCTTATGGAAACTTCTTGCTTTTATGTTCAAACAAATCAAAGACAAGATGACAAGCTAATTTTCCAATGTCATTCTAAATATTTTTAAATTATTTCATTTATGTAATAATAGTAATAATAATCTTTGCTTGAATTATTTTTTACTGAACAAAAATACTACGTGGATTAAATTAATACGGATCAAAAATATTTTTATATTAATTATATAAATATAATATTAAAATAATTATTTTTCTAATATAATTAATATATATAATATTTTTAATTCAAATTAATTTAATATATTTAGTACATTTAATACATTTAGCGTTGCTAAAATACTTATTTACGGGGAAGGTGGCCATTGCAAGACCAAATTCGAATAACACAAAAAAGGTTAAATTAAATTTATATTCAACCAATGAGATTCTTTTGCTAATCCTTCTTTTGATTATCTATTTCTATTTTCCTTTGACCCAAAAATACCCTTTCTATTCCATGCTTTTTTCAGCTTCTATTCTATTCTTTTTGATAAATGTAAACACGTGACCTCTCACACTCCCTATTTTTGGATTTTATAGAGATTCTTTATATAAGATTTGATTAATTACTATAATAATTTTCATCAACTAAAACAAGGCCAGCTTTACCCGGATTGTTCTAATTTTTTATTATAAATATTGAGTTATTTAATTGTATTAAAATTTGATAATAAAAATTTGATAATTTTTATAATTTTATCCAACTCAACTCCAAACAGATAAATTATATTAAAAAAAAGAAGAAGTTAGCTTTGCTTAATTATAACATCAAAAAATAGTTAATTATTAACCAATTTAAATATTTATTTTCAATAGAAAAGGGAAGTTTTTATTTTCAAATCAAATGATTAATAGTGAAAATTAAATTAGAAAAACCTTAACACAATGAAGAAAATAGTTAGAATCGGAGCAGCAGTAGAAGATGGCTAGCAAAGCAAGGTGCGGTAAGTGTTGAGAATAGAAGAAATGTAAAGTGAGACTGTTCACCAGACTGTAAGAAACAAGCAGCTCAACTACTTTAAATGGTTATATGCTGCTTTGACTTGCTGATATTATTTTTCATCGTAGAATATATTGTTAGAATTAATTTTAAATTGTTAAAATTAATTCTCTAATTAATTATAAGTGTGGGCTAAATATATTTAAATATTAAATATGTATTGCAGTCAAATTAAAATAGTCAAATTAAAGTTATGATCAAATAAGGATTGTTGACTATTGAGGTGTCCTACTCGTAATAGGATTATAAGTGTAGAGACCGATAAAAATTTCTGTTTTGTTGAAGGACCAAAATAGAAATCATCATCATCAGTTATAAATAAGGGGTCGTGGTCTCCAGGAAACATAACAATTTTGAGAAAACATTACGTTCCTTCAGTAGTGCTTCCGCTAAACTTAAAGTGTGTATCTCCTGGAAGGCGACAAACTCCAAAATCGTCTTCAGCTTCAACATACGATGATGTCAGGTATGCAATTTACCCCTTTGCAATTTAATTTGAATAATCTAGTGATCTATGCATGTTTTAGGTTTTAGGGAAATCAGATTTTCTCCCCCTTTCAATTGGTATCAGAGCCCTATGCTAGGTTGTTAGATTTTTCGATTAAATTGCAGTATTGATTATTGTATTGATTCTAGAAAATTAATTTGGTGGTTGTAATTTTATAGAATTAATTTGGAATCGAATTTAGTAAATTGGTAATCAATTTTGGTTTGATTTGTTTTTTGGTTAATTAATCAGTTTAATTAATTTAAAATAAAAAAAATTGAAATATTTTGAAATTAATCAGACTTTGGTTTTTCTGTATTTTTTTCTGAAATCAATTTTTTTTAATTTTTTAATTTAATTTTTGAAATAATTAAAAAAAAGGAATATTTTTCTATTTTTTGGGCTTTTGAGATTCCTAGCAACATGAACAATCGATTTCTTTTCTAGCCAAGGGTATTGAGGTTTTGAACCGAGCAATTGTGAGGCATTGTGCTTCATTTTTTTTCTTTGTTAGGATGCTCAATTTTTCTTTACAATATTTTTTAAAATGTTTTGTTCAATTGAATGAAAGACGTTTTATTCCTTTGAATTAAAATTACTCTTGCTATTTGATTCGTCAAATTCGTATTTGTTTGATTGATTCAATAAAGTAACAAATTAATATATTGGATGAATTGAATTGTCTTTGTTCAGTAGGGGAAACAATTGATCCAATTTAAAACAATTGGCCCAAAAATTTTATTTTTTATTTTAATTAATTAATTAAAGATTATTTTTATTGCAATATTTGATTGAGTTTAAATTTAATTAGTATAAATATTACAATCAATTTATAATAATTTAAGAATTTTATTGAGTTTAAATTTTGGTATTTTAGTCCTGATTGTGTCTAATATTTTTAATAATAAATTAATTGAAGCAATAAGTCACCAAAGTGGCCTCTATTGTTTTAATTAATTTATTTGAGATATTAGACATGTGTATTAAAATTTGTTGCGGGTAGTATGCCGGCCCAAAGGAAGGTTGCTATCTGGCTGAGTTTTGAATACACGTGTTGCAATAAATATGTGACAATTATTTGGTTTTATCCATGTGGATAATATATCGGCCCAAAGGAAGGTTATTATCTGACGGGACTAATTGTCAATATCTTAATTGCTGCGTGAGATACTAATTACAGTTAATATTTTATGTCCAAAGATGAGAATATTAACGTTGTGCCTGGTATCTTGTTTTCATTATTTAAACTCAAAATCAAGTTTATAATTTGTGGATCGTGAGCGTACAATTTTTTATTTTTCTTTGTTTTTCTCTGAATTTAGCTAATATACTATATAAACTCCTAGTGTACCTTTTCTTTAGAGGTTAAACTTAGATTTAGAAATTCAAACATGTTGATTTATCTGGGACGCATGTATTTGGACTTAGCATTTAGGAAGGATGAACTTATTTCTCCTACTGAAGAGAACAAAGATACTCAAAGGGTTCAGTATGAGAAGTGGAGATTTTTTTATCTTGCTTGGGTCCAGTGATCATGCATCAAAGAATCCTAGAAATGTTTGAGGAGCCACTCTGCTAAAGCTATAATGCTATGAACTACCTTGCCTAACTGGAAAGCGACTATGTCAAGTGTGATGAAGTCGAAGTGGGGACATTTTCAGCAATCTAATTTTCGTTAGGTATACTGGCAATGGTAGTATTAGGGAGCATATTCTGAGCATGTCCTAAATAGCCAAGAGGTTAAAGGCTCTGGATTTGGTTTTACCAGATGACCTTTTAATCTATCTAGTTGATGGCTAATAAAGGGAAGAATGCTCGTTTGGTTGCTTCAGCAGATAAGGACAAAGGTGAAAAGAAGAATAAAACTGCTAATAGAAGGACTGTCCCAATTACACCACCCGACGTATAAAGAATGGTAGTACCTTGTTTGGTTTATTATGAGGTTAATTCAACTTTAGTATCTAGAAACACTTATTGAATGGATTACAGTGCTACTATTCATATATATGTTTCATTGTAGAGTTACTTGAACTACTGAAAACCAATTGACGGTGAAAGATACGTCTATATAGTAAATGGCAAACTGGTAGAAGTAGAGACATAAAAACATTTTAGATTGTGTTTAAGAACTGGATATTATTTGAATCTTATAGATACTTTTGTTATACTATCTTTTAGATAGAATTTGGTATCTGTTTCTTATTTGGACAAATTTATTTTTTACTTGTTCATTTAGAAACAGATAATTTACTTTATCTATAGATTCAAATATTTGATACTAGTTTCTTAAATGTTTATGATAATCTATATACGTTAAATGTCAATGCTTCTTATAATGAAACTCTGCATGTGAGTACTAGAGATATCAAAGGAAAGCTGGATATGGATAACTCAGCTGAACTTTGACACAGATGTTTGGATTACACATCCAAATCTAGAATAGAACATCTTGTGTCAAATGATATCCTAGATACATTTGATTACACAGATTTGGATTTCTATGTTAAGAATACTAAGTTAAAATAGACCAAACATAGAGATTAGGTGCTATTAAGTCTTCAGTCATCTTAGAGTTGATATATATGGATATCTGTGGTTTATTCTTTATAGCATCATGAATGACCAAAGATAATTCATATCATTCATAAGATGATTACTCACGTTAAAGGTACATATATCTCATTCATGAAAAATCTAAGTCTGTGGACGCTTTATTTTAATCTTATAAGGCTGAAGTTGAAAATCAACTCGGAAAGAAGATTAAATCTATTACATCTGACTGTGGTTGTGAGTACTGTGGCAGATTTAATAGCTCAGGTGCGCAGCGTTCTGGACCAATTATTATTTTCCTACAGAAATGTGGTATAGTCCATCAGTACACAATGATTGGTATAACCAGTATGAATGGTGATGCTGAGAGACATTAAAAGACTCTTTTAGATTTGATGAGGAGTATGATTAGTTATTCATCCTTATCAGAGTCTTTTCTAAAAAAAAGCATTAAATATAGCAGTCTATCTTTCTAATTAAGTACCAATCAAAGTAGTCTAAGTACTTTCATATTTAGGGATATCCAGCTAAGGCTAGGCCTTATAGGCCTAATAAGGGTAAAATTGGACTCCAAATATATTAACTGCTACTTTATTGGTTATTCTGAGTGATCATAGGGTCTAAATTTTATATTTCTACTACCATATTAGTGTATTGAGATGTGTATTGTGACATTCTTTAGGATGTTGAGCTTGAGGGGGGAAATAAGGTTATAAACATTGTCTTTGAGGAGAGATCAAGTTAGGAAATTTTGATTCTCATCATTGTTTTCTGGAGTGGTAGTGTCACTCTTATTCTAGAAGCAATTCTAGATCCAATATAAGACAATGTTAAAGAACTTCCCATCAGTTTGAAGATCCGTTCTTCATTAGGATCAAGCTCATCAACCTTAAGAATTTGAGCCAGAACATGTGCCTTTAAATAGGTCCATTAGAGAGAAGAGAAGTGCTATTCTAGATGTTTATGTAGTATTTCTATAGGATTCTAACTCTCATAAGTGGATTGAGGCAATGAGTGAAGAGTTTAAGTTTATGCAAGACAATAAAGTTTGGAATCTTATCCCATTACCTGAAGGAAAGATACCTATTGGTTTTAAATGAATATTTAAGACCAAAAGGAATTCTAAAGGTAATATGGAGAGATATAAAGCATGTCTTGCAGTTAAAGGCTTTACTCAGAAGGAATGGATTGACTATAAAGAGATCTTCTCTTTGGTTTTATTGAAGGACTCTTTTAGGACAATCATGGCTCTCGTTGCACAATTGTTCTTGAGTTTCATCAAATGGATATTGAGATTGTGTTTATCTATGGAGACATTGATAAAACAATCTATTTGGTGCAGTCAGATTGCTTTGAATAAGGAAACTCAAAGCTACTGATATGCAAATTAAGAAAATCCATTTATAGGCTCAAGCAAGCATCTCGTTTGTGGTACTTTAGTTCCATCAAGTAGTTGTCTCATTTGGTATTGAGACAAATGCTATTGAGGACTGTGTATATCACTGTGTGTTTCACTAATTCAGTGGGAGTAGGTTTATTTTCCTGGTTTTATGTGTGGATAGCATAATTTTTGTTACCAGCTGTAAGGTCTTGTTGCATGAAAGGTTTAGATAAAGTTTCTTTTGTATTAGGGATCCAGATACTTCGAGATCATTCTCGATATATTCTTGGATTATTACAAAAGAGCTACATTTAGAATATGCTCAAGAGGTTTGGTATGCAAGAATATAAACCAATTTATACCCATGATCATCATAGGTGATAAGTTTAGTCTCATACAGTATTTTAAGGATGAACTTGAGGTTCAGTAGATGTAGCAGTTTCCTATGCATCGGCAGTTGGGATTCTGGTGTATACTTATATTTATACTTATCTGAATATTGTGTTTATAATTGGCATGTTAGGTTGATATCTTAGTGATCCAAAAATGGATCATTGGAAGGCAGCCAATAAGGTTTTAAGAAATATTCAGAGAATAAAGGAACGTATGCTCACATACAGAAAGTCAGATTAGTATGAGATCATTTGGTATACTGATTCTGACTTTATCGAATGTCTTGAGTAGCAAAAGATCCACATTAGACTACATTCCATGGTTTTGGAATTTGTAGTATGCTATGAGACATTTGATCATGAATTTTTTTTTTACTTTGCTGAATGTCACAGGGCTGCACATTATGGCTAGCATTGAAAATGCTAATAAAGTTTTAAGTGTGACATTAATTCAGCAGTTTGATTCTCCAATGACAGTAGGAGCTATTTGGTATTTAGTTTCTGGCTGTAAATGGAGAAAATACAGAGTGGACAGATATCCATAGAGCATGTTAGAACGAACTTCATAATTATAGATCCTCTTACTAAGGCATTGATACCGAAAGTCTTTCATGAGCACACTACTCATGTAGGTGTCATATTGTTTGAGGATGTTTAGTTTCAGTGAGAGTTTTGTTCATTATGTTTTGAATGCTCTATTTGGTTTTGGATATGTTAATTCAGTTTCTGCAGAAAATGAAGTATTCACTTTTGTTTATTACACTCTGTGTTATTTTTGTGGTTGATCTCAATTAAGTGTGACCAGTTGGAAACATGCATGATTAGATCATATTACATGTAGTTTCCATGCTATACTCCTATTATTGATCTATGTCATTTGAGAGTATTGGTAATGTGATTGATGGTGATTTGAGTCACGATGAATGTGGCGACTGGCCCTTCAGTCCTTTATCGATATAATCAATGGACGAGATTGTTTGAGGCACCTTCAGTATGACTGCTTTTATGAGCTCATTAAGGTATATACATTTATATTTAATATATGTTAGCCCAAGTGGGAGATTGTTAGAATTAATTTTAAATTGTTAAAATTAATCCTCTAATTAATTATAAGTGTGGGCTAAATATATTTAAATATTAAATATGTATTGCAGTCAAATTAAAATAGTCAAATTAAAGTTATGATCAAATAAGGATTGTTGACTATTGAGGTGTCCTACTCGTAATAGGATTATAAGTGTAGAGACCGATAAGAATTTCTGTTTTGTTGAAAGACCAAAATAGAAATCATTATCATCAGTTATAAATAAGGGGTCGTGGTCTCTAGGGGAACATAACAATTTTGAGAGAACATTACGTTCCTTTAGTAGTGCTTCCGCTAAACTTAAAGTGTGTATCTCCTGGAAGGCGACAAACTCTAAAATCGTCTTCAGCTTCAACATACGATGATGTCAGGTATGCAATTTACCCCTTTGCAATTTAATTTGAATAATCTAGTGATCTATGCATGTTTTAGGTTTTAGGGAAATCAGATTTTCTCCCCCTTTCATATATATATATATATATATATAACCGTTTACAGGGGATAAAATAACTTTAAAAGAATTAATAAAAACAATAAAATAATTAAGCATAAATAACAAAGATATAAACAGATAACAATAAATAAGAAACAGAAATAAGAAACAGAATGTAAAAGACTATGTTAAAAACATACATAAATATATTAAGAATGATGAATTAAGGATATCGATTACATTCAGTATCACAGAACCGTTTCCGGCCTCAAGTGTTAAAGACTCCTTAATTATGCAATAATGCAACAAAATATAAACAGAATATAAATAACATATAAATAAAATATAATCTTTTAAAAGGTACGGCGGCGTTGTTTCATACCCGGTACAGAGGAGGACTTCAGACAAGTGCAAGTCTGACGTTGCTCCAATTTATATTTGGGTTTCCAGCCTTATATACCATTTTAAAGATTAAGTTAATTTTGTATCTTAAGTCTAGAATATTTTAATCAATACACACTCTTATGTCTATATCTTTTAGTATTCCTAATTATATTATGTCTGGTATAAGTATACGGATCCCGTATAAATATACAGCGCTGAATAGAGAGAGAAGAAAGACATAAAAGGATAGAATTAGAGGTCCTTTTCAGTCTGTAAGTAGTGCAATAATAATTTCTGATGTTTTAGTTCCAGATCAAGCTCAACTTGCTCGTTTTTTGCTTGCAAGAACTAGAACAGAGCATACTTAATATGAGAATGAGAGAGATATAATAAAATTTAAATTTATTTAAATAAATGAAAACAGAATACAATACAGATTATAAATAATCTTTAAAACAAAATACAAATTATAAATTATAAATTATAATTTATAACTACCTTATATATAAGGAGATCAATAGGTGTGGAGTACAGAAATGGAAGAATAGTGAAGGTAGAAGAAGAAGAGGTAAGCTAAAACTAAGGCTTAAGGTTCTCTGAAGTCTTCTGTGTTGGGAGAGAAGTGTTTCGGATCCCTTTACCTTCAGAATGAGCTTCACTATATAGACAGAGGCTTTAAAATTCCACTGTTCTTGTCACATGCTTTTGGCACTGTAAGTGAATAGTAACTTGTCGTTACTATTTGCTTTTACTGTACCTTCACGCGTCTGGAACTGTGGATGAATAGTACCTTGTCTGGTACTGTTGACTTTACTGTGGGGAACTGTGGATGAACAGTTCTTCTGACTTTACTGTTGGATTCCCTCTGGTGAATACTGCTGATGAACAGCATCTTGTCAGTGGGTACCGCCTTTATTGACTTTAACAATTCTGAGTGGAGAAATGAGGTTTCTCTTGCCTTTAATCAGACGAACCAGATGAACTCGGATCAGATTCATCTTCTGATTCAACTGTCTTTTTATTTTTCTTTTCTTTTTTCTTTTCTTTATTTTTTCTTTTTTCTTTTTCTTTTTTCTTTTCTTTATTCTTCTTTTCTTTTCTTTTGTCTTTTTTCTCTTTTTCTTTTTCTTTTTTCTCTTTTTCTTTCTCTCTATTCTTTTTCTTTTTACCTTTACTTTTCACTCTGATGGGGGACAATATACCATAGCAATCATCTTCATTACTGGGACAGTAATCCGAGTCAGATGTCTCGGTGGAGGATGATGTCATGGATGATGTAGAAGAATCCGAGGAAGAGGAAAGAGATTTCTTCCTTCTGGATTGAGCTTTAGAGACTTTATAATGGGCTTTAGTTGAAGATCCAGCAGAGCAGGTTCTACTGGGCTTAACGGGCTCAGATGTTGAGGGAAGAGACCCAACCATCTGTTCCATTAAGACTTTATATTCTTCTGCAGTCTTTGCAGCTGCAAGAAGGGCAATATTCTGGGCTCTTTGGGCACCAAAGGAGACCTATAGTCTTGGGTCAAGACCATCATGGTTTCTCTTAAGGAGCCATGCTTTAACTGTTTCAATAGTGGTAGAGTTGCGAAAGGCAGACCACCACTTGACTTTAGATTTCCTCAATATAACAGGGATACTGGTACCTGACTGAAAAGAATAGTCAAAATACCACTGATATACCCAAGGTATATTGAACTTTAAACAGAAAAGGAGTAGAGGAGGGAAATTCCTCTCATATGGTGAAGGGTTTAGGTTGGCTTTAAAATACTGGTAAGCTAATAGTACATCCTGTGGAAGAGTTCTTTCATCATTTCCACAATAATGCCACCAATCAACAAACCAGGATGGAAGGTTATTGGTCTTTATGTTGTTCTCACAATAAATAAGCCAGGAATGTGTTTTACTAGGGTTCTGAAAAAACAAAGCTTTGGTCCAGGCTTCAATATAATCCCAATAGTTATAAGAAGAACAACAGGATAAGGAAGGAAGGGTTTTAAACTGCACAGGGATGTGCAAAGGTCTTCCCCATTCAGAAGGATGGAGAATTTTCTTTATTTTGAAGGAAGAATAGGCAATAACTGCCTTATCTTGCTGATTATAGTTGTGTTTTAAAAACAAAGAACCTGAATCCACCAGAATATGTAGATAATATTCTTGGGGTTTTGAAGATTCTTTTGGTTTAAAAAACCATCCTTTAGGGTAAACAGATTCAATAATAGACCATGGGTTCTGCTGAGCAGTCCCAAAATCAGGAATTAATTCTGTAAACCAAAAATTTTTATTATACCAAAATGATTTATACTTTAAAGGGAAATTTGCAGAAACAATTTGAGTTGAAGGTTTTGAAATATCCAACTCAGTTTTAGCAATATTCTGAGATAGGGTTTTTTGAGAAGAAGATTCTCCTATCTCAATTTGGTTTTTTAAATAAGGGATCAAGGAATCTTTACCTGGAACCCCTGGAGGAGGTTCGTGTCCCATCTTTAATAGAGCTTTAATTACCTCAGGAGATTGGGCCAGCTGGGAGACCCATTTCTCAATGTTGGCTTTATCCTCTTCTTGGACAGCATCAGCCCAAGTCTTTATTGGTTTATGGTTTAATATACTATCTGAATGATCAGATAAAGCTTTAGGAGAGTCATCTTTAAGGGTTTCTTTATTGGCATTCTTTTTCTTTCTCCCCATGATTCCTGAGAAGGAATTCACGAGTAAGGAAATCAGGTAAACTGTTATTTTCTCCTTTAATAAATTCAATATCAAAATCAAAAATACTTAAAATAGCTTGCCATCTAGCAAAAATTTGTTTTGAGGCAAGGTTTTTAACATCTTTTTGTAAAACATCTTTAGCACTTTTACAATCAATTCTTAATAAAAACTTTTGATTCAATAAATCAGATTGAAATTTTGAAATGCATAAAACAATGCTCAAAATCTCTTTCTTTATAGTTGAATAATTTAATTGGGTTGGACTCCAATGTCCTGAATAGAATTGGACTATGGCTTCTCTACCCTCTTTAACCTGTTTTAAAATCCCACCAAAACCTATATCTGATGCATCAGTCTCAACTATTTTGGAGGCTAAGGGATCAGCTATATGCAGGCAAGGAATAGTTTTAACTAGGGTTTTAACCTGTCTAACTATGCCAGAGTGGACCTCAGTCCATGGGCCTGGGTTTTTCTTTAACCTATCATGCAAAGGTTTAATAGTTCTATTTAGGTTGGGAAAGAATTCTATGACGTAATTCAAACAACCTAAAAATCTTTGTAACTGGGCTTTATTAACTATTTGGTCAGGAAACTTATCTCCAAAAGCTAAGTTCCTTTCTATAGGTTCTATAATTCCCTGTTCTATATAGTGTCCTAAGAACCTAATCTTAGTCTGAAACAGAGACATCTTCGTTTTACTTAATACTAAACCATTATGTTTTATTACCATAAAAAATGTTTTTAAATGTTTAAAATGTTCTTCTATAGTTGTTGAATATATTAAAACATCATCAATATAAACAATGCAAAATTTAGTGTAAGGGTTAAAAATATCATTCATCACTCTCTGAAACTCAGAGGGTGCATTCTTTAAACCAAAAGGCATAACATTCCATTCATACTGTCCAAATGGAACAGTGAATGCAGTCTTATACCTATCTTTAGGGTTAATCTGAATTTGCCAAAAACCAGATTTCATATCAAATTTACTAAAAATATTTGCTTTATATAATCTTCCTAATAAATCTTTTTTATTTGGAATAGGGTACCTAATCCATTTTAAAGCTTTATTCAAAGGTTTATAATTTATTACTAATCTAGGTGCACCTCTTTCTATTTCAGAGGCCTTGTTTACATAGAATGCAGCACAAGACCAAGGGCTTCTAGATTTAGTTATTAATCCTTTATTTTCTAAATCATTTATTTCATTTTTACAAAATTCAATTAAATCAGGCGCCATCTGAATGGGCCTAGCTTTAGTTGTGATAGACTTTTCATCAAAGCCTATTTCATAAGGTAAATCAACCATGTGTTGCTTTCTGTTCCAAAATGCATTTGGAATATCAGCACACAAATCTTTTTCTATTTGAGATTTTAATTTATCAATTTTATCTTGCGTAAATTTATTATTTAACTGTCCATTTATTTTTTGTAAATGATAATTATTTTTTAAATTACAAAGTTGTTCAGACTTTGCTTTTATAAGAGCATTTATTTGTAATTCATTTATTGAATGTGTCTTTAAAAGATTTAAATTCCTCTTTTTAGGTTTTTCTAAAAATGGAAAAATTATTTTTTGTTTTCTAACTTTAAAACTTATACTATCCTCATTTACTGAATAAGGTGTTATCAAATTCATAAATGGTGTTCCTAAGATTACCATATGATGAATGTTGGTTAAAATAAATATATTTTTTATTTCTAAGTTTTTATCTATAATTGATGCTTCTGCTTTACCAAGTATATTTAGTTTAGATTTATTTGCTGCTGATAAACTTTCATTAGTTTGTTGCCAAAATCTTTTTGGTACTAAACTAGGTTTTATGCAATTTAAATCAGCTCCTGTATCAAACAATGCTATAGTTTCTATATTATAATTATCTGAGAATTTTAATTTTATTTTTATTAAATATTTTCTGGATGTTATTTCATGCAACATAAAAATTAAATTATCAGGGATCTTATCTTTACTAATTAAACTAATTTCATTATCAGTTTCTTTATCATTTATTTGTTCAATATCTTCATCAGCTTCTTCATCAGAAGAAGAAGTTGAGTTCATTAAAGATTTTATTATTTGTGAGTCTTGTTCTTGTTTATTTTTTTAATTTTTTTAATTCTAATTTAATTTCTTTAATTTCTTTTTGTAAATCATTTATAGTTGGTTTATTTTTTACTGTTTTATTCTTGTTTAATATTGCAGTTAAATCATATGTTTGTTTACTAGTACTAGGTAACATTGAATTTTTAGGTTTATCATTTTCTAATATCTTATTTAACATTTTTTCTTGAATTTTAGGATCACTTATAAATTTTATTGCTTCTAATATAGATTCTTGTTCTTTAGTTAATACATTTAATGATTTACTACTATATTCAGAACTTGATTCTGATCCTATATCATCTATTTGATTTAGTTCCTCAGAATCTGAATATTCTTCAGAATCTGAATAATCTAAATATAGTTCGTGAATTTTATTTATTATAGATTCTTCTAAATTTAATTCTTGTAATTTTTTATCAAATTTACAAAATCTTGATGTGTGACCTTTTCTTCCACATTTATAACATGTTAAATCTTTATATGATGTAAATTTTTTATCTTTTTGTTTATAAGGTTTTCTACTAGGTTTTCTATATTTATAAGGTTTATAAGGTTTTTGTTTTTTATAATAATCATCTTTATCAAGCTTTTTCTTATAACTCTTTTTGTGATATTTTTTATAAGGTTTTTTATATTTTCTTGTAGTAGAACACTGTCCATTACAATCTTTATGTTTCTGTGTTATACTATAATCAAATTGTTTACAGAAAGAACCTAATTCTTGTTTGGTTTTTCTCATTTCATATTTTAACGATTTTTGAAGTTTTATATCTTGACAAAGCTTTAATCCTTCTTTTTGAACTATACTAAACAGTTGTCCATAGGTCAATAGGTCATAAGGAATAGGGTTTCCAAATTCCTGTTTTATATGGTTCCTAACCTTTTCTCCTAAGAAGAAGGGTAATCCTGCTAATAATTTTTCTTTCCAGAAAGCCTGGTTAGAATCTTCTCTAAGCATTATCCTAGTAAGAAAAGTTGTTTTATAAAACTGAAAATCACTAAGTTTCTTACATCTAAGGTTACTTAGTAATTCTGCATTTTTATCCTTTAAATGAGTAGGATCACCTATAAAATGGAGTGATATTGTCAAGATTAACATTGCAACTGCATCTTGAATAGTATCACCAGTCTCATCTAAAATAGGTATTCCATCCTCATATGTTTTTACAGCATTTAAAATTTCTAAATGTTGTTCATCAGTGAGATAATTATCCCACCAACCTTTAAGTTGTCCTGTGAAGCCAGCTATAAGGAGTTCAGCTATAGTTCTATCTGAAGTTCCTGTTTGGGTTCTATAGGCATTGGCAGCCATTGTCATCTGTTGAAGAAGACTCAGAATATTGTATTCTGATAGGCTATCAATATTTCACTCATAAACAGAAGAGGCATTATATTTATATTGTGATAAGACATTTGGTCTATCTGCTATACCTAAGTCTGGGGCAGACATTCTAGGTACTATAGACTGATTATAAGTTATACGATTTATCTGTGGCTCTAGGGCTTTACTAAAGGTTTCAATATCTTCAGATTCAGGTTGAGAATCCTCAGCTGATTCTGATTCCTGTTTTTGGGTGACTATACTTATAGTTTTAGAAGCTTTAGATTGCGGTGTTTCTTGAACTACCTGTTTTGACCCAGAAGATGAATCAATTTTACTTAATTGTTCCTTAATGGCTTTTACAAAATCAGAATCTTTAGATTTTACTTCTTTTTGTCCTGTTTTAGAAACTTTGAATGGTTTAAAAACATGAGTTTTTAGTTTTTTATCTTTTACTTCTTTTTCAATTTTTACTATCTTACTTTCTTTAATAGTATCTTCTATTCTGTTTAATTGTTGTCCTATACTTAATAGATGTGCATTGCTGAAATTATTCTGTTCTAATATTTTCCTATTTGGGTCATCTTCAGAAACTATTTTAAATGGTGCTATATTTATTTCTTTATCTCCATGTAAAAATACACTTGATGCTTTAGGTGGATGTTCACTTTGTATGATTTTATCTTTTACCTTCCATTCTGTATTTTTATTTCTAATGGTTACTGGATTTATTAATTTTTCTGCTTTAAGTTTTCCTCTATAAATTCTTTTAAACCAATCAAAGAATTTCATATTAACTTCATAATGTTTTATAAAGTCAATATATTCTTCTTTAACTGATTCAAAATCTTTTACCTTTTTTATTACATTTTCTAATTTATCTTTATTTTTAATTGCTGTTAATTCTTTATTTAATTTATCATAATTAAAAACAAATTCTTTATTAATTATATTTAATTCTCTATCTATGCTTTCTACATTTCCTGTCATGAAGGAAGCTGTAGGTGACATAGGTGGAGAAGGTGAGTGTTCTATATTCTGAGATTGATTATAATTAGGATTTGATTTCAAAGGGTTCATTGTTCCTGTTGGATTATAATATAAGTGTGGAACTGTTGTACTATAATCTACACTTTTTAATTTATTACTAGATTCAGGTATATCTGATGTAGAATACCTAGGCTTTACTACTGTTTGTAAAACAGGTTTAGGTTCATTTTCTTTATATGAAGCATATATTACAGAAGGTAACTGTGAGGCTCTACCTATGTCTACTGTTGAAATAGATGAGGAAGAGTCTGAATACCTACTGCTTACACTATGTCTACTGAATTTTAATTTAACTTTACCGTCTTCATACTGTTCAATTTTACTGAGTTCTATATTGGGCTTAACTGTAGTTTTTGGTTCTGGGAGAGGAACAGCATCCTCTAAGACCCATTCATCAGGGAGACTAATATCCTTCCACTGAATAGTTCTAGGAATTACTGTGTTAGCTTTAAGTCTGTTTGTAAAAATTTTGTTTCTCCTAGTTTAGGTTGCATTATATATTTTGTAGCAAAAGCAGACATCATAGCTTTATAATTTATTTTATACATTAATGCTACAGGAATAGATCCTTCAAGCATTTTATAATTATGTGTTTTAATTTCTAAAACTACACTTTTTAATATATTTGGATCATTTAATGAAATTGTTATATCTGGGAAGCAGTCAAATGAAATTGGACCACTACTCATACTGGTTTCTATAGTTCCTAAAAGTGAGTCATTAAAATTTACAAACCTAGCATCTCTGACCACAGCCAGTATACTAGTATTTAATCATTCTCTAGTTAAAGGTTTTATACCTATTTGTACTAATCCAATATGTATATACTTGTATTTTTTAGCTTTATGATGTTTTATAGATTCTGCAGAAAGTAAAGTTATCTTTTCAAAAGGTTTACTTAACTGTACATCTCTTTCTTCAGCTTTAATTATATAATTGTTTTTAAATATATTTAATTTTGGTATTTTATAAATCTGTTCTTTATCTATCTTTGGTATTACCCAATTATCAATTGCTTTATTAAAATCTTCCAAAATTACTTCATTTCTGTTAACTATCCTTTTAACTTCTGATGACTCAGAACTATCCGATTTAGTTGTACTAGCAGATTTACACAGAAAAGGTTTCATTTTTAAATATTTGAAAAATAGATTTTTAAAGTTTATTAATGTTGGTTTTGGTAGCGACCACTGACTTACTGCCCTAAACGCCTATCCATCGGCTGACACGGGTCTTACTGCATATCTAATACCTAGACAACACTAAGTCCACTTCTAGATCTATAAGACAAAGATTTAAATATGGAAACAGTTCTATATCTATCTACTACCACCCCTAAAAGAAGATGGCTCTGATACCAACAAAATCTATAAATGTAGCTATCTGAAAAACCAGTTTATGATAATTACAAAGAATAAGAAACAAGCTTCTTTTAAATTTGTCCTATATACTGTAATGATTATCACGTTGTTGGATGTTATTAGATGGGTTCAATGGCTTGGATAAAATTTCCTATTAAATCTAAAATTTTATCTAATTTAATTAAGATAAAAAGTGATAAATATATAAATGTCGGATTATATCTATGTAATATTAATTTAAAATTCAATCAAGTAGAAACGCATTTTATTTTAATTCACTTGCAAGTAATTTTATAAATCACATACTTTACAAAAAAAAAAATTATTACGTCTATCACATGATTAAAAAATCCTACTAAAAATTATGTTAGTATCAAAATCCATTATGCAATTAGTGTCAGGAAAAGCTTTTATGCAAAAAATATTAATAGATTTAATGGATAAGTTTAAAAGAATTATATTTCATTGTATTACTATTATTTTGAATGATATATCAATTACGTTTTTTTTAATCAATTTCTAAAAGTTTTCTTAAATTAATACTGCACTCTTAATTTTATTTGAACCCTTTTTAATATCGAGAGAAATGAAAAATGATGACGGTCAAGATTATCAATAGAAAATTAGAACTAGAATTAATATTACATTGAAAAACTAGTCCATAGAATTAATCTATTGTAATATTTGTAGTGGTTGCCATTGAAACCAGCAGAAAATGCACTGGTCAATAACATTGAAATATGCAATTATTCTTCAAAAAAATTTCTATTATTAATTTGCTAGACCCCAGATTTCTTCAAATTGCTTGATTTTAAAGTTTCCATGATTTTGATTTTGATTTTGATTTTGAACACTATTTCACACTGAATGAAATAGACTTGCAAATTTCTAAATCAAACCATTAAATTTTGATTTAGATAGTTGGTTTGATTTGGATTTATTATAAATTAAATTAGTAATAGTAAAATTTCTTCAATGAACATTGAAGAGATTAATAAAATTATAAAATATTTTTTTATAGATGAAAACTTTAAATTATGTAATATTGATAAAATTGGCAAAAAAGAATAAGTTCTAATCTAAAATAATAGAAAAGGGTATAATTTAATGTTATAATCTATGAGCTAGAAGAGTAGGCTTAATTTCATAAATATTCCCTGAACTTATATTATTATAACGTTATAATCTTTAAACTTTAAATTATTCCAATAAAATTTTTAAATTTATTTTTTTTTCATTAAAGTCTCTAAAGTTATTTTCTAATAAGGAATTGTATATATGGACTCCATGTAGCATCCACACGGAGTTTATATATTTAATTTAAAATAAATAATTACATATCATTTTTTCATAAAGTTCATAGATTATAGTGAAATTAAATTTTGGTAAAAATAAAATTATAAAATTAAGTCTTTAATATAAATTTATAGAATTTTTAAATATTTATAAATTAATTTAAATATAACAAATATTTTAATAAAATTTTAATGTAATTCCAAGAAATAAGTAAAAATAAATATATTAAATAAACTGATAAAAAATATAAAAAATAGATATATTAATATTATTTAATATATTATTAAATAATTTAACTCATATTAATAAATAATAATAGAAGAATTAAATCCATTATTTAACTATTTAACTAAATTTAGTTGAATATTTAAAGATTTATTTAAATATTTGACTATTAATTAAAAATTAAATTATTGAATTAAATTATTAGGACAATTGACTACGGAAGAGCAATGTTAGGATCGCACTGTGATATATATATATATATATATATTGGAGCATAGAAAGAAGAATTTAACTTGTTTATCATATATAAACTTAGTATTTGAATTTTAAATATTGAGTAATTTTTTTATCTATTTGGAAGGATTGAACCACTATAAACTTTTTATGTTTGTTCTTCTTTACTTTACTCTTCTCCTACTCTGTTTTCTTTTAATTTTAATTTACTATCACTTCTTTAAATTAATCAATTCATCTCCCTCCCTCTCTTGGTTGCCATCTTAGGTCAATATAATTAAATAATGAATTTAATTCTTCTATTGTTATTTATTAATATAACTTAAATTATTTCATATTATATTAAATAATATTAATATATCTAATTTTTATATTTTTTTTACTAGTTTATTTAATATTTTTATTTTTACTTATTTCTTGGAATTACTTTGAAATTATATTAAAATATTTGTTATATTTAAATTAATAAATATCTAAAAATTCTATAAAATTATATTAAAGACTTAATTTCATAATTTTATTTTTACTAAAGTTTAATTTCACAATAATCTCTAAACTTTATAGAAAAAATGACATATAATTATTTATTTTAAATTAAATATATAAACTCTACATTGATGTTACATGAAGTCCCATATACAATCCTTTATTAGAAAATAACTTTAGAGACTTTAATGGAAAAAAAAAATTCATGAATTATATTAGGATGATTTGAAATTTGAGAATTATAACATTATAATACCATAAGTTCTGAGACTATTTATGAAATTAAGACTAGAAGAGCATAGCAAATTAACTTGATAATCTTAGTACAATCACTAAGCCTATGATTGGTCCCTTGGAAGTGCAATGGAAAAGAAATGAAATAAAGAGGGGAAAAGAAAATAAATAAAGAGAATAGAATTTCTATTTATTTTCTTTTGTTTAGTTGTTTATTTAACATAGAAAATAAAGAAAAATTTATAAAGTTGATTTTTATAATTATATTCTCATTATTTTAAAATGATGAATGATAAATTAATAATTTCATCATTTATGTCTCTTTTATTTTTTATTTTTCTCTTTTTTTCTCTAAATTGGTGAAAAAATATTTTAATAAATTTGAAAGAAATGGGAGAAATTAATTTCTATTCTTTTTCATTATTTTCTCTCTCTTATTTTTCAAACTTTTAATTAAGAGAAATATAATTTCAATTTTCCTCTTCTCCATTAATTTCTCTCTATACAAACAAAAGCTAAAGTTTGCAAGTATTCATCCATTGAAAATTATTAGTTGAATATAAAGCAACAATAATATTAAAACTTGGTCATGAAAATTTAATAGCAAAATAATAATACACAATACACAATATATTTAATTGAACTGAAATAAAAAACCATTATAAATTACATGAAACACATTTTTTTAATTTGTAGAAGAATATTAATGAAATATAATAGTCAATGTGCTAATTAAAAAGCTACACTATAATTTAATATTTGCAGAATAATAGCTTACCAATTATATATATTAAAATAAAGATAATATCCTAAATTTCCTTATAACTATATATATGTATCGAAGAAAACATTTTTTTTTAATTAAAGGTGGACGGTGCCACCCAGATTTTTATTAATAAGGGGACTTAAAAACCCCAATAAAAGTTCAAATACACCAATGACCAAGAGAAAGAAAACAAAATAAAAGAAAATGAACAAACATACAAAGCTAAAATCTAATGTTAGGTACTTCTTCCCTATCTAGCCTAATCAAACCAGCAACATATTTAGGAAGATCACGCATAGAGTTATAGAAGCAGGACTGACCGAGAAGGCGACCAAGCTTGGCGAGATAATGTGCCACCATGTTACTTTCTCTCATAGCATGAACAACTTGAATGGAGGATGCATGAAGCTGGGCTCTTAATTTCATAATATTCCAGGGAGCATGACTGCAACCAGGTTGAATTTGTTGAACCAGAGCCAAGGAATCAACCTCCACAACCGAGATAAGGAGTTGTTTCGAGCTGCACCAGGAAAGGCTCCAATCCAAAGCTTTAAGGCTCCAATCCAAAGCTTTAAGCTCTGCTTGGTATGGACAATTGACTTGGATTGGAAAATAGCAGGCCGCAACCATGTCGCCACGGGCATCTCGAACAATAGCACCGCCAGCAGAGACGGAGTGGGCATGAGAGACGTCTACATTAAGTTTGTAGTCCATAGCAGGTTTACTCCAGTTAATAGCAATGGGCTGCTGGCGATGCCGGCCGAAGCAAGTAGGGATAATAGAGGATAGTTCTTTAACCGGTGTAGCAAACTTTGCTCCCGAATAAGTTTGCCCCCAACTGCAGATAATCTTAGAAATTGAGTAAAATATAAAATCAACATACCTGGTATTGTGACCCCAAGTAGAATGGCAGTAGGCAATCCAGGACTCGTATAGAATAATCATAGGGATGAGCTTACAAAGCTTCCCCCGTGTTGATTTTAATTTGCCAAATCTCCACCAGTTTAGAAGCTCTTGTTTAAGATTACAGCAGCGATGAGAGTAAGGAAGCAAAATAGCTCTATAATAGTCCCATAGCCGACGGATATAGTGGCAATCAAACATTATATGATTAATGTTGGCATCATCAGAGACACAAAATGGACAGAAAGAAGTTGTGTATATGCCCAGCTTTTGCAGGTTACGAGGTAGAGGCAAAGAGTTATGTGCAATCCTCCAGTAAAAGACCGAGTATTTAACGGGAATGATACTGTCCCAAGCCATAGAGTAATTAGAAACTTGACCTTTAGGGCGAGTAAGCTCATAACCTTTCTTAAGAGAGAAGCAATCTCCACCACGAAAGTACACAGTGCCTTCGTGAATTTCAAAGATGTCTGGAAAAAGATTTTGAATCTTACATATTCTTTTCTAACCGGGAGAGTCGGAGAGAAAGTATCTGTAATAGCCTTCCCTAGAATATCTGCAAGACATATAATCCGCCCAAAGCGAAGAGCCATTAAGATAGAGCCACCAGGTTTTGATGGAAAAAGCCTTTTGGAGAGCCTCAATAGAACGCAAACCAAGGCCGCCCTCGCTCACAGGAGAGCACATTTTTCTAAAGCTTATCTAGTGATGTTTACTAGTAAAAGAATCAGGTGACCAATAAAAATTTGCCATACGCCTTTCCAAAGCATGTATAGTGGCGGAAGGTAGGGACATCGCACCCATAGTGTGAATTGGTATGGTGCTAAGAACATGTTTGATCAAAACAAGGCGACCTCCCGGAGAGAGGAATTTTTTCATCCATTCCTGAAGCTTCTGATCAACCTTTTGCAATAAGTATTGAAAGTATGAATGTCTATTAATACCCTTATATATAGGAGCACCAAGGTAATGAAACGTATTGAAGAAAACATTGTTTTCAAAATGATTATTTCTGTTATTGCTAAACGAAGAATTGTGTGTGCACTGCACATAATTATTCAAAACATAACAAATTAATGAGAAGTAATTAAATTAAATTCAGTTAAAAAATTAAATTAAATTAACAAAATTGTCCATTGCTTAAGTTTGCTAAACATGTCTGCTATATGGAAGGCAAGTAAACCTCCATTAGCAAAATCCAATATTATTTAGTTTATATTCCCCAAATATAGTTTTGTGTTTTTCTATAGTCCCTTTTGTCTTACTTCATTTCAGCTACAGTTGCTATATTGTAGACTCTACGTACGTATTAGTATATGTATATTTTCATTTTCAGTCAACGTGAGATTATAAGGAAGCTGCTATCACTATATATTTAATGTTAAATATTTTAATGATAATAATACAATATATTAATATATAAAAATATATTAAATGTGCATTTACGATTTTAATATTCTCTTATAATTATCAATTTTTTCGTTCCATTCTTAATAATAATAATAAAAAAATTAACACTCCTAATTAAACATTTATAATGTTTCTCAACCCAATGTGGAAAACCAACATCAAAGTTATAGACCCCATGAATTAGTGGCCGTCTAGTATTGATTTTTTAAATTATCTTCATAAACTACCTCAAAATCAAATTCTATTTATCACTTAATTTACTTTGCTTTAAATTCTGTGAAATCATCTAATCTATCCCTCCACCGCTTTTCACATAATTTCTTAGTTATTTTATAATTATAAATGGATAGTATGATAGGCAATAAATTATAGTGAGAGATAGAGTTATAAATGAGCTAAGCTATTCTAACTAGCTTTGGATCTCGGCTTGATAAAAGTTTTTTCATACTCGAGCTCGATCTGCTCGTTTATTAAATGAGTCAAGCTCAAGCTAAGAAATAATCGGCTTGTTAGCTTGTGAGTTGACTCATTTAAAAAACTTATGAGTTAAACTGGTAAGCTAGCTAGTTTATTATATTCGATTAAAAATATATATAATTTAATTTATATATATATTAAACTATGTATATGAATATATTAATTTTTTTTATTAATTTAATTTATATAATTTATTAATATACGATATAAGTAATCGATAAATAAATTAAATAATATAAAATATAAAATAAATTAATAATTTATAGTATAATATTATGCTAACGAAAGTTATTTTAGTATTATATATAGATGTGATGAATTATTAAATGATAGAAACTATTTTATTAGTATATATATAATTTTTACAATATATTCTACAGTGAATATAATTTTTATGCGCTTAATTTATAAATTAGTTTGACTAAATAATTTATTATATTATTTTTATTTATTTTAATAAATATTTTTAATAATATAAATTTAAAATTTTTAATTATTTTAATAATAAATACACTTACAAGCTATTTTTTTTTATCAAATATATTAAGTATTTATTAACTATTTATAAGTGATTAAAATAAATATATAACTGACTTATGAATTCATAAAAAATTTTAAAAACTCAATACGTATATTCTAATTTTTATAAGTTAGGCCAAAATTTTTTTTAGTTATACAGCTAATAAATTCGATTGTCACTTAATTAGATTTTATAATTATTAGACTCAATTATAAAACTAAACTCTTGATTCGTTATATCGGGATATAAGTATTCTATAATTATAAACTAATTAGCAAAGTGATTTTTATAAAATTGTCATCGCAAGGAGCACGCATAATCATGAGGATATTTAGTTAATGATTGATTAAGTATAATTAAACTTTCAATACATACACAATTTTAATTATATATATATTGAATATCACATTACATTATAAAAGAATAATCGATTATCAGTCTATTATTTAAAAGATATACATTTACTGCTAGATTATTGTTAAAGTAAATATTTTAATTATATTTTTAGTTTTTAAAAAATTGAATTTAAATTTATTATTCAATTAAATATATATCTTATGTCAAGATATAACTCGGTATATATACACAATTTTCATTAATATATTAACATAAAAACAAAAATAATAATAAATAATTCTTTTCATGAGATAAAGATTCAAGTCCAAACATCATGTCAACATCATTATTGCTTCAATAGAAATTCCTTATTTACACGAATTCATATTCACAATTACAAAAACTAGTTAAATGACAACTTTTAAATGCTTCATTATTGGCAACCAGTTAAATGATTCTACAATGATTTATTTGTATCTATGATAAAAATCTAGGTTAACATGAATTTCATAAATATACTTTCATTTTATTCAATTTTTATTAATTATTTTTTATTCTAATGTAACTTGCCAAATATATATATTTTATAAAATCATATAAATTAAATGAGAAAAAAATATATAATGTACGCATGAGATTTCTCACTTATAGTGCATATGATATATTATTAGAAAAATTAATTATTAAGAATGTATTCTATAAAAATATATTATTAAAATTATATTTTATTAAAAAAAATTATATTTATGTGTTTGAAAGGTGTAATAAAATATTTAAAAAAATTTATTATAAAAAATATTAATTTATTTAGTTATAATTCAATTTTATTGAAAAAGTTTAAGTAATACTTAATATACCATTTTTTTTAAAAAGACTTAAAATATTCTTACACTATCTTTTTCTTATTTATTTGGGTCATGCATAAAATTAAATAACTAAATTAGGATTTTTGATAAAAATACAATAAAATTTAAAAATAATTCTAAATTTACCATATTTATAAAATATTTATTAAAATATCAGAATTTATAAAATATTTACTAAAATACCAAATTTTTATAGTTTACATTGAGTTTATAATGAGTTTATAAATTTTATACAGTTTATAATGAGTTTATTATGAGTTTATAATAAAATAGATAAAATATCGTTGGTAAAAAAATAAAATTTTTTAAAAATATGATGGATGATGTCATTTTTTTTATTAAATTAAAAATATAATTATCTTTTGTTCTGAGATCCATTAATCTCCTTAGATAATATAACTAATTGATGGATAATTTTTAAATTTTATATAAATTATTTACAAATAATCATAATATTATTGATCAAAAAGCAATAGATAATAAGCTTTTCAAGAATTATAATACAACTAAATGCACTATTAAAATATATTTTATAATGCAAAATATTTTTACGTTTACTTATTTTATGTCTATTCAATAAAAAAATAATAAATTTATGTAAACTAATTTTTTTACAACCCAAATTGAAATAAAAATAAGAATATGTTAATAAACTTCTGTAGTTGTCTTTAAAGCAATTTTACTATAAAATCTGCTAAAAAAAGAAAAGAAAAGAAAATGAGAATATGATTCTTTAAAATGTGGAGGCCATATCGGTAAATTTATGATAACAAGATTAAACCCAGAAAGAAAGAATCGATTAACTGTTGCTAAGCTTATCTTTTTTCTTGCCTCGAATGGCTATTTTTAAACCCTTTTCCGTTAGCTAATGCCCATTTGCCTTGCTCATTTCCCCATTTTCTTTTATTTATTTATTTAAAGTCCAATTTTTATTATTATAATTATCAGTATATATATAAGTATTCAAGAAATGCAAATGTTGGCATGCAATTCTGGGTCACTCCAAAAATCTTCACTTCATGGTGATGGATTAATCATTGTCCCAAGAAACTTCTTCTTGGGTCGCCGGCAGCTCTTGTCTGCCTTCAATCATTCTCAAAATGATGCCGTTTCTTCCCAATCCATTTCCTTTTCCAGGTCATTATTACACTTTCTTCTTTCTTTTGAACTACCCTTTTAATGTATAGTTCCTTTCCTCCATTATTTTAATCATTACTTCTGATCACTGAAGTAAATTCAGTGTTTTTTGGTAATTGGGCATCTGTAAGTGATTATAGAACCAGTAGTATGCATTTGTATCTTTATCCAATGATTGTTATGTATCTTATAAGCAATTCTGTTTCAACCATTTGCGTTGCTGCTGCTGAAATTTGCTAGTTTTTTTTTTTTTGGTTTCTATTTGCATAAGATATCTTAAGAGTTCTAATGTCAGCTTTGAAAATGCTGAATTTACGTAATGTACATAACTTGGTGAGAAATGGAGCAACCGGAAGTCGTGTGATTGATCATTTTTTGGGACATATCTTTTCAAAAGCTTTATACAGAGAACAAAAGACAAATTACATGTCTGGCACAGGAAACTTGTGTTAATCTTAACTGGTCAACCTCTAATGTTGTATTGTTGTTCTAGATCTTGACATTGTTTCCCATTTTAAGAATTATATAGGGAGCGAAAAGTCTAATAAAAATATAATGCCAATCAAGATATTGGTCATATGATGAAGTTCTTCAGTGGGCACTTTGTCTAAGTTGGAAGGACTGAACTCAATCTTCACTTTTTAAAAGCATTAACATTGTTGAAATGATATTCTGGTAAACAATTGCATAGATGGACTGGTAAACTGAACTGCTTAAATAACCAAAAGGTTCATTATTAACTTTTATGATCTGCCAGTAGTTTATAATATCAACTGTTGCAAATTGTTACTTTTGGTGCTTGCAGGGCTATTACAGATGGTAACAAGTATGTATCTGAAGAAATATGCAAAAGTACTCACATGAAAACACGGCACACGTTGCTCACAAGTCTGTTCATGTATCTGTGGTGTTATCCTCCTACAAGGTATTTATCAGGTTCGCACAATTCAGCTTTATGTTGCAGCTTGAAAATTGCTTGAGGTCATACATTGTATATTCTAATTGTGGCAATGTACTATCAATTTCTTCCTGGAAGTTTAACTTGCAAAAGTTTAGGGAATAAATCAGATAAAATTGCAGTACTTTGAATTCTTCACGTAATGACCTCCAATTTCTTTGTCATGAAGTTAATCTATGTGTTTATTCCACAAAAAGAGTTAAAAAAAGAAAAGAAAAGAAAAAATCAATGTGATTGTAACTTGTCAATGATTTATAGGTGTGAAGTTAACAATTTTGACAAGTGACCTTCGTCGGTGGCAGAGATCTTTAGGAAAATGTATTTCTGGCAACTTTCATAGGATACATACATTTATATAGATGCCATTTGAGGGATTTGGATATCCACAGCAGCCATCTCAGTTATCTGTTCTCTTTAATGTGCTAAGAAGAAGCAGCTACTGTAATAGATAATGACAGGCATTTAATGTATCTATTTCCTAATAGAGAACTCTATGTCATTTGAGCTCATAAAATGTTTAGTTGGCCCGGTCCCTCATTTCCAATCTTAATTCAAGGTCAACAATATGCATTCCACATCTCTTAAATGAATAATGTGTCACTTAATTTGATCCAACAAATTAATTGGGCTTCCATTTTAATTTGGTCCAACAAATTATTTGGGCTTCCATTTACTCATAGTCCGTTTTTTCATACAATTTATGCTGGTTTGTGATGTATTTGTACTTATCAGTGCATTGTTGCTGCACATTTGATAAATATAGCTCAAGCACTAGGAGATCCATCTGTGACAGTCGAACAAGTGACTCCACCTGTTTTTCCTTCCGGGGCACTCTTCCCTGCTGAGGTTCATTTTCAGTATATCAGCTAGTTTTTATTGTTTATAGTGATTGATTTATTTTAAGTTTCAGAGTCTTATTTCTTCGTGCTTACACCATGTACCCAATTGGCAGGAAAGAATTGTCCAACTTTTTGAAAAGAATACATACACTGTTGTCAACATTTTTGATGTTACTTTGCGCCCACAACTAAATGTAACTGGTGAAGTTGAGGTATTTTTCCACTACTGGTGTAGTTGAGATATATTTGCACTCAAATGTTGTTTCTGTACTCTGCTGATTTCCTGGAACCTAACAAAATTTAAAGGCTAGACATCTAAGAAGGTCATAGATATACTGGCAGATTAAGTGAAGCAAGATTTGATGGTTTAAGCATGTTTTATGCTTATGACAGTTCTTTCAAATGTAAATTAACTCCTGTACCCATTTGCAGATTCCTGAAGGAAATGGTTCTGGAGTAGTTTGGGATGGACAGGGACACATTATAACAAATTATCATGGAAAGAACTATCTGGTTTCAAGAGAACCAAAATCTGTTATACTAATAAATTAGCTACGAATCCTGGTGCTGTAGATATGTATCTTCTGTGCTCTTTTGTTCTACTGAGTGAAAATTACAGAACAGCATCAGGTTTTTCCAATTTTATTGAAGATTAATTTTCTGTTATTCTCTGTTATTTGTTATTGTCTATGTATTATCAAAGCCTAATTGCTCATCAAAAGACAGCAGGTAGTTTCTTCATAACTCTAGGGAACTCTTCCTCATTTCTTTAAATTTTTTTTTTTTGGATTTACTGTACTGTGGTCTCTCTTTCTTCTTCTTCTTCCTGTTGTTGCTTCACCTTTTGGGTATGGAAATTGAGGATTATTTGGTATACAGTGCATGATATAACCAAAATATTTTGATTTGGTTAAATGCTGGTGAGTCATAACTCTTTTTAAGACAGTTGATGAACTGCAAATTTTGAGGCTAATTGTTCTTGTATTTGTAATATCTAGTGATAGGCAACGCCCTTTCAAGAAATCCAGGCTCTAGGCAAGTTGTTGCACGAGTTAATATTCTTGCATCTGAAGGGTGAGTTTTTACAGTTCCCTTTGATTTTCTGTCTAAACTGAACTGCATTACTTAATCAAAATTGTTTTTTCAAATGGGAAAAACATTTACAGTTATTGCAGCATGTAATTTTCTGATTTTTATGGTTGTTCAAAAGGGTACAGAAGAACTTTGATGGTAAATTGGTTGGTGCTGATCATGCTAAGGACCTTGCTGTCTTGAAGGTATTTCCTTTCCATATTCTCTTTCTTCTTTTCTTCAAATTATACTTCTAACCATGAGAATTTTTCACCATCAGTTGCCCTTGTTTTATGATATACTGTAACTAGGAATGTTTCAGACATGTCAATGTGCTAATTAAGGAAAATCATTGCGGCTGCACTTCTAGTCTTTAGTGTTGAGTCCATACGTCTACTATGTGATTTCAATGCCCATTTATTTGTTTGGTTCATTTGGTATTCTGTGAAATCAAATTCCTATGGTTGCATTTATGAACAGATTTTCTTGTATGTTTTAGATATACAAACATAAATTTCATGGTATAGAAATGCATAGATTTTGTTGATGGCTGCAGAGCAGATTAGCATATATATATATATATATATATATTTGTACTAACCAAACATATATTCATGGACAAATAATTAGATCAATATGAATTGTGCCCCATAACAAGAGGGATGCTTCATGTAAAGTTGCTACCAATGCGTCTGAGGAAGTTTTGCCAGTAATTAAAGTCTCAATTATAGGCATTACAATCATATTTTCCATGTCCCATTGTTATTCTTAATGTGGTTGGAGCATGCAGTTTTGATTTTGTAGATCGACTTTCTAGTATAGCATTTTGCTTGTAATGTAGGTCTCAATAACTTTGAAATGCCAGGTAGAAGCACCTGAAGATCTGTTGAGACCAATTATAGTGGGGCAATCTTCTTCTCTAAGAGTGGGGCAGCAGTGTCTTACAATTGGAAATCCATTTGGCTTTGATCATACTCTTACTGTAGGGGTAATCAGTGGGTTGAACCGAGATATTTTCAGTCAGACTGGAGTCACAATTGATGGTGGAATTCAAACAGATGCAGCCATCAATCCAGGGAATAGGTCTGTTTTAAGATTCCTTGTTAGTGAAAAAGTAAACCTATGGACGTTACTTGTTCAAAGGTGGCAGATTTGTTGGACACTTTATCCAACTTTCTAAAATAATTTCTTTTCTTGTTTTCAAGATTTCTTGGTTGGATTTCCTGGACCTATATTATTTGGTTAGGTATATACAAATTTCATCAGAACTTTTGTTTTTTCAGTACGTGATGGGAAGATATCCCAAAATATACTAAGATAAGCAGGCAATAGTTAGTAATTCCTAATAATGTTTCAAAACTCAAATAATGTAGGTATATCATATCCTAAGATCTTTTAGTAATTTCCATTTTTTTTTGTTTTAGATATACTGGAATTGTGCATAACTGTACATTGCAGCAACCAAAATAAATATGCTTATTAACCTTTGCACTGTTGCTGCTTCTTCACCTTTTCTTCTTTTTCTGACAGTGGAGGTCCTTTATTGGATTCTAAAGGAAATCTAATTGGGATTAATATAGCAATTTTTACTCAGACAGGTAAGTGTCATGATACTTTTTCATGGAACTATTTTTATGGCTATCACATAATCTGATCTAGAAAAAAAGAAAAATGCATCGCCCACAAGCTGCACATGATTTATTTGCCCCCAAGCTTCAGAGATAATATTCTTTTTGGTTAATTTTGCAAGTTTATTTGCTCAACATTGGTGAACACATTTCTCTTGTTCAATTCTGTGTAATTTTGTTGAAGGGCATGAATGAATATGTAATTTGATGGTAGTCAATTAGAGACTAATACGAGTAACAACTGCTGTGCACTTTCTGCTTGAGATTTAACTGTTGTTTTTTTTTTTTTTTGCAGGGACATCAGCTGGAGTTGGGTTTGCCATCCCATCCTCAACTGTGGTCAATATTGTACCTCAATTAATTCAGTTTGGAAAAGTAAGTTTTTTGCTGTTGTTTGTACAATCAGATTCTGCCCCGCATATTTATGTTATTTCAAATTCTTACACTTTGGGTAGTGTAGCCCTGTTTGTTTCTTTGTAAAATTTCAATGAAAGGATGAAGAGAACTCTGCAAGTGCCTGAACATTAAGGTTCATTATTCATCTTTCTTAGGTTGCTAGAGCTGGTCTGAATGTGGAAATTGCTCCTGACTTGGTTGCTAATCAACTTAATGTTCGAAATGGAGCTCTTATCCTGCAGGTATTATGTTGGATATGTACACATCTAAAGATTTTTAATTATTTCTCTTTGCAATTATTTCTCTCCATAATCTAGTGTAGAATTTTGCTTTTAGGCCGTTGATTATTTGCTTAAATTTACTTAATTTTCCCATAGGTTCCAGCAAATAGTCTTGCAGCGAAAGCTGGGCTGCTTCCTACTACAAGAGGTTTTGCTGGAAATATTGTACTTGGAGATATTATTGTTGCAGTGGATAAAAAACCGGCGAGGTCCCTCTTGCTGAAACTGCTCTTTTGCCTGTTTGTCCATTCTTTTCTCATACTTCTAAGCTGTATGATTAATCATTTACACATACAAGTTGCCCTTCCAATTCCAACCCATTTCGAGCATGTGAATCTGGACAGGAAAATCTAAAAAGGCTGGTAGTAATGCATAATGTTTGTGTGTGAAATAAAACTGGTTTCTGTTTGCTTCTATTAGAATTTAGATTAATGGGGGCGAACCGGTATTCATCAATAAGATTCAAACCTTGCTTTTGGCTTCTAAAATAGCCGTATGCCTCAGGTTTTGAAGTAGATCTAAGTTCCAAATACAGTGAAGCTAAACCAAGAAGATTTGAAAAGGCTCATATCTCTTTGATGTGGTTTTGCTTTCTTTCGCCAGGTTAAGAACAAAGCACAGTTGAACAAAGTGTTGGATGACTATAATGTGGGAGATACTGTAATGTTGAAGATTTTGAGGGGTGTTGAGCACTTAGAGCTGCCTATCATGCTGGAGGAGACTACTTGATAGATTTCTGTCAAGTTTTTACTTGCATTTGTATAACAGAATTGTGTGTAATTAGATTAAAAAAAATGTAAGATTATTAGTTGATTTTTTCAAATAATGTAATTTTCTCTTGCTAGTTTTAGTAGTCTTGAAGTAGATCTGCGTAAAATTCCTCTATGGAATATTACTACTAAAAATGAAACTAGAAGTAGAGTAAAATCTCTTGTCCATCAAATGTGACAAATCCAAACAATTGGTTCGGTTTTGTTCTGTTTGGTTTGAAATCGATTAACATTGAAATAACTCAATGGAGTTTATAAAGAAATAAATAAAATTGAATTGATAATATTATAATTTTTTAATTAATACCCTCTTAAATTTTTAAAAATAATATTTAAAGTAAAATAAATTTTTTTTATACGATACTTAAAAATTAAATAAAAAAAATATTTATTAATTATAATTATTTGTTAATTATAAAAAGTAAATGAATTATCGTTTAGATATTATGGGTTTATTTAATTTAAACTGAATCAATTATTATTGATTGAGTTGAATTTTTATATTTTTTATTTAATTTTGGATTTTTGATAAAAAAAAATATGAAAAAAGATTAAATTTATGAGTGTTTTAAAATATATTTAAATTGATTAAAATTTGTAATTTAATTTTTATAAGTTTATTATAGATTTATTTTGAATTTATTATATATTTTTATAAAATAATTAAAATATTTCTAATAAAATATAAAAATAATTTTATAAAAAAAGGTGGAGATAAAATTTTGTCTAACTTTTACAAATTGTAGTATTCAAGTACCGGCCTGAGGTTTAGAATGTGACAAATCAATTGTTTCGAATTGTCACGTTTGATGGATAAGAGGTTTTACTCTACTTCTAGTTTCATTATTATTAGTAATATTCTAAAGAGGAATTTCACATTCACCGCTTTCCGCATCTGTCTCTCTCTCTCTTTGTGTGTCAAAATTTTAAATTGTGAGGCTAAATCGAAGTCAGGAGTAGCTTAAATCGGTTATTGCTGTTGAAAATATAGTTGAATATGCAGGATCATACAAATTAAATAAAAAATTCAGCAAAATGAAGTAAATCAAACAAAAATAAAATAAAAATAAATATTTTTTACAATATGTAAATCAATAAAATATATTAAAATTCAACTTATTATAATAAGATTGAAAAATAATTTTTAATAATAACTAAACATATATTTTTATTTTTTTATTTAATAATATTATTAAATTAAAAATGACAATAATAATAATAATAGTAATGCAATTAAAAATAAAAAAAAATAATCCATTGCAAATAACAGTTATTCCTTTATATAATAATTAAAGAAACAAAATAACACGTACCACCGTTTTTCTTCAATTTAATTTTTATTTTCTTTGTTTATTTTTTTATTAATACGAAAATTTTAATTTTTTTTATTATTTATTGATTAAAGAAATAATTTCTTTTTCTTCTTCAAATAACACCAAAACCAAAACCCAGCTCTTCTTCTTCTTCTACAGCCGTTCAGCCCAAGCTCCTTTTCTTATTCTTTTTCTTCTTCAGCCCCAAAATCAAAACCATCCTTTCCTTCTTCTTCTCCTTCTTTTAATTTCGCAGCCTGCAACTTCCGTTCATTGCCGATTCAACAAAATGAATCGTCCCATAACGGCCGATTCACCGTTTCAACGCGTTTTGGGGACGATTCATTGTGATTTTTAGCCTTTGGAAAATCCCATTAATATAACTGCCAAACTCAAATCGGTACCTTCAAATTCTGTTAATTATTGGCCGTTTCGTAAATATCGGCCGTTCCGATACGAAACGGCCGATATTTAAAACCAACAGGTCCTTTAAATTGATTAACTCCCATATATTATAAATGTCTTTTGCATCTGTGAAAGTGAGTAATGGCGAGAGGACCTGTTGTTGCGTCTCTGCTTCGAGTCTGTGCATCAAAAAAACAAAGTTTCTAGGGTTTTACTTTCCAATCAAAATTTTCATTCTAATAACGGGTGTTACAAAGTTATCGATTTGGTTCTCCTTTTGATGTGGTGCCCTACCGTCAGTTCTCTTCAAGTTTGGGACGTACAATTCATTCTCAGTTGCTCTTAAATAACCTAAATTTTACCTATTTTGGTCCGACATTATCTTCATCAGTCCAAGATGGGATGATAAGAATAGTAGCAGCACGGAATTGGAAGAAAATACTAGTGTGGATTTTGTAGAAAAGGTTAGTTTTGAATGTGTTAATACTATTGAAGATGGAATTGATGATGTTAACGAGATTGTTAAGGAGGAACATGATAACCATGATATGGGTAGTGACGAAGTCGTAGAGAAACAGCATGTGCAATTTCGTGATCCTGTAGAAATATATCGTGAGCTTCTCAATGCTGAAAAGAATGATAAGCTAAAGCGGTCTGATTGGCAGATTTTACAAGAAATATTCTATTACTTTGCCAATTCTGGGTGGGCTGCCAATCAGGCTCTTGCAATTTATATAGGCATGTCATTTTTCCCTATTGCTGCTAAAAAATTCCGAAATTTTTTCTTTAAGAAATGTTCTTCAGAGCTTGCTATGTACTTGGTTTTACTTGGTCCTTCTGATACTGCTGTTAGATTCCTTTTTCCTATATTTGTTGAGTATTGTATAGAAGAGTTTCCTAATGAGATTAGGCAATTTCTAAGTATGATTGAGTCAGCAGACCTTAAAAAGCCGCACACACGGTTTCCTTTTGCACGGGCAATGAAACGAAAAATTATATATCATTGTGGCCCAACAAATAGTGGTAAAACTTATAATGCACTGCAATGGTTTATGGAAGCTAAGAAGGGTGTTTATTGCAGTCCACTTAGGCTTTTAGCAATGGAAGTTTTTGACATGGTGAACGCCCATGGGGTTTACTGTAGCCTTCGCACAGGGCAAGAAAAGAAAAAGGTTCCATTTTCAAACCATGTAGCTTGTACTGTGGAAATGGTATCAACTGACGAATTTTATGATGTGGCTGTCATTGATGAGATCCAGATGATGGCATATCCACTCAGAGGTTATGCGTGGACTAGAGCACTGCTTGGTTTGAAGGCTGACGAGATTCATTTATGTGGAGATCTGAGTGTTCTAAATATTGTTAGAAAGATATGTTCAGAAACTGGGGATGAATTGCTTGAAAACCATTATGACAGGTTCAAACCATTAGTGGTTGAAGCCAAAACTCTGTTGGGGGGTCTTCAAAATGTTCGATCTGGGGACTGTGTGGTTGCTTTTTCGAGAAGAGAGATTTTTGAGGTGAAATTTGCTATTGAGAAGCACACTAAGAATCGCTGTTGTGTTATTTATGGTGCCTTACCACCAGAGACTCAAAGACAGCAAGCAAACTTATTCAATGATCAAGATAATGAATTTGATGTGTTGGTTGCGAGTGATGCTGTTGGGATGGGTTTGAATCTCAATATTAGAAGAGTAGTTTTTTTACACCCTTTCAAAGTACAATGGTGACAAGAATGTTCCAGTTCCAGCATCACTAATGAAGCAGATTGCTGGAAGAGCTGGTAGGAGAGGAAGCTGTTACCCAGATGGACTTACAACCACCCTAAATTTATATGATCTGGATTGCCTGATTGACTGTTTAAAAAACCTTTTTATGAAGTAAAGAAAGTGGGTCTCTTTCCTTTCTTTGAGCAAGTTGAATTATTTGCTGGGCAACTATCTAATGTTACTTTTCCCAAGCTGCTTGAAAAGTTTGGTGAAAACTGCCGTCTAGATGGGTCATATTTCTTGTGTCATCATGATCATATCAAGAAGGTTGCAAATATGTTGGAGAAGGTCCAGGGATTATCTCTGGAAGATCGTTTAAACTTTTTGTTTTGCTCCAGTTAATATTAGAGACCCAAAAGCGATGTATCATCTTCTAAAGTTTGCCTCTTTGTATAGTCAGAAGGTTCCAGTTGATATAGCCATGGGCATGCCAAAGGGATCTGCTCGAAATGACACAGAGCTCCATGATCTTGAAACTAAACATCAAGTTCTTTCCATGTATTTGTGGTTGTCTCATCAGTTCAAAGAGGAGACTTTTCCATATGCAAACAAAGCCGAGGAAATGGCGACAGAAATTGCTGATTTATTGGGTCAATCTCTCATCAATTCTCGCTGGAAATCTGAACCAAAGAAGGCAGGGAAATCAAAGCCTCAGCAGAAGGAAGGCGGTTACCAAAGGCCTGCATCACTCATCAAACAATACAAGGAGTAAGTTTCCCTGATTTGAGTTCATTACACTTGCAACCAACAAAATCTTACCAATGTTTCATATTGGAGTACTCTTGCATTTGGTTTCAGTTTACACTGTTTTGTTAGATGTGTCAATTCTGTTATCTTTGCCAGTTGACATCTGTATGTATTTTTTCAACTTTCTTTTACATAGAACATGCTGAACCATAAACTGCATTAGTTAAGAGTAGATATCTTCTTATATAAATAAACTATATAACATCAAAGTTGCAGCTGTCGGCGTCTGTGATAACGAACTTGCCTTATGTATAGGTATTTGTGTTCAGCTTTGATTGAATGTTGCTATATTTTAGATATGATGCTGTTGATTTAATCCTGGAATGCCCTCAATTTCTCTTGTTGCAGGAGAAGGCAAGAGAAAGATTCACTGTGGAAACCTTCAGAGAAGGTAGCAGCATGATGAATCTTGAAGGTACTTGCTTTAGCATACTACAAGTGACTGGTGAGTCTCTCTGGTAGTTAACTCCCCTTTCTCAGTGATGCTAGCTTCTTTGTATATCATTAATAGCTCTTTCTTTTCTGGTCAATTGTATGCCATTTGCCTATTGTCCAATTTATGTTAGTTTTGCATTGGACGTATAGCATGCAGATCAGCTTTGCGTCTGCACGAATACTAAATTTACATTCAAAATTACCTAAAGCTGGGCAAATTACAAAATCATGCTTGCATTTTCAGAAACATTGTTTTGATGTTTTCTTTTACTTCAAAATGAATTACATGTTTTTTTTTTTTTTGGGCTTTTCAAATTCCTTGCACTTCATTCCTGCAATTTGAATGGACCTTGAAGCTTTTTAATAGAATAACATTATCTCTTGCTTTTTTAAATGAAACAACTTTTTATTTCCTTTTATAAATTATACACTTCAGATGGGCTAAAGTAATTCCGGGGATTGAAATTTTGCTACATTTCAAAGTCGGGGATCAAACTGTGGTTGAATGTCAAGTTTAGCGAGTTCGAAAAGTTAACAACTATCCTTATTAAAGAAATTGTGAAATCAAGTGCATGTTTGGCCTAATGTTAGTTGAATATTGGCAATTTACCCAGTGTTTGCAGTTGATTTTTCAATTTATTTTAGTTTGCGCTAAAACACGTTAACAGTATGATGCTGGGGGTTTGATAGTGGAAATGTGAACAGCTGTTCATGTTTGTGCAGGTGATTCTTTATCTGGACTCTTGGCACTCAAAAATTGAATTATTTGATTGCTGCCTGCCAGATTAGTTTTGATGTGTATCTGATAAATAGCTTCCGATCCAAAGCTTGGAACTGGTGCATACATGTGACATGATTCCAGGTCTCGACTTCCCTTATACAGCTGATACATGGTAGCAAGGGTTCTTGTCAATTGAAAATATGCAACCGAGTTCAGTCCACTAATGCATAGCGTGGTTGGTATGTGACTTTTTAATTCTGAATGGTGACAAGTGGAACTTCCTGCTGTTGTGGCAATCGGGAAAAAAGCGTGTAAACTCTGATAGTGAGGTCTTACTATACTTTGCAAATTCCAGTAATAGTTTTGACTGTTCTCTACTTCAAATTTTCAATTTAAAAATTACAGGTGAAACCTTTTAGGGTTAAATTTTGTATTAAAATTTACAAATTTCCAGTGTAAAATTTCACTTCTCGAATTTTATAGTAAGAAGCGAACTTTTTTTTTTCTCTGCCTTGCATGAAATGTATTGTTATACGAGCTATGTAGTCAAAAGGAGCAACAAACAAATTCAATAGTAAATCATCCATGAATTTTATTTTCTTGCAATATTATAAACATTTTATATAACATATAGCAATTTCTGAATATTATTTTTATTTTATTTTCAAGGATACACATCGTATACCAGGAACACGCAGCTCATTCTAATACCAATGCGAGAATCTAATTTTTATGTATGCTTGCTGTTTTATTATGAACAGCCAAATCAATAGTTGTCCGAGAGAGATAAATTGCAAAGGAAAGTGTGTGCAAACGCGTGGTTCATGTGTATAAGCACCAACTCCCATGCTGGCATGTGGCTTGCTAGCTACTGTTATTTTTATCCAAAAACCACAGGCATCTGTGACCTTTATCAAATGTCTATGCTTGATGCAAAGAACAAAAAGCTCTAACTACAAGTCTCCAACCATGTCCAAGAAAATGCTAAAACAAAAATAATATTCAGACGAGAATAATGGAAGTCATCAGCTTGCCTTCAAATAAAAACCAAAAGCGACTGGTTTTTTCTAGAACTCGTCAATTATTAGATTTTGCTCTCATTTTAATCATTTATAGCTTGAAAAAAGACGCACCTGTTAATGACATTAATAGTTCCTGGAGGCATGGTGAATAAAAGGTTAAGAATGGAAGAAATACACTAATAGCTATGCCCTGTGACCTTACTTTCCTTTAGAAAATGCAAGTATAGCCAATAATAATGATAATGGAGAAGAAGAATAAAAAAAAAGCATTCAAAAAAATTTAGTCCAGACATTGTACGCCATGATTCACAACTTCTATATTACTTTTAGCAATTACCAAAAAGAGGACCCTTTAGCATTAATGGTGGTAATTGAGCGACATAAGTGCTACACAAAAACCTGTGTAGGAGAGCTATACATCATCATCATCATCTGAATTTACATGGATACCTCTAATAATGGAATACGAGCAGACAAAATCAGTAAATTGGTGAAAGGGGTTGACAGTTTGCCAGAGGCAAAGCATACTTACAACGTTAGGCAACCACTTTTCACCACAAAAGAACTGCAGAATTTTTTTTGAGTAATCCGTCTATACAAATTTTCAAGCAAGAGGACTTCACTAGCCTTTTCCTCTTTCTGGTGCGCAGCAGATAGCAGATTACACTTGCCACCGACTCTGATAAGCTTTCTTCCATTTACTGCAGCTTTACTCTTCTATTTATCATAGAACAGCTACAACAAAATATTCAATCACTTGCTAAAAGAGATCTCTCTTACTGGACAGGCTACAAAGGGCAAAAAAAAAAAAAAGAAGAAACATTAGGCATTTGACAAAAAAAAAAGTAGGTAAAGTAAATGGTAACCCAAGTGAAACAAAATGACTGAACGTGTTTCAGGAAGTTGTTTCTGGAAGAGCCTTACTTTCCTATGTAATCATGATGAAAAAGTGAGAATTCCTTGATGCTGGCTGAGTTGTGTGTGGTCTTACAGTTTTCATGAAACGGGATCAGATCTATTTTCTGTACTTTGACATCACAAACCACACATTTGTGCTCAAAATTACTGGTCAACTTCATGACTTGCAGTTTACAGTCAGCACACCACAACAAGTGCTGGCATGGAAAGTTGGCCCACAACACCCTCCGCTGGTTGCACCTAAAGCACCTTCCTTGGACAATACTTGCCTTGTAATTCTGAATGCATTACACAGACACAACATTCTTATTTTATGATGTTAACATAAAGCACAATTAATAATTATTTTGCAAAAACAAAATGATAAAATCTCAGTTAGTTTGATCCTCACATCATAAAAGTCGAATTCACGAAGAAAGAAAGATGAATTATTCCTTTTTCTGGCAAGGACTTCCAAAACCAAATGGTGTTCTAGAGGCCTGGGTCTCATCCCTTTATACTTCTCCTCCAGTTCCCCTCCAACAAAATCTCCTGTGCCACCACCAGATTCACCAGAAAGCCATGGAAGAGCATGAAAGATTTTGTCTGGCTTCAAAAATTGAAGAAAAGTGGAATGCACACTGACTGGTGCACTCTCTGGACTCTCATCAGACATCTGATGAGACGCCTTAGAGCTACTATCAGTCAAGTCATCATTCTCATTCGACACCAGTGGAACATCCTGAAAGCCCCTGATTTTTTTTGAGTCACCATTAGTGCAGCACTCGATCTCATGACAAGATGAACTGCATATCTTTATAGGTTTGAGTGGCTGGCAGTGAGGCTTTGGAAGGCTAGGCAAAAGTATCATGTGATTGGCGGGTTTTTGTTTGCCTATAGGCACAAACTTAATGTGACAAAGGTCTGGGAAAGATCTCATGAAATCACTAAGCTTTAAGAAGCCAAGAGAGGCATGGTCCAATTCTAAGCCAAAAGCAGCCCTGAAATCAGCTTTCAGAGATGAGAGAGCATATTCACCATCTCTCTTTGCTACCAGTTGTAAGAAATTAGGGAGCCACTTCTTGAAAGTTCTGAGCCATGTTGGCAGGGGTTCCTTGTGAATTTGAGATTCAATGGAACGTGCCTTTGGTTGACCACCGATTAATGTATCAACCCAAGATGCTAGCCTAGAATCAGCGTCTGCTCTGGCTTTACAACCAGAAGTCTCGTTTTCTGTCTTCTCATTAGGCAACTGTGTACTGAGCATGCCAACTTTTGCCTTTTCGTCAGATATCTGCCACTCAGCCATCTCCTTTGTATTCTTCTCTTTGAGGGTCTGGTCTTCCGGTAGATGCTGGTCACTCTGTTCTTGGTCATGTTTTAAAGGCGACTTCTGAAGCTCAGCTAGTAAAAGACACTTTGGAAGTGCACCTTTGATCTCAATTTTCTTGCCCATAACAGTAACATAATGTGCTTCAACAGCTGCTGATACAGATTTCTTATGTTTAAAGGTTAAAAATCCAAATCCTCGGGATTGTAGCTTGTCTCCTGTTTGAACTCCAATTTTGGCATCATCTACTGAACCAAATTTCTCTTCAAAAAATTTGTGCAAGAAATCTGCTTTGGAAAAGTGAAAAAGGAGAATAACCATACAAAACAAGACAACTAATGAAAGTCCTTTGGTTTCTTTAGTCATCACTCAATATAATTAAGGTTGATTGATTGAAAATGTAATGGATAAGAATTCTGATGTGTTCCTAACCAGAATCCAGAGAAGGAGGTAGGCCCCCTACGAAAATTTTCCGATCAAGGTCACTTGTAGTGGGTGAATGAATTATGTCTGTTCCATGCTTCGTTTGCCTAAGCTCCTCTCCAGCATGCACATAAAAGCATTTGCTGCCTCTAGCACATCCAGTAGGGGATTCAAAGTATTTGGATACATCTGTCTTTGTACTCAAGCAAGCTCTATCAACCACAAGAGGTAAAAAACGATGAAACCGTGAAGACAGAATATATATAAAAATCACATTGTTACATCTTTGAATTTTAACGGGTTTAACAAGGTGCTCACCTGTTCGTGGCATTCTCTTCATCACTCATGGTCAAACGTTCTTCAGAAGTCTCTGCAATCACCTCATCTCCTTGCAACCTTACAGTATATCTCTGTCGACAATTTGCTGCACCTGAGGCTGCATGGAGCACTAATAAATTCTTTCATGATTTAGTCTATACGAATAAAATATTTAAAATGCGTTTAGGATTTCAACTTACTGAGACTAATATTTGTCGGGTTAAGCAAACAACGCATCTCCTGTGACTCTGCCAAGTCTACTGGTCTTTGCTTACTGTGAATTACGAGTCAGCAGAAAATAATCACCGAAAGGATAGCATTTAAAGTTAAATTCAAGGACCAGACCATCATCTTATCCTCCCATCAAGAGAGAGAAAAAGGAAGGAAAGCTTCTTAAACTACTATGAGGGCAACAACAATAAATGGACAAAATGTAAGGAGATAATAGTTTCTAACCGCAAATTGAATACTTCAGTGCTTGCTCCCCAGTGCAAAAGAAGCTCAGCACATTCCTTGCAGTCATTCTTCACAGCAAAAAACAGTGGGGTTTCTTTTGCTTCTGTTTTAGAGTTGATGCAATCTTGATCTTTCAATAAAAGAACCTGTCAGCACAACATTACAGAAAACATCAGGGAATGACAAAATCTAAACTTTCAATTATGAAACATTTGGATATGTTGCCAAAGTTACATTGGCAAGCTAGTAAATAATGGAAAAGAAAATCCTGAGAAAGGCATTCATACCTTAAGTGACTGTGAATTCCCGTTTGCAGCCGCAATGTGGACTGCAGTTAGCCCCAATTTATTTTTTAGGTTCATTCGAGCACCATGCTTCAGCAGCAGCCACATAATCCTGAAACAAGAAGGGTGTTTAAAGTCAATAAAAAAGGTACTTCATACCAAGCGTATGCACGCAACTGAATGCATTTGGAGGAGAGAGAGAGAGAACAGAGACTTGATCTGCTGAGAACACGATCCCTTAGATGTCTTCAGGCACCAGTGAAGAGCAGTGTTCCCTTCAGCATCCGCATCATTTATGTCCAAGTTAGTCTTTAGAAGCAGTTCAATAATGGCTTCATCTAGAGCCTGTGGGAATGACATAAGTCCGAAGTTACATATTGCACTAGAAAAGACGAAAAAGAATATCCCGGTTTCTAGCAACATGATATATTGCATTTTCCTACATTGGTTTTCTAAATAGTTAATACTTTATTTTCCTGCAATCTCTCTATATATTTTGGTCTAGGATTATGTTATGTGATAGCTTACCTAAGTATAGCAAGAGATCAAGTTCACAGGGACATGCGGAGTACAGGAAAACATACTGCAAATAAGCTGAAAAGATCAGATTCATAATCGAATGTAATAAAGTAGGCTTAGTGCAAATGTCTGGGGGGTAGTAGCAAGCAAATAAATAAATGTTCCAAAAATTTTATGCTCTGCCATTGTGTCAAGCAAACTTTTTTTAATTTGTACATGCAAAACACAAAAATAGATGTATAACCACACATGGGCACACTGATAACACAATCTTCTAGGCCTACATTTTGATATGTAAACAATTATTGAAGGTAATATTACTTCTCTGACCGGTTTGATTTCAGTGGTGTATCAAAGAAATTAAACAAAGCAAAAATTTTCTAACTCATACATATCCGTGTTTCCTTTATCATTCCTTGGAGATACATAACATGTGTAACCACGCATATATACACTGGTAACACAATCTTCTATCCTAGAATTTTATCCACAAGAAATTACTAAAGACAATATCACTTGTTGGCTGGCATTGATTTCAGTGGTTTGTTAAAGAAATAAATTAAAAAGTTGAGCTTATTGAAGTAGTTAGACACAAGCACTATGCCACCAACAGTTTGGTCTACAACATAATTCTGAAATTGTTTCCCAAAGTGAAACCCTTTTAATGGAGAAAGACAAACTCAAAAACGATGTTTATGCTGGCAGCTACTCTCACTTGGAGACTCACCCACTATTATTAGGTGAATGATGCGGGTCGAATTTGAATTAATTAGGACGAAGCTTCAAATATCATATGAACACACAATATATATATATATATATATGTTTATAGCATAACAGATGTCTGTAATTAAATTTTAAAATTATATAATTTTAAGGATTAACGTGTAATAAGAAGAATTCTAGTTTCATAACAAAGACGGAAATGTAGAGCTAGACCTAAAAAAAATTCTAAAAGTAAATAATTTGGCTTTTGAAAACAGTTCTAGAAGTAAATAATTAATTTCTATTAGTAGGAATTAAAAAAACGTCTATCATATAAAATCTCCAGTACTTTGTCCTTTGCAGTCTGTGTAAATGGGACAGCCGAGCCGATCGTGCCCACTAAGTTACCATTTTGCTCCTTTGCCAATTGCATCCTTTTCAATTTATTTTTCAATTTATTCTCAAGGTATCGTCTTTTGCTTTTCATCATTATAAATAAATCCAAAAACAGTCGGATAGCAGAATTACCCAAATGCCCACCATTTAAATAATCGAATGACTATGGGCAGAAACTTTTGTTAGGGTATCTATGTCTATTCATGAACCCTAACGTGACAGCAGAGATGGTTATCCACGTGTTTTTTTTTCTAAATTTTTCAGAGGAATTTTTTTGGACATATTCAGAGAATGTTCTTAATCCATCCATCCATAATCAAAAGGAAAAAGCATTTCTCACCTGCGACGCCAAGATCAAGGCTGGCGTCACCTTCTTGTCCGTACAACGGGATTGGGCGACGGCACCGAAAAGTTGAAGCAACTCGATCTGGCAGAGCAAAAGCTTCCTTTTGCCGGTGCTTTCGCTCTTGCTCGGTGCAAATTTCCGTTTACTGCGGCCGAGACTCAATGCCTCTCTGATCACACACTCATAAACTGTGGTTTTCTCTTTGGAATTTAAATCAGCATCATGCAACTCTAAAACATATTCATTTACTTTCTGTGCCGCCACTAGCAGCAGAGCAGCTAAATCAACGACGCGCCCTTCCATGGCGCTCGTATAAGCCACCTCGTCGATTTCCTTTGTTTTCTCACTAAGAAGCTTTATAGCGGTCAAATTCTGTAGAAAGAACAGCTAATTAATCGATTTGGATGAAATTAGTCAAATCACTCTTCAATAAGTCTTCAAACCAAGCTTCTTAGAGTGAAATGAAATATACATATATATATATATAATCAATTTATACAAGTATTTGACTTCATTTGATCTGACTGACTCCCATTTTAAATTTTTTCCTTTTCCATAAAAAAATATTAATTATTAATGAAAACTCAAAGTTCCACTATATGCTCAATATGTACTGTCCTTTTTCTATGACTTTCTCTAACCAAACAAGGCATATCATACCTTTTCACCAAGCTGAACTACCAGGTCTTCAGTGGAGTGATGATCCGGGTTCCAAATCACATCCATTCTGAAGTCACAAGCAAGCAAAGACAATAATTCTTTATAAAAAATAAAAACCAAGGAGAGCTCAAACAACAGCAAATTTTAGAATTACTCTGAAATGGAAAAAGCAACATTACCAAATAAGGCCAGTTTTCTTGTGTAATTGAATAGAAAAAAAAAAGCTAAACTTACCTTTCTGTTAAAAAAAATGAAAACGACGTCTTTCTTTTGGACTTTACCTGGCTTTCGATAAGGACAGCTCGAGAGGACGCAGTCCGCGTCCGTCTCTTGTCTTCACGTCCGTACGCCCTCGTTTCTTTAGCAACATCTCCAGGCAACGAACGGCGTGAGTTTCAGCCGCCTTGTGCAGGGGTGACATGCCGGAAGCATCCATCTCATTCACCAACGGAACGGCTCCTAGCTCGCCGTTAACCAGCGATGTAGCGCATTCTACAGAATCGAACTCGCAGCAAAGATGGAGAAGATTGGAGACAACTGTTCGGTTCAATGTAAAATCCTTCTTAGAATCAAGAGCAGACCTCGAGAGAGATATAAGCTGAACCTTGTTGTCTTGTACGATTGAGTTAAAGAGATGACTCTTTTCTAATTCAGTGGCTGTATTAACTTCTTTCTCAGAGGATATCAAACTTTCAAGACAATAATCTTCATTCGTAAGGGCATTTGCATTGTAAGAAGAATAGGCACATTTTGGAAGCGAGTTGGAGTGATCCATGGGTGAATAGCTTCGCATTTCCTGGAATATATTTTTGAATAGAAAAATTTCAGCACCTTCACAAGAAAATGACTAATGGAAAATGTCATATCCCTTCGAAATCTTGAAAAACAGAGCAAAACACTAGGAAACACAAATTTTCTAGAGAAAAAATCATAATTTTCAAAAAAAAAATCAGAAAAAGTTGGTGTAAAAGCAGTTCCGAAACTTCAAATTTCCAGTAAAATTATGACCCAAAGTACGAAGCATTTGAAGTGAAAATTAAAGCTCACAGAACAAAATCCATATCCAAAACCCTAATGAGCTCGAAATCAATTCCAATTCCTCAAAAGCTCCTCAAGCAAGCAAGCAAATTATCACTACAAATAGAATATTGAACCCAAAAGAATCCATGTAAAACGACAGAAAAGAACAAGAAAACCCTAAATATCAGTACCAAATCCCTATCGCAATCAGAAAATCAAAAGAATCAGTTTTTGCTGGTTTGCAATTGAACAGAGACTGAAACAGAAGACGATGAAACGAATTGAGCCGCAGAGAGCGAGGGCGTGGCACGCTACTTATAGGAACCATCTAGCGGACTTTACTGTTGTAAATCAAGTAGTTTTAATTATTTTCCTAGGCGTCCATTTTTTATATGTCTTAAATAGCCCTACACGTACTCTAAATTTACGACTCAACATTTGAATTTAGTGGATAATGGGCGAGGGTAGTCATGGAACGAAATACCGAAAGCCGATTATCGGTTTTTGCGACGAAGTAGTAAGACGGACCAACCAGATATTGACAGGTGCTCTTAACGCTTTGCTTGCTAGAATATGAATGGTATGGATGGGCCTATTAGAAGAACGAGAATAGATTACATGAAGAAATGGATGCATTAGAACAGTACTCTTTATCTGTTTTATATTCACGTGAAATTTATTTTCCATGTTTTTAGATGAATTTTGTATGAGTATTAAAATAAATAAGTAATATATGTATTGTTTTTAACACCTTTTATATATTAATCATCCAAATTTTTTTTATTATCGTTTTGGACTTTTTTAATTTTTATTAAGAGAATCACTACTTTTGTTGTAAATGTCTTTATTATTGATTTTGAAAAGTATATAAATTTATTATCTAATAATAATAAATGCATATATATCATTTAAATAATATAATCAAATCACCTCTTTAATATAATAAAATTTTAATTTTGAAAAATTAGACAATAAAGTTTTTATTTTATATAAATATTTTAGCTTTTTATCAAATCAAATCATATAAACTAACCTATAACACCCTGTTATCTTTTCAAAAAAATGTATATTTTATATTTTTTTAACTGATACATAAAATTTTATTTTTTATTAAAAAGAAAAGTATAATAAGTTACATGATAATAAAAGTATTTTTGCATATATAACTATGTATAAAGTATATATATATATTAATTTTATTGAGTAATACCCATCCATTCCACTTCAAATACCATACAAAAAAATTATTTTGCTTTAATTAATACTTTATAAATTTAATATAATATTAATTATAAAGTTCAAAATTTACTGTTATGATTATTAATAAATAAATAAAAAGAGATAATATTAGTAATCAAAGAGAGAATAGTCGAAAGGGGTATTAAATAAATACTATATTTTTTTATAAAATTTATAATTACTAATAATTATATTAGTCTATATAATTATTCTTAAATTGATACTTGAAGTAGAATAGAGGAAATAATATTTATTTGTAGAATATATGTATATATATAGAGAGAGAGAGAGAGAGAATGATATTTTCTGAATTTAATTCATTTTTTTTTAACTTGGATATATATGTGAGTAGCATTGTATCAATTTGGATTAAGCATATCTCTTTTACATAATAATTTCACCTGTTTGATTTCTATTGCATAAATATATATTTGTCTAGAGGATTCAATAACTTGTAATTTTTATAACTGTTATTTTATTTCATTTTTAAGATTTTCAGGCTCATTGCCATCATTTTGCCTTGATTTAAGGAGCATTATAAACATAAAGAACAATGTTAATGAATATCCCAACAGAGGGATTCAGTTGCTTGACTTGGTTCTCTACCTGGATTCTTAATATTTTTTGGGTTCTTTAGTAGAGTAATGAAAAAATAAATAAAAGGAAAAAGAAAAAAAAAAGAAATAGAATTGAGTTTATATTTCAAACATGAATAAAACTAAAATTTATAAAGTTTAATTTTAGTATTATACTCTCATTATTCTAAATTGATAAATAATAAATCAATAATTTTTTAAGTTATGACTTTTTATTTTTTTCTCTTTCTCTAGAAATTGTTGAGAAAAGATTTTGTTGGATTGGAGGAAAATTATATAAAATTATTTTTATTATTGTCCAAATAAAATGAGTAAGGAAAATAATATTTTTATTCTTTTATTTTTAATCCATTTCTCTAGAAACAAATAAAGATTTAGCTATCATATGTTTCAGTTCTGTAATTTCAGAAGATATGAAAATTACTAAGAAATTTGTAGGAAAAGCTTGTCCCCTTATTGTTCCGAAGATAGGAAATAAACACAAAATTTAAAGAGTAGCTAGTTATAAATTTTCAATTAAAATTTATAACTTTAAAAATAATTACAATTTATAGCATATTTTTTATTTAAAGAAAAAGATAAAGTTGAAAAAAATAACTTATTTAAAAATAAAAAAATTTGATAAAAAAATATTATACTTATTTTAAAAACTATATTTTTAAATGTTTTATTTTTTTAAAAAAAATAATTGAAAAGATATTAATTAAACTAGAAAGAAACATTCAATACAATAAGTAATATTATTCCAAACAAGCAAGTTAAGATGAGAAAAATAAGTCCTAGATGGGGAGCATCCATCTTCGCTTAGATATGAATACAATTATAACAGTTCAATCAAATGCATGATAGACAACGATTGCCTCAATACTATGTGGTGCCATTACGTCATGCTGAAAACCTGATATTGCTGAGATTAAAAAAAAATCCAATTCATCTTGCACTTTTGACAAAAATATAAAAAAAATTAAAAATAATTTTAAATTTATTATATTTAAAAATTATTTATTAAAATATTATATTTTTAATAGTTTATAATAAATTTATAATGAGTTTATTATAAATTTATTATGAGTTTATAAATTTTATATAGTTTATAATAAATTTATTATGAATTTATAATAAAATAATTAAAATATTTTAATAAAAAATAAAAATTTTAAAAATAACATGCGTCATTTTCCTATTTATCTTTAATATTAAGTATAAAACCACAAAGATGAACAGCAATATTTTCAGGCCCATCAGCATTACAGTCCAATCAATAGGTTGTTCATGCGACATAGTCAAATCGAAAGGCAAATGATATGAAACAATTATAGTATTCACAAAACAAAAAAATTAATTCGGGTGTGTTCTTTTATCAAAAATTAGAGTAGATTTTTTAAAAAAAATCTATAAAAAATAAAGATTTATATTTTCATGGAATAATTTTTTTAAATTAGAAACTAAAAAATAATTTTTTAATTTTCTAAATTTAAGAAGATTTTGAAAAACATCTTATAGATAATTTTTAAAATTTTCTTTTATAAATAAAGTCAAATTTTCTAATATGAAAATACAGATTATTCATATCAACATTGAAAAATAATTTTTCTTTTTTTATCAAGTGAAAACATTTTTTAAATTTTTTGTAGAAAATAAATACTCTAATTTTTTTAAAAAACTAAAAATAAAAAATTATTTTGTATAAGTAAAGACACCCTTAGATTTTTTCTAAACTTGAAGATACTCAAATGTGCTATTTCCAACATCTGGAGCATTTGATTACTTCTCATTCCATAAGTAATTGGTTATAAGCTTCCAATATTCTCTAACAATCATGCAAAATTATTATCTCACAAATTAAAATCATGCAAAATTATTACCTTTCAGATGTTATATTCTTATTTTTAAATATTGTGCTATTATTTATATATATATATATATATTTATGATTTTTTGTTTTATATTCTAATGTACTCTAAAATAAAACTATTATTTAAAAAGTTAAAATGAAATAAAAATATATTATTTTAATTAATGAATTATTCATTTATGTTTTTTTAATTTAATTAAATAATAAAATATATAGTGCTATCTAAAATGAATTTAAGATTAATATAAAACGCGAATAAATATATCTTAAGAATAAATAGTATTTATTTTTATTTCACTCTAATTATAGTTTTATTAAACATAAATAGATATAGTGTAATAACTATATTTCTTACTAATAATATTTTTTTTATTCATCAAATCAGAGCTAAAATAAAACCTCAAGCGAATTAATTTATTAGTCGCTCTATCATATATAGTGCTTTCAAATTTCTTCGTCCCTTTTCTTCCTTTTTGGTTTTGAGGAGGAAGAAGAGCAATAATATCTAGTGGCCACAGAGCAACATCTGGTGATGAAGCATAAAAATACTAAGGTGCATCTTGAATTAAAGGATATAGAAAAGCAAAAATTGAGTTGCATCTTGAATTGGAGAAACTCTGCCTATATATGAGTTTTTTGCATGTAGTCGGTCCCAATCTCGAGTAAAGGAGGAGGATTGCGATAGATAACAACCACCGTAAATTTTTTGTCACATCTCATCATATAGATTCATATGATATAAATATTAGGGCGTTCACTACTTGCGACATACTATGTAGGAGTCCAAATACAATGATAAATAGGCAATAGTATAGGACGTTTCTCGAATGCTATGCACCATATCGATGCCTGAATGTGATGCTAAATAAATAAGGATTTTCATATCAAGAATGAATGCAAACAAAGAAGTTAATCCAAAATACGTATAGTATAAATTCAGACGATGGTAGGGGCTTTTATAAGAAAATATGTAAGAAATAATAAGTGGAAAGCAAAATCAAAGTAGGTATTTGAATATGTTGGGTCACTTACAGGTAAGTTGAGAGAACTTGTGATATTATGGAGAGAAAAAAAATCAATATCAATTTAATTCAAGAGACTAAATGGGTAGGAGATAATATTAAAGAAATTACAAATACAAGATATAAATTGTGGTATACAAGAATATATATAAAATAATAATAGAGCAGGGATAATTTTGAATCGATACCTAAAAAATATTGTTATAGCCATAAAAAGAGTATGAGATATGACCAATTTAGTAAAATTGGTTCTACAGAGGAAGACCATCAATATAATCAGTGCATATACTCATCGAGTTGGATTGGAGGAGAGAGCAAGAAAATTTTTTGAAAAGATATAGATAAAATTATGCAAGGAATTTTGAAAGATAAAAATATTTTTATAGGGAGAGACTTCAATGGACACATTGGAAGGGACAAAATAAGATTCCAGAATGTACATAGAGGATATGATTTTGAAATTAAGAATGAATAGGGAAAGAATACCCTTGAATTGAGAATCTCATTTAGTAACATTTAAAAGTAAATAAAATAGAAATTAGATTTACTTCATACTCGCAAAAAGATTAATTAAACTCTATGCAATGATTGCAAAATTATCTTATGTGAGATTTTGACCACTCAATGTAGATGTAAGAATATTAGATTTACATTCAAAATTACTTACAATGGGGTAAGTTACAAAGTCATGCTTGGCATTTTCAGAAACATTGAATTTGATGTTTTCTTTTACTTCAAAGTGAATTACATGTTTTTTTTTTTACTTTTAAAACTCTTTGCACTTCATTCCTGCCATTTGAATTGACCTTGAAGCTTTTAATAGAATAACATTTTCTCTTGCTTTTTTTAAATGAAACAACGTTTTATTTCCATAATTTTATAAATTATGCACTCCAGACATGCTAAATTAAACACACATTCGATATAATTAAACATTAACATCCAACTAAGCTGTGGAATTAAACAAAACAAAACTCAAAACCATAAAACAGAAAACAAACCTTTACGTGTTACTGTTACTGCAACTGATCTTTGCTTTTATCTTCTTGAATGTATTGATTGATATATTTTTTTTTCTTTTTGCCTTCGTTTCACAGCGGTTAATAGCGAGGCCTTTGAGGAATATAAGAGGGCTAAGAAAGAGGCAAAGAAAGCTGTTAGTGTAGCTCGTGGCAGAGCCTTAGAAGGAATTTATCAAAAGTTAAGTACTAAAGAGGGAGAAATGGGCATTTATAAGATTGCAAGGATTAGAGAAAGGAAAAGCAGAGATTTAAGCCAAGTCAAATGTATAAAGGACAAAGATCAACGGGTGTTGACAGGAGATGTTGAGATTAAGGAGAGGTGGAAGTCTTATTTTGAGCAGTTATTTAACCCTGAACATGAACAAGATTTTCAAGGTCTTCATGCAACAAATGGTTATATCAGCTGGTCTAGGAGGATCTTGCATAGTGAAGTAAGAGAAGCCTTGAAGTATATGAAAGTTGGTAAAGCTTGTGGCCCGGATGGTATTCCTATAGAGGTTTGGAAGAACCTTGGAGAGGTAGGAGTTGCCTGGTTAACTAAACTCTTTAATGCTATTGTGAAAGGACGTAAGATACCGAATGCCTGGAGGAAGAGTATTCTGGTACCCATATATAAAATAAGGGAGACATTCAATGCTGTACAAATTATCGGGGTATCAAACTTATGAGCCATACTATGAAATTATGGGAAAGGATTATTGAACACAGATTGAGGAAGCTTACAAGAGTTTCTGAGAATCAGTTTGGGTTTATGCCAGGGAGATCTATCATGGAGGCTATTTCTCTTCTAAGAAGACTAATGGAATTGTATCAAGAGAAGAAGAAAGATCTCCACATGGTATTTATTGACTTGGAGAAAGCCTATGATAGAGTACCAAGAGAAGTGTTATGGTGGGTTTTGAAGAGGAAAGGAGTCAGCGGCAAATATATCAACATCATCAAGGACATGTATGAGAATGCATCCACTAGTGTGAAAACACCTGGTGGAGACACTGAGGCTTTCCCCATTACTACCGGATTGCATCAAGGTTCGGCCATGAGTCCATATTTATTTACCCTGGTTATGGACGAGCTAACCAGAAGCATACAAGACGATGTTCCTTGGTGTATGTTGTTTGCTGATGACATTATTTTAATTGATGAGACTAGTGCTGGTGTAAACCGTAAGTTGGAAGTGTGGAGAAAAACCCTCGAGGACAAGGGTTTTAAGTTAAGTAGGAGTAAAACGGAATATATGCACTGTGGGTTCAGTCTAAGGAAGAAGCAGGAACATGAGGTTAAGTTGGATGGAGTTTTGGTTCATAAAACCAAGCAGTTCAAATATTTGGGTTCGGTGTTCTAGAATGATGGCCGTATAGATGAAGATGTGGCTCACAGAATACAGGTAGGGTGGTTGAAGTGGAAGGGTGAGACTGAGGTTCTATGTGATAAGAAAATACCTCTGAAAGTGAAAGGTAAATTCTATAGGACGGTTGTTAGACCTGCGATGCTCTATGGTAGTGAGTGTTGGGCAACAATGGGACAACATTTGCATAAGATGAGTGTGGCAGAAATGAGGATGCTAAGATGGATGTGTGGACATACCAGACTGAATAAAATTAAGAATGTTCATATTCTACAAAAAGTCCAAGTAGCGGATGTCGGAGATAAGGTGAGGGAAGGAAGACTTAGATGGAATGGGCATGTTTTAAGAAGACCTCCTAATGCTGCGGTCCGTAAGTGTGAGAATTTGTTGATTGAGGGGGCTAGAGGTCGTGGAAGACCTAGAACTGTGTGGAATGAGGTGATAGCAAGAGACTTACGTGCCTTAGATCTTGATGCAGATTTGATTAATGACAGATTTGAATGGAGACGTAAAATCCGTGTCTTGGAAGGGGCCTAAGGCTGGAGTATCTTTTTTGGTGTCTTTTGAGCTTATTTTGTTAAGGATCCATACAGCCGACCCCAACTTGTTTGGGACTAAGGCTTAGTTGTTGTTGTTGTTATTGTTGTTGCCTTCGTTTCATATATTGCTTCTTAGCTAATTTTTATCAGAATTATCATAATCAAATAATTTCTATCAGATTTACACTAAATGGTCATTTCCCTTCACATATCACATGGGATTAAAAATTGACATTTGAATTATTAGTAAAATATTAAAAATGGAACTTGAAATTAATTTTTTTTAATGGGAGAATACCAAAATGTCTCTTAAGTTTGTACAAATATACGAATTGGCTTTTAATGTTTGTTTTGACTTATTTATACACTTAAAATTTTAAAAAGCTAACAAATTAGCTTATTATTTAATGAAAAATTTATTGCAGTTAACTGTATTTAGTTTTTCGTTGAAATATATAAATATACCGCTTAAGTTTACACGAAAATATGGATAAATACTAATTTTTTTTTACTTAATTATACATTAAAATGATATTTTAACTATTTATAAATGAATCAAATATAATTATGAGCATTTTATATTAAATAATATTTTAATTAAAATTATTATTTAATATTTTTAATTAATTTTTAAAATCATTAATTCACGATGTATTATGTTATTATGTTTTTATATTTAAGAGATTTTCTTAAAAATATAAAAAAATAAAAATATTTTAAAAATATTCATTTTTTTTTAAAAAAATGCTTTTAATTTTTAATTTCAAAATTAACAAATGATATTTTTAAAATCAATAATAATTTCAATGGAATAATTATAGGATATATTTTTAAAGCTTATTAAAATTTGATATTTATAAATAGAAAATATGGTGTATTTTAAAGCTAATTAAAATTTGATATTTTAAAATAAAAAATAATTTCAAATGGATATTTTTAAAATATATATATATTTATTTTCTTATATTTTTAAAAAATTCCTTAAATATATTCTTGTAATAACATGACAGTTAATATGATATGTATATATATAATGTGAATTAATAATTTAAAAAGTTAATTAGAAGAAGTATTAAATAATAATTTTAATCAAAATATTATTTAGTATAAAATGCTCTAAAATATGTTTGATTCGTTTATGAATAGGTAAAAAATACTATTTTAGTGCATAAATGAGCAAAAAAAAAAATTCAACATCAATACATATTTTCACACAAACTTAAAGAACATATTTGTACCTTTTAATAGAAAATTAAACATACATTCAACAACAGTTAGCTATCGTTAAAAGATTGATTAATTTATCAACTTTTTAAAACTTTAAATATATAAATGAGCTAAAATAAATATTAAGGGCTAATCCGTACATTTGCATAAATTTTATGTGTATTTTTGCACATTCATTCTTTTTAAAATTTAGCTTGATATTTTTAATTATCTACACCATTAATCACATAAATGTCTTTTTTTTGCTCTCATTTTTATCTTATTTCATCAGTATATTTTGATGGAGTATATAAGAAGTTAAATGTGTTTATATAATTTTCTCAAACTTTTTGGTTTTGGTATGCGAGTCTTGAAAATTTATTTACCTTACATAATTAAAAGTATTATTTTTATATTATTTAAATTATTAAATAAATATCATGCATTTAGGTGGAAAACTATAATTATTAGTTTAATTTTTAATCTTATTTAGTTCTTGTTATTTTTTTTTATGAACATTATCTAATTCTGTCTTGTTTTCCTTTCCTATTTCATTTGAACTTGCAAATTGCAATGCATCTTGTCTGTTCACAATATCAAGAAATGCCTTGTCAATGTTTCTTGTCTCAGAAATTCAAAAATATTGTTCTTTTTCTATTTATGTTCTAAGCAAGCCCCTTCACCCCTATTCAATTTATGATATTTTTGCTTATATTTTCTCATTTCAAGGAATTGTTGGATTGGAAACAAAATATGGTACTCTTCATATAAAAGCAAGTTTCGTACTTTTGGTGGTCTATGTCATATTTTTGATAGGAGAATTTTACATACCGCACTTGTGTGATTGATGGTTTTTGTGATTGGATTTAATTTGTAGTTACCAATAGAGGAATTTATGTTCCATTTCCTAGTATGGTTTTTGGAGGTATTTCATTTTTAAAAATTATGATGAGTTGAGAAGAGCTAACTTATTATATTATATAACTGATGTTTATGCTATGAAGGAACTGTATTGCCATGAAGGACCATGGTGGTGGGATTTTTTTACCACCAAATGGGAGATTTTATTTTGAGATATAACAGATTACTTACATAAAAAGATACAATTTCCATTTTAACATGTCCTTTTTTTCACCGTGCACAACTACATTTTCTCTGCATGAAGTAATTTTTGTTTGAGAAGTCCTTTTCCAATCTTTTAGTTTTCATATGTTCTGTTGGATTTATGAATATCACTTTTTTTTATTAATTTCCATCCGGACATAATAACTCCGTTTGGTGCAGCTTTTTTTCCCTGATTGTGCTCCACATTCTATAGCTAATATTCTTGGGTTGTTAGCATTGCGACATTGTGCTAGTTGTGAATTTGTCCGTCTTGAAAGTCAAGGCCAATTTTGGGACTCAGAAGGAAACCACATAAAAAATGTGAGGGTTCATCAGATTTGGTTTTATATAATTATATATTATGAGGAAATCTTAAGTATTTATTTTACATTGTTACCGTCTTGAGGCATCAATTTGGATTATGCATATTTTAATTACATATATGTTTTTCTTGAGGATTCATTAACTCGGTAATTTTTATAACTATTTCCAGGCTCCTTTTGCCTTTATTCAAGGAACATTAGAAGTTCAAGGAACTGCATTCAAGAAAATCCCATTAAAAGCTTGCTCAACTATAAGAAGGGTTCAGTTGCTTGGGTTGATTCTGACCCTGAATTCTTAACAAGCCTATCCAACCACCAAGGATGGAAAAAACATACACTGTCTCGGGTTCTGTTCTTCCTAAAGATATACAAATTGCTGGTAGAATTGCGCAACTCCCCACCAAATCAGATGTTTGGAACAACATTAATGTATCGGTCTTGGAAAAGCGTGTTCCCTTAATGTTAGAATCAAGACGAGTCATGGAGAACTTAATACAAAGGTGAAATTAAAGATATTTGTTTTTTTATTTAAATTTTTAAATAAATATAATGTAATTAAGTGAAAATTATAATTATTAGTTTAATCTTATTTATTTATTCTGTTTGAAATATATATATATATATATATATATGTTTTCCTTAGAAAAAAGAATTATTTGTAGTAATAATTAAAATTTTTAAATCTTAAATAAAAATTGTTCGAGCATTTGCACAATTGCACTCCTGTCAAACGATCATTTAAACGTCTTTCTAAAATACAGGGCAACATAATTTTTTTATGGAGGAGATGTCGTTTCGAAGTTGAACTCTTTAATCTGCCCTCCAAAAATCTCCACCATTATATAGTTAAAACCTCTTCACGGGTGCCACCTCTGCGGCCCTCACTATCCACTCCGGCCACCATGGTCCAATTCCACGAGCATATAATCACGGACCTTCTAGAAGACTCCACCAGCGGGCTTGTAGTTCTTTCCTCCGGCCTTTCTCTCTCCAAACTCGTGTCTTCTCTTCTCCTCCTCCACCACTCCTCTCAAGGCATTCTTCTCATCCTCTCCTCTTCCCCTTCTCTCAAATCTCAAATCCTCCACCACCTCAAAGCTCACCAAAATTACTCTTCCGAAAACCACCAAATCACCGCTGACCTCCCCGCCCATTACCGCCTCTCTATCTATTCCTCCGGTCAAATCTGTTTCATCACTGCTCGAATTCTCGTCGTTGATCTTCTCACTACCAAAATTCCTCTTACGAGCTTATCGGGATTGATACTTCTCAATGTTCACTCTCTATCGGAAACTTCAACAGAAGCTTTCATTGCTAGTATTGTTAAAACACTAGCTCCGTCTGTTTACATCCGTGCCTTCACTGACAAGCCGCATGCTATGGTGGCCGGCTTTGCGAAGACGGAACACATAATGAAGTCTCTTTACATAAAAAAAATTGCACCTTTGGCCGAGGTTTCAGGTTTATGTATTGGAGGAACTGGAGAAGAATCCGCCGGAGGTGGTCGATGTAAGCGTGCCGATGAGTAAGTACATGGTGGGGATACAGAAAGCGATTGTGGCGGTTATGGATGCTTTTTTGAAAGACATGAGGAAGACAAATATGGTTGATGTTGAGGATTTGACTGTGGAGAATGGATTATTTAAGTCGTTTGACGAGATAGTGAGGAGGCAATTGGATCCCATTTGGCATATCTTGAGGAAGAAGATTAAGCAGCTGGTTTCGGATTTGAAGACCTTGAGAAAGTTGCTGGATTATCTTGTTAGGTAAATGTGTACTTTACTGGTTTTTGATTAATAGATTAATTATGGGTCAAATGATGATTCAATGGCAAGTTTTTTTAACTTGAGAAATTTGATTGGTTTAGTGAATATCATAAGCTCAAGAATTTTTTATTTGCTAATATGGCTCTTAGATATAATTTACTTGGGCAAAATTTGAGGAGATTGTGGAACTAAATAATAGCTTAGAAATTCACTTGTTTCCAGTTCTGGCTGATTATAGTTTTCATGGGAAGATAGGCAAATTTTTGCTGATACTTTTCTAATGAACTCGCACTGATTATGAACTAGTCAAATGATTTGGATATGTTATTTTTAATAGGTACGATGCTGTGAGTTATTTGAAATATTTGGATACACTTAGGGTGTCAGAGAGTTTTCGGTCTGTTTGGATATTTGCAGAATCCAGCTTTAAGATATTTGACTATGCGAAGAAGCGTGTTTACCGGTTGGCAAGGTCCAATGATGCAAAAGTAAATGGGCTGAAAAAAAGTACTACGGGCAAAAAGAGAAAACAAAAGAGGGATGATGATAATGAGGAAACAGGTGAGGGCATATATTATTTTATTTTCTGATTCAACTAGCTTTTCTATGGTATTACTGTTAACTCTTCTTGTGTACATGACTATGTAGTAGCTGATGGTGCTTCATATGCCAGTCCAAACGGTGGAGTTGTTTTGGAGGCAGCACCAGAGTGGAAGGTGTTACGAGTGAGTGAGTGAGTTCCATTTTCTATGTTTTCTTATGGTTATATCTATTTCTATCTTATATTTATAAGCAATTGATAAGTAGTGATTTTACCACCTTCTAACTTATCATTTTGTTTGCTGGTTATACAAGCTCCTGTCACTGCTTTAGATTTGATGCTTACATTAAAAAATATTATATTCTACGGCATGGACAGCTGGTCATAGTTTAGACGTAAAAATTTTGTTGTAGGAAATTCTTGAAGAGATAGAGGAAGAAAGACAAAAGCAGGCGTTATCACAAGAAAATCTAGTTGAATGTGAAGAGGTTAACGATGGCATTGTGCTAGTGGCATGCAAAGATGAATGCTCTTGCATGCAGCTCAAAGATTGCATCATGAATGGCCCCCAGAAGGTTTTTTGTGCTCTTTTTCTAATTATTTGTGTAGATTCCTTTCAGATTTTCTTCTCTCTACTTAGTACATTATGCAGAATACAACAGCCTTCGTAGGCACTTACTTCTTGGTCTTTCTGAGGGTAGAGCAGGGGCTGGTGTCCCCATTACACCATCCTTTCTGGACTTGCCAACTCTCAGCAGCTCACTTTATTGCATTGCATATTACTTTCCATTTTGGAAGTGAGTTCTATTATTTTGGCATTTTGAAGAGCTATGAGAAGTTTCCATCTATGGTCCAAAACCTAGGTCATGACATGGGTAATAACTCCTCTGTCGCTTGCAAAACTGGACTTCGTACAGAGAGTCTTAGGAATGATGTGAGAATACTATCAGCTGAGCTAAAGCTAGCTTGTGCCTTCAAAGATAAAGGGATTTTCTGCGTCAACTTAGTGAAAATTTCATTTGGAAGTAGTTATTCTGCATGATCAAATATACATGGTTATTATATGTAACCAATTCATGGCATGTTTTCTCATGAAGGTCTTGCGAGAAGAATGGGAGAAGTACTTGTTAAGCAACGTTGAATTGCGTGGTGTGCAAATGCCTCAGAAAAAGAAACCTAAACCAAGGGAATCTAAAGGATTTGGCATTCTTGATGGAGTTGTTCCCATGACCACTGCACAAAATGCAGAATCTAGCAGCACCGACAAGCAGGAACATGGTGTCCTGTTGGCAGCAGCATCAGAAATAAGAAATCAACGCAGAAAGGATTGTGTTGCTGAAGATGAACTACAGGCTCTTGTTGACAGCAAATGTCAAAAGGGAAGGGAAAAGGAAGGAATAAAAGAGGCCGTACAAGTGCTTAGAATTCTGGAAATAAAGATGATGCCAATAATAAAGTCGCTGCAAGTGACAAACCTGAAATATCTAGTTCAGAGCATGAAGACCAAATGGCTAATAACAATCAATCTATTGCAGATGGTTGTCATGAAGACAACTTGAAAGATATGTCCATAGACCAGGGGTTTGTCCTGCGGCATATTCAACAGCCTGATTCTTCACACAGAAATGTGAAGCAAATACCGCCAGTGCACTTCTATGCTCAAGAAAGTGATCAGCCTATACTTGACACACTAAAGCCCTCTGTAGTTATTGTTTACCATCCAGACATAATGTTTGTTCGAGAAATCGAAATCTATAAAGCTGAAAATCCCTCCAAAAAGTTAAAGTTTATTTTCTTTTCTATGAAGATTCTACCGAGGCCCAAAAGTTTGAACCAAGCATTCGCAGGGAGAATGGAGCGTTTGAATCCTTGATCCGGCAGAAATCAATGATGATGATTCCAGTTGATCAGATATTTTGTTAGTTCTCTTATCCTCAGTGGAAAGAACTTTCCAGATATTAATTGCTTCAAATATAGTTTTATGCTTTTCCAGCTAAATGCATATTATGACTATTACTATGAAAATTAGAATCTCAGATTTGAGCATCATCAAGCTTATGTTATTATTAATTATGGGACTTGGCCATTAGGGGAGAATTTCAAGCACTCTCTTTAGAGAATAGAGGGCTTTTGTTAGGATCATTGTGTTTAGAACTCTTCTTTTATGCTATTGTAACTAGATTTGTATATGGTCTTGCGGATTATAATGCCAAAAGTGTGGTCCTTGCTCATTTGTATTTGTTGCTAACCTAATTAATGGATTAAATAAAATAAAAAAGCAAATTATCTAATTGACTTTGTATTAAGTTAATCTCAGAATTATTTGGCGAATATGTAAAACGAGGGTTAAAAACGCACACTGAACAATGGTATTAATTCTTTCTACCTTTTCCATCCAATTTTGTTAGTAACCTTTATTTCATTTTCGATGTCCCTTGGCATTGGACTAGGATGCAAATTGCCTGGGATTGAATTCTTCTATGGAGTCACAGCCTTCTAGTTCCCAAAATTCAATAACAAGAAAGGCTGGTGGAAGAAAGGAAGTTGAGAAAGAAATGCAGGTGTCAGCATTTTGAACCTTTCCATGGTTTGTATTCTTCTTATCCACTATAAAATGTTATTAAGAATTTCTGCCTTGTCAGGTCATAGTGGACATGAGGGAATTCATGAGCAGCCTTCCGAATGTTCTCCATCAAAAAGGGATGCGTGGTATACCAGTGACTTTGGAAGTTGGGGACTATATCGTTTCTCCGTTAATATGTGTGGAGAGAAAAAGTATTCAAGATCTTTTTATGAGCTTCACATCAGATTGTCTTTACCACCAAGTGGAAACAATGGTCCGGTATTTTAGAATACCAGTTCTGCTGATTGAGTTTTCACAAGACAAAAGCTTTTCATTTCAGGTAAACTAAGTTAAATTTAAAAGACCCCTAGAGTTGGCTTCAGTGGTTTGATAACTTGACTAATTGGATATGATTTGGCAGTAAGCTAGTGATATTGGTGATGATGTTATGCAAAATAGTATCATATCCAAGCTGTCATTGCTTGTTATGCACATTCCCCGCTTGCGAATCATCTGGTCTCATAGTTTGCATGCTACTGCTGAAATTTTTGCTTCATTGAAGGGAAATCAGGACGAACCTGATGAGACTAAGGCAATAAGAATTGGTGTCCCATCAGAAGCGGGTATTGTGGAAAATGATGTGAGGTAAGAGGCACAATAGTATTTCTATTTTTATTGCTTTCTATGCTTAAACCTTGCATTATGATAGAATTTGCAATCTTTAGCTGAATGTATCTTGTACTCTGTGTAAAGATGGATGTAGAATTTACAGAACTTATCAGCAGTCCTGGTGTCCATGTGGGTTGGCTGCTGTGGGCTAGGCTTTTCCTAGCCCTGGGCCCTAGGGAAACACGTGAATGCTGGTGTTACCACCCGTGATATAGAATTTGCAAAGCTTATCGGCAATCCCAGGACCCATGTGGGCTGGCTGTGCTAGGCTTTTCTTAGCCCTGGACAAACACTGTAATGCTGGTCTCACTGCCCATGCTGCAGGATTGCGTATAAGAGAAATAGTGATTGGCCTTGTTACTAATTGATGTGAGCCTTGGAAGAACTACATCCCACAAACGATTTCGAGAGGGTTGGAGCATTTATCTCCCATACTTTCAATGTGGGTCCATGTCCCTTGTTTTGCTAATTGGATCATATCAGACACATTACCAGTGGCTAGTAGTTAATGTTGCAATATACGAGGGACTTAATGTATAATTGAGCTCAATAAAAAAAAGCATTAAAGTTTACTGGCTTCTTGATATTTACTGGCTTCTTGATATAAAGTTTTCTAATCAACTTCATAAAACCATGGAAAAAACTTGTGTCCTGCCTGCCTTGCAGTGGGACTTAAGCGGTTCTTAATTAAACAGAATTGACTAGAATTAGTTGCTTATTTACTATTGTTATCTTTTGCTAACATTTAATCATATGCTTGTTCAATTACAGAGCTGAGAACTACAACACATCTGCTGTGGAATTCTTGAGACGACTCCCAGGGGTGACGGATTCCAACTACAGGGCTATAATGGACGGATGCAAAAGCTTAGCTGAACTTGTCCTTCTCCCTATTGAGAGACTAACTGAACTAATGGGTGGTCAGAAGGCTGCTCGCACCCTGAGAGACTTCCTCGATGCGAAATATCCAACCTTGTTATAGTGCTGTTCAGCATTGTTCTATGGTACAGAAGCTGTGCTTGATGAATTCCTTGGTGCACTGTTATAGAAATTCATGGCAGACTCGGTGAAATGTGCGAGGTTTATTGTTGCCGCAGATTGGTGACTTTAGTTGTCGTTTTCGTGTTGTATTATTTATTATTAAGTTAATTGTAATTTTTCAATTGAGCAAACTCTTCCATTGATTTTTTTTTTCAGTAGAGCAGAACATTTTTGCTATTTTCTGCTATAGTTCAAGGAATGTAACCTCAACTGAGGATGTAATAGTAAAAATGTAATAAATTCAAGGGGAGTTTACTCCTTTTCTTAGATTTTCGCAATTTTTAAATGTATGGTTGGGGTGTAGCAAGAGTATCTTATAACTGGAATCGTTGGTTTAAAACTGTCGGTTTCGGTTCATAATTTTTATAAATCTTAATTTTAACTGGTAAAAATCAGTTTGATTAAGATTTAGAATCTTAAAAATTGGTTCGGTTTCTATTTTAATTTTAATTTGAACCGTCGGTTCAAATTGATTTTCTTTTTTTAAAAAAAAATATATTTAAAAGAAAAATACTATTATTGATATATGATAATATTTTTTATAAGATTAAACACTATTTATAAATTTAATAATATTATTTAAATTAAATCAAATAATATTATTTACAAATATTTAATATTATAATTAAAGTATAAAGAAAAAATAAAAAAAAATATTTAAACAAAATTACTAAAAATTAATTAACTACATAAATTATAATTATAAATATTTAATATTACATTTAAAGTATTCAATAAATACATATAATTAAAATATTCAAAAATTACATTAAAAAAGTTTAAATACTTAATTATAAAATTACATAATTATAAAATATTCGATATTAAAATTTACAATTGAAAAAAATGGCTTGAACTCAATTTACAAAGAATTAAGCTGTTTACGTATTCTCTTGAGGTTTAGAGGAATCAAAATCAACATGTAGTCTCTTACTTTAAATTTGATAATGCCTTTTTAGTCACTTTCACCATTTTCACTAGATTAATTTTGATCAAATATGCCTTGCACTTGGCTATCTACTTCTTTCTCATCATTTAAAATATTAATATGTTGCTGTAAAATTTACTCATCATCACTTATATTATTAAAATGACTAGAATTTACTATTTTAATATAAATTGATGATGATGATGATGATGATAATTAATAATATTTTTTAACAATGATAACAATAATACTTACTAATAATAATAATAAATAATAATAATAATAAAATAATAATAATAATAATAATTAACAATAAACAATAAATATTACTAATAATAATAATAATAACAAAATAATAATTAACAATAAATGATATATAATACTAACAATAATAACAAATAATAATAATAAATAATAAATAATAATAATAATAATAATAAATAACAATAACAAAATAATAATAATCAGAATTTATTTTTTTTTAATTTTAAATTTGTTGGTTTGAAACTGAAACCACTGATTTGATTTCAATTTCGATTTAAATATTTTAAAACCAAAACCAAAATCTTAAAGAGAGACTCTGATTTTAATTTTGAACTTTTAATTATGATTTACGGTTCGATTCATTGAATCGAACTAAAACTGCCGATTGAATTCGGCGGCTCTATATAATCTTGGCCATGGTTAGTAACCATCAATATATCTAATTAATCGGCATTGCAAATTAGTTGTAGGCTTAATATCAAAAGTAAAACCTTATCCTTTCACTTAGAAAACTTTAATAATCCATATTATATTTAATCCCAAATTATGACCGTCTTATTGATTCAAATTTCAGGTTAACAATTTTTTTTTATAAAATATTTATAAAAAAAGTATTTTATTATTAAGAGAGATAGATAAATTTAAATTGACTTAGTAAAAGGTGATCCAAAATAATTTTATGATATTACATCTATCAGAAGAGATAACTCTAAATTGTACTGAGTGAAAAAAAAAATTCATATAATTGATCTCAATTGACTTAGAATTAAGGCTTTATTGAGTTGAGTTGAGTTATATAAAATATTTATTTTCTAAAACAAAATATTGAATGAGTCAACTATTATGTTAATTTTCTATTTTCATTACCTCTCTTTTTAGAGAAGTCTAAGATATTGCATAAATAAAAATTTATTGCTTAAATAGTTAAATCACCTTTTAGGACTTCTAATTCTAGTATTGTTTATGTTAATACAAAATATTTTATCACATGTATTCCTAAAAAAAATTAGTAATTTTCTGTTGTTTGATTGTAATTATGAAAATTAGTATTAATTAATTTTATTAAATGAATTATTGAAGGCAAATAAAGAATGTTATACAACAGCCTTTCTATAATTAAATCAAATTAAATTAATTAAAAGTAAAAAAATTAAAAAAAAAGTAATTTAGTTCAATTAAAATAAAGTTCTATACGCTACATGGACAGCAAAATGGTAAAAAATTTGCAAGTGCAGCCAAAGCCAATGTGTTTGTCTGTTATTGGCAACTGGCCAACTGCCTCGTTTGTCTTTATCTATAACAAAACAGACGACAGAAATGTCAATGTCGTTTGGATCAAAAGACATTTAACAAAACAATGTCGCCTGATCTCAGATAGAAAATATCTCTACCCCTTTCATTTCTTTGCCAATCAAATTAAGCGATCTGCGTCACAACGGTCAGTCATCCGTTTCTTTATCAATCAAATTAAGCGATCAGTGTCATAACAGTCAGTCATCCATCTCTTCGCTTATCACACAAATGGCTCTATCCGCCTCCGCCAATCTCACCATCGCCGCCGCCTGCTCCACCTCATCGTCCGCTCTCAATCCTAAAATCTTTCCTCTCCATGTCGCAACCACCGTCACCACCGCTACCAAAAAAGCCAAACCCACCTTCGTTGCCTCAGTCTCAACCTCCTCTTCGGCATCATCGAACATAGTTTCTCCCGATTGGGCTTTGGAAAGCTGGAAATCGAAACCGGCTCAGCAGCTGCCGGAATACCCTGACCAGCTAGAACTGGAATCGGTTCTGCAGACTCTTAACAGCTTCCCGCCAATTGTGTTTGCAGGGGAAGCGAGGAAACTCGAGGAAAGAATAGCCAGTGCGGCTGTAGGTAATGCGTTTTTGCTTCAGGGTGGAGATTGTGCCGAAAGTTTCAAAGAGTTCAATGCCAATAATATTCGAGATACTTTCCGGGTTTTGCTCCAGATGGGTGTTGTTCTCACTTTCGGTGCTCAAATGCCCATCGTCAAGGTCCCAATTTTATGCCGAATATCCAGTCTTTATAATTTCAATTTTGAATTTAATAACAATTCAAATAAATATTTTTTTTCGATGATTGATTTTTTTTTGTTTTATGTATGCAATTAAGATGGATTAGAGAGGATTTGTTCTGTGGCGGATGCTTGATATATTTGGAAATTATGTGAATCTGTTATAGTTCATGTTTTCCCCTCATGTCCTGCTCAATGATATTACACAAGATATATATTCTGTTTGTCTGAGGTTTTTGCTGGGAATTACCAACCAAAACGCCCTTTATAAAATATAATTACAGGAGTGTGTTGGTCCTGGAAAGATTGTTATATGAAATTATACATAAAATATGAGCATATGTGAAGTAGAACATTTGTAATAGATCTCTTTTTTATTGGATTCTTTCTTTCTGACTGGTTTGGCATCAAATGTTTCCCTGATTTATGAATATATTTAAACTTTGCAAATGCTCACAGTAAAACTGAAATTCTTTGCATCAACATACCAAATAGTTGAGATTCAGTTTAAATTTTATTTTGCTTCTGGTTTGCTTAGATGTGGCTTCTGATTTCGATTTCTAGTTGTCTCATACAGCATATGGATAGCATTATATCTTCCCTTATGCTTAGTGAGGCCACATTCTTCAATTCTGATTTTTTTTCTTATAATTTTTCTAGTAATTAGCAATTAACTCTCTTACTAATAGGAAAGGTTTGGTGCCACAGTTTTTTTCCACAATATTTAATTTGAATTTTTAATAATGTAGTTAATAAATTTGTTCTATGTGTAGGATCCAACTCTTTTAGTTGTCTGCATAATTTATTATGCTAATATTGTATGCCCTTTTTATTGAGTCTCCTAACATGGTTTTGTTGATAATGGAAATTTGCTTCAGTTTTGTTGAATTGGTGGACTCATGGTGACAAAGAAATTGTTAAGGAACTTTTATTCAATTTCATTAACTGCATGACAGGTAGGGAGGATGGCAGGCCAATTCGCAAAACCTAGGTCAGAGTCATTTGAGATAAAAGATGGTGTGAAGCTCCCAAGTTATCGAGGAGACAATATTAATGCTGATGCTTTTGATGAGAAATCTAGAATACCTGATCCTCAGAGGTTGGTTAGAGCATACCTGCAATCTGTTGGCACCTTGAATCTCCTTAGGGCTTTTGCTACTGGTGGATATGCTGCAATGCAAAGAGTTTCACAATGGAATCTTGATTTTGTACTGCATAGTGAGCAAGGAGACAGGTGTGTCCTGGATTTATACATTCCTATATATTTGTTAGATTTTCAGGAAGGTCTTTAGGCCATAAAGTGTGTTTTGCTGCTGCATAAATTGGTCTTGAATGATATTGTGATTTCCTTGTTTTTGAGCTATTAAAGATAAAAAAAAGTTTATCAAAATCAAGGATTTACTTTGACTTTGTAGACTTTTCTGCATTGTAATTTTTAAAATTGGTTGTTATCTCACTAAATCATATTCTATTTGTCTTTGTCAATCATATCTGTAAGAATTAAAATGTTTGTGGATACAGTAGCATTTTGTTACATATCATGTTTGAAGCTTTTTGTTATTAAATATTTTTTTCTCTAACCAGGTACATGGAACTTGCACGGAGAGTAGATGAGGCTCTGGGGTTCATGGCAGCTGCTGGTCTCACTCTTGATCATCCTGTAATGAACACTACTGAGTTTTACACATCTCACGAGTGCCTTCATTTGCCATATGAGCAGGCCTTAACCAGAGAGGACTCAACAACTGGCCTTTTTTATGACTGTTCTGCTCACATGCTATGGGTAGGTGAGAGGACTCGGCAGTTGGATGGAGCACATGTTGAATTCCTCCGGGGTGTTTCAAATCCTCTTGGCATCAAGGTAAGCGGCAATTAAAACCTCTAGAATCTACAATAGCCTAATAAATTAGCACAGGCAGAACTTGTTACGTTGCTGATGCAGTTTTGTTGCTTGCAGTTGATCGCTCTGAAGCATATTGGTGCATATATTTTTGGGGGTTGGGTTTTATGGATTTCTAGACTTGAATCAAAGAAGCATGTTCAATTGCTTTCATGCATTTGTTCCATATAACATGCCAAAAATTAGTGCTGATTTTTTTTTTTGGTATATTTACATTTTTGGTTGTCGATATCTGGATTTGTTTCACTTGCTTAGGTGAGTGATAAGATGGATCCAATGGAGCTTGTGAAGTTGTGTGAAATTCTTAACCCTCATAACAGACCTGGAAGATTAATAATAATTACCAGAATGGGAGCAGACAATCTGCGGATAAAACTCCCCCATCTCATTAGAGCTCTCCGCCAGGCAGGGCTTATAGTCACCTGGGTCAGTGACCCCATGCATGGTAATACAATTAAGGCTCCATGTGGTCTCAAGACCCGGTCATTTGATAATATCAGGGTAAGTTAACTTGGAAACTTATAATTCACAAGGATTGAATTGCTTGCCCAGGGAGAGATTAATTGGAAGTAAATTTACTTGTCTCAGGCTGAGTTGAGGGCATTCTTTGATGTGCATGATCAAGAAGGTAGCTACCCAGGCGGAGTCCACCTAGAGATGACAGGGCAGAATGTAACAGAATGTGTTGGAGGGTCAAAGACTGTGACATTTGATGACTTAAATTCTCGTTACCAGACTCACTGTGACCCTAGGCTGAATGCATCGCAATCGCTAGAGCTGGCATTTGCCATAGCAGAGAGGTTGAGGAGGAAAAGGTTAAGGAGTGGTGATGGGATCCTTAGTGGGCACAAAGTTGGTGGATCTTTGGCATAAGATATTAAAGCTTCAATATTGCCGTTTAGGTTATTGTTTTAATTTGGTTTGTTTTTAATCCCTTTTTGTATATGTAAATTAAAGTAAAACTATCTAGTACCGAAATTGTGTCAAATAGAGGCCTTTCACTTTTAGGCCTTTGAACGTATGAGAGGATTAGAATATCGTTGTAGGCCACCGCCTGACTCACTTCACTATTGAACATTTCACGTTCTCTAAGATTCTGAAGCTAATAGTCGAAGGGGGTATTTAAGAAATCTAGTGGTATGACATTCTCTAAGATTCTGAAGCTAATAGTCCAAGGGGTATTTAAGAAATCGTCAAGTGGTATGTCTAAATGGTTAAAATATAAAAGAAGAAATTCAATTAGAATACAAAAATGTTAATTTACTTGTTAGTTTGGTAAGCTTTATAACGCTTTTAACCTATTGCTAAAAAAAAACGTTTTCCCTGTAAAAGATACGATTTTCAGTATAATTAGTAAGCTTAAAAACATTTCTCAAATTAAATAACATTTTTCCCCATAAAAAATACTTTATTTTTCCTGAAATAGTCCATCACAATGCCCTAATTATCTTTATGGTCACTTTCACTAGCCATGTACATAAATACAATCTTGTTTTGCCATTTTTAATTTTTTTCCTTTGTCATAATTTCAGAAGTTCAAAATTAATAATATGATAGGAAAACAAACTTCTAGAACATATCCATTGTCAATTATACTCTCACTTTCAATTACTTGAGAACAAATAATAATATAAATAAAAATAACCAGCTCGCTAAGTGGATCCGTAGCGCAATGTTCGATTCACGTCGGGTTCAAACCCCGTTTTTCAAATTCTTTTAATAATATTTTGGACTATGCAAACTATCAAAGTTTGGCTTGCATCTTAAAGACTAAAATAAAACCAAATTTAACAAAAAATGAAAAGAGCTACGAGGCATACAAATGTTTATTCTATTGTAAAAAGGTTACTCTTATACATATATTATATTATATTATGTTATTCAAGAGCAGAATTAACATTTAATCTTGACTTGTTCATTATTATTATTATTATTATTACAGTTGGAGAATCAAACTCATAACTGAAGTGATTATCTAGCAGGTTGCAGGTTTATTTGCCTCAATTAACTTGGATATGGTGTCCACGTCAGTTCTGAAAGCGTTGGCAAGAATATCAGCACTACTTCCGCTTCCAAAAACAGAAATAGGCAAAGAACTAGTGCCAGCATTCGCACTTCCAAACATCCCAAGAGCATAAGCAGGAGCATCACTTTTTGTATTAACTTGAAAATGAACAAGCCCTTTTGGAAAAATGAACAAGTCAGGAGCCTGAAGAGTCTGTGTAAACAATTTGTTTGCAGCATCCACAAACCCAACTTCTAAAACTCCTTGTAGAACTATTAGGAGCTCAGATGCTCTTGGATGAACATGTGGTGGGTTCATTCCTGAAGGAGGAATGATACTCCTTGTCCAACTGATACTCCTTGTCCATTCAATGCAGGAAATTCTGTGATTGATGCTTTTATTACTATTGTTGTCGTTTTGCCAGTAATGTTCAGATTTATTAGTTGTCTGAAGCCTGTTGGAAATAGCTGTGTAAGGTTGTTCCCACATCCAAAGAAAAAGAAGTGTTGATATTTGTATGATGCTTATGACTAAAATGGCCAAGGCCATTTTGGAAGTAAGCCCAATTGCCCAAATCTTTAAGAAGGAGAAGCTCAATCACTTAAGAAGCTTTGCAAGTCTACACTCCCAATTCATAATTTAATGGAGCCCATGTCAAAGAGGAGATCCAAATTTGTTAGCTCTAGTATCAGAGCATGTAATATCTCAATTTTTTATGGACTTTAGAATAATAAATGCGGGCGAGCATATTGGTGTAATGGGTAGAGAAAATATGAGATGGATGTTTATGATGAATGTTATATATAATATATATATATATATATTTAAAATATATGAGAAATATAAATAGAATATATAAGACATATACATATACCTAATATATACTACACTTATGCATGAGATATACATTGGTGGTGAAAAAATTGATTTTAATTAAATAATAATAATAGTAGTACTAATAATAAAGTGAAGAGGATAAAGTCAAAAGGAGAAGGGAGTTGATTGGTGGAGAGTTAATTAAATTAATTAATATATAATATTAAATAGTTAGAGATAAGGATGGAAATAAAAAGAAGAGTCTTCTTTCTTCTTCTTCCTCTTTGAATGTGAGATTGAGAGAGAGTGAGAGGAGCTTGATTTTATTTATATACTCCTACGAGTTTAAAGTGGTTTGAAGGTGGATATTGAATGTTTGACAAAGAATTTAAGTAAGAATTCTTTTCCTTGAGTTTGTTTTTATGGATTTTAAGTATATGTATGATAAGGTTAGTGAGAGAAAGTGATGATTAATTGAGGAAGATGATAGTTATGATATAAACTGATGCATAGATGATGAAGATATGATTAGTTATGAGAGATGATAGATAATGAAATTAAGAAAAAAGAGCGATAATGAAAGAATAAGGATTTTGTAGAAATGAGTTGAGAATTGAGTGAATTGATATATGGATGATCATATTTATGAATTATATGATGATTGTTGTTGATGATGTTGTGTTTAGGCTGAGAGGGATCAAGTGGAGAAGAGCAAGCTTGGATTAACCAAGGTTTGTATATACAATCTTTTTAGTTTATACATGTGATCTTGAGTTTGTACATATAATTTTTTTGATTTGTACATATGTTCTTGAATTTGTATATATGATCTTGAGTTGTACATATTTGATTTAATATGATTTGGAGTTGCTTATCTAATATATGAGTATTGTGTTGATGAAAATGGTATGAAAAAGTGGTTTGGAATGTCATGGGCGTACCCAGAGATTTAGCCTGACATGTCCAATGATACGCCCATGTCTCTGGGCATGTCGTAGTTACTGTAATGCAGGACTAAAAGCATAGGCAGTAACATGCCTATGTCTCTGGGCGTGTCATAGATACTATAAGGCAAGATTAATGACACATGCAGTGACATGCCCATATCACTGGGCATGTCAAAGCTTCTGTAAGGTGGATAAATGACATGGTCATTGACACGCCCATGTCATTGGGTGTGTCACTTGTAGTATTTGGCCAAAATAGTCCTTTTCCTTGTCTTTCATCCGTGATTTCGGCCATGTTAAGTATATACAATGTTAAATGTGGAAATTTTAAGATTGAAATTGCATGTGACTTATGTATGAATGATATGAACTGGTAATGTGATGTGATCATAAATAGTGGTGATCACTGGAAAAGTATAAACTAAAGTGATGTTATATGTGTATAGTCTATACCATTACTTGTCCAATTGTGTTGAGATTGGTTGAATATGCATGAGAAGTCCTAAGCAGAGCTAGGCCTAGAGATGGATATATTAATAGACCTAAGCAGAACTAGGTCTTGACCTAAGTAGTGCTGGATCACGTGATTGAGATTTGTGATGGATCCGAGCAGAGCTGGATCATGAGATTGTGTTCACTAGACATGTTAATTGTATATATGTATTGTGCCCAATAGTTATGTATGAGCATGGGATGTGATTTCCAATATTATAATGATGTGTGAGTGAGATTTGAATCCCAATAGTGTATTTGTGTATATTATATGTGAATAAGAGTGTAATGTGATTTCAATGTATGTATATGTTGTTTATATGTACCACTAAGCTTTGAAGCTTAGCGCGGTTGTGTTAATCGCACAGGTAAGTAGATTGCTGATCTAAGAGTCGGATAGTTATGCCATGAGAAGACTGAGGGTATGCCAGAGACCAACTAGAAGGTAGTGCATGCATGTACATTTTGTTATTTTGTAGTTTGACCATATATATATGTATATGAATGGATTTTAAAAAGGATAATGTATATTTGTATACATGTAATCGAATGAATCTTATAAATAGTTTGGAAATGGTATTTTCAATGAGAATGTTGTTTGATAACGAAAAATGTTCTTATATATATATATGTATAAATACGATAATGAAAGGTTTGAATGGAACTGTAACGTGGCATCCTTATGTCTTATATGCATGTTGTATATATATGGGGTAAATGTATAGTATACATATAAGGTATAAGGGTATTACATTTATTTTGGTATCAGAGCTTAGGTTTGAGATTCTCAGCTTCAGTGGTTTTTCAAAAAAAAATGAAAGTAAAGTTTTAAAATGTGAATTGAGTTGTAGTACATGTATTTGCATTGGCACTTAAGTTGGTCTTTGATATGGTGTTATTTGTGTTTATTTGTTATGACAGATATATGTTATAATGGCGTTTGGAGGACGCATACCAGATGACAGTAGTGCGGAGAGTGTAGTTCCAGATGAGGGTAGAGATGGAGCTAGAGCTAAGATTGTTGGCGAGGCATCTGCTTCCTAGCCAGTAAGACTAGCAACTGATGAGATTCCGCTGGGCTGGGCATGACATATGGTGGAATTATTGAGGCAGGCTCCGGTTCAGCAACCGCCACCACAGCCGCAGCTGCAGCCGCAGTTGTCGACGAGAAAATATGACAAGCTAAGGAAGTTTAGAGCTGAGGATTTTGTTGGTACTACAAACCCTGCTGTAGCACAACAATGGCTGGATAGGGTTCAGAGAGTGTTCATCCAGCTGCAGGCTAGTCCAGAGGAGAAGTTTGATTATGTTAGATCTCTTTTGCAGATGGATGCCTATGAATGGTGAAAGACGGTTCCACATGCTACAGTTGATCCATCAGTTCTGACCTATAATGATTTTCTGCGAAATTCGAGAGAAAGTATACTCCGAGGGAGTATAAGGATGCGAAGAAGATGAAATTTCTGAGTTTGAGGCAGAACACCAGGACAGTGAAGGAGTATGAGATTGAGTTCATCCGGTTGAGTCAGTATGCTGAAAGGATTATATATGATGAGATTAATAGATGCCGGAGGTTTGAGGAGGGGTTGAGACCCTCTATCATGTGTCTTGTAGCAGACTCTCGATATCTAGATTTTTTTCAGTTGGTTACAGCTGCTAGGAGTGTTGAGAGAGCATAAGGTCTTGCAGCAGTTGCTAGAGCCAAAGAGAACAGAGGTAGGAGACTCTAGAGTGAGGCAGCATCTTCATCAGTAAAGAGAGGCCAAGGGGGATATCCTCATAGTGTTAGTGAGGGTCAGGGGCAGCCTAGCAGGACTATTCAGCCAGGGGCAGAGGCCCATATCATCAGAAGTTACTACCCCTACTTTTAGTTCTCCAAGACTTGCTCCACCAATATGCAGTCAGTGTTGTACAGTTTATAGAGGTATTTGTTGGGGAGTCGATTCTCGATGATGTTATAGATGTGGATCATAGAAACATTATATGAGAGATTGCCTAGAGCCACCATCATATAGTCAGGTGGAGAGTGTTGATTTTGGACTAGGTTTTAGAGGAGACAGAGGTGGCAGGGCAAGATTTGGACAGAGAGAAGGGTCTACGACCGTGGATAGATCAGAAGGAGATAAAACAGTGCAAAGGATATATGCGATGCGGAAAGAGAAGGATATTTCAGAGATAGATAAAGGTAAAATTTGATTATCTGGTATTATTAGATATGTAATGATTGAATCTGTGCTTTCTCGGATGAGATTGTTAGAATTGAAGATTATTTGAATTTATTTGGGACAATTGTATAAATGTTTGGGGATGTGCATAAGGGGGAGAAATAGAGTGTTTGGGGATATTTCAGAGATAGATAAATGTTTGGGGATATTTCAGAGATAGATAAATGTTTGGGGATAATTTCGAGGACGAAATTATTTAAGAGGGAGAAAATTATAATATCTCAATTTTTAATATACTTTAGAATAGTAAATACAGGCGAGCATATTGGTGTAATAGGTAGAGAAAATATGAGATGGATGTTTATGATGGATGTTTATGATGGATGCTATATATATAATATATATATTTGAAATATATAAGAAATATAAATAGAATATATAAGACATACATATATATACCTAACATATACATTGATGGTGAAAAAGTTGATTTTAATTATATAATAATAATAATAGTACTAATAATAAAGTGAAGAGGATAAAGTCAAAAGGAGAAGGGAGTTGATTGGTGGAGAGTTAATTAAATTAATTAATATATAATATTATATAGTTATAGATAATGATGGAAATAAAAAAGAAGAGTCTTCTTTCTTCTTCTTCCTCTTTGAACGTGAGATTGAGAGAGAGTGAGAGGAGCTTGATTTTATTCATACACACACTAAATTCCTAAGAGTTTTAAGTGGTTTAAAGGTGGATATTGAAGGTTTGACAAAAAATTCAAGTAAGTATCCTTTTCCTTGAGTTTGTTTTTATGGATTTTAAGTATATGTATGATAAGGTTAGTGAGAGAGTGTGATGATTAATTGAGGAAGATGATAACTATAATATAAATTGATGCATAGATGATGAAGATATGATTAATTGTGAGAGATGATGATAGATAATGAAATTAAGGAAAAAGAGCGATAATGAAAGAATAAGGGTTTTGTAGAAATGAGTTGAGAATTGAGTGAATTGATATATGGATGATCGTATTAATAAATTATATGATGATTGTTGTTGATGATGTTGTGTTTAGGCTAAGAGGGATCAAGTGGAGAAGAGTAAGCTTGGATTAACCAAGGTTTATACATACAATCTTTTTAGTTTGTACATGTGATCTTGAGTTTGTACATATAATTTTTTTGATTTGTACATATGTTCTTGAGTTGTACATATTTGATTTAATATGATTTAGAGTTGCTTATGTGATATGTGAGTATTGTGTTGATGAAAATGGTATGAAAAAGTGGTTTGGAATGTCATGAGCGTATCCATAGATTTAGCCTGACACGCTCATGTCTCTAGGTGTGTCGTAGCTTCTGTAACGTAGGACTAAGAGCATGGGTAGTGATATACTCTATGTCTCTGGGCGTGTTATAACTATTGTAAGGCAGAATTAATGACATGTGCAGTGACATGTTCATATCACTGGGTGTGTCAAAGCTTCAGTAAGATGGATAAATGACATGGTCATTGATACACCCATGTCGTTGGGCATGTCGCTTGTAGTATTTGGTCAAAATAGTCATTTTCCTTGTCTTTTATCAGTGATTCCGGCCGTGTTAAGTATATATAATGTTAAATATAGAAAGTTTAAGATTGAAAATGCATGTGACTTATGTATGAATGATGTGAAAATTGGTAATGTGATGTGATTATAAATAGTGGTGATCACTGGAAAAGTATAAACTAAAGTGATGTTATATGTGCATAGTCTATACCATTACTTGTCCAGTTGTGTTGAGATTTATTGGATATGAATGAGAAGTCCTGAGCAGAACTAGGTCTAGAGGTGTATATGTTGATAGATTTGAGCAGAACTAGGTCTTGACCTGAGCAGTGCTGGGTCACGTGATTGAGATTTGTTATAGATCCGAGCTGAGTTGGATCATAAGATTATGTTCACTGGACATGATAATTGCATAGAGGTATTGGGCCCAATAGTTATGTATGAGCATGAGATGTGGTTTTCAATATTGTAATGATGTGTGAGTGGGATGTGAATCCCAATAGTGTATTTGTGTATATTATATGTGAAGAAGAGTGTAATGTGATTTCAATGTATGTATATGTTGTTTATATGTACCACTAAGCTTTGAAGATTAGCGCGGATGTGTGAATCGCGCAAGTAAGTAGATTGTTAATCTGAGAGTCGGATAGTTGTGCCACGAGAAGACTGAGGGTGTGTCAGAGACCAACTAAAAGGTGTTGCATGCATGTACATTTTGTTATTTTGTAGTTTAATCATATGTATATGTATATGAATGGATTTTGGAAAGGATAATGTATATTTGTATACATATAATCGAATGAATCTTATAAATGTTTTAGAAATGGTATTTTCAATGAGAATGTGGTTTAATGATGAAAAATGTTCTTATATATATATATGTATAAATACGATAATGAAAGGTTGAATGTAACTGTAACGTGGCATCCTTATGTCTTATATGCATGTTGTACATTCATGGTGTAAATGTACAGTATGTATATAAAATATAGGGGTGTTACAGAGCCCTAGCTTAAAATCCTTAAAGATCCATAAGTTAAAGATCTAACAATGTTCTGAAGACCGGGTTGGGCTAGTGTGACCCAACATGTTCTGAAGACTTGGGTTGGGCTAGCAACAATGAGATCCAACACTTTGAAGTCCAAAAAATAAAATAGGCTGTGTGAAGGATCCAAAGAAAGGAAAGCAAAAAAAAAGGCTCAAAATTCTTGAAGGACAAAGAAGAAGAAAATTAAAAAAAAAATGGTCCAATAGTTTAAAGCTGGAAGAGGAGGAAAGCAAGGTCCAACACTTTGAAGGCTAGTAGCTTTACTTGAAAGTTCAAGAAAGCAAGAAGGGTTGTGTGTGAAAGGATCAAATGTCCAGAAAAAAGGAAAAGGAAAAAGGTTGTGTGTGAATGATCAAGGCCATGAAAAAGGCAAGTGCTAACTGAAGGCTGTGTGTGAAGGATCAAGGCCATGAAAAAGGCAAGTGTTTTGGCAAGTGTTCACCGGAGTAAAAAAGTTCAGTGTAACACTTGAGGGAGAGTGTTGGAAGTGGTTGTGTAAGGTTGTTCCCACATTTAAAAAAAACCAAAGAAAAAGAAATGATGATATATGTATGGTGCTAATGACTAAAATGGCCAAGGCCATTTTGGAAGTAAGCTCAAATCTTTAAACAGGAGAAACTCAATTACTTGAAAATCTTTGCAAGTCCACACTCCCAACTCATAATTTAACAAAGCCCATGTCAAAGAGGAGGCCCAAATTTGTTAACAAAGCCGGTGTATGTGAAGAATTCACTTGTTATGTTGTTCGGGTTAAGGTCTAAAGGTATTAAGAAATCTTTGAGAATATCTGGGTCTCCTGCTTTTGCCAGAAATATTGAATTGGCCAATGATATTATAATGGCAATGGCTACGGAGTAGTAAAGCTTTGCCATTTGATGAGAAGTGATTGATATTTCTGAAAAAATGACTTGAATTTTCAAGACATAGTTAGTGGGTATTTATATATAGGTAATAGGGGTTAAGGATAAGGAAGGTTCAAAGCATTTTGGCATATTTAGTTAATTGCTAATTAATTAATCTTAATTAAAATCTATAATTAAGACTAGTTGGCTACCGATGCTTTACAGGCAATTTGATAGGAATTATATGTTTGTTTGTTATATGTATTCCATGTTGGCATGGAATATTCTAAACACACAAGATTTTGATAGATATGTTCGAAATGTCCTTTTTTCCAATTATCGGACAAGCTTATTAAAAATCAACATCCTGTGAGATCATGGAGTGATAAGGAATCTCGCAAATCATGGAAAGATAAGGATGATAATACTCATAGCGATATCAAAGGACATATAGTTGGTGACAAGGACATCCAAATAGTAATAAATTCCTATATAATTGGTAGTTCAATAGATAAAGGAAACTTTAAATAATGGACAACTATATCTGATATTCATACCATCTGTCAATGCTGAATTAGAAGAGATTATAATGCATTCCTTCTTATTTTGCGTAACAACACCATCTGTATTAGCCTATATATATATATATATATATCTAGCTTTCTAATAAGCTATTTATGTGTAGAGCCATTTCTTTGTAATAAAAAAAGATATCTTTTGTTCTGCAATTCTATTTTTTTCTCTTGGTATCAGAGCCAGGTTCGTTCCTGTCTTCATTTTTTTTACCATGACTTCACTATCTTTGAATGTTGGAAACTTTGTCAGCTTAAAGCTCACCCAATCAAATTACCCATTATGGAGAGAACACCTTTTAGGATTAGCAGAAAGCCAAGATCTAGTTGATCATCTCACCAATGAAACACCAGCTCCATCAAAATTTACTACTTCAGATCCAAATACAAATGAAAACACCACACCACCACTGACTCAAGAATTCATTGCTTGGCAAAAGTTTGATCGTCTTCTTCGGGGTTGGATTATTGACACTCTCTGAAGAAACTCTCGGACTTGTCATTGGTTTAGATACTGCATCTGTAGTCTGGGAAGCATTGAAAGATGCTTATGCACAAGATTCTCAAGAGTGGGAATTTACGCTGTGACAACAGTTGGCTTATCTTCACAAAGATGATAATAAAACTGTTAGAGATCACATAAGCACCTTTAAGGGCTTGTGTGATAATCTTGCTGCCATTGGCAAGCCTATACCAGACAAAGAAAAAGTTTTCTGTCTTCTCACAAGTCTTGGACCACAGTATGGAACCTTTACAACAACAACGTTGAAACCTCCAAGACCAACCTATTCTGAGCTGATTTTACAATTACAAAATTTTGATCAGTGTCGTAATTGGTTCTCCAACCAAACAGATGCATCTTTCTCTCATCTTACCCCACACTTAACCTTTTATAGCCAGCAATAGAAACAATCTCAAAATACCCCTTCAACTAATCACAACAGTCTCTTCACCTCCTCAGGTCGTGGATTTCAGGCACAACAGTTAAAAAACCGCAACCAACATCCTCCACACAACTCAACATCAGCTGTACAACAATGACGACCACCACCTCCAAGTAAACGACGCATGACAGCAGCGGAGCGGGATCTGTACTGAAATGAGACATGTCAATATTGTGGGAAAACAGGTCATATTGCCAAAATTTGTTGGTGGATACCAAAACAGATGGCAAAGCATGACTCAATTCCACAAGCTCTTGCTGCCCTCACCTTAGACAACTCTATTATTGACACAGAATGGACTGTTGATACAGGAGCTTCCAATCACATGACAGGTAAGCCCGACATGTTGAATAATATTCATAAATATTCTGGATATGATTTGGTACGCGTTTACTACACTATAGTAGTACCGCAAGTGCACAGGTCACCCAAGTAATATAGTAGTGAGTAAGTTATCGTTCCACTAGGGACAAGGCCAAGTACTAGTGCAAATCTTAACCGTTGTTTAGCAAATTAATAGTTGTGTGATGCTTTGTAACTAAAAACAACTAAATTAATAACTGAAACTAAAGGGAAATTAAATGCTATGCAAAAAGGATTGATAATAATATTAATAGTACTATCTAGATATTGAATCCCCCTAGCCTCAATAATATTTATGATCAATCAATTCAGCTAAATAATTTAATAGATTTGCGTTGGCATTCCTCTAAATTAGACTAAAACCCCTCTCTAGTGGATTAATCCCTAATCACTAAGTAGAGTGCTGGAATCTCTTCTCAAACACAATTAAATAGATCTTGCATTAAGAACAAAGAACTATAAACCAAAGGATCTTGTAGGTCTATCTCTAGTACCCCAATCAATCCTCAACCCTTATGAGTATTCAATTCATATCAAGCTTTCTCAAGTCAATAATATGAAAATAACAACCAATCAATAAGCATGCTATTATCAATTGGAAATAACATCAAGCATCATAAGAATAAAATAACTCAATCAAATGATTCAACTGAATATAATTGTTCAATTCATACAAATGAGCTAGGGTTCATCAATATCTAGATAGAGAAGGAATTAGTTCATATTCAAAACTAGAAAAACAGAGCAAGATAAATGAGTAAGTGAAACCAAACAATCCATGGCAAATAATTTGTATTTCTTCACTTCAATCCTTGATTCTTGGTTTAGGGCTTGTACAAGATGTGTATCCTTCTTCAAACTCAGCTCAAGACCCTTCTCCTTGCTCCAGCAGCTGGCTCTTTCTCCTCTTCTCTGTTCTCTGTTTCCAAAAATGTCCCAAAAAAAAAACTCCTCCTCCTTCTCCTCCTCTTCTCTTTTTATTTCCATTCAAATCTCCAACCCATACTTCCAACTCACCACCCCCATCCATTGTCTACCACCTTCCTTTGTTTCATCTCCCTTTTCCATTATTTAGGTAAGCTTTTCTTTTCTTTTGTCTTTCTTTTGACAAAAGCACAGTTCTTGTCCCCCACTTGTTCCTCAATCAGTGTAAAGAATTTAACTTTTCCATAGGTGACATGGCCATTGACACGCCCATGTCACTGGGCGTGTCATAGCCACTGTGATTCTGAATATAGGACACGTCCAGTGACACACCCATGTCACTGGGCGTGTCACAGCTACTGTGAATCTGAATATAAGGCACGTCCAGGGACACGCCCATGTCACTGGGTGTGTCACAGCTACTGTGAGTTTGAATATAAGGCACGTTCGGTGACACGCCCATATCACTGGGCGTGTCAATGTTTCTGAATGCAGTATCAAGGGCACGTCTATTGACACGCCCGTGTTCATGGGCGTGTCCATTGATGAATTTTGCTCTTTTCTTCTACTTTCATCCGTAATTCCTCCGAAATGACCATAAGCCTCAAATTACTGAGAATTCCTGAAATTAACCCTAAAATACACTTTGAACAAACAAATTAAACTCAATTGGATAATAATCATATTAAGAAATAGGAATAAAATATCATTAATTGTATACTTATCATGATTCTATCTTAATTGGAGATGGCTCTCCTCTATCTATAACATGTATTGGTAATTCATCTGTCAAACAGGAAAAGATTTTGCCTCTTTATGATGTGCTTTTAGTTCTAAATCTGCAAAGAAATTTACTTTCAATAAGTCAATTAATTTCTTAATTTTCTATTAATTGTGAATTTTTTTATGTTGGTTTTTGTGTAAAGAAAAGGAAAACAGGACATCCCCTAATAACAGGAAAAAGGAAGCATAACCTGTATGTTTTGTCCGATATGCCAGAAGCACACTTCTCTCATCGTTTCAAATCTGGCATTGCTGATCTTTGGCATCAATATTTAGGACATCCTCAAGCTTCTGCTATTCAGTTATTGAAAAAAAAAAGATTCATTATTGTTACCGGTTCTTCACGACCTGAACATATATGTGATAGTTGCCAATTAGGAAAACTCAACAAACTTCCTTTTTCTCATTCTGAACACTCTAGTTCTGGTTTTTTTTTTTTTATAAGATTCAATGTGATTTGTGGGGACCTGCTCCTATATTATCAATTGGCAAGTTTAATTTTTATGCATGTTTAGTTGACGACTTTTCAAAGTATACTTGGATTATTCCCTTGAAACATAAATCTAATTTTTTTACTGCTTATTTAGCATTTGAACAATACATCTCAAGACAACTTAATAAAAAAAATAAAGGTATTCCATTCAGATGGTGGTGGAGAATTTTCAACTCTAGATTATCATCACATTTTCTTGCAACAGGTATTGTTCATCAAATTTCATGTCCCTATACTCTAGAGCAAACAGGTATGGTTGAGAGGAGGCACCGAAATATTCGCGAACTAAGTATGACAATGTTATTTCATAGTCATGCACCTCTTTATTTATGGGTTAAAGCTTTTACCACATCCGTGTTTCTTCTTAACAGGTTACCATCTTCCTCACTTCATTTTGACACTCCATATTTTAAATTACATGGCACTTATCCTGATTATACATCACTTCGCGTCTTTGGTTCTAAATATTTTTCGTATACTTGGGATACAAGAACTCATAAATTTGATCCTAAGACTGTCTTGTGTGTTTTTGTAGGATATAGTGATAAACATAAAGGTTACAAATGTTTCCATCCATCTGTTAAGAAATTTTTCATCTCTTGCCATGTTGTTTTAACGAAACAGTTTTTCCTTTTAAATTTTCAGATGTTCCTTCTACTGCCTCACATGTTCTTAATATTTTTTATTCTTGGTTGCCATTTTCTAACACAAATCTTGATTCAGGTACACCTTTACAATTGCCTCTCTCAGCAAATTCTATTTTGCTGTCGTTAGTTGATGGCTTGCCGTCTTAGACCAATTCATTGCATCACACACCTGCTCTAGACATTGCACGAATAGACATATCTAATTTAACCTCTGACGTACTCAGCCCTCTTCCACAACTTTCTGACCCAATTTCTAATGACCTTGTCTCTTCACCTGTGTCTCCTTCCACAACCATTGAGCAATCTCATGACACACCTCCCGTTCATCCTATGGTAACTCGTTCCAAACTTGGAATTGTTAAGCCAAATCCTCGATATGCCTTAACGGTAAGTACATCTTTTACTATTCCCCGTGAACCAAAGAGCATTAAAATTATCCTCTCCCATCCTGTATGGAAAGCCGCTATAGTTGATGAACTTGATGCACTACACTAAAATAAAACTTGGTAGTTAGTTCCCCGTCCTGCAAATCAACATGTCGTAGGATCCAAATGGGTTTTTAAGTCTAAGCTCAAACCTGATGGTACATTGGATCATCTCAAGGCTCGTCTCGTTGCCAAAGGTTATCATCAACTTGACGGTATTGATTACACTGAAACATTCTCTCCTGTCATCAAATCGGGTACTATTCGTTTACTCTTCTTATAAAACACTGGCCAATTCGCCAATTTGACGTCAAAAATGCCTTTTTACATGGAAACATTGCCGAAGATATTTATGTGGAACAACCACCAGGTATGCCTGACAAACAAAATCCTTCCCATGTCTGTAAACTCCAACGTGCTCTGCTTGGACTTAAACAAGCACCTCGTGCTTGGTTTGATAGACTCAGCAAATTCCTTATTTCATATGGTTTTTTTTTTGCAGTTTGGCTGATCCATCTCTTTTTATTTCTCATTCTACTAATGGTTTACTTGTTTTACTCCTCTATGTTGATGATATACTTCTTACAGGATCCTCCATGGAACTTGTTACCTCTTTTATTCAGGTCTTAAGTAATGAGTTTTCTATGAAGGATTTAGGACCGGTGCATCATTTTTTGGGCATTGAGATTTCGCCTACATCAAACGGCCTACATCTGTCTCAGTCTCATTATGCGATTACCATTCTTGAACGATCTCATATGCTTCATTGTCAGCCCATGCCTACTCCTTTGGAGGTCAAAATCAAGCTTGTTAATGCTTCAACTCCTCTTGATAATCCTGCTCATTTTCGTGGAATTGTTGGTGCTCTCTAATACTTTATCCTCACACGGCCAGATCTTTCCTACAGTGTTAATTATGTTTCTCAGTTTATGCATACCCCCACAGTTGCTCATCTCAAATTGGTTCGCCGCACTGGTTTATCTCTAACTTCCAATACATCTCTTGAATTATCTGCCTTTTCTGATGCTGACTGGGCTGGTTATCCTACAACAAGACGGTCTACCACGGGGTATTGCACTTTCCATGGCACAAATATAATTTCCTGGTGAGCAAAGAAATAACACACAGTCTCTCGCTCTAGTACTGAAGCTGAGTATCATGCAATGGCCCATACTGCTGCTGAACTTACATGGCTCACTTACATTCTCAATGATCTTCGCATATCACTCTCTTATGCACCTATCTTATACTGTGATAATATCAGTGCTTTACATATGACCATCAATCCTGTCTTCCATGCTCGAAGTAAGCATATCAAACTGGATTATCATTATGTACGTGAACGAGTTGCTCTTGGATTACTTACCACTAAACATGTGTCCTCTACTACACAGGTTGCTGATATATTTACTAAACTTGTGCCCAAGGCATCCCTTGCTTTCTTTCGTAACAAACTGTGCCTTTAACCCCAGCTCAGTTTGTGGGGGGATATTAATAATCAACATCCTGTGAGATCATAGAGTGATAAGGAATCTCGCAAATCATGGAGAGATAAGGATAATAATATTCACAACGATATTAAAGGATATATAGTTGGTGACAAGGATATCCAAATAGCAACAAATTCCTATATAATTGGTAGTTCAATAGATAAAGAAAACTTTAAATAATGGACAACTATATCTAATATTCTTACCATCTGGCAATGCTGAATTAGAGGAGAATATAATGCATTTCCTTCTTATTTTGTATAACACTATCTGTATTAGCCTATATATATATATATATATATATATATCTAGCTTCCCAATAAGCTATTTATATGTAGAGCCATTTCTTTGTAATAAAAAAAAAAATCTTTTGTTCTGCAATTCTATTTTTTGTTTCTCTAAGCTGAAGTTAACCAAGTTATAGTTTATATAAATAAATGGTAAAATTATCAGCAAATTAACCTTGAGCTTAAAAACTAATCAATATATAACATCAATGCAACATAACTTATCAATTGACAAGGGAAAAAGAAACTAAATCAGAAAATAAACAAGTAAAAAGCAAAACAGCATTGCAAAAAAAACATAGCAAATAAAAAAATGAATTCGGTGAATAAGAATGAGAGTGTTCTTGATGCCTGCAAGTCCCAACTGTTCAAGACTTGATAAGCACATTTAGAAGCACAAAGGATAAATTTTATATTAGTCAAATTTGAAATTTGTATGTCATATATATATATATATTTATATATATATATATATATATATTTCAATATCACTATCATAAATTATATAAATTCTATAGTTACTAATAATTTTTGACAATAAATTAATTTTTATTGAAAAACTATGATTTTAATTTTTTTATTAGTGATTTATTATTTTTGATAAATTTAATTTTAATTGAGATTGGAATTTGAGATTTTATGATCATTAAAATAATTCTGAGATAATTTGTTAGTGAATCAGAATTTATTTCTTTCATATTGTGGACGAAAGTTTTTAGTGGTTTGATCAATTGCCGCAAAGATACTGAAAAATTGAGCATTTTTAAGAAATTGAAAGGTTTGGATTTGGTCATATAAACTGTGAAAATTTGATGATAAATGCGTCACTTGTAAAATCTTGGAAAAGCATATTATCCTTGTGAATCTGATTTCCAAATTAATTGCAATTGGTTAAATTTAAATTAGGACTAACATGCGATTAGTTTAATTTTTTTTTTCATTCTTTCATTTTTTTTTAAAAAAAAACACAATATTTTATTTTGTTTTATATAGAGAAATATTTATTTATAATTTCTTATTCACATTACAAATTTAAGTAATGGAAGGGGAATATTTTCCTGTATTCCTTTACAGGATTTTTAATTAATATTACTATTTAAAGAAATGTATTCCTTTATAAGATTTTAGTATTTTTCCTGTATAGAATTTTAAAATATTCTTAATTAGGTTGTATGCATAGAATTTCCTATACAATATGTAAGTTAGTATTATAAAAGATGTTATAGACGACAAATGTAGGTATTATAATAATTATAATTTCTTTTTTAATTTTCAATTTTTGTTAGTATCACAAAGTTTTGTTTAGGGATGAATCGAAACCAATCATGGAATCCATTTGAACATTGGAAAATAGTAGAAAATTCAAATAGTAATGTACCTATGGGTGCAAATCAAAATGCACCATTATATCAACAAATTCGACATAATACAGAAGAAAGCTGTGGTTCAAATGTTGTTGGAGATTCTCCTCCACCTCCTCCAATTCAAAATACATCTCAATATTTCCCTCAACATTCTCAAATTCAAAATCCACCTCAGTATTTTCCTCCTCCACCTCCCCAAGTTGAAGTTACCTTTCATCAATTTTTTCCTCCAGCTCCTCCAAATTTAGTTGAGTATTTTCCTTCACCTCCTCCAGTCCATGATGCAACTCAACATTTTGATCCTTCGGCATCGCCTTCGCTTGCCCTTACTCTTGCACCACCAAATACTGTTGCTTCTCCTCCTCCTCAAAACCAAAATAGAAACCAAAATAGAAGGAAGAAGTTGAAGAAAATTGCAAGTGATGTATATCAAGGATCGAGTAATAAATTAATTCGCTCAATTCATTACTGTTTTAGTTCTGAGTCTGATGAATAAAAAAGTATTATTATTAGATGAATGTAGTTACCATACTACATCTTTTCATATTTAATAAAGCAATTTATCATATTTAATAAAACAGTTAATTCGAGTGGAATACAATGGATGTTATTTATTTTTAAGGTATATATATTTATTCATGCTTTACCTTATGTTAAGTCCATTTTAAATATAAATTTTATCATTATATAAACCAAATTTAAAAGATTCATTTGCCACATTAGCGAGCAATTTCACCCACAGAACTAAGAAATAAAGGACATATATCCTGCCCCCCTTCAACTTGTAAATGGAGCAAAACCATCAATTTCTTGGATTAGTTATTTATTTTTTCGGTTATTGATTATATATGTGATATATACTTAATTAATCATTGATGATGCCGATTTTTAATAGTTTTTAAAAATAAATCATAATTTTTTTTTATTTTTAATATATTTTAATGAATAGATAATTGATCTCAAATTCATTGTTTAGAAAAATATGTATTTACTATTAGTTTATATCTTTATACATAAGAAAAAATCATAATTATGTATGTCTTTAATGTTACAAAGTTATTAAATATATGTGGTTTTTTTTCTGTCAGGAAAAAGAAACTAAATCAGAAAATAAACAAGTGAAAAGCAAAACAGAATTGCAACAAAATGAGCAAATAAAAAATGAATTTGGAGAAAAAGAATGAGAGAGTTCTTAAAGTCTGCAAGTCCTAACTGTTCAAGACTTGATAAGCCCATTTAGGAGCACAAAGGATAAATTTTATATTAGTGAAATTTGAAATTTATATGTCTTTTTTTTATATATAGCTATCACAAATTATATAAATTTTATAGTTATTAATAAATTTTGGCAATAAATAAATTTTTATTGAAAAAATATATGATTTTAATTTTTCAGTAGCAATGAGATTCGAATTTGAGATTTAATAATTATGAAAATAATTCTAATATAATTTGTCAGTGAAACAGAATTTATTTCTTTATAATTAGTACTTATTTGATATTATGGACGAAAGTATTTTAGTTGTTTGATCAATTGCGGTGAAGTTACTGACAAATTGAGCATTTGAAATTGAAAGGTTTGGATTTGGTCAATGGTCATACAAATAGATGTCTCAAAAATCATTGTGCCTAAAAGTCATCTATCAGCACGCAGCACACATCAAAGAAACTTTTGGAAATAGTATTACCATTTTTACATTTAAAAACAATAACTTCATTTGCTTCAACATTCGATTGTTTCACTCTGCAACCTTAAGGCATCCTTTTTATATTACAAAGTTATCTATTTAGTCACCCTTTTTATGTTGTGCCCTACCCTCAGTTCTCTACAAGTTTTGTAACTTCTTTTTCCATTTAAAGATTAAAATCCTTCTGCTATTTTAGTGGAAACCTCTCTTAAGAGCAATAGATCCATCAACATCTAAGATCTAAAAGCTATTATATCTGAAATCAGAAAATAACCATTCCTGATAAAAGAGGACACAAAAAGTGATAGACATCTTCGACTATGAGTTAATTTAATTATACCATAAACAGAGAAGAAAATACGAAAATAAACTAAAAAAAGGCACAAGAACTGATAAATCTAGGGCTACCGTCGACTATCAACCTTAAATCTACAAAAACTCACTCCAAACCTTAGTAGAGAGACAGAGACAAGAATGAAAGAAAGAAAAAAAAAAGACTTCAATATTTGCATGGTTTTGGTCCCACCATAATCAAAATATGATAATATGTAGAATATTTGTTTTATTATGTATGAAAGTATGTAGTGTAGTAAATACATTCATTTAATAACAATATTTTTTTAATCATCAGAATCAGAACTGAAAGTATAACGTGATGGGTGAATTAATTTGTTAGTCTTTCCATCATATACAACACTTTCATATTTCTTCTTGTTATTTTCATTTGGTGGTGGTTGAACATAATGAGGTGCATCTTGAATCGAAAGAGGCAAAGGAGAAAAATAATGAGGTGCATTTTGAATTGAAGAAGATGGAGAAAGAAAATATTGAGATTTATTTTCAATTGGAGAAAAATATTGTGATGCATCTTCAATTAGAGGTGGTTGATTTAGATCCAAAAAAAAATTTATATCTCTCATTTGGACTTGCAGAAGGTGGTTGATTTAGATCCATTGCAGTGTTGACTCCAGGATAAGCCCAACAAGCTTATCTAGAGCTTGGACTTAGATCCATCACCTAAAAACAATGTGTAATAGAAAATTACTAGTATTTCGATTATAACATTTACATTCAATGCCTATAAAGCCTTTATAATACTAAGCTATAACTATATCGGAAAATATTAAAAATCTTAATTTGAAAATATATTAAATTGAATCTCAATAGGCTAAATCTACCTCGCTTAAATTTTCTTTCATAAAATCATAGTCCTACATAGGAAGGCATTAAAATCTTATAAAGGAATAATTTATATTATATTATTAAACAAAGATTGGGTTGTTAATAAGATGTAAATCATAGGATTAAAGTTGGTTGGATGAATTGGATGTGATCGAAAGATGTCAATTAAATTAAAAGAAAATTTTTACCACACTGTAATACGACCTGCTATAATGTATGGTAGTGAGTGTTGGGCAGTAAAAAGACAACACGTGAGTAAAATATATGTTGCGGAAATGAAAATGATAAGATGGATGTGTGGTCATACTAGGATGGATAAAATTCGCAATGAGTGCATTAGAGAAAAAGTGGGAATAGCACCTATTGAGGATAAGATAAGAGAGCATAGATTGAGATGGTTTGGCAATGTGAAACGAAGACTTAGCAATGCGTCAGTTAAAAAAACCGAACAAGTTAAAGTAGATATAGCTAAGAGAGGCAGAGGTAAACCTAAACTGACTTGGTCAAAAGTGGTCCAAAAAGATCTTATGATGTTACATCTACCAGAAGAAATAACCTTAAATCATATTGAGTGGAAAAGAAGAATCCATATAGCCGACCCCAATTGACTTGGGATTAAGGCTTTGTTGTTGTTGTATATTATTAAACAAAATTTTATATAGGACGATAACTTAAAAAATATCTAAGTTAATTTTTTTATTAAAAATTATATGTAAGTTAAGAAATATTTAAAATTAACTTAATATAAATTCAATCAATCAATTCTCAAAAAAAAAAATCCCTCAATCAAATCAAATTATTATTGGCAATAAATTAATTTTTACATTCAATCACTTTGAGTCTTTTGCTCAATTCGTAATTTAGTACCCTGTGTATACCTGGCTTATTTTAGATCATATAATGGATTCGATCAAATCTCAACCATTCACTAAATTAAATCTTTCAACTTACACTCAATTGAACTTGCCTAAAACACTCCTAACAAAATGTAAAACATGATCTCTCTCTCCACACAAATCTACAATATTTTTCTACCAAAATGATGATGATGATGATGATGATGATGATGATGATGATGATCATTAAATTTATATTTTAATTAAAAATTATTTAAAATATTTTATCCAAAATTATCAATCTTTATGCAAATATATACCTTAGTTTTACCAAATTTAAGTGTAAACCATTATATTAATCATATTATTATGTAATTTTAAATAAAAAAATATCGTGAGTTGGACCTTGAGCCTATAACTTCAATCTATGTTCTAACTATCAAGTTAAGCATTTTATTCAGTAAATTTTGTGCTTTTAATCTAATTAAGTAGAAAATTATAAAATTATAAATTATTTTATGTTTTTCTTTTGAGATATTTGATGTTTTTTTAAAAAAAAATTGGTAAAATGTTTTCAATCCAAGTCGAAATTAATTAAATCAAGAACTCTATGTAAATACATACATTTCTTTTTATCAGTAATAAGAGATTTGTTTTTGTATGTAAATACATATATTTACTTTGTATACCAAAATCAAGATTCAACTATATTTTATTATCATATATAAAAAAAAAAAAAACATAGTACTTTAAATTATCAGTTACAATAAAAGCCCAGAAAACATAAAAGAAGCAGAAAAACCAGTAAAATAATAGTAGAAAAAGACAAACCAGCAAAATCACAGTAAAAAAGAAAAAATCCAAGAACAAACTATTGCACATGGTGTGACGAGAGCGTAATATAAATCAATAATTTTTATCTATTTATATTTAGTTATTATTATTTTTTAAGTGTATTATGACCCATCATCAATAAATTATGAAATTTGATTAAACGCTTAGCATTGATATACATTATTAGAGATGAGGTTCAAATGGTTAATTACACAGAGGAAAGAAAAAATACTCTATAATATTTAAAATTAATATTATAATTATTATAATATTTTTTATTATTTTTTTGACTTGTTATAAATAATTATATTCACCGTGTAGATTATAATTATTATTTTTATATTTTAATTATCGTATCTACTATTTAAATATAAATACTTTTAGTAAGTTTTATTGTTTAATTTTATTATTTATAATAGTTTTATTACTTTATAGGCACAATTTTTATTTATTAATTGGTAACTAAATCTCAACATTCACTATTATCTTCAAGTAGAAATTTTATGTTTATTTGTCATTCTTTAATATATTTTTAGGAGATATATATTTTTAATTGAAGTAAATTTAAATTCAAAACTTAATTTTAAATATCTGCATATTCGTTTAGCGAAATCAAAATTTTCCTAAATCAAATATATATATTTTTTGAGTGTTTTTAATTGAAGTTGACTTGTATGCATACAACCTTATTGAGAATATTTTAAAATTCTATACAGAAAAATACTAAAATCTTATAAAGGAATATATTTCATTAAATTATAATATTATTTAAAAAATCTTAAAAAGGAATACGGGAAAAATATTCCCCTTCCATTATTTAAATTTGTAATGTGGATAAAAATGTGTAAATAAATATTTCTCTATATAAAACAAAATAAAATATTGCGTTATTTTTTTTTTTTTGAAAAAATGAAAGTAAAAATTGAAAGGGGAAGAAAATCTGATACCCCTTAAAACCTAAATCATGCATAGATCACTAGATTATTCAAATTAAATTGCAAATGGGTAAATTGCATACCTGACATCATCGTATGTTGAAGCTGAAGACGATTATGGAGTTTGTCGCCTTCCAGGGGATACACACTTTAAGTTTAGCGGAAGCACTACTGAAGGAATGCAATGTTCTCTTAAAATTGTTATGTTCCCCTGGAGACCACGACCCCTTATTTATAGCTGATGATGATAGTTTCTATTTTGGTCCTTCAACAAAATAGAAACTCTTATCGGTCTCTATACTTATAATCCTATTACGAGTAGGACACCTCAATAATTAACAATCTTTATTTGATCATAACTTTAATTTGACTATTTTAATTTGACTGCAATACATATTTAATATTTAAATATATTTAGCCCACACTTATGATTAATTAGAGGATTAATTTTAACAATTTAAAATTAATTCTAACAATCTCTCACTTGGGCTAACATATATTAAATATAAATGTATATACCTTAATGAGCTCATAAAAGCAGTCATACTGAAGGTACCTGAAACAATCTCGTCCATTGATTATATCGATAAAGGACTGAAGGGTCAGTCGCCACATTCATCGTGACTCAAACCATCATCAATCACATTACCAATATTCTCAAATGACATAGATCAATAATAGGAGTGTAGCATGGAAACTACATGTAATATGATCTAATTATGCCTGTTTCCAACTGGTCATACTTTAGTGAGATCAATCAATAATGATACAGATTGTAATAAAATAAATACTTTATTTTTCTGCAGAAATTGAGTATTAATAACATAATATATCCATTACAAAACAGAGTATACATAAATATAATGTAACCATAATGAACAAACTCCCACTGAAACTAAATAGTCTCAAATAATGTGACACCCATATGAGCAGTGTACTCATGAAAAACTTTTGGTATCACAGCCTTAGTGAGCGGATCCGCAATCATGGAGTTCGTTCCAATATGCTCTATGAATATCTGTCCACACTGTACTCTCTCCCTCATAGCCAGAAACTTAATCTCGATGTGTCTCGATCGAGAAGAGCTTCTGTTGTTGTTGGAGAATAAAACTGCTGAGTTATTATCACAGTATAACTTTAATAGCCTTTCAATGCCATTCACAATGCGCAGCCCTGTGACAAAGTTCCTCAGCCAGATTGCCTGATTGGATGCCTCATAGCTTGCTACAAATTCCGCTTCCATGGTGGAGGTAGCTACTAGAGTTTATTTCACACTCTTTCAAGAAATAGCACCACCAGCCAAGAGATATATGTAGCATGAAGTGAATTTTCGACTGTCTTGGCATCCCGCAAAATCAGAATCAGTATACCTAATGATCTCAAGCTGATCTGATCGCCTGTATGTGAGCATATGTCCCTTAGTTCCCTGAAGATACCTCAAGACTCTTTTGGCTGCTTTCCAATGATCCATTCCTGGATTGCTGAGATATCGCTCTAACATGCCAACTATGAATGAAATATCTGGACGAGTGCAAACTTGAGCATACATCGGACTCCCAACTGCTGACGCATAAGGAATCTTCTGCATTTCCTGAATCTCAAGTTCACCATTTGGACACTGATCAAGACTGAATTTATCTCCTTTAGCAACTGGGGTATCAATTGGTCTACTATTGTGCATACTAAATCTCTTGAGCACTTTCTCAATATAGCCTTTTTGTGATAATCCAAGAATACCTCAAGTACGGTCTCGATGTATTTGAATCCCTAATACAAAAGAAGCTTCACCTAAATCTTTCATCTCAAAGTGTTTTGAGAGAAAGACTTTGGTCTCGTGCAGCAAGTCCTTAACAGTTAGTAGCAAGCAATATGTCATCCACATATAAGACCAAAAAGATAAACCTACTCCCACTGAACTTGTGATACACACAATCTTCCATAGCATTTGTCTCAAAACCAAAAGAGACAACTACTTCTTGGAACTTGAAGTACCACTGACGAGAAGCCTGCTTGAGTCCATAAATGGATTTCTTTAATCTGCATACCAGTCGCTTTGGGTCTCCAGACACAAAGTTTTCTGGCTGCACCATATAGATGGTTTCATCAATGTCTCCATTGAGAAATGCAGTCTTCACATCCATTTGATGTAACTCAAGATCAAAATGTGCAACTAGAGCCATGATTGTCCTAAAAGAGTCCTTCGATGAAATCGGAGAGAAGGTCTCTTTATAGTCAATCCCCTCTTTTTGAGTGAAGCCTTTAGCTACAAGATGAGCCTTATATCTTTCCACATTACCTTTAGAATCCCTCTTGGTTTTAAATATCCATTTGCAACCAATGAGTTTCTTTCCTTCAGGTAATGGAACAAGATCCCAAACTTGATTATCTTGCATTGACTTAAATTCTTCACCCATTGCCTCAATCCACTTCTGAGAGTTGGAATCCTGCATGGCATGATGAAAGCTGATTGGATCATCTTTCACCATGTTTACAGTGTCCTCATGTTCCTAAAGATATACTACATAGTCATCCGGAATAGCATTTCTTCTCTCTCTAGTGGACCTTCTTAAAGGCACAGGTTCTGGCTCAAATTCTTGAGGTTGTTGAGCTTGTACTTGAGGAAGAACAACTTCTTCATCCTGATGGGGAAGTTGATCAACATTGTCTTGTATTGGATCCGGAATTGCTTCTGGGATATTAACAATTCTAGGAACCTGAACAGTCCCAGGAGCAAAGATAGGAATCGACACTGAGTGTTCCTGACTCGATCCCTCCTCAAAGACAATGTTTCTAACCTTATTTCTCCCCCCAAACTCAACATCCTCAAAGAATGTTGCAATTCCCGTCTTAAAAATAGATCTGGAAGTAGGATTATAAAACTTAAAACCCCGAGATCGCTCAGAATAACCAACAAAGTAGCTACTAACAGTTTTGGAGTCCAATTTTGTCTCATTAGGCCTATAAGGCCTAGCCTCAGCAGGACATCCCCAAACATGAAGGTGCTTTAGACTGGGCTTGCGTCCAGTCCAAAGCTCATAAGGTGTCTTTACAGCTGCTTTAGTTGGTACTCTGTTAAGAAGATAGACTGCTGTTTTTAATGCTTCTCCCCACAGAGACTCAGGTAAAGAAGAATAACTGATCATACTTCTAACCATATCCATAAGAGTCCTGTTACGTCTCTCAGATACACCATTCATGCTGGGTGTACCAGGCATGGTGTATTCAGGGACTATACCACAGTCCTGTAGGAAAATAGCAAATGGTCCTGGACGTTGTTCACCTGAACCGTCATATCTGCCATAGTACTCACCTCCACGGTCAGATCTAACAGATTTAATCTTCTTTCCGAGTTGGTTTTCAACTTCGGCCTTATAAGATTTGAAAACGTCCAGAGACTCAGATTTCTCATGAATGAGATATAGGTACCCGTAACGTGAGTAATCGTCTATGAATGATATGAAGTATCTTTGGTCATTCCTTATTGCTGTAGGGAATGGACCACAGATGTCCGTATGTATCAATTCTAAGACGTTTGATGATCTGTTGGCACCTAGTATCTTTTGTTTAGTCTGTTTGCCTTTAATACACTCAACACAGGAGTCCAAATCTGTGTAATCAAGTGTGTTTAGGATACCATCCGACACAAGACGTTCTATTCTAGATTTGGATATGTGACCCAAACGTCTGTGCCAAAGTTCAGCTGAATTATCTATATTTCGCTTTCTTTTGGTACCTATAGTACTAACCTGCAGGGTTTCATTATAAGAATCATTAATATCCAACATATATAGATTATCACATGCATTCAAAAAGCCAGAACCAAAAATTTTTGAATCCATAGATAAAGTAAATAAACTGTCTCCAAATGAACAAGTAAAACCAGATTTTTCCAAATAAGAAACAGAAATTAAATTCCGTCTAAACGTCGGAATAACAAAAGTATCTACAAGATCCAAAAAATAACCAGTTCTTAAACACAATCTAATATGCCCAATTGCCTCTACTTCCACCGGATCTCCATTTCTCACATAGGCGTATCTTTCACCGTCAGTTGGCTTTCGGTAGCTCAGGCAACCCTGCAATGAAACACTTATGTGAGCGGTAGCACCAGAATCCATCCAATAAGTGTTTCTAGGAGCTGAAGTTAAATTAACCTCAGAACAGACTAATACAAGGTACTTACCCTTCTTGACACGCCATGTGGCGTATTTAGGACAGTCCTTCTTTAAGTGTCCAGACTTGCTGCAGAAGAAGCATTTTAATTCCTTATGCTTCTTTTGCACAGGACCTTTATTAGTAGTCTTATTCTCAGCAGTCTTGTTTCTCTTCTTGTTCTTGCCCTTATCTGCTGAAGAGACCAGATGAGCACTCTCCCTCTTAGTAGCCAACAACTTTTTCTCCTCATCCACACAATGAGCAATGAGCTCGTTAAGAGTCCATTTGCTCGGCTGGCAGTTATATGAAGTCCTGATCTGCCCATACTGTAGTGGAAGAGAATTCAAAGCTAGATGGACTAATAGGTCATCTGGTAAAACCAAATTCAGGACCTTTAGTCTCTTGGCTATTTGGGACATGCTCAGTATATGCTCCCGAATACTACCGTTGCCAGCATACCTTATGGAGGTGAGTTTCGCTAAAAGCGTCCCCACTTCGGCCTTGTCATTTTTGATATAGACCTTCTCCAGCTCAGCAAGATAGTTTTTAGCATTACTTTCTTCAGCAGAAATGGCTCCTCGAACATGTTCTGGGATTCCCTGCTGCATGATCATAAGACCTAAGCGGTTAGAATGCTCCCACTTCTCATACTGAATCCTCTGAGCATCTGTGCTTTCTTCAGTAAGAGGAGCAGGTTTGTCCATCCTGAATGCAAGGTCTAAGTCCATACAACCAAGATAAATCATGATGCTTGATTTCCATGAACCAAAATTTGACCCCTCAAGTATAGGGACAGTGTTAGGATTATATGGCATGCTAGCTGAATTCAGAGAAAATAAATAATAAATAAATAACATAAGCTCACAATCCACAAAAAATTGAAACAAATCACAGAAATAGAGTTTAAATATTGGAAATAAGATACCAGACACAACATTAATATTCTCATCTTTGGACATAAAATATTAACTATAATTGGTATCTCAACGTAGTAATCAAATATTGACAATTCAGTCCTGTCAAATAAACCTTCCTTTGGGCCGATTTATTATCCACATGGATGAACACATAATAATTATCACATATTTATTACCGCAATGTATTCTTAATTCAGCCAGATAGCAACCTTCCTTTGGGCCGGTATACTACCCGCAATGAATTTTAATACACCTGTCTAATATCTCAAATAAATTAATTTAGACAATAGAGGTCACTTTGGTAACTTTTTGTTTCAATTACTTTATTATTAAAAATATTAAATACAATCAGGACATAAATATCAAAATTTAAACTCAATATTGACAAGTTAAAATTTTTAAAAAATTGTAATTAAAACCAAATAATTACAAATTTAAAAAATTATTTGTCAAAATTAAATTTTCTAATTGCAATTGAAACCAAAGAATTGCAATTTAAATACTCCAAAAATTAATTTTTTCAATTTAATTAGTTACATTTACGTAATTTACAAAACTAAATTAATTATTCGTAATTGACAGCATGAAAGGCCAAATAATCGTAACTACATTTCTCTCTCTTAATAATCGAAAGGCCAATTCTTAATTGACAGCATGAAAGGCCAAATAATCGTAAATTACGATTATGCCCGAAATAGCATGATAAATTTAGTTTGAAAGGCCAAATTTAGTTATTAATGAACCAAAGTTCGAAAATTACGAATAGCATGAAAAGCCAAATTTTTTTTAAAAAATTAATTAAACTGATTAATTAACCAAAAAAAAAATCAAACCAAAATTGATTTCAGATTACTAAAATCAATTCTAAATTAATTCTAGAAAATTACAATCACCGAATTAATTTTCTAGAGTCAAAACAATAATCAATACTGCAATTTAATCGGAAAATCTAGCAACCTAGCACATGGCTCTGATGCCAATTGAAAGGGGAAGAAAACCTGATTCCCCTTAAAACCTAAATCATGCATAGATCATTAGATTATTCAAATTAAATTGCAAAGGGGTAAATTGCATACCTGACATCATCGTATGTTGAAGCTGAAGAAGATTATAGAGTTTATCGCCTTCCAGGGGATACACACTTTAAGTTTAGCGGAAGCACTACTGAAGGAATGCAATGTTCTCTTAAAATTGTTATGTTCCCCTGGAGACCACGACCCCTTATTTATAGCTGATGATGATAGTTTCTATTTTGGTCCTTCAACAAAATAGAAACTCTTATCGGTCTCTACACTTATAATCCTATTACGAGTAGGACACCACAATAATCAACAATCCTTATTTGATCATAACTTTAATTTGACTATTTTAATTTGACTGTAATACATATTTAATATTTAAATATATTTAGCCCACACTTATGATTAATTAGAGGATTAATTTTAACAATTTAAAATTAATTCTAACAAAAATAAAAAATAAAAAATCAAGGTCCGATTCTGGTAAGAAATTTTAAGTGAGGGAGTTTTAGCCGATTCAGATTCAATTTAATATATTCCTAAATAAGACTTTTAATGTTTTCTTATATAGTATATAGCTTACTATTATAAAAGCTTCGTAGACATTGAATGTATATATAATTGAAATACTAGTAATTTTCTCTTTTAAATTTTGCAGTACACGATTTTTTTAAGTGATGGATCTAAATCAACCACCTCCTCCAAGTCCAATGGATCTAAATCAACCACCTCCTCCCAGTCCAAGTGAAGCCACCTCTAATTGGAGAGATGCATCCCAATATTTTTCTCCAATTGAAAATAAATCTCAACATTTTCATACTTGGCCTTCCTCAATTCAAAATGCACCTCCTTATTTTTCTCCTTCGCCTCTTCCAATTCAAGATGCGGCTCCTTATGTTCAACCGCCACCAAGTGTTGTTCCTCGTCCACCACCAAATGAAAATAAAAAGAAGAAGAAGAAGAAGAAGAAGAAGAAGAAATATGAAAGTGCAGTATACGATGGAAAGACTAACAAATTATTTCATTCATCACGTTATACTTTCAGTTCTGATTCTGATGGTTAAAAAAATATATATTTTTATTAAGTAAATGTAGTTACTATACTACATATATATTTTCATATTTAATAAGACAATTATTCTATATCTTATCTTATTTTGATTAGAGTGAACTAAAATAAATATTATTCATTTTTGGTACACATGCTTATGTTTTACCTCGTATTTATTTTAGATTTAGTTCAAATATCACTATATATTATCATTATGTTTTTGTTTTTTGAATTTTTTGTTCTCGATAGTTTATTTCTTTATATATATATATATATATATATATATATATATATATAAGCATTTGAAGTTTGGGGAGTAATACGTTTTCAAATGGACAGACTCGAAGCAGAGACGCAACAGGTCCTCTCGCCATTATTTGCATTCACAGAAGCAAAAAATATATACGTATATTTAAAGGATTTTTGTGAACAAATCCCAACTATTTATTTAAAACATTTTATCGAACAAATCCCAACTATTTATTTATTTGTTTAAAATCTAAGGATATTTAAAGGATTCTATTTATTTGTTTAGAAAAAAAATGAGGCTTAACGAAGCCTTTATTTTTAGGGATGTATTTATAATATCAAAAACTTAACTTTGGGAAGGAACCCATATATTTATATGAACAAATTGCGAGTACTTTGCTGTTTAAATAAGAGTATCGATAATTCAATGGCAAAGTATATGTACTTTGTTAATAAACTATGGGCTTGATGAATTTATTTATCGAAAAAGCTCGAGAAGATTTGATAACTTAACAATTTGTAGATGAAATAATTCTTTCACCCAATTTTTTGGTATTCTTCTGTGTGATTTTATTTATTTTTTAGAAAAATAAATTGAGGCTTAATTAAGCCTTATTTTTAGGGATGTATTTATAATATAACAAAACTTTCCCATATATTTATATGAAAAAATTACACGTACTTAAGACAATTTGATCACTATAACAATTTATAGAGGAAATAATTCTTTTATTTAATTTTTTTTTTTGCATTCTTTTGTGCGATTTTATTTAAGCCTTATTTTTAAGGATGTATTTATAATATCACAGACTTAAGTTTCGCAAGATGAACAAAGCACGAGTGCTTTGCAGTAAAAATAAGAATGCAGTTAATTCAACAAAATGCATGTACTTTGCTTCATAAACACTGTGGGCTTGATCAGATTATTTATCGACAAAAAAAACTTAAGACAATTCAATTTAAGATGTATTTATTTTCAATTAAAATATAAAAGTTTCAACTCTATCCTACTTTTTTACTGCTATTAAGCTTATTAGGAATTCATATGCCAATTCACATGAAAATACAAAAAATTACTATTATTTTTATGCATATGAATTCCTAGTAAGTTTCTATTATTACTATATACTATTTTATAGTAATATAATTTTATTTGCTTTAGTTTATCAAAAATATTAAGCTAGGGTTAAATTGTAAGTCAATTGAAAAAAGAGGAAAATTTTTGTCCATAGATTTTACTTAAAATGATGATGATGATGATGAGGACGACGATGATAATAATAATAATAATAATCTTATAAAGGACTAATTTATATTATATTCCTAAACAAAATTCTATATAGGACGATAACTTAAAAAAAATCTAAGTTATAAATTTTCTCATCAGAAATTATATGAAAGTTAAGAAATGTTTGAAATTAATTTAATATAAACTAACTCAATCAAATCAAGTTAAATTATTGCAATAAATTATTTTTTATTGAAAAGAAAAATCAATGATTTTAATTTTTATTATTAGGAGTTTATTATTTTTGATAAATTTAATTTTAATTGAATTTATTATTTTTGATAATTTTATTCTTAGTTTATTATATTTGATAATTTTAATTTTTTAATTTCCAAATTAAATTTAAATTAGGACTAACATGCGAGCAAATGGATAAAGAAGATATTGTTAGATGAGTCCTCCAGTTGTCTCCGCCTTCAATTACCTGATGTGGCAGTGACTTAAAAAAAATTTTAATTTAATGATTGACTCCCATATTTTTTAATAATTATGAGAGCATATTTTATTTTTTGATAAAATTTAAGATTTACTTATATATTTTGGTAAAAATATGAGAAAAATTACAGGTTTTTAACCACTAAAGCAAAAAATCAAAACCGCTTGCTAAAACAGCTGCCCTTGTATCGAACCCATTTTCAAGCAGCTCTCATTTGTCCAAATCTCATGGGTATACAACACAGGGAAGGAGCAGCGGCCATGATTTGAGGCCCATTTGGTAGTTTCATTAATTGACACGAACGATCAAGACATATAATTAGCTTCATGCAAACAATCAATAATATAAATAAACTGAACTCAGTTACAATTTTCACCAAAGTTGTAAGTTATTTATCTCCTCAAATAGCAAAAGAATATATAAAAAAAGAAAAAATTATAAACCCAATTCTCATTTTGAAAATCCAACCGAATAAAAATTGAATACAAGTAATCCTAGAAGTGAGAAAACCACAGAAAAAACCCTTACCCAAACAGAGATGAGAATCCTATTAATGGAACACTTCTCGTTGAATGTAATTGTATCTGTACGGGAGGGGAAATCAAATGAAATTTTGTCTAAGTGACGCCCTTTGAGTTGTTATTTGAAATTCCATATTTTTAAGTTGAAAACCTACACATGTATTGGACTCAGATCCAAAGTTCATTGCTTGTCCCGACGCCATTAACCCACAAATCACAATCGTAAGACTCCAACAACAGCGAGAGAGAGAGAGTTTGAATTTTAGAGTTTCTATTAATGAAAGCGAAACAGAATTTTTGTTATAAAAGGTAGAAGAGGAAGAAGATAAATCAGTTACTATTATAAATTAGAATTAAATTGATAAAAGGTACAAGCAATGGAAGCATGATGTACAAGTTATATAAAATACCATAATTATTCATTTAAAAAATACCATGCAATTATAAAAAAAAAGTATACATATATAAGGTGGGCCCAAGTTAGAATGAAAAGTGGAAATTCATGAGTTAAATTTACTTATCGTTGTGTATTTGACAGCAAGAACAAACAGAAAATGTGAAAATGTGACATGTTAATATTTTTTAAAAAATTTATGCTTGTGGTGGGATCCACAAAACTCTAACTCACCATCTGTTAATGAATGTTAATCTTACCGTTCAAAATTGAGTAACTTGTCCTGTTTTTAATAGAGAAAAAACGTGTAAATAAGCCTCTAAAATTATCACTTAATTACATATAAATCTTTAAAAAATTTTACAAAATTATATATACTTAAGTGATAATTTAAAAGACTCATATATATCTTTTTTTTAATAAAAAGGGTATATTTATTTTAAAAAATACAATAGAGATTAATCTAAATTTATATAAGAGCTAAACTAAACTTTTTTTTAGAAATATAAAAATTGGCAATTTTTTTTTTATAAACAAACAAAAGTTTCCACTCTTAATGTAAATTAACAACTTTTATTTTGAAAACATGAAATTTCAATTAATCATTTTTTAGTTCTATGCAATTTTAAAACAATCCAATAAAATTCATTACTTATATTAATATGTGATGCAGTGTTTATTTTACATTATTAAAATTAGGTATTTAAATTTTAATCTCTTTTTCTATTTAGGAATGTAGATTCAGTGTAAGAATTAATAGTAAAGAAGTTATTGAGATTGGTTTTAAAATATAATTTTATTTTTTTAAATGGTAATGAAAATATAATTTGATTTTGAAAAATTTATAACCTCCATCATTTTTTATAATTTTTATTTTTATTTTTATTAAGAGTCTTTAAATTATTTTATAATAAATTCATAATAAATTATATAAATTTAAAAATTCATAGTAAATTTATAATAAGTTATGTGAATATTATATTTTGATAAACTAATTATAAATTTTTATAAATTTAAATATATTTTAAAAAATATAATAAATTTAATTTTTTTTTTTATTTTTTTGAAAATCTCTTTGATTTTTACTTGTTCATATTTGATTGATTGTCTAATCCAATAATGAAGCCCAAAACAAAATTAAGCCCATAGGCACAAAGCTAGCACAGTGGCACACCATCCACCCCCCACACTGTAAACCGTGTTAAGTACGGTGGTGAGAGAAAAAAACATAGGGTGGGGCTCCGTCGTCCTGAATGCGCGTACAGGTAGTGGTGTATATAGGCGTGAGTGGTGGCGCAGTTGGTGGGGAATTGGTTGTTGTCTCATAGTGCGCACTTCACCACCTCTCGCACGCTAGCATCATCCACTCACTACTGGTGGTTGCCCCCACTCTTTCCTTCTTCTCTTAACTACACCTCACCCACCTTTTATCCTAATCCAACAATGATACCCACCGCCACCACCTCCACCTCCACCTTCCCCACCATTTGCCCTTTCCTTTTTTCTCTTCTTATCTTTCAACCACCACCCATTATTCTATCCACCGTCACTTTTCTCAATTCCCCTTTTCTTCTCTTGATTTTCCATCCACCGCTGCCATGTCAACTCCTCCTGAGTCGGCGCCCAGGCGTGTTCCTCCGCCGTGTTGGACTCATGAAGAAACCGTGGTTCTAATTGAAGCTTATCGTGACAAATGGTTTTCTGTCAATCGTGGAAATCTCCGGGCTGCCGATTGGGACACTGTGGCCGCTGCTGTGGCCGAGTCCTCTGCTACTCACCCACCCAAGTCATCCTTACAGTGCCGGCACAAGATTGAGAAGCTCCGCAAACGGTATCGTACGGAGAAGCAGAGGTGTCTTAGTTATCCAGGTCGGTTTTTCTCTTCTTGGGATTTGTTTCCTTTATTGGATTCTATGGCAATTGGGTCTGCTGGACCTAAACAAGGTCAAGTTATCGATGAAGCGAATGATATTGGAGATGGGTTTCAAGTGAAAACACTAGGGAATAGGTATTTGGTAGCGCAAAACAAGTTTAGCAGCATTGATAAGGATATCGAGCAAGATTTTGATTTGGGTTTGGATCCGGAGTTGGCATTTAGGGCCAAGAAGTTTAGCAGGATTGAAGATCATCCTGACTCTAACATTTCTCGTGCTTTTGGAAACGGGTTTTGTCTGAAACCTGTTGGGGATGTGAATTCGGTGTCTGTGGCATTTAGGCCTAAGGACTATGGAAGAGTTGATGGAAATCTCAAGGCTGATATTGGTTTTCATTGTGATTATGAAGCAGGGATTTGTATGAAAATGGAAAAAACAGTAGGGGATATTAGTTTTCTGCCTCAAGGTCCTAGATTAAAAGGTTATGGCAAAATTGGTGGTGATTCTAATCCTAACAGTAGAAATGTTAATGTTGGTGAAGGTGCTGATACCTATGTTGGGTTTCCTGTAAAATCCCTGGGTGATGTGCCTGCAGGGTTTAAACCAAAAATTAATAGAAATACTGATAAAAAGGCTACCCCTATTTCTGGTAATGTCCACTACAGAAGTGAGGTAAGAAGTGATAAAAGAGAACAGTTTGTTGCAGAAAATGTTGTGGATGGCTGGATATCGCCACCTCCATTATTTAGACCAAAAAGTTCCTGCAAGATTGATGGAAGTTCAAAGCTTGATTTTGATCCTAAGGTTTTGAATAGGCGTGGAGACGTCAAGAAGAGTGACATTCTAGGAAGCTGTAGCACGAAAGTGATAGATCCTATAGCAGAGGTAGTGTCAGCAATTAAGATGTCTACAAAAAGTTTTGTCAAGGTGGAGAAGATGAAGATGGAAATGGCAATGGAAATTGAGAAAATGAGGATGGATATGTTGTTGAAGAATAATCAGATGATAATCGAATCACAGAAAAAGATTGCAGAGGCATTTGCAAATGCAGTACCGGAAAAGAAGAAGAAGCGAAAGAAAGAAGTTGAGGTGTGGTCTCCTTATCAAAACAAAATTGGAGACAACTCTCAATTTGCAGCAACAGAATCTGATAACATCAGCAAAAGTGGTACTGTAAAAGAAGACTGTGAAGGTACTATTTTCATTTGATTCTCAGATGAAACGGGAGCTCGAATTTTGGGGCTTGGAGACTTTTCTGGCTGGCCTTTTTTTTGTTGGTAAATGATAATATACTTACACGCTAACAAATTTTAGAAAAAGACATGCCATTTCATTTGTACTAAAATGTTGATCTTTCTTCATATTGATATACAGCAAGAATTGTCGCAGGATTTTAAATTTTTTTCCCATCTTAATTTAATTGTAGGCATTGATAGTTCTGATAAGCTGCGCTGGTTAGTTCATTATTTGAATGTTGTGGAAATTACATTGGATCCCAGTGATGAATATGGTGAAACAAGGAATTGAAATTGTGAAAAAAAAAAGATTTTCCAACTCTTTCAACGAAAACATGGTTGAGTTGAACTTCATTATGTAGGTCGACACATTTGTCTGTATTATTGTCCTTTCCCCTTAAAAATTTCAGATGTATAAAACAATTGTTTATATTTGCTTAATTTACTGGCTTAAAGCCTAATAAATGAACCAGTTCATATTTCTCAAAATTTGATTTCAGTACTGTGTTTGAAACTAGCGTTCAAATTATCTTGTGAACATTAAACAAAAGTTTATAAGAAAAAAGAAGGGTGTGCAGCATTATATTACTGATACCAACTACAAAATTGAGAAATAAATTAATTTCAGCAAAAGAAAATACAATGGTTAAGACTCAGGACCAACCAAAATCGGAGCAAGACAGCCCTTAGCATCTTAAAAAGGTAATTGCCACCAAATGGCAAATGCTCTACATGAAAAATCTTACGCCTGGCACCTCAAATAGCTCACGTTCGTTGACACAGGCATTTAAGGCGTTTCCCGATTTTGGATTTCATACTTGGACAAAATATATGTCAATTTCATGGTTCTATGCCTTAGAAATATACCTCTCCATCTGGTTTGTTGTTCTTCAATCGTGTCGACTGCTACAATAACTGGAAGGGACAGCAGATAGCTCCATTCTTCCTTTCCATTCTTCACCAGGCCTCAAAGTTATCGGCATCTCCACACACGCAGCATCTACACTCAACATATGCTTGTATTCTTTGTCGCCAAAATCAGGCATCAGCTTTGCTTTCTTATTCCAGGGATTCCAAACCACTGTAGAAGAAAAGAAAATCCTGATAGAGTCGCATGGATTGAATGTGAAAGAATGGGGATGCTTGTGGGTATTGTTTGCTTACCAGCATCAGGAAGTCCATCCTTTCGCAATACGAATGTTCTCTTCTTTTCATGGTCTAAGATAGCAATTTTAGTAGGTGTACTAACATATACCTTATGCACCTTTACAATAAAAATTATAATAATGATTAAAGAATTTAAGAAGTTTAAAAGAACCATGAACATTGGAAAAATAAAAAAGAATACTAACTTCTGATTCAAATGTTATTGCATCCTCTTGTTCAGTGTATCGCTCTTTGTCCTTCAAGTTATCAAGATAATTCAGAGTCTCTAGTCCTTCTACACGCACTTCACTGAACAAATAGGAAAACATAAGAATATACAAATAGAAAAAAAAAATATATCACAAATTATCAGGAATTCAAAGAACTGCGCAATGCAGTGAAAATTCAAAACACAACAAGAACATATAAATCTAGTAGAAAAACCTGATATCAGATACTGCAAAATAGGTCTGATAGCTAAATGTGAATGCAAATGACTTTCCATCAGTGTTCGTATTTCGAATTCGAGATGTCAAAGTCAAATCTCCTCCAGGTCCCAAAGTTATTCTTAGACGAAACTCGTATCTGCAAGAAGTTTCAAAGCATTTTTCTAATGATTGATTCAAATGAAGTCACAGAACTCCTAAGGTGTTCAAAGAGACATACTAATCTAATTGTGCAAGTTTGAAATATATTGAACACAGTGATAATTTGAGTACATACTTGTGAGGAAAAATCTTGACACCTTCCTCAGACTGTTCAAGTATCAAATCAATGAATGCCTTGTTAGAACAATTTGTTGGAAAAGGCGGGGGATCAGGGTCAATTTCCCATATCCTATTCCTTGCAAATCCATGTTGTTCAACATAATTGTGGCTTCCAAACTGCAAATTTCAAAGAATTTCTTTGAAATAGAACCTTAAACAGGCCAAAAATTGACTCATTAAAAGAAGTAGCAGGACATACTTGAGGAAAACAAATTTGGATCCCTCCATTAGTCACCTTTGGGGGCTGAAAGATAGCCTACATAAAGCGCAAATGTAGTTCAGAAATGAGTATAAAAGCGTGAAGCATATTAGCTGCCAGATTCACAAAGTAATTAACAGCATGGAATTCCATTAATTCAATGCTTTGAGACACTTTGAATTGTTCAGAAAATATAATCAGCATATGTAGAAGCCTTTTTTTTTCTTTCAACACAAAATAACTATAGAATCTCTACCAAATTATCACATTTTATTATTGGTGTTCACAACAAGTCCAAAAAGAAAAAGTTCAGGTTCTTGAATAAATTTAACAGCTTTTTACAATTAAAAACATGATACCTTGCTACTAGCAAAGAGCAATTCGTCACCATTTTCATTCTTCCAAGATGTTACTCGACCTCCATACAGGTAGACCTGCTTAAAATATAATTGCTGTTACTGTTAGCATATATGTGCACTTTAACCAATATTTTCTAATAACTTCTCTCTTGGCCATTAACCACACAAAAAGAAAAATAAGAAAAACAAAAAGAACGAAAAATAAAATTAAGGCAATCGAATGTAAAAGATTTTTTTTCCCTTTCAAAGAAGGATAGGTATAAGAAAAATATTATATTACATTCTTCATCTAAATTCATATGTATCCTTTAAAATTATAATTTTATATATGAGATTGCAATTTCAAATCAGAAAACAAAAAAAAAAGATTCAAATTTGAGAACAAGAGAGAAGCAAAACATAAACGAATTAATATGTATATTAAGATTTCAGATCCTTATAACAGCATTTCCTTTTAAAAATTTGGATGAATTGCATAATAAAGTTAGATAAAATCAAAACAAAAGATGATCATTTTACAATTATTAGTGAATATTGATTTTATAATATTAAAGATATGAAATTTAATTAAAATTACAAAATAATGTTAAAGAAATTAATGAAATTAGAAGAAATAATTAGAATTACCTCAGCAGAGAAGCCACGGACCTCTCTGAGAATGACCTTTTGAAGGCCATGAACGTCCTTAAAACTCTACACATACTTGTACTATTTCTCCCCCGCCATCTACCCCACTTCACATTCTATTCCTCTCTCCCTCTGTTCTTCTCAAATTATTTTTCTTCTTATTATTACTCTGCTAAATCTGAGATTTCATTGGGAAACTGAACACATAAATAACCATAAGCCAAATTTAACCCATTCAAAATATATAAATAGCAGACGTTTGTTACAAATGAAAAACTTTTTTCTGGTATATTACTAACGACATGTCGTATTATTCGACTGGATCACCATTCTGTCGTTTTTGCAGAAGCTCCGAATTTTAACGGGCTGAGGCCCGAACCTTCGAAATTACCAAATTTGGGCATGGGTCTTGTTCTTGGGTCTAAACCATTCCAAATAAGGCTTACGAGGTTTTAATATGTGGAGAAAATTTCATGATATCTCATGTTTTTCATTTTTTTTTAAATATTATACACTTTTTGAAAAATTTAAAAATATCATTTTTATATGTTTAATTGAAAATATAATGTACGCATACCTTCATTAAAAGATAAAAATGAACTCAATCTCAATTATTATATTTGGACTGATAAATAACTCTAAATAACAATAACAATTAAAATTATTTTTTTTAAATTATTATATCAAAAAATTCTGATAGGAAAACTAATGAAGTTCAACTGCTAATCTAGAGTTAATTAAAAACATTTTTACAATTATATTTATTAAAATTTCTAAAGTAAATAAAAGATCAGATGGAAAATTATACTATCCATTGATTCCACCCATTTTTTATTAATTAATTTTGATATTTCCCTAAAATTTTCATTTATAACTTTTTATCCAACTTCAATAAAATTTTCATACACCCAACTCAAGTGAGATTATAATTTTAATATATATATATATATATATCATCAGTGTTATGTTTTTATCCTTTCCCCCCCTTAATGAAATGATATTTATATTTAAAATTTTCTACTTGGTGGTGGTATTATTATATATACTTGTCTTGTGGGCTTCTGCTTAACGCAAACTTTAATCATATAGTAAAAGAAAAAAAATACAAATAATAGGCTAACCGAAAAATTATTAAAAAATATACAATTTACATAAATTTTGGTTGAAATTTATAAAATATAATGATGTAAAAGAATTAATAATATAGTGAATTTATAAATAACTTTTTTAGATTTTCACATAATTACAAGTCCATTTTCATTGCTAGTGTAAGCAAAACCCTCTTGGCGAATTGATTTCCTTAGAATTTTAAGATGAGATTATGTCATTCTGCAGATAATGGAAATCTCTGTAAAGTCCCACTTTTTTCTTTCTTTCTTTCATTACATTTTCTTAAAATTAAATTTTCAGGTGAAAGTAGGAATTAAATTGGTGGCAATGCCCTATTTGATCAACCATTTGTTGCTGTAGTTGCAGTTGGAGGGGGTCTGCTCATTATATTTCTTTTTCTTCTGCAACAGTTTTGTCCTCTCTTATATTTCGTTCAGTATCTACCTCATCTAACTTTTTTTTTTTATATAAAAAAAGGTCTTAAAGCAATCATAAACTAATAATTATATGCTTATCCCATAATGAAAATTATTATTACATTCTTATGATCATTTTGATTTTAATAATTTCAATAATTTTGGTTCTATATATATTAATTTGTAAAAGCAAAATCACTTAGTTTTAATGTTATTAATTTTATTGCAAGTATTTTTTTATATCATAAATTATTTGTTCAGTATTGATATCGAAAACCAAATTCTCATCAATAAAGTGAAAATTATATCAATTTTATCGATTAACATGATAATTAGTGAATGTTAATATGATAAAAAAAAAAAAAAGATAACTGTGAGTAGAATTAATTCATCATTTAATTAGGATGGAAATTTTATTTTATGAAAAAATGATAAATGAAAAAGGAAAGGATTTAATTATTTAGGATTTATTATGAGCGACTATCAGTTATGTAGACTAGACAGATATAATCTGATAAAAAATATGAATAATAATTATGAGGAAATTAAAAAAGAAATGTGAATGTGGAAAAAAAAGATGAAGGAGATGTGGAAAAGCACTAAGAACAAACAACAGAGGAGAGGCCACAAAAGGATCAAAAAGAAACTTTTGTTTGGGCACCAGCCAAAAGCCAGAGTTTTATTTTGCTCCCATAAAAGGTTATTATTATTATTATTATTATTTATATAACACTTACATATATTTTTATTGGTTTTGACATATCTAATAATAAGAAGGGGAAATGAATTATATTGAGAAAAAGATGAAATATTTATCATCAGATTCCACTCTTTGAAGCAATTAGGGGGGCAGACCACTTTTTTCCATATTTCTTTCTTTCTTTCTTTCTTTCTTTCTTTCTTTCTTTCTTTCTAGGCATTGAAAGCCCTATAAGTACAAAAATGTAGCACTTTCTCATACTTCAGAATCATACAATTTGGCCTCCTATTTCTTGATCCGTTTAGGACTTGACAATTGTTTCAATAAGGATTCGTTTCTTTTTTTTCATTTTTTCCATAATGAGTTATGAGACTGCTAGTGGTGTTTGGGTTGGAAAAAAAAATTGGATATTTTCAGAAATTCCATTTGTTTTGATAATGACTTTGGAAATGTATAGATAGTATTTTGGAAAAAATATCCCTTTTATTAGAAAAATATAAAATAAACTCACAATACTCTAATAATATAATAAACTCATAATAAACTTTGTATATACTAAGAAGCAAGTAAAATTGTAAATTGATCAAAAAAAATCTGATAAATTTGATAATATTTTTTGAATTAGTAAATTTGTAATATTGTGGGCTTTTTCTAGCAATTTTATAAGAAATTCTATTGTTTTTACTATTTGTAACCAATTGGAGAAAATTATGATTGTACAATTTAAATTTTATACATTTGAATAATTAATTAAATAGATATGAGTAGTATATGGATGCTATAAAATGAATAAATTTAATAATAATGAAGAGATAATTATAAAAATGGATTTAGGGCGCACATGAATAGTAATTAAAAATTAAATGGAAAACTTTCAACATAGCACTAAGAAAACTGTGTGGAGATTGACTATCTTTTGCATACGAACTAATTTAAAAGTCTAGTTTGCTTGTTTCACTTAATCACTGGGTGGTTTATTACTAAGTTTTTATTATTTGTTCTTGGGAATTTGTAGGTGTATTAAGATTTTTAGATTTTCTTTACATTGGGCTATGCTTTTGTGTTGAATTATTCTATTATTATCTTGTCCTCCTGCAATTTTATTTGACGAAGTTCTAATAATTTGAAAAAGGAAATGTGAATATATGTCAAATTTACAAGTTTTGTTGGCTGTGTTCCATGGGCTAATTATATATCTATTATAAATAAATCATACTCTCTAAAAGATGTCAACTTGCCCATTTTGGATGAGTATAGTAAATGACAAAATTGAAGTATCTGTAAGTGTTGGCTTATTGTATACTTTTTGGAGCTGGGAGGTTTAATATTGTATTCATCATTTCTTCCTATGGTCCAATGTGATTTCAATCATCCTCTCCACTTTTTCAAAGTGTTTTTATTCTTGAAATCCTCTTTCTTACCATTTAAATGGTGGCCACATCACCATGGCATAGAATAGAGAAAAATGCCATATATACTAAAATAAAATTTTATTTATTTTTTTATTTCTTAGAAACTGTTTTTATAAAAAGGATAATAGTTTAAAATTTTAAAATTTTTTCTTTTAGTATTAATTATCAGATGTTAAAATATTTGAAGAACCGAATCATTCATGACGAATTGATTCGAATTCATTGGTAGAATAACAATCATTTGAAAGGGTTGTAACTATCAAATTATGCAGCCAACACCTCTTTAGAATTTTAAGTAATATGTATGCCGATGTATGGTCTAACAACAAATTAATGGACTTCTTTTGGTCAATAAATTTCACGATTTATTTATCCTTCCCCTTTGTAATAATAATAATAATAAGTTGTGAAAATACATTACATTTGCAACTTAATGTTTTAAATTCAAGTTATATTCAATTCAAATTTTAACTAATTTCGCATATTTTAACATTGTAATCAATTATTTATATAATTTCTATGAAAGACGTCTATTTTTTTTTCAGGATTCATGTATCCCTTATGTTATATTTTCTTCATCCAAGAGCTGAAAAAGAATGCTTAGAAAAGGAGCAATAAATTAATTTTAAAAAATGAGAAAGAAGAAGAAAAAAAGGGGACCAAATTAATTAGAGTAGTTTATTAATTTGTTGCTATAGCACTTGAATGTCAAGCTTACTTTGTTGGATTGATGGGTGTTGTTGCATTTCATCAACACCCACTTCCATCTCTTCAGCTTGATAAGTAGAGTGTACACCATAAAACACATAAAACATAGTTATCAAACACGCCCATATAGCAAATCTTTGGAAAGAGAGCAGCTTTAATGTGGTCGTGAGAAAGACATTAAGGAATATTGATATTGCAGCTGGCCATGGCATTAATGGCACTGCCCATTCTTCGTTGGGTTGGGTAACTGAAGGAACCATGTACTGAAAGAAAGCTGTTATGGCAACCATAACCAGACCAAATAGTGATAAACCCCATCTTTGTTCTTCAAGTTTCCATGAAATAGAGAAGCCAATCGCACTAGATGAGTGGAGGAAGAGGAATAGGAGAGTATGTGAAGGAGGGTTATGGCTAATGATCACATGTCTTCTATAGATGAGGGCATTGGCCACCAGGTAGAACACCAATAATGTGCTGATGGAAATCATTTCAAGGACTATGCTAAGGTCAGTGAACAATGCAACGGAAGCTGTGCAAAGTCCTACATCAAGAAAATTGAAATAAATGGACTTGTGATGGTTTTGTGTTTGTAATCTATGAGAGAGTCAGAAAGGTGTGAGACTTCTAATTTTGAGGGAACGATCACTTACCCAAGAAGAGTGTAGCATTCAATGGGGTGCCTGTGGAAGGATGCACCTTAGCCAACCATGAAGGCACAAGTCTAGCCCTTCCAATAACACAAAGGTATCTTGCTTGGCCTAACATGGCAACCAAGAGAGAAGCAACAATTCCCAAACTTGCTCCTGCGCCAACCACATTGCTTGCCCAGTTCCAGCCAATCTTTTCGAAAACCATGGAAAATGATGCATCGCGGGATATCTATATATAAATGATTTCAAGGATATACCTAATTATTCGGATTAGAATGCATTTAGAGACTTCAAGTATTTTGCCCGCATACAAAAATATATAAGCTGTCTTTAATTACTTTATAACAAAAATTTAGATTACTGACCTCATTGTAAGGCACCATCAGGCACAGAGATAAGGCCATGAGGCAATATAGCACACAGACTATTAGAAGAGAACCCAGAATACCAACAGGAAGGCTTCTTGAAGGGTCTTGGATCTCTTCTGCCATGGTTGAAACGGAGTCGTAGCCAATATAGCTGAAGTAAACTTTAGCTGCTCCATTAATAACACCCTTAACACCATAAGGAGCAAGCCCTCCTGGCTTAACTAAGTTCTTGGTACTCCCATTGTAGAAACCAGCAATTATAATAAATCCAAAGAAAATTACATGGAAGACTGTCATAACAATGTTCAATATCGAGCTTTCCTTTGTACTGCAATCCCCCCAAAAAAAAAAAATACTTTCACTTTCAAAATCCATTAACTATAAACACTCCACAATCCGACAAAAAATTCATCACCAAGGAATGTAGCAAGACAGTATTTGGTGCTTATATATATATATATATAATTGTGTATATAACTTACTATATTTATGTGGTAATTATATACTTTTTATATAATCATAATTTAATTTAACTCTTTGTCAAAAAAAAAATTAATTTAACTCAAACAGGATCCTGATGATAACTCAGTCATATTTGGTAGTAATATTTTTTGATACATGATGTAAAAAATTTGCAATGTATGTAATTTTTAGACATAATTTATATAATTTTCTTATTTATTTTCTGTAATTTATACGTGCATTATATAACTATTTAGATAATTATAATCTAGAATCACTAAATATGACCCTGGTACATTGTTGTTGCTGCTCGTGGATCTACCTAGCTCCGTCCACTACTAGCTATAAATGGCACTAATCACTCCCAATCCAATACTAAGTGACCTATTATAAATTCAAATTCCAGATCCATTAAGAAGTCTAGTGTCCACTTACTGTTGCCAAAGAAAGACACAGTGACAAAAAACGTCTGCACCTAAGATTATTAAAATAGCAATATTATTCATACATGCATACAAGAAAAGGATTAAGTAAACAAATAAAAGATTAAACAAACCTATGGCAAAGGCAGAGAGTGAGAAGAAGAATAAGAGCAACAGCAGGAAAATCCAACTTATCATAACCCTCTACCAATCCAGCTACTTGTACTCTCCATGAATTTGAATCATTCTCTCCCACAGTATGGCAGAGATAGTCTGTGAAACTTCGTGCAACCGCAGCATTTGATAATACATATTCCATTAGTATGTTTGCCCCAGCAAAATAGCCTATGAATTCTCCTATATATATAACATCAAGAAAACCGAAAGGATATCATTTCAAGAAAGAAAATGAAAGAAACAAGAATTATTGATTAACAAATAATGAAGAATTGATAATACTACTTTGTATGTCAGGAAATGGAGAAAGAAAGAGTTATAGTGAGCATTGTTTATACCAAAGGTCACTCTCAGGTAACTGAAGGCACCTCCGGCAACCGGAATCTGAACAGAAAATTCAGTGTAACACAAAGAAGAAAGAAGAGCTGATATGCCAGCAATAATATAAGATATGAAAACTGCAGGGCCAGAGTTTTCTTTAGCAACAGGGCCTGTAGTGACAAAGACTCCAACACCAAGCATGCCTCCTATACCAAGAGCAATCAAGTCATGCCACTTGAGTTTCCTCTTCATATCTGCACCAGACCTTAGCCTTACACGGTTAAGTTCTTGGTTTGGAGTCCAAGTAGCTAACATTCTTTTTTTAAGCTTGTGAGGGGTTTGAGAGAGAGATTGAAGATACTGGGAGAAGGAAGTAGTACTGGTTGCCATGTTAGTGAAAGAACTAGGAAATGCTTTTTGGGTTTCCATGAGCAAGGCAAGAGGGGTAAGGGGCTTTTTAAATATATGAAGTTGAGAGAGGGGGATACATATAATTCTAGATTCTTTGATAAAGGTAGATGGGGAGGAACCAAAATGGGTGTCCCTGTAGCTTTATTTGAAAAACACCTAGTTGCTCATTGGGTTGATGTAAAATGACAAGTTCACCCTCCGAAATATACAGCTTTTTATTTCCCCAAGAACCATAAGAGAGGTTCTTCTGTTATGCAAGCATGCAAAAAAAAGAAAAAAAAAAGTAGAAAAAGGAACAGCCATTTTGAAAATTATGGCTTGTTTATTAAGAGGAATCTAAAATCACAACCGATGTGAGAAGGGTTGCTTTGACCTAATCTTTTGGAATTTCTTCTTCATCTCTCTCTCTCTCTCTCAAACTTTGAGAAGATATATTATGTGACAAGCATCACTCACACACACACTCACTTTGTTAAAATAACTAAAAGATTTTTCTTATTTTTTTCACTAAGTATTTCGAGAACATTTGGACTTGATTCCCCAATAGAACCATCACATTCTTGTAAAATGATACAGATGTACAACGCATGGCAGGCTTCAAAAAATCTCTCAATTTTTTCAATGGGGGAACACGTGTAAGTGCACTACGGTGTGGATTTATTTCCTTTTTGTTTGATTATTAATTTTACTAGCAGATCTAAAGAATACCCTACACATGATCAATTCAAGAATGATACTAACATTTGAAAAGTCATATATTTATACTATGAGATCTGAAATACATGATAAAAGGTGAAGAAGCTAACAGAACTAATCATTTATTATTTTTTATATTATTATTCCTTTAACCCCATGTTAAGGTTGCTTCTTTAACAATTTTTTTTATATATAAAAAGGATAAATTTTATTTATATAAAATGTAGGACGAACACATACAGTCAGAAGTCAAAATGCCTTTAAGAAAACTATGCAAAGAATCAAATATATTAAAAATTCGAGATACATAGTTTAATCTACTGTAAAGAGTAAAATAGTGGGCCGCTTGATTTCCTTCTCTGAAGATGTGCTGGATAGAAGATGAACTGCTATTAAGAAGAGACTTGAGCAATGGCGGGATCCGAAGCTTGAGTGGAACTGAAAAGAAGAGCAACCAGAGTCTTAGAATCACTTTCAATTTGGATGTTTAGAAGATGATTGTGAAGACACTAGTCCAGGCTAAAACGAAGAGTATTAAGTTCTGCCGAGACTGCGTTAATAGCACAAATGGGAAAAGAGAGATCGATTATGAACGAAGCAGCTGTATCACGAAGGACTGCTCCTCCAGTAGAATGAGAGGGAGTAAAAGAGGTGTCTATATTGAGCTTCAAAAAACCTGGTAGAAATTTGTTCCAATAAACAAGGGATGGTTTTAAACAAGGTTAAATTGCAAAATTTGTACTCTGTTTTTTATCTCTGTAATGTCTAAGTTTTTGCGGCTTCAACCAAATTAGACTTAATTTTCTTTTAAAAAAAATTGCTTTTAGTTTTATGTTTTTGGTTGAATAAAAAAAAGAGTATAATCCTAAAAGCTCAAATCACACATATATCTCTGTAAAGTTTATTAAGATAAGCACTAGCTACTTAATCTTTAGTTTTATGATGTTCAAAACATTAATTTTAGTATCATATAATTTAATGAGATATGTACAAATTAAAATTTTCTTTACCTTTAAAGGCTAAATATTGCCAATTAGTCTAAGCATGCATGTGTTTATATATGTGTGGATGCCTGTCCTATAAATGAAAACAATTATTGAAAAAAATAATATATATATTGGATATATATGTGACTTGACCTTTTTTTACTTATAAAAAGGAGAAGAAAAAAAAAACAAAAAAATTGGCTTGGCATGACTTTGAACAACAGCAAAGAAGCAGAGTATGAGTTCATGAGCATCATTTTCAACCAAAAAGCACATAATTATAGTTATATGTAAACATATACATATATATATATATATTCGCATGTATATTGTCTTTTTATATTAGCCTCATTTTCAAGAGTAAAGTGAGGTCAATAAAAATTTACTTCAGTACTGCATTGGCTCAGGTCCTCGATCCTGTCATTAAATCTAGTCTCTTTATATTAGCATTAATTTTTGTGGGTTGAGTTTGACCTTAATACACATTTACACAGAAAAAATGCTTGATTCCCTCTGCCTTAATTATTATGGAATTAATTATAAAGTGGAGGGCAATGAAATGTCAATATCAGAACCAAATCAGCCAGTTGATGCAATAAAAAATTAGTATTTTTAAGCATCTCGAGAACCCATTTGCTCCTCCTCTCAGTTATCATCAAGATTTGGTATGATATTGTTACTTGAATGTATCAAATACTTTGAAAGTACTCGCTAGCCTCTCAGCTAGCTAGCTCTATCTATAAGGTATATGCGCCAGTATAATAATTTTGTGTGGATACGTAGTTTTGAAAGTGAAATGGACTCTGAATTTATTCTTTTTTTTTTCTTTCAAGTCAAGAGAAAGCATTTTTGCTTCTCAATCCAGGGAGCTATGCATATCCAACGAAAAGGATAGATCAAGATACCTCACTAAGCTAGCCCAGAAAATCTTTATGTAACTGTCAATAAAAGCAAGAAATTTTTTTTGATGAATAAGCATCAGTTAGCAGTTAACGGTTACAGATGATAATAGAAAACTATAAAATTTTATTAGAAAGCAACAAGTGGGATATATATATATATATACGATGGTGGTGCACTATTTCCACCATATATGTAAGCTTTATCTCCTTTTCTCTCAAGTTCTTAGCATCGTTTTCAAGTCAAAAGCCACTATCTTTGGCATGAATAAAATCTAAATATTCTACCTATACTATATGATCTATCCAATTATCACTATCTCATCATCATTGAACCATTAAATATCAACCACCAACACTGTTTTTTCAGCACAAAGATCATGTCATGTCCTATCAAAAAAAAATTTTAACATGACAAAATGACGTTCATATAATTGTTAAAATTCACAAAAATAATTTCGTTGTGTTGTCTATGTCATATGCAGTTGCCGATGTAACAAGCACTCCACTTATCCCTAAAAATTCTTTAGAGGCTATTTATATATATTCTTTATGTTGTTGATGATTGAATCGACGTAATGATTATGATATGCGAATTGTGAAGAGAAATTTTGAATCCAGAGAGAGCGAGTCAGGAAAAAAATATATGTTTTTTGTATGCTCTATTTAGCTTCTTAATTTCTGCATTAAATCATGATCTAGCTAGCATATAAATGAAGTTTAAGTCCTTCTCTCCTTCCTTCTTTTGTTTCATACTCTGTTTTCCTAATTATACTATGTGAATGATTTTTTTTTTCAATAGTTATGAACTCACGTTTGATCTTTAATTGGATTCCACTAAAACCAGCATACCAATAAAAAAAAGTTAAAGAAACTGATATATCAGCAAGCAATGCCATATCATTTGCCTTTAACAGATTTAGCAGCAGAAGGACAACCGGTGTGAATTTGAGGAACTGTGAATTAAAAAATAGAACTATGAATAAAAAAATAAACTTGAGAGACGACAAGGAACATTAGTCAATTTTTGAGGAACAGAGGGTGAAAATTATCCCATTATTTATTAATTACCTGAATTATGCCTCATATGACCCATAGGTAAATGAAGTACCTGCATGCAAATCTTTTTACTCATCAACGATTTGCTGGAGAATTCTCAAACGATTTGCTGGAGAATTCTCAAACAATTTGCTGGAGAATTCTCAATTGAGATTAAGTGGTCCATGGAACTTTACCTGTCCACGCAACAGAATGGGAGGCCTCCAGTGTTAATTTCTTCCTCTGGGACCATATTTTTTCCTGTCAAAATCCACTTGGTTTTCAGTTCTACTGTATGGAAGATAAGCTATCCAGGTATCACGCCACTTGGGAAGCCAATTAACATTATAGTCTTTACTTCATTGATGTGGTTACCTATATGGCAATGTTAATAATCATGTTCTTAAAGTGAAATGATTAATGGGGTCATTAACTAGATAATGATATATAGCCAATTGGCATACGTCAAATAATTCAAATTGCCTGAGTTGACAAATTTTTCTTTCTTAATTGGAAATCCCAAATATGGCACTCCATGTTTATTATTATTATTATTATTATTTTTATTAAAGGTGGGCTGCACCACCGGGTGTTTTTATTGATAAAGGGGACTTAAAAACCCTAAAAAAGATACAAGGCTATTATAGACAAGCCTATTAAAAGAGTATAAGGAGCAATACAGTAAAAAAGCCCCGAGACATTAGAGTCCAAAAAAGAAAACCTATAAATTTAAAGCAAAACAAGAGGCAACAAAATAAAATTGGAGAGAGGTGTGACCATGAACATAAAACCAGAAGAGCAAAAACCACCAATCAACAAATCAACAAGGGAAGAGTTAGCAAGCAGCTGAAAAACCATCAACGGCAAAAACAGGATAAAAAGGAGGGAGGTGCAAAAAATCAGTAACCCATAACATCAGCTCATGTGAATATATGGAATTCCAATGCTCTCGTTCACCAAAATGCCTTTAATGAACTTAGGGAGAGCAAGAAAGCTGTCATAAACTTGAGAATTTTTAGTAAGCTTGCATTGCGCCGCCAAATGGTGAGCAAGTTGGTTCCCTTCGCGATAAACATGAGTGATAGCACAACTTTTATCAACCATAATCTGCCTAATCATACTCAAGACAGGCGAGGAAATAGAGTTGTCTTCAACATCAACAATGATAGATAAATTATCCATCTCAATAACCAAGTTCCTATAACCCATTTCATCACACCAGTTGAGAGCAAGCCCCAACAATTTCAACTCTGCTTCGTAGAGAGAGGAAGCATTCAAGATAAAGGATCTAGCCTTACAAAATAAACCATTACTGTCACGCACAATAGCTCCAGCAAAACAACCATTGCTAGAGAAGGATGCATCAATATTCAATTTGTAGGCGTTACCAATTGGAGGGATCCATTTAAATTATTATTATTATTATTATTATTATTATTATTATTATTATTATTATATGTTCTAGTGGTAATTTTACATATTTGAACTCGGTCTATAACTCTGCCCACATACCCAATCAATAATAATTTGTGATTTATTATTATTGGTTTTATATTATTATTGGGTGGAGTCATATACCCAATCAATATTAGAATTCTACATATAAGTTTTTTATACACTATATTACATGCTATTTTTGCGTATAACTATAAAAGAATATTGTGTTCTTTGTCACCTTTCTTAAATTAATCATCAATTTCAATAAAGCATATGCCTTCCGGTTAATTTGAAGGGGGAAAAGTACTCAATTTATTGATTGAAATTTGATTGTTGTATAAAGCAAAAGGCAAAGATAATATATAAAAAACAGAATATAATTAGATACTCCATTTAATTAGCTCTAGTGACTCTTAATCGACCTAAATATGACCTAATTTTCCAAGAAAATAAATTATTTGAACGCAAAGAAAGAAAGAAAGAAAAGCCATTGCTACAGCACTTTTCTTAACATTTCCATAACAAAATTAATTACCAAATGGATAATAAGCACTAACATGACCGGGGATTTTTCCATCAATTTGATATATATGTGACTTTTTTCTGATAGAGAAATTGATATATGACTAATGACCAATATCATTACTTGATTCCCACTAAAATAATGTAGTACAAAGGGAGATAATGTGGTACATTTAGAGCCATTAATTAAGTCCTGATTATTCATAAAACCTTATATCATAATTATACACATTAGTGAACATATTCACATAACTAAATTAATTAAGAGAAGCATATAATTAAGGAATTGGAGCATTTTGCTTTAAATTTTTCTGTAATGGGTCATGTAAATTTCCATTAATTTGACCTCATTCCTCACCTCTCCATCTTCCTGTGTTGGTTCAATTTAAAATTTTTATATCTTAGGCCAATGGAACCTTCACAAAGTCAATGTCATATTATATACATGTACATATATATTTAAAAATAGATAAAGACAATTTAGTAATTTGCTAAAAAAATAGTGAGAGAGTAACCAACGAATAAGGAACAACAGAGTGCCTTTTTTTTTTTGAGGGTGTGGAATCAACTGGATAACCCTTAATTAAAAAGTGCTTTTAAGACCTTTTTTTTTCCTTTTTTTTTTCTAGAGAAGTGTATATATTTCTGGGATTTTTGGCCTAAAGAATAGTATATTGTTGTATTACACTATTTGCTTTTTAATATTCTTAATTAATTAATTAAATTCCCGAGATCATGGTTATCTTCTTTGCTAAATGTCATTAAATGGAACTAAGCATAACTTTAATTAAAGGCTAGTTGTGTACTTTTTTTATGTTCTTTGTTGAAGTGGTTGTGTAACAAATGGCTTAATATTTTTAGGTACATTGCTTCCATATGAATATATACATGTATACACACACTATAAAGAGTTTTTTTTTTTAAATCATGTTTTTGAAAAATTATAAAGATTGTAAAACTCTATTTATTGAATTAAAGACTCAAATTCAAAATTTCTTATTAAGTTAGAATAATTTTTTATCGATTAATCTATACATACGCTCGGTAATAAAGAGTTCAATTTTTAATGAAAAAAGAAAAGTAAAAAAAGAAACAACAATACAATAGAAGACACCACCTAATGCTTTAGGGCTTTTTTTTCATATATATACTATCACATTTTGAAATCTCTTACCTTATATTCTCTGGCTAAAAGAGTCTTTTCCTTCGTATTCAATATTTTATTTGCATGAAGAAAAGAAATTTAGTGTGTGAGTTCACATTAAAATTCAAGAACACTTGGACTATATATTGTTTCTTGATGATTGAGAAGGTATGAACATCCCTTGCACTCATGCCTAATGGTGGCATGCCAAGTTTATCATAAGGGCTTTGGCTTTATAATTGTTCATAATTAGTGAATGAATTAAAAAAAATGTTTCTATGATTAAAGTGAAAAGAAAGCAGATAAAAGATTAGCAATCTTGTTTAAGGAATTCATGCAAAGTCCCCCCATAATTAATTAGAGAGTGGCATGGAGGTATTATAGCAATCCAACCTTCTTATAATGTGACTTGTCTATAATATCACTAGAATAATCAAGAAGCAAATTAACCTTTTCAGATCAAGCATTCGCAAGATCAAAATAATAAAAATAAAAACACTTTGCCCTTCCATGCACTAGACTTTTCCAGAACATAGAAAAATAATGGCTTCGATCCACCCATTCACATGACTCAGATCATGCTTATATTATATCGAAGAAAATAAGAGCATCTGTGTTAAAGAAATAATTATAAGCTACAGTGCCCACTCAGGTTATATTCTAGGCACAAAAAAGCCAAAATTAAGAATAATTATACAATGTTGTAATTAAGAATAATTATACATGTGGCAATGTTGTAATACAACAAGCCAATCGAATATAAAACATTATCACATGTAGATATTCGATTGGCTTGTTGTAATATAACGGTTTCATTGTATAATTATTCCAAAATTAGAGGGTGAGAAGATCACTAGATACTATATAGGCCTCAGAACAACAATTTCCCAAAATCATTTATTTCTTCTTTGCAAAAAATTGATCAAATCATTCCATTCAGTGAAAACAACATGGCTTTAGCAAGTTTAATTCGTATCTTAATACAAAGAATATATACATAACATAAGATTGAAGCATCATTACCATTGTACTGTTTAAAACAATTTATTAGCCTTTGAATCGTCACTTCCTATGCAAAGAGACAGATACTCAAACATTGGATACTTGAGATTTAATTATTTTCTTCAATAGCTATGTGTGTCATCGTAGTTTTCTATTTGTGGGTATATGTAATGTTACGCTTAATTACTAGCTTAATAATATCACTAACTTTACCAACTTATCACCTCACAAGTCATAATATAAGCAATTATATGGTATTTAAATTTATATATATAAACTCCATACAAATTAATGAACCTTATATCATCATTTGCCTCCTTTCATGTACAAATAAAAAAATAAAATGGGCAACCCAACAAAACAAATCTTTGCAAATAAAAGATTTTTGTAAAAACAATTAGAACTCTGCACCTATTAAATAAACATTAATGAATTTACATGTTTGTCTTTATCAAAATAAAGAAACATAAAATAAAATATGGATATTTTTTGTACAAATACATTATGTCATATAAGGTGATAAATAGATGGTACAATTAGTGGTATGAATTTAATACTGTATATATAATTAATATATATATGTGGTTGTTTTGAAAAAAAAAATCCAAAAGTAGGAGATTTTTTTTTTCTTTTAAGTCAACTACTCTATATAATGGAAGCTTTATAATGGTAGACGTATTCATCAACATAACACACTGCACAAGAAATTAAATATATAATTTAGCATTCAAGTTGTTTTAATCTGCTAGTTTTCTTGTATATCTCTTAATTTTATATAGTAAAACAGCAAAATCAAGAGGATCCACTACTAAAAAAATTTAAAAATAGTACTGTAAGTTGATCATATAAATATATAACAGAACATGTCATTAGTATATGATAAAAGCGACAAGGAGAAGTAGTTTCATGGAAAATAGATATATATATATATGAAGAAAATCACACCAAACAAAAAAAGAATAAACTAAATTACCAATATAAAATCTGTCTTTTACTGAGTTTGCTTTTGAAAATGTAAAAAAAAAAAAAAACTTAATTAAAGCTAATTAATTAATTATGATGGTCTGCCAATATCATTGAAAAGAGACCTCTCTATATCATTTTCTAGCTACAAATCAAAACAATATCTAATAATTTCTATCTCACATGCGTATAGCTAGCTTTGCCAATGAAAAGTGACGTATTTGCGTTTTCTTCATGGAGAAACTACACTAAAGAGTATAAACAATAGTTTTTTTTTTCTTAAAAAAAAGGTACATACACATAATATAAATAACTATACATATGGGTATTTTTTTTAATGTTTTTTCATGCAGTTAAAGAACCATCACAATCTAATAAAAATCAACACACAAAAGCCACCAGATATTGTTAAGCCACTCATATTAAGAACTTTTTTCCACAAAAAGATCACATAAGACACAGGTTTTAGGGTGGAAAGCACAAGAGACAAACATCACTAGTAGTTGTCAGCATCTTCAGTATTTGAGTTCTTTCGGCATTATATATATATATATATATATATAATATGTCCATAGATCAAGCTTGATTAAAAAGATGGAAAAAAAAAAAAGAAACGACAAAAATTAACACTTTTAATCAACTTAATTATATTCAGTGATTTAATCAACAAAATCATTCCTAAATTGTCTTGCACTTTTCTTTCCCACATACACAATTAACATCAACTTTTGGACCTTGTTCCTGCTGACATTATTCCCAAAATATATTGGAAAGGTTTTTCTTTTTTTTTTTTTTCTTTTTTTTATCCAATGTCTGTCCCTTAGATTAATAAATGTCAACATTATAATTTTCTGTTAATCAATAATGTTATTATCAAGAAATAGAAATAAGGACATATATGCATATAATATTTTATATTGCATGGGCGGCTTGCTATTGCCCCTACTTGTGGTATGATTGGTTATAAACACTCTGAATGGAGCCAATATAGTTAGAAATTAACAAGATATGTATATAGTCTAATACAAGCACCGCCAAAAATTATAATACATTATTCGAGCAAAACAAGTGAAGGGAATATTAGGATAAGGATTCAATTAAACAAGAGAAAAAAAAAAAACTGTTTCAGATTACTTTCAGTGAAGTATTCCTTAACCAGATCAATGTTTCGGGAATCTCTTTTTATTGAATGCAGCTGTCATGAATAGACAGCAATGACTGTTAATTATCAGAAGAATTGTCATTCAAACATTCCCTGCAACTCTGGCCAAAAAAAAAATCATTCCCTCCAATAACTTATAGTTCTTTGTGTGTATGCGCGTGCGTGTGTATATATATATACAAAAAATATTAATTATAATCACTTTAAAAAGTGATTATTCAAAAATATACTTACTATTTGTTAGAAAATAATAATAATATATATACCAAACAGTTAGCAGGAATGCAGTAGGTGGTAACTGCAACCCCACAAGGCAAATTAGACAGATCATGACCAAATTTTTTGATCTGCTATACTGCACGTAAAACTGGATGCCCCCAAGTGAATGGAAATTGATTTGTTTATCAAAGATGAATTTGGGGTAAACTCAGAAATTAAGTTCATAACTAATTAAGCACAAAAAAGAAATGGGTTATACTGTTTATTTTATCCTAGACACTGTGCAATTGTACAAGTTGATTAAGTAAAGTTTTGACTAAAGTTGACAAAATAATTATTGGTGTTTCTGCTAAGAAAGCACATTCAAGTTTCCTTTTGAATCTTTTATGAGAAGCCACCTTCGAGTTCAATTGAAGATAACAATAAAGATATATATACATATATAATTTAAAGGACTGATGAGGAATCTGAAAAATTGAAATGGAAGTCAATAATTACTAATAATAAAAACTTAGGAACCATCTTTTGGGAAAGATATATAAATAGTTAATGGCCAAGGATGCATGCTTTAACTCAGTATCTAAGGCTTTTTCTTTAAATGTTTTAAACTCTTTCTTTATTAGGTGCACTTCATCTAATAATTCAAACTGTTACTTAAGTTTAGATGTCCTTACAGACACTGATTCGATATTATGGCCGCATTGTTATCATGTAAGTTATGATGATATTACTCTTTTATCGATTTATAGTTACTCTTTTTATTTAATATTTATTCTTTTTCTTTGATCTTTGTTTTAATTGTTTGCAAGATTGCTGGATATATAATGGACTTTAAGTGCTACTCACCTTGTCACGCTTAACTTAAAATTCATGAATTTAAGCCACCAAAGTATAGCTTAATAGCCAAGAACGTCTATTACTAATTAGTTTAGAATTCGAATATTAGGTGTTCCCTTCCCCCATATATAATTAATAAAAAAAATCATGAATTTAAAATAAAAACAAAATTCACAAGCGTTGTCATTCCTTCACAGGCGTTTAGCAACGATTATTTTCATCTGAAGGATGAAACGATGTGGAGTTAGGCCGAATGTAAAATTACTCTAGTAATTGCCAACAAGCTCATGATTGAAATTATCTATTATTATCAGCAAGCTCATGATTGAAATTAATAAATTATACTGGCCAATACAATACACTCACACGACCACTATCTATTATTATCAGCAAAATTTACAGAAATTAATGATATAAGTACGTCTTTTTTTTTTAACATATAACCATTGTAAGCCTTGGACGCAATTTATGAAAAGTAGTGAAAATCCTAAATTATACACCAGGGAGGAGCGGATATAGTAAATATATAATTTAAATCACTTCTTTATACCTTACAATTTTATATATTACTGCATTTTTTTTTGGATAATATATTTACTGCGTGAAATTATATTAAAAATTACAAATTTTTAAATTTCTATTTTTCTACTTGCTTCCAGCTTGAAAAGTTCAACATATGTTGGTGATGTCTCTTCATGTCATATTCATAAAAGGTGCAAAGTAACCTTGAAAAGTTAATTACAGCTTATATTTATGATACGGTGATGAACCCGATTTTCAAGCTCTCACTCCAAGCTTTTCCTTTGGGGATTTTTATAAAAATGTCAAAAAAAAAAATTTTAATTTATCATATTTTAAAATATATATTTAAATTTATAAGAATTTATGGTTAGTTTACTAAAATACTAAATTTATAAAATTATATAGTTTATCGTGAGTTTATTATGAATTTATTATGAATTTATAAATTTATATAATTTATTATGAATTTATTATGAACTTATTATAAAATGATTAAAATATCTTCAATAAAAATATAAAAAATGATAGAATATGTAATTTTCTCTTTGTTTTATGTATATAATTAACTTGGGATCCCTATATATCAAAAATAATTTATGATTTCCATATTGATAATCAAAATTAAGCAAAGTAAATTTGATCAAAGTAGAATAAAGAAAAGATATTTATCTCTCAAGAGTATATCAATTTAAATAGTAATTAATTGATCATATAGGTGTCTGTTTCTCTTCATTGTATCTGAATCAAAGCTAAATTTTTAAAACTATTTTAATTTTTTTAAATTACTTTTTTCCACTTTTATTATTATTATTATTATTATTATTATTATTATTATTATTATTATTATTATTATTATTATTATTATTATTCTCTTTTTTATTTTATTACCATTACTTCTCAATCTGCTGTGTTATAGATGTTGTAGGGTCCTAAGATTTCAAGCCTACTATATCCTCTATTCCCCAATTGCAATTTTCCAATAATTTATAACCCGTTGATCAATTTAACAAAAACCAGGTAATTATAAGATTTTATCTTTAGATTTTAAAATCAACTCATTAATCAAGAAGTAGTTAAAATAATATTGAGTTGTAGGATTGTATATAAATGAGAGAGAATATTGTAAAGGAGTAAAACATGGGAAAGTATTTTAAAAAACATTAAGCTAGTAGCTAAGGTAGAATAATGTACCAGATCACCAAGTACATACAAATATACTTAATAATTTAGCTTTAAACTAATGGTCTTAAAAGGAACTAATTATGGTTGTAATCGAGCCGAGCCAAGCTAAGCCGAATTTTGAAAAGCTTAAGTTCGGCTCGTTATAAAATAGAACTAGAATCGAGGCCGAGCCTAGATCGAGTCAACTCATATATTATGTATCTCTAGCTTGAAATCGAGCTTGACTTAAATAAATTTAACGAGCTAAATTAATTTATTTCAGTTTTTATTTATTTATTTATTGAACTCGAGAGCTTTTTAAATGAATCAGCTCCTGAGCTAACGAACAGAGTATCTTTTAGCTTGAGCTTGGCTCATTTAATAAACGAGTAGTTCAAGTTCAATACTGAACGAGTTTTTACTGAGTCGAAACTCAAATTGAGCTCGAGTAGTTTGACTTATTTATAGTCTTATAATTAATTAAACTAGTAATTTTTGAATTATTTATTTAAATGTGAATTATTATTAGTGTAAAGACTAGGAAAAGTGAATCATAACTTTGAGGGAATTTCATGACCAAGAAATTAAGAAACCAATGAATGAGAATTATATGACATTAATATGCCACTAATGATGCTTTATAGAAAGTAATTTAATTTAAAAGGAAAAGATAATCAACTTTATTTTTTAAAAAAAATTAATTTTAATTTTTAGAGCATATAAGAGGGAGATAATGTTTATCAATAATATTCCCATTCGGGGAAAGGCTGATACTGGGGAGGGAAAAATGGAGGAGAAAAGAGTGGTGAAGAGAATGGGTCGGTGGTGGTGCTCAATGCTCATTCTCTCATATTACCCATTTTATTATTATTATTATTATTATTTGTGGGGGTCCCAATTTGGGTTTATTCCTAAGGGGTCTATCAAGTGCCACGTGGCAGCCTAAGAACCAGTCTTTCTTTAATTTGTTGGGGCTGCAAGGGTGTTGTTAGCCTTTGAAATGTTAAACAAACACAACATTTGATGATAATCTTTGATAATTTTTAACCCAAAAAGATTTGTGTTAAAGAGTGATTCTTAAGTTCCCTAATTAATGTGCTTCACTAAGAGGAACATCTTCATTATGTTAAATTCAGTGTATTTCATTGGCTTATCTTATTATAGTTTTCTTTATTTTGGAATTTTTTATTATGGTGGTATCAAGCATTTGGTATTTTTTCAGTTTTTTTTTTTTATATTTCTGCATTACAATCATCATGAACCCTAGGTCCCCCATATGGATGACAAGATCTTTCTTTTGCACTAAAAACCTCAGTACTCATGAAATAACTAGTTATTGGGAGTTTTAATTTCTTTTTCTTACTTGAAAATTAGAAAGAAGATTGTCAAAGCTTGAATTACGCATTTCTAAATAGTATACACAAATAATAATATATACACAAGGAGATTGTCAACATAAACCCTAGGTCCCCCGTATACACACAAATAATAATAAATAAATATTCATCTTTAAGACCCATGGACTACATGGAAAAAAAAGTGCAAGTTTTGGATCCTTGGCATTGGGTATGGAGAAGTCTTAAATATTCGGGCCAGCTATCCCATCTTTAAAGTGCCTACAATCAGCGAGAGAATTAATATCTGTGTCCGACGACAGATATCTCGTAACAATCCAAAAAAAAAGTGCAAGTCATTTCACAGTAGAATACCATTCCCATAAATGTGGGTGTTATTGTAATAATTTTGGAAGTGAAATTTTAGTTCAAAATTTTAAAATATGGAGTTATTATTTTATACTAATTATTCTACGACCTCAACTTCATTTAGAAACTTCAAATATGATATCAGTTACCAGTTTATGAGATACAGTGATTCTATAACCAATTAATTTTGAGTGCCTACCTCATAAAGCAAAGCAAGCAGAAGTAAAGCCAGAATTATATTATAAGGGGGTAATTTTTTTTAAAATCCTTTCTATATAATAATTATTTAATAAATTTATTAATCTATTAATAAGATATTTTCATTGGTTAACAAAAAAAATAATCAAAAAAAGTATAAAAAGTAATTTTTTAACAAATATAATTGATTCAAAAATCATTAAAGAATATTAGAAATATAAATAATAAAATAAAATTTAAAAAAAGAATTAAATACAAAAAAAAATAAAAAATAAAGATATTAATTTTATATTTTTTTTCTCTGCTTTTTTATTATGTTTTCAATTTATTTTTAATCTTTTAATTAATCGGATGAAATTAAATTAATTTAGTTAAAGATTTAATTAATTTTATTAAAAATTTTAGAATTTATATATTTTTCTCTTTTTAGGTAGAAAGATAATTTGAAATTTTAAGAGAGACAAATAAAAAATTTTAAAAACTTTAATATATATATATATATATATATATATATATTTTTAAATGAAGGGGGGCAGTTGCCCCCTTCCCATTCACGTGGCTTCGCCATAGAATGCAGAGTTGTTTTATCTTTTTCTCTCTGCCTCACTGGTTTTCTCTCCTTTTCCTAGATTTTCATCTAGGGTTGTTGATAGCTTCCTCGGCTGCGAGCTCAAAATGCTTCATTTTTTTAGTTTGTTTATAAGTTTTTTTTTTATATAATCTAAATTCACTGTACGCCAAAACTAATCTTATTCGTACTGGGTCGATCCATCAAAGAGTAAAGTGCTTCCAGTAAATAGTAATTCAATTCACAATTATCGAACACTCGACCTTTTATTTAAGTGATGAGAGTGTCGAATCACTTACACCTACCACTTGTTGATAGTTTGTTTATAGCTTTAGTGTGTTATTGAATGATATTGTTTTTAAATAAGCTAGATCTAGTTTTTCTCTCCAATTTATTTTGGTTCTCCACCGCTATAGTGGCTTGGAAGTTTTCTCATGCTTGCGTTTCCATGCTATTTTTTGAGATGGATGAACCTCCCAGCTCAGAGAACATCTCTAATGAAGGGTGGCCGACCATTTTGAAGTTCTTTTGGTGTTTTAAGACGATTTCAATTTCTATAAAAGCAGGTCATTCTCCTCCGACCAGTATGCATGTATCCCATTGATTCTCATTAGTTTGTCTCCAAAAATAGATGCAGCGGCGGTAGTTTGTTCTGTCACCTTTTTTCAGCTTATCTGCATTTCCAAATTTGAGCTTTACTTTGAGAAGATCCTACATAAAAGTTTTAGACTTTCCTTTCCCTCAAGCATTGAAGTTTTTTTCTAAGAGAGAGCAGAAATTTTGGCATAAAGAACTCATCTTGTTTTATCCCTGTACGATGTCAGTAATTGAGAACCCTCATAGTCTTGGTTATTCCTGGTTAATTTTTTCTTTGTAGACTTTTTTCTTTCCATCTATGGCCATAGGTTTGTTAGGAGATATTGGCTTTGCATTGTGAGTTGGTTTGCTTCTATGATGATTGAATGGTTCCTTTTGGTTTGCTTCTAGTCTGAGTATCTTTTAAGTCTCAGGCCTGCTGTACGTTTCCATTTGGTTTAATGAAATTACTCTTTCTCTGCTCAAAAAAAGCAAGTCAAGAGTTCAAAACACTGGCAACTCTCTTTCCCTTATAGAATTGTTCGATGTGCCACAAAATAGTTATACTGTTACCTGATTTATTTTAACGGCAAAAATCAAATTACATTCCAAATACGTGACCAATGGCACCATTGAACAAAATTATCGCGTCAGTTCAAACAAATTACAAATTTTATCTACCAGTTCAGGTCAAAGATGTAATTATGACTGATAAATTGTAAAACTGAATATCAGACTGGAGATGAGAATGCAAATTTACCTCTGATCTTTTTTTATGATTTTCTGGCTTTGACAATGGACAGCAGGGAGGTACTATTGATTGCGAAAGTATATTAAGACATTTTGCCTCGTTTGACAAATATGTTCCTGTGAAACACATAGCATATATAGCAATACCTTCTCGGCCTATACATTCTAGGGATAATCAGTTTTCAGTATATCGTAAATTTAGATTCTTTTTTCTTGAATGTAAATTGTTTGGATATCAAAAGAGCATATCAGAAGTTCAAAAATTGGTCAAGTATTATATCAACATTACAGCCAAATGCAGAAACCAGATGATCTGCCATGAGGAACCAACTGGTTAAGTTAAACCATGCCTCAATTTTGACTTTTGAGAAAGCGAATTTTTCTCTAGAAAATAAATTGCAAGTTACTAGCAAAAAGTTTTGTGTAGAATCCTCAGTAACATAAACCAAAATGCTTTGCTATTTTACAATGTTAAAGTATCTTTCATTTCACAAGAGGACAATATGTCAATTTATTTACCAAATATGTTCTACAAGCTTGGCATTCTGGTGTTATGATTGTGCAGTTTCTACAGGGAAAACTGCCACCCATCTAATGTAAGTTTTATAGGTTTTAGCACCTTGCTCATTGCCCCATAAATTAATCTCTCCTTGCCAGAATCATGTCAATAAAGCCAAGGATAAATCTTTTGCATATCATCACAACGGATTCCTATTGACATCTTTGTACAGCAGATACCGTGTCCGAGTTTTTCCAAGTGCAGCATACCTGAAATGGTAGTAAAATATTTCAGAAAAAAAAATGGGACGGCTATTCTGTTCACATAGAAAGATGTCATGTCTTCCTCACCATTGAGGCACAAATGGAGCCATCCAGATGACGTCACCAGCTTGAACTGGGTACCTATAATAAAATAAGCATATAATGTCATGGGAATAGACTTTATATAAGTGGTAGCAAGCAGTACAGCAGAAAAAATCAAATTAAAGGCAGGCAAAGAGTGATAAAATGTTGTCTCATCAAAAGTTATTCTAGAAGTATAGAGCCAAGCAACCACTTAAAGCTTAGCTGTGTAAGCACGGCCATATTATTGGCATGTGCACAGCATTGTGAATCGCAAAGAACCAAGCCTAGCATAAAAGCAAGATATTATTCGCTCTGTGCATTGTGGACCTAATATAATCTACAAAGACCAAATGCTTTTGGTTGAAAAGAAAAGCCAATATCTGTATCAAGTATACAAATAAAAGCAGTTCATTATTTATGATGTGAAGCACATATACAGGAAATAACGGGTGTTCTTCTCGACACAAACATATGGTCCTACATTAAACCCTTCCCAGAAATGCAACTCAGTTTTAGGTTACTTTAGTTCATACAAAGCATACAGAATTTATCACAGAAGCAAAAGTAACAGAAAAGGTTTCAAGATATTGCTCAAGACAGTAACATCAGTATGCATAAATGATTGGAATTACTAATCCAGAATAAAACTCCCACCAGCTATCACCCAAACGATAGATACCCTGTCCCTCTAATAGCAGCAAACCATGCTGATTATAATGGACTTCCTGCAAAGGTGAAAAAACAAAAAACAGGGGAGACGGTTATAATATTGATACAGCATGTTTAGGGTTAACAAGACAGGATCCTGACACACTGAAAACTAAGCAAATTATTATGAACAGGGGAACACCAAGGAGTGCTCTAACTCTCAATGCAAATAAAGCCCAATAATTTATTTTTAATGAAAAGTTTAGCATCATGATAGATCCAGGCCACACTTCATGTTCTCTCTGCAAATCAATTCTTTTTGAAAGAATGGGTATAATATAATTAAATATTTAATTACAAGCCCATAGGCTTCACAATATGCATATGTTCTCTCTCTCTTAAATTGATTTCAGACAAGGACTGAAATTGTATTGGATGTCCCCAAGGAGACAGAATAAATAAAAGAAAAACAATATTTGGAAAGCTAAGGTGTAGCTCAAGATAAGAACATTTGTTTGAACTAGAACTCTCCAAAAGAGGAATGACAGAAACAGAGGCTTAATCCGGTTTTAGCTTGTAGTAACCATAGCAAGTCTTGTTCCATTTTTGTTTTCAGATTGTGAGATGACTTGTGTAGCTAGGAACCACCTTTCTGGTCTTTTTGAGTAGAAGTCCTTTAGAGACTTTTGCAAAGAGAAGAGAGTTGGGTGAGAGGAAAGATGCTAAAGCTAGTATCTTTTTCTTTTAGGAGGGGGTCAGGGTTGGTGGTGGGGCTTATTAAAGAGCATTTGGATGGAGAGGAATGAGTTTCTTGTGCAGCTCAGAACCAACTTCTTGGTCTTTTTGAGTAGAATTAGATACGTTCTGAGACTCATGCAAGTTTTGGGCATAGGGTGAGAGAATAAAGAATTTTTTTTGGTTTTATAGGGTTGTCCTTCAGGGGCTTCCAAAGTAATGTCTTTAAGCATTGTTCAACTTAATTGGAGGGTGCTACATTTTAGTTTCACCTTTATGCATTGCCTTGTGTTTTATATTGGTTAGGATTTCTGATTTCAAAAGCAAAATCTTGAAACAAAGTGTGACAACATTCAATAAGAGAAAGCATACCTTCACATTAAGGAATTCGCCAGGTTGAAAATCCATGATCTGCAGCCAATGGAATCACGATAAGCAAGGACATAACAGTAAAGCATCACATTTCTTATGAAAAAGCAGTGCGTTTGTGATAGGATCTTTTAGAAATGCCACTGCATAATTTGTGCATTGAATATAAAAGAAAATAAATCCAAGGGACCAAAACTTATATGCATCAAAAGTCAGAACTGAACAGTAATACAAAATGCGGAGGTTCTACCTTTTACATAATATTATTCTAGGATTACAAAATTGCATGCAAGTGTTTGAAATATAAAATTTTTGAAATAATACGATAATAAAGATTCCAGCTACTGGATCCTTCTACTCTGAGCTGCCACCCTTTTAACTCCAACTATGATGAGCTAAAAACTACATAGATGCTGATTTACATCCTTCAGTATGATGACTTGTTCTTCATATAGTCCAACTGTATCATGTATTGTATCTGCAATCTCATATTTTCCACTCAATGGACAATTGAGTCCCCAGGCAGAAATATATCCAGCAAAACATGGAGAGAAGAGAAGGAGAAAGGGATAGGAAAGAGGTCTTGATTGAAACTTCCATTCAACCAAAAGGGGTTCAATGATCCATGTCTTATTGCATGAACATTTGATTTTAATACCTCAAAAAAGGTTTATTGGCCTTTCTAATTAAACCATATTTTATATAAAGATTGATCTGCAGACACAAGTTATAGCTTACGTGGATATTGAAGTCATAAGGCAAGGATGGGGGCAGAAGCTTCTTAAGTTCAAAAACCTGTCAACAATAAAAGAATGAGTCTGGCACACTAACCAAAAATATATATAGTAAAAGCTCAATAATGGCAACACAAATGCCAAGCATACTTATTCTTGAATATTCCATAAGAATAAAAATATTATATCAAAAAAATTCAAATACTATGCAAGAGTAAGATATAGCTAAAAATTGAAAAGAATAATTTAAGGAGGCCCAGATGACAAAATTACAGAGTATACCTATCTAAATTGAAAGATAGATATATAGATCAGTATGTGGTCCACAAAATTCTTTCTGAGTGGCATTTAAAATTACAAGCAAAATGATAATCCAGAACGCACCTCCCCTGGAGTCTCAAGCAGTGGCTGCATGTCTGTTGAACCAGTAATCTGTTCAGGAAAAAGGTTGTCTAGAGAAGCATACCTAAAAGGAGGAGAAAAGGATTAGGTGCTCACAATCATTAACAACGTTGTAATGGCCAAACTTCAGTACAGGAAATAACAAAACCAATAAAGCAATGGATAATGAATCAACCATCTTAAGTTTAGCAATGTCTAGATATTTCCATAAGGCTGCTCTACAAAGACAGTTAAAAACTTAAAACTAGAAAGAAATGGAATGTAAGATGACTATTCATTTGACTAACCATAATTTCATGGAACAAACCTCCGTTCAAAGACAACAAGAGTGGCAGATGCATCACACTCCACAGAATGTTCAAAATTGGGAGGTAGATAAGCATATGAATCAACCTATGTAACCAAAAATAAAAAGTCAAAATTCCAAGGCCTCCATTCATAAACTAGAAATAGCTTCAATACTAAAGCTAAAAGATAAAATATACTTCTTCACAAACCCAAATGTAGCCAGTGTGTGCACATCTTATATGCGTGCAGTTAAGTAAACTTAACTGCATGACGGGTTAAAGGGTTGTTATAAAGGGATAACGGGCCTATGGGGAGGTAAAAATGAATAAAAACTATAGATAAGAGGCTAGGGTAAATAACAGATTTGGGAAGCGAAATTAAGCAATGACAGAGAATAGCGGGACAGCTTTGGTGCTATCAACAGTGCCGGTGAGTAGTGAATCAATGAACATTAACTTGAACAGTAAATTAAGATAAATTAGTTTAAACATCAGACCTAAACTTTCTTGAACATCACAACCAAGATTCCATGGCATCACAGCTAGGTTTGAATTGCATCATACAACTTGAAATAGCATACTTGCTGTTTTTTAATTCAATACAAAAGCTTAATTAAAAGCATTATAATGCTAGGTGCTTATAGACTTAAAATAACTCCTAAACCTTTCAAGTAAAGAACTCCAACAGTACTCCACCTCCAGTTGAACTTCTAAAATAAATTAAAAAGAAATACAAGTCTTCCTAAACAAAAAAAAAAGAATATAAATAAGAGTTACTAAAAATAAAGACACTAAATAAATTGGGACAGATTTTCCAGCAAAGTCAGAAATTACAAAATTGCCCCTTGATTTAGAAACTAATAGACCAGCTGTATATCTGTTTAACTAGATGCCTAGATTAAACATGAAAGTACTAATTAATAACCCTGTAGTTTTTCCAATAAAACCTATATAAAATTTGGAAAGTAATTCTAAGCTTGATTTGTTAAATTCGAAGTTTCTTCTCTTCCTATTATCCATCAAGACTATGACACTCTTACCATCAATTTGTGGCTGGTGCGAGATGCATTAGTCAGAGTTGCATAGCCCTGAACCACGAATATGAACCTAATACATTTAGGAAGCATGCATTAGAAAGGACTATACTTGGCACCTGGATATCATGAAAAAGGAATATTTGAAAAATTAATACACCTCTCAATATCACGAGGAGGGAGCCCTGATATTGATTTTCCTGTGAGCATGGAGCTTATATTAGCATTAAAGAAACCAAAACTAGTGGAGATGCATAAAATGTTGTATAATGTTTTTCATAAAAATGTCACACAACTACAGATGGTTCACTTGATTTACAGATTGTGAAAGAAACAAATCATCACTCCAAAAATAATCCAGATTTATGACCTCAATATATTGGACAACCGCCTGATAAGTATCACTGTGTTTGGAGGATCTCAAGAGGAAAATCTTCAGCCTAATCACATAATATCACTATAACAGGACTAGACTGTTGCCGATCATTAAGAAAGAAAGGGGGAAAGAAAATCTGAAAAGAGCCAAGTTCTATTCAACAAAAACCACTAGAAAAGGGAAACTGTTCAGCTAAACTTGATAGAAAGGTTGGACCAAAATATTCAACATTTATGTGCATAAGCATGGAAACCTTTTTTCAGTTTTTTATCAATGGCAACACTGGAGACTCACCTTCAGGAGGAACCGGAAAATTTTTACACCAGGCATTTCAAGTCTAAATCATGCGCTTTACCCTCGGACATAAGTGTAAAAAATAAAAAACAATGTGAACCAATTGGCAAGACATGCTTGAGGAAATGATCATTGTAGTTGATTTAGATAGTTAATTGAGTTGATTAATCATAATTATTTTTCTATGTCAGCAAAATTGGATCTCATTGATAAACAACATGGATAACCCCTGCAGTCCATGAATTGTGGCAAAACCCCACAAAGTAGTTTAAATTGTATTCAAGAGAAAGAAAGTCCATCATACATAATAATTAAAGAATCAAAACATGTTAAGAGTGAATCATATGTGAACCAACATTATCCTCAAATAGTGAGTTCCTTCATAACATCCTACAAGTTAATAGCATGTAAATGATTCAAAAAACATTCCAACTCAGAATCAAACAAAATCATATTAAAATCTTGTTTAATACAGTAAAATCAGTTACTCTATTGAATGGTAAATTGTACAACTTTGTGAATTTTACCCCTATGAACGTTTGCAATATGAAACATTACCATTCCATGCTCATCTATCAGTAGTTCAATGTGATACGTTTCTTTTCCTTTCTTTCAAGCATTAAAATTTTAAATGCTCAATTTCTCACTTAAATGAATTAGTTTAACAATGTACCTATTTCCATTACTATTGCGCTGCAAATGCCAATTGTACGTGGATGTAAACATTTATGAGGAACTTATTTGCATTACTATCATACCAAGGAAATGCACCCCTTTTTTATATGTTATCAATGAAAAGTAATCCAATCGATATTAATATTTTTGAATTGTCTACAAACTTTAAAATGTGTTATTTGAATACTCAAATGAAGAGTAAAATGTTAAATTGTTATGTGATTGAAATTAATAACACCAATGACTTGTGTGATGAAGAAGTTAATTTTTAAGGAAAGAACCATTTCAATCCCATGCTTGCTCTATGTGTTAGGAAGCTCACAAAAGATATGTTAAATTTAAAACTACAATTTTTGAATCTTATTTTGGAAGATTTGTAAAAATTTAAGAGTTTGAGTCATTTGGATATATCCTCAGCCAATCGTGGACTGACATAGCAAATTTGACAACCCTTTGCCCCAGTACATACACGACGAGTCCTAAAATGTAATGGGAGAACCAGGTAACAGCTTAAACTTGTTGTATCAAAATTTTCACCTAAGCTGAAGAGCAGCACAATAATCATTGTTATCAAAAAGCACAAATAATTGATAAATAAGTAAATAACAAACCCTGCATCTTAGCCAGGTACATAACGAAGTGTGAGCCCATTTCCGGTGTGATTAGATATGCTCCTAATGTATTTGTCCTATCAAATAAATTTAAATGTAAAAAATCAGCAGTAAGATAAGATTTGTAAAAACAAATTGAAGTCGAGAGCTGCAAGTACCACTCGGGTAAAGGACAGAATACATGACTCTCCGGTGTTATTAAAGCATGGTCTCTTTTGTAAACACTGCGTGTGAAACCTGGTAAATCTGCCAAAAAAAAGTACCAAAATTAAACTTCAAGTGAATGAAATTGAACAAGGAAAAGAGATTGAAAAATAACTGAACCTTGAAGATGAGAAGGAGACAGTGTGGGACTTGTGACTTTCCAGTAGAGAGAATTCGAATCCTTTTCAGCATCAAATATTGACGGCGCAGAGCAAAAACCCCCATCGGCCAAAGCGATTTTTACTATACCTGGAACAAAATAGAACGAAAATTCAGTGAAGTGAGCCAAATTTGTGGAAATAAAAAAGCCTTACTTTAGAGTGTGTGCATTCTCGGAAAACAAACAGAAGACGAGAAAAATAAAAACGAGAGAAGGTAAATGGGAATACTCCATATTACAGAGATGGAGAGGAGGAGAAAAGAGTGTAGCGAAAACAGGAAAGGAGTTGGCATTTGCTTGGATTGGATTGGGTAATTGCGGAATCCGAGTTGGTGAGTCAGCGACAGTGAGTGAAGTGAGTTTGTTCTTTCGTCACTTGGGTTTTGCTTGATCGTTACGATTTGTGAGCGAGAAACCGAGAAAAACGAACAAAATTGTGCGACCAGTGAGTGACTCGGAAAATGTGGAGTCCATGTAGATGCCCTGACTGCTGGCTTGGCTGTGGCACTCTCCCATGTGAATTTATTATGAAAATCTAATATTATACCCTTTTACACCGTAAATCTTTTTATACAAGAAAATATTTGGCACATAATTTACTTTTTATTAATAACATTGATAATATAATTTAATAATAAATGATATAATATAGTATTATATGGTACAGTACTATAATTCTATACCATTATGTCTGAAAATATAGTATAATATAATATTATTTATACCAAGAAATTTTAAACTTAGAAAATGAGAAAATGTAATCTGGAGAACATTCCTCAGGGCATCATTACTTGAGGAAAATAGGGGTTTGAGGAGCTGATTCATTGATGAACACAATGTGAGGTAAAAAATTAAAGCAGCATGAATAAAAAATCTCGTAGAATGTGGGTGAGCGCCAATCTAGCACTTTCAACACCAACTATCCAAGAAGAAGTTCTTTCAAAGAGCTCACACTTTTGTTTGATTAGAATTCAGGATAGCGTACTCAAATAATTGAAGAAACTATAATTCTCTGGCACACCATCACATTACATTAATAAAGGCCAAAGATCATAATTCCACATGCGCAACAAATATCTAATGTGATGATAAATTACTTAATATATTATAGAAATAAAAATTTACTTATTAGCTTATATTTAATTTTTAAAAATTTTTATTTTAATGTTTTTTAAAGATAAAATTAGAAAACCATCAAATTGATGATTTAAAAATCCATACTTTACAAACCATAAAAATTATACCATATCATCATATATGGAAGTCAAAACAAATAAGTTATCAATTATATAACTCTTAAATTCTTGAATGTAATTTTTGTAAATAATGTAAGCATGTGCATTGAAGGTACATTTATTAGAAAAGAACCTACATTCCCAGACGATTTGTTCCATGGCCATGTTGTGCCAATTGTGCGCGCCATCAACATACATTTTTACACAAAGATTATAGAGATGAGACCAAAATAAAAATTATTTTGTCATATAATCAATTTTTGGGTCTTTCCTCTGTTTTCTTTCTACCTGATATTTGTTCTAGCTCCAACCCTCAAGTGGTTTCAGGATATAGATTTGGAATGGCTGGCAGCCTGGTCCCAAATCCTTCCTTTGTTTTAGTTTTCTTGTTTTTCTAGCAAATCTGATACCCACTGCTACAGATCTAATTATTTCTTCCCCTCTTCCTCTCTGTTCTTTTGTCTGCCTGAGACTACATTATCTTTTAAAGGTTTGTCAGTTTTTTATCTTCTTCGTAAGTATCCTTTTAAGGCGAAATGGGAGCAAAGTTCTTGCAAGCTTTCAAGATCAGACCCAGCTCTAAGGTTTTCACAAAGAGATTTTTTTTGGAGTATGGGGTTTAGGTGTCTGGTGGGCTTGGACCAGATTGTGCTTCAAGGTTCGCTTACTTCCTCACCGTCAACCTCTTAGCTTTTTTGAAGTAGGTTCTTGTTGTTTTTATGGGAATTTTCGAAAGTTAAGAGTGTTTCATTATGTATTTTCGTGTATTATTTGTTGGTTTTATTTTGATTGCCATTATTTAAGACTGTTATGATCCTCTTTACAACGAGATATTATACAATCTCCTTGGATCCTTTGTTGGCCTCTCAAGTTTTCTGCATGCTATAAGCTTGATCCCCTAGCATGTTTGTTGTGGCTGATGCAGTCTCTTTTAGATTTTTAGCCTTTGCTCCGTAGTTTTTGGTATTAAGTTTAGATACCTTCTATCGAATTCCCTCATTATTTTCTATATCTGAGGATGGACTAGAATTTAGTGAGGAGTTTTGTTCTTTCTCCTTATGTTTTCATGAATTCTTCCGGGAGAGCCTTCAATGGCTCTTTCCTGCCATGTTTTTTAGCCTCTAATATTCTTTCGGCCAATCTTTTTATTAACTTGATTGGCTTTTTTCTTACTATTTATGGTAGATTATATTTTTTCTCTTTGTTTTTTGTCTTCCAAGAATCTCAGCCTCGAGGATGACACATGTATCTCTCTGATTTATTAACAAATCTCTTCTTTATTGCTAAAAAAAAGTATCTTGTTATTTATGAATTTTTGCTTGATGCACAGCACTCCGCAAGAATATCTGATGAGATAAATCGCATTCATCATCTTTTTTTATCATAAACTTAAATAAACGTAAAAGAAAACATTAGTATATGTTTTTTTTATCATCTTTAAAACATATACTAATGTAAAATTTCGTTTTTAAAAATAAAAATATATATATTTTCGAACGACAGTTGTAATTTATCATAAACTTAAATAAACGAAAAAGAAAATATATTACATGGCCTCCGAATCGGCAGCAAACCATCAAATCCGAAAAACACGACATCTCATTTCCAGTGAGCACTGCACACGACATTCGACGTCCAATTATAACAATACGACAACTCTTGACGTAGAGCTGTAAGTTCGTTTCTTGGGTAGAAACCACGGTACCCGAGATTTCCTTAACGACATCTGACAATTTGCTTTGGCTAGTTCTGGGTCGGGCTCAAGCTCGGAATTCTTGATAAATAGATGGGTATAAACAGAATATAACGATTCAAAGGGATACAATTGCAAATTTGAAAATTGCAGGAGGGTTTAACACACCCATCAAATTTAGGGTTTATCATTGAGCTGCTTGAATCCATCGTCTTCACAATTTTATTTCAAAGAGCTCACTTGTTTTTGCAAGAATGAGTGGGACAGAGAACAATTCAATGGACTCTCTGATATCTTCTCTCTCAACCAGCTTTAAACAGGTCCCTTTGGCTGCTATCCCAGCAATGCATGATTGCATTTTAGCATCCACAGGCTTATCTCCATCTTCGCTTTTTGCTTCCCTACTTGATTCTTTTCCTGACCTTACAAAGGTAGATTTTATCACTTTATCTTGCAATTTCTACAGGGACTTTAATTTGGTATTTTGGTATTGCGTAATTTGGTTTTGTTAAGGTGGGTTTTTTTGGTTAATAAGGTGTTTAATGTAAGATGATGAAGCTTTGAGCTCCATTTCTTTAACTCTGTTTTAACAGCAGCTGAATACAAGGCGGTTATGTTGTCAAGTGGTTTTCACTTCAGTGTCATTGTTCTAAAACAGAAAAGCAAATGTGTGTTATTTTGCATTTCCTGGGAATTCAACTTTCAAGTTCCTGGGAATATACAAGTAATAGCAGTGAGCTGAAGCTAATAATCTTATGACTATGGGATCAATTAAGGATCTTTTTTTTTTTCTCTGTCCTTTAATTTTCCGGTAACTATATACTGGCTTGGAGTTAAGTTCACAGTGATTTTGTTTATATTTCATAGGATTTTATCAAGGAATACCGAAAGTTTGACCCTGGTTATAGTGATTATCTTATGTCAATGGTGGGAGCGCTTTGTCATCTTCTAATTGTTGTCAATTGTTCCAGCCCTAGCATAGGCTGGGTAATCTTCTGCTCACATCATAATACTATATGCTAGTGAGGTTTATTAAAAATAAAGGGGAATAGGAATATGCTACAACATCCAAACTAAAAGTGTGCCTGGAGAGATATGACCATACCAACCTTTATACTGTCTACTGTGCCAGTATTAAAATGATAGGCCTGACAGGACAACAACAACAACAACTAAGCCTTAATCCCAAAAGTTGGGGTCGACTGTATGGATTCTCAACAAAATAAGCTCAAAAGACACCAAAAAAGATACTCCAGCCTTAGGCCCCTTCCAAGACACGGATTTTACGTCTCCATTCAAGTCTGTCATTAATCAAATCCGCATCAAGATCTAAGGCACGTGAGTCTCTTGCTATCACCTCCTTCCACACAGTTCTAGGTCTGCCACGACCTCTAGCCCCCTCAATCAACAAATTCTCACACTTACGAACCGCAGCATTAGGAGGTCTTCTTAAAACATGCCCATACCATCTAAGTCTTCCTTCCCTCACCTTATCTCCGACGTCCGCTACTTGGACTTTTTGTCGAATATGAACATTCTTAATTTTGTCCAGTCTGGTATGTCCACACATCCATCTTAGCATCCTCATTTCTGCCACACTCATCTTATGCAAATGTTGTCCCGTTGGTGCCCAACACTCACTACCATAGAGCATCGCAGGTCTAACAACCGTCCTATAGAATTTACCTTTCACTTTCAGAGGTATTTTCTTATCACATAGAACCTCAGTTGCACCCTTCCACTTCAACCACCCTACCTGTATTCTGTGAGCCACATCTTCATCTATACGGCCATCATTCTGGAACATCGAACCCAAATATTTGAAGTGCTTGGTTTTAGGAACCAAAACTCCATCCAACTTAACCTCATGTTCCTGCTTCTTCCTTAGACTGAACTCACAGTGCATATATTCTGTTTTACTCCTACTTAACTTAAAACCCTTGTCCTCGAGGGTTTTTCTCCACACTTCCAACTTACGGTTTACACCAGCACTAGTCTCATCAATTAAAATAATATCATCAGCAAACAACATACACCAAGGAACATCGTCTTGTATGCTTCTGGTTAGCTCGTCCATAACCAGGGTAAATAAATATGGACTCATGGCCGAACCTTGATGCAATCCGGTAGTAATAGGGAAAGCCTCAGTGTCTCCACCAGGTGTTTTCACACTAGTGGATGCATTCTCATACATGTCCTTGATGATGTTGATATATTTGCCGTTGACTCCTTTCCTCTTCAAAACCCACCATAACACTTCTCTTGGTACTCTATCATAGGCTTTCTCCAAGTCAATAAATACCATGTGGAGATCTTTCTTCTTCTCTTGATACAATTCCATTAGTCTTCTTAGAAGAGAAATAGCCTCCATGGTAGATCTCCCTGGCATAAACCCAAACTGATTCTCCGAAACTCTTGTAAGCTTCCTCAATCTGTGTTCAATAATCCTTTCCCATAATTTCATAGTATGACTCATAAGTTTGATACCCCGATAATTTGTACAGCATTGAATGTCTCCCTTATTTTTATATATGGGTATCATGATACTCTTCCTCCAGGCATTCGGCATCTTACGTCCTTTCACAATAGTATTAAAGAGTTTAGTTAACCAGGCAACTCCTACCTCTCCAAGGTTCTTCCAAACCTCTATAGGAATATCATCCGGGCCACAAGCTTTACCAACTTTCATATACTTCAAGGCTTCTCTTACTTCACTATGCAAGATCCTCCTAGACCAGCTGATATAATCATTTGTTGCATGAAGACCTTGAAAATCTTGTTCATGTTCAGGGTTGAATAACTGCTCAAAATAAGCCTTCCACCTCTCCTTAATCTCAACATCTCCTGTCAACACCCGTTGATCTTCGTCCTTTATACATTTGACTTGGCTTAAATCTCTGCTTTTCCTTTCTCTCATCCTTGCAATCTTATAAATGCCCATTTCTCCCTCTTTAGTACCCAACTTTTGATAAATTCCTTCTAAGGCTCTGCCACGAGCAACACTAACAGCCTTCTTTGCCTCTTTCTTAGCCCTCTTATATTCCTCAAAGGCCTCGCTATTAACCGCATTCGGTAACTTTTTATACCATTCCCTCTTAGCCTTAATAGCTTTTTGAACCTCCTCATCCCACCACCATGCATCGTGCGGTCGAGGCCCTGCCCCTTTAGAGATCCCAAGCAATTTACTACCTGCTTTCTTAATGCCACCTTCCATTTTTGTCCACAAGTCCTCTGCACTAGCCTCAAGGTTCCAAATTTCTTACTTTAGTAACTCCTCCTTAAAGGTACCTTGAGCTAGGTCTTTCAATTTCCACCATCTTATCCTTGGTTCCAATATTTTCTTATCATTCCTCCAGCTACTTTTATTCTTAACATCTAAAACCACAATACGATGTTGCGCCGTCAATGCTTCACCCGGAATGACCTTGCAATCCTTACACTTACTTTTGTCCCGTCTTCGAGTAAGTATGAAATCTATTTGACTTTGGGTTCGTCCACTCTTAAAGGTAATCAAGTGTGACCCCCTCTTTTCAAAGCAGGTATTCGCCAGCACTAGATCATAAGTCACCGCAAAATCCAAAATGCTCTTTCCCTCCTCATTCCTGTTGTCAAAACCATAACCCCCATGGACCCTGTCATAACCATTACTGTCCTTACCAACATGCCCGTTAAGGTCCCCACCAATGAAGATTTGCTGATTATCCGGAATACCTTGCATGATATCATCCATATCTTCCCAGAACTGAACCTTGGACAACAGCAATAGCAAAATATAAAATTACAACCGCAGGCTCTGATCCCAACCTAAAGTTTAAGCTAGTAGATGAAGAGGCTTGTGTTATCACTGGTGAAATCTTAGCTTACTGCAGAAACTCAAGAGATGATAAAGTTTCTGTAGCCTATGCTATAATTTGCATTTTGCATTTTTGTCTTGCTTATTTTTGCTTGATCTGATTTTTTTTTTTGCATCGACTCGATTCTTATGTAGATGATGTGACCTTTGGTTCGTTCTTCTTGGATATTGCATGTCAACAACAACAAGTGAAGGGTTGCATCTATTGCTGCACTTTTGTCTTCTGTCTTGCATGCTTCTGTGTTTGCTGATGAGGGGATGCATTTAACTAATAATGCCCCTGGACCTCTAAAGTGGGTATCTTATTCCTCGTGTTTAATTGATTGCGACTGACAATTCTTCCTTGTGCAGGACCTACATGTGGCTCTCTTCATGAGGATGGTTAACAGCTTTTATTATCTGTCAATAACATTGTTGTAGTTTGTTGAAAATATTCTCGAGGAAGGTACAAAAAGTCCTCGCACAATTCGTCTTGCAGCATTGCATTTAACAGGGCTGTGGCTTTCACATCCAAGGATAATCAAGTACTATGTGAAAGAACTAAAGCTACTTACTCTCTATGGTTCTGGTGGGTGACTTCCTTCTGTTCTTCACATCGTACCCATGAATAGTTTCATTTTCCTTGCTTTATATCTAAAAAAAAGTACGTACACATGATAAATTTCTCCTACAGTTGCATCTGATGAAGATTTTGAAGTTGAATTAACTGAAAACTGCGATGCAAGGACTGAAATTTCATTATTGGCTAAAAGCCCAGATGCAGAGCTAACTGAAGTAAGCTTTTATCATTATCTTTTATCTTGCACAATATGATACCTGATAAAGTAATAATTTTTTATGCCATAAACTCATATCATATTGTTGTTCTGGGATGAGGAGATTTCTAAGGGGGGAAAATTATCTAGGAGCAACTTGATTTTGTCTATTATTTAATTTATTTATTTTTATAGGGATAAATAAGTGTTCTAGAGTTCATTATGGTATTGGTAAATACTTTTAGTATGGTTTGTCACAAATGAACCATAATGAAACAAATTAGGGATTTATGAAACACCTTAATATATCATGGGCAAAAATTTTTACCATAATCAATCTAAGAGTAAAGCAATGAAAATCTCACCTCAAAGAAATCCAATCTTCATAATCCTAAGAATGTGAAAATGAAGGTTTTTTACTGTGTGTTAATTGTATATGCTAAGCCCAAGCAAGCATTTGTCGGCACGGATTAGAAGCTGCATCTGAAATCTAAAATTGCCTTTTTCACTGAGAGACTGGTTCAAATGAACCTTTCAAAGGGTAGTAATTTCATTCATTGTTCTAACTCTTGTGGAGTACATGCATGATTTAAGTACAAGCGGTTGGTCTTGTACAAGCGGTTGGTCTTATGTCAGACCCACACCACAGCTGCAACTACTACTTATTCAATCTTACCACACTGAAGTTTTCTATCTTACAAGTAAGGCCTACTTTCTACCTAATCCCGCAAGTAGCCTTCTAACACTGAAGCTAATCTGTATATATTTATCCCTCCAAAAACATCACAACCAGACTGCTGTCATAACAAAGTATCGGTGTTTTCAACACCTTTATTGACTTCTGGAATATATTCCAACTCACATTGATATATATAGGCACATATGGAAACCCACATGCTATGTAGTATTAATAACACTTTCCTTATGGTGATTGTAATGCATATAAAGTGTCTCTCTAAATTTTTTCATGAAGTTTTGTTATAATTCCTGACTTATGTCGCACGCATTTATCATTACAGAATTGTATGCACGTGTTTCTGTTGCTGTTCTATTTTACAAGCTGGCTGATTTGGCTGATTCGGTGGGGTTATCAAGTGAAAATGAAGATTGTTTTGCTGCTCTTGAATCTGGCAAATTATTTTTGCTAGAGCTTCTTCATTCTGTGGTACTGATTTGATTCTGAACTAAACTATAGAGGATATTAATTGGGTAGTTTGAAATTTTTGAAAAAAGAGTCTCATGCTATTGGATCTTTATTTAGATATCATGTGTTATTAGTTCCTGAATTGGATACCCTTTTTTTTTCTTGTATTTGTAATCATGTTAATATCATGACACTTCTAAATACTATCGGACTGAGCCACTTGTTTAGATTGGTAATGATGTGTGTATGTCTCCTTATAGAATATTCCGTACTTCATTATGTAATTGAATAATAATCTCGACTGCGCAAGGATCTTGCAAAGGAGTTTTACAAAAAGTACAGTGGGGTGAGTAATAAATTTTGGTTCTTAGTTGAAGTTCAGTACCATGAAGAAATGGAATTGTTTTAATGCAAGTTGATGGTATGGAAATAAAATGTAAACTACTGTTGCAAAAAGTAATCGAGAAATGTTGGTTGGTTACGGTTTTTTTTTTGACACAATTAATGAATTTTATCATGAAACTGCTTAATGTATTTAACAGTACATGAACTTAAAACAAAGGTCATGAATAGTTTATAGTTGAATGGTTAAAAAGTTAAAAGAAAACTTTCCCTTGGAGTTAAAATCTGTAATTTTATCTCTCCTCTCTTGGTCTGTGCTGTTATATTATACTGATCACTGGCACATCTGTTTTCAACAAATCCATAGGCGTAAAATACGTGCTTGGCAAATGATATGTGTTTTATCGCGATATGTCAGTGATGATATAGGTGAGCAAGTTACTTGCAACTTGCACATAGCTCTTTATGTAAGTATTGTTAAAAAAACATATCAATATCTGCTAGTACTCTCCCATAATCAATTTATATAAAATGTGAACTTTCATTTGACCGTAGAGAATGTGGCTATATAATTTAGAAATGTCTCAAAAATTTTCTCTTCTTTGGTTTTCCAATTTCATTGCTGCATGACTTGATGTTTTACTTGGCAGGTGTAATTTTGAGCTGCAATTATGTGATAAACATTCTGAATTATGCGCTGTTCTTTCTTTCCCATGCATTCACACAATCACACGCACACACAATATAGCAAGTATTGTAGATAGCATATATGCGTATTATTATGAGGTTGATCATTTGACTGTATTATGGCATGTTTTATTTGGAAACTTAGGCAGGAATCATTCTCAAATTCAAATGAGTAATAATTTTTCATCTGCCGCGGACAGTATATCTGTACGCTTGAAAATAAACAATAAAATGAAGGTGTAATTCGCAAAGAGCCCTTTCAGTTAGTTGAATTATAGTTTTATACTTCCCTCTTCAAATATTAGAACTTCGTTGTTGATTGCTACATGGCTGCATCAAGGAAGGATTTGATTAACCACTAAAACTGGAACTCCCTGGGTTTTTGGCTTATGTATATTTCTCATTTTGATTTGATTTATTGTTAGTGTTTGTTTACTTTAGGATGACGGGGTGGTGTGTATAAATTTGAAGGCAAGGAACATAATAACCATTTTCCATCTAAATTTTTATGGCATAACATTTTGTATTTAGCTAACAATTTCTCTGGGATAATTTCTTTAGTGGATGTTAGATATATAAAAGTGAATAGTGATTGTTTGAGAAACTTGTATTGGCTTAGGACTTTTTTTGCCAAGTTCTTGTTGGCGGATTTTATACTTTTTTTTGTACCTTGTCTCTCTCTCTTATATATAGTTTTCTTCTTTGTTAAAAGAAAATAATGGGCCTGTGACCTGTAAGTAGGCCTTACTAACTGCACCAAATTGGTTATTAATAATTCATGTATTCACTGTTATATCTGGATGCAAGTGGGTACCATATGGCTCTTGGAAGGCCATAATTTTCTAAAAACTTCGAAAGCTCTTTTTTGCATTTTAATTGCAGATCTATTAAGAGCCATAATCTCAAAAAGGTAGCTTTAGCAATAATGATTAACCTGTCAGTTTTTACTCATTTGAATTTGGAGTTAGGATACAAGGAAGAATTCATGTTTGTCAATATTCCTAATTAACTGGATGCAACTGTCATTTTTTTTTAACTTTTAATTTTTCACTCTTGTGGAAGCCAAATGTTTCCCTTTGTCTTTTTGCAGAGAAACAACTTGCCTGCAGTTCGACAATATTTAGAGACATTCGCAATTAATATTTACATGAAATTTCCATCACTGGTGAGAGATTTATGTTGGTTGAGGCAAAATTCAGTCTGTTCATCCTGATTGCTCTACTCTCGTTTCCTTTTATTTACTTCTCCGTACTTGTCAAGTGAGAAATTTGGTAAAAAGCACAAAGGAGACATGGGCTATGTACAAAGATGAGAAAGCATATGATGTTGAGTTTAGTAGGAATTGGTTAACAGGTGTATCTAACCTGGCAGGTAGAGGGGTTAGAGATAGTACTGAAAAATACCCACAAAAAAAAAGGGAAGAAAAACAATGAAATTTTCTATCAACTATGGCAACCTAGACCTTGTTGTAAATTACTTTGCTAGCCAGGAAAAGCACATATGGCTACTCCCAATATGGAGATACCTACAAGCACATCTAGATTGTGGAAGTGCCTGATGTCAGGTGCTTAGACTTTGGGACTGTAGATCTGCACCTACTTCTCAAATTAAAACTGTTTAGCTCACCAGTCATTGCTGTTGCATCCTATGAACCATGTGGATTTATCACCGTGTAGTGATTTCTGAAGTGAGGTGAATATTTCATAGTTCTTCTGTGTAACTGCGATGCAATGCTTTGAATAGCATGCTATAGAGTCTGTAACAGAAGCTAATGCTTGATATAATTTTATATTTTGAAGACTAATTATTATGAATTGGTTTGATAGTTTCATGTCCTTCTGATCCTATTTGTTTGTTTTACTTTCATCTCAGGTTGGAGAACAGCTGGTTCCTATATTACGAGATTATGATATTAGGCCCCAGGTAAATATGTATATTGGAGTTCTCTAAGCTTACTTCTGATTACAGTTGGATGTTAGGACTTATGTACTTGCAATCAGATAGAATTTGGAATTTTGACTGCTGAATTATACATGTTTCTTGTATAAGAGCTTGTTCATTGTAACTACACTGATTGGCTTAGTTCTGTATAATCTGATTTTTTCTTAAGATCAGATGTTCATTAAACACCTCTTGAAGAATTTATTTTGTCTGATAATGAGAACTTGTCCTTGCTGGCTTTCCTGATAACCTTAGATCCATTGCAACTTAAAGGATTTGTGAAGAAGATAATACTAATCTTTCAAATTTCATTGACTCTTTTAGTTTCTCTGGTTTCTAATCAAGCTGACAACCTTATTCCTTTTATGTGGCGTATGGACTTGGCTGCCGGTATCGATAGCTATCCATGTCCGATATTCTTCTCACATTGTAATTTTTCACTATATGTAGGATTTATCTAATCTAAGATCTATGTCCATTTTAATTGTCCATTATGTCTTCCAATGTCATTCTAGGTTAAGGTGAAAAATCAGAGCAACAGAGCCATTCCTGTATAACTTTTCCATAACCTGGAATGGCTTATTGTTGCTTCTGGATATCATGGCTAATTTTGCAGAAAATAGGCCAAAATTGAGGTGGCTTTTTGTTGGAATATGGAAAAAGGAAATGAAGAAACAACGAGGAAAAATTAAAGACAGAAAAAGAATTGCAAGGCTTGTGTTCTGAAAAGGGGGAAACTTATGCAGCCCCTATAAAGATATTTGCTTCTAGAGAGAGTGATGTTTATTGGCAGCGTGCATCAGAAAAGATATGAAACTCCTATATTAGTCAAATTATTATCGGACTCTGAAACAGGGTGTTGATTTTTTTTATCTATATTTGTACTGTCCATAACAGAATAATACAGACATTTTGCCTGATGTTTTCTGTTATTGAACGTTTGTCTCAGAATATGAGAAGTAAAAGGGGACAAAGAGGAGGTGAGAAAGAGAGGTGGCTGCATACCAGTTGTGTTTCTTTCTGTTTTTCTTTTATTTATGTTTTCTCTTGTTTTTTGTCTTTCTTTTTTAATAACTCCTTTTTAAAATCTAATCCTTATTTGGGCCTCAATATAAATCATACTAGTCAGATTTTTTTGAGGTCTTATTTAGACTACTAGATATTTCCTCTTATATATTGAATATGGGCCCATTTCTGCTGGTATTTTTTACAAGATTTGGTATTGTTATTTCAGTAAAAAAAAGTGTTTCCTTGGATCAATATGAACATAAACCATAATTTTTTGTTGTTGTGATGGTGTAGTTAGATATATGTTGAGCTACTAATTTTAGCCATTTTGCTTGTCTTACTAAATTCACTGTAACTCTTGCTGGTAGTCTATGGTCTGAGACGATAGTCTGGTTATCATTTTCAAGCCACAAAAAGGGATTGAAAAAATTTTATTTTTTTTAAAAAATTTAGGGAAAAAAATAAAAATAAAAAAGTTCAATTGGCTATAATTAAGAAAATTAAAAGGATTGACTTAAAACAAAATAAATGATTTGCAAAGTTTTTAATTTTCTGGTCTTTTAGCTTCTTTTTTTTCATAATAATTTTTTTTTCAATTTGAATCATTCCTACATTTGAGGAGTTTCTTCATGGCATGTTAATAGATGGGTATCATTTCTATACTTAATTTTCGGTTAACTTGACAGCATTTATACATATGGATTTTACTTTTTTTTTTTTATATTTATATGCTTCTTAATGTGCCTTAATTATTAATGGTTTTTAATAAAATTTATTAAAAATCTATTTGTCAATACACAGGCGCTCTCTTCCTATGTGTTCATAGCTGCTAATATTATCCTCAATTCATCTAGCTCGTTTCAATCCAGGCATTTGGATGAATTACTTCCTTCTGTAGTTCCATTGTTAACCTTGCATCACCATAGCTTACGAGGTTTTACTCAGGTTCTGATTGTTGCAGTTGTGATACATTTTTTGTCAATATAAATGCTCTTTCTATCCATCATTAATATAACTTCCTGATATTGTTCTGCAGTTGCTAGTGTACCAAATTTTATCTAAGTATTTTTCTCCATTGGACTTTGCTGCCTTTGAAACTGTGCCCTTGGAGAAGAAGTGCTTTGGAGATTTGAAATCATACCTGGTGAAGAACCCTGATTGTAGGCGGTATAGTATTTATCTACGTCCAGAGAAATGATGTTTTTGAAAATTTCATGATCCTAGTATTTATATTTGCTGGAAACTATTTATATTGCTTCCATTTTCCGTAGAAGCTTGAGTAGAAGCAAAATCTTTGATGCTTTCTTTTTCAACCAACAGCATGGTTAAAGTGTTTTGTTTCCTTGTCCGATGTAAATATGGTGCATCATCAGGGTTAAATTAATTCAGCATTGCTAATAATATCTTTAGTTTCTGTTCTGTTAAATGAAATTTTCACTTCTGAGTTACTTCTTTTTGTTACGTTGAAGGAACTCGAGTTTGAATGTGTTCCAACATCCCTCATGGAACAAGTGCTCAACTTTCTAAACGTCACTATCGTCTGGTGATGGTCTTTTTTTTCCATAGGTGGCATCTTACTTTTATGAGTTGCAGGATGTGAGGGAGGACCTCAGATGTTCAATGGCAAAGGATGTTGTAACTATCAAGAATGAGATTTTAAAAATTGATGAACGTAAATGTAGTGGAATATTATCAAATGTGGAATGACATAAAGAAACATTATTGGATTTTCAGAAAAAAAAAATTACTCCTGCCAAACATGAGAAAGAAAATGCTGATTCCAGCTCCATTTTGGAAAATAACGAAGCATTGAAACAGCTTTTAGGTATGTATATATATATATTTACAAATTTATTAAAATGGTGAAAAACAGATATTTTAATTTTAGGTTGTACATCTAATGCACAAGTAGATGAACTGTATCTTATTTCCTGCAATTTGTTCATCTGCTTACTCGGATGTGATTATCATGTGCATGGATCTTTTTTTATTCTGTTTCCATTTGCACTTTTCACCTTCAATCATAATTTATTTCTGTTATCTTTGTTCACACTCTCTTCTCTCCCCCTCCCTTCTTTCCCCAGCTAGTAAAAGTGAACTATTAATTTTGAGCATTTCTTCTATTGATAGTATTAGTAGCAGGGGCTTTTTTCATATACTGTCTATTCAATCGGTTACAATTTTTTATTTTTAGCAGTTCAGAGGTATGTGTGTTTTTGTCTTATTTCTTTATTTTCCATTTTTATGTACGGGGATTTAAACTTATTAGATAGAGAAGAAGAGATTAAGAACCACTTAACCAAAGTACTGAAGAGTCTTTGTCTCAGTCTGTGTCTAATCTAAGTTCTATGCCAAGGGAAAGTCTTCTTCTCTAGAAGTGTTTTTCCCCCCTATTTGTATGTATGTGTAAAAAAAAAACAATATTTGAACTCCCTCAATACCCTGGTAAAGATATCATTATCTCACCTTGTGGGATTTTCTGTTTCAAATTAATAAACTATAGTTTAGACCAAGCCAAAATAATTAGTTATGGTTTGGAGCAAAGCAAGTGGACTGGTGGGATAACCCCCGGCATTTAGCTGAAGCAAACCCTAATTAGTTTATAAATCTCAAAGGTTTTGCTGGCCCTGTAGTGGTTCCACATGATCATTCATTAACATGGAGTTATAGGTTGTGCCTTTTAAGTATCATTCTGAAATGCCCAGGAACTAACAAAAGAATCCTTGTGATAGCTTTATGACAACACTTCAGTATCTAGTTCTGCAAATCTCTGTTACCTGGAATGACTGGAAGTAAGTAAACAAATGATTACTAGTGCCCAATCAAAATGTCACGTATGGGGTGACAGTTGTCTTTGAATTATATGAAGATTTTGATTACCTTGTCCATCTTACACTTTGTTTGCAAAAGAAATTCTTTTCATTCGTAAATGTTGAATTTTGTATCAATAAAATTGTGTATTGTTTGATTTTGAAGAATTATCTTGAGTTCCACAAGTTTATGCTTTAAGGAAACAGAAATTCATATGGAGTACCAGGATTCTAAACAACCTCCTTCCTGTTTAAGGCCTTTTTAATATAGGGTGTAAAGCGTAAACCAGCCTTTTAATTTTGGTGTAAACCAAACCCAAAATTAAGAGGGGGTGACAAACAGTTTTACCAGGAGACTCTGTTGGGTGGAGCAAAATGATCTATAGGTTCACTCCAACTAGTTTGGGATTAAGCTTGCTTAGACGTAGGCAAACCATGTTCAGATATCTGGAGCAAAAGCTACTAATCTCAAAAGCTTGGGCTTTAAGAAACATTCCAACAAGTCTATCATCCAACAAGTCTATCAAGGCTCTCTGCTTAAGATTGTCATATCTATATTTCATTTATCGTCCATTGGAATGCAGAAATGGAGAAGGAAGATGAACTTCTAGATCAGTCAGTTCAATCTAGGATTTTGATGATGGAAAGACTAAGAGCAAGCCGGCAACATTTTATTCTTGTGGCGTCATTCCTTGATCGAATACCCAATCTTGCTGGATTGGCTCAAACATGCAAGGTATGTTCAGCTGATCCTAGTATTTATATAACCATGATCGTATATTCTTGCATTTCTTTTTGAAGCATTTCGCAATTTATTTATTTTTCTCTTCATGCCTATCATTATTCCTTGCAGATATTTAAGGCATCAGGGTTAGCCATCGCGGATGCAAGCGTACTGCAGGACAAGCAATTCCAGGTCATCAGGTTTTGATGATAACTAACTGGCATTTGTTCTCAAGTCTTCATATTAAACTATAGGTGATGCATTGTATTCTGCAACTGGCCTTAGAATGACAACAACAATAATTTTCAGGGTAAACTGTAGTGGAATCACAGTCTAATCTTGAGAACATAGAATTATAGTCTGATCTTGGGCACGTAGAATTAACTTTGGGTTTTCTTCTTTCCTCAAGTATGTAGTATACAGATTTCTGAGTAGCTTGACAAATGAAGTTGCCTGAAATTGGGATTCTATAACAGCGAATACAGGCTTCCATCTGCAGGAGGTTTTGAATTGAGGTATCACAGTTTCAGAGTTGGACTTAAAATTGGAAATTCCTGTCATTATATTCTGTTATTCAAGCTATATTAATTTAGATTAAGGTCACTTCTCATCTCATGTTGATGATCAGTCAACTGTACCTTTGTTGCCAATCTGGATCTACCATAAAGCATATGATGATTTGTTAGACCTGATAGCAGTGGGTGATTTTTCTTTTTTGTGAATGTTTAGCTATAGATGTGCAGCAAATGGATTGGCAGTTTTTCTTCATTGATTTGCATGTGTTTTGTTTTCTAGTGTGACCGCAGGAAGTGGGTTCCCATAATTGAAGTCCCAGTGAATAGTGTGAAGCATTTCCTTGAGAAAAAGAAGCAAGAAGGCTTCTCTATCTTAGGATTGGAGCAAACAGCTAATAGTGTGCAGCTTGATAAGCATGTCTTCCCTAAGAAAACAGTAAGTCACTTGTCAAGGACCTGAAAAATGAACAAGAAGGAAAGGACAGAAGAAGAGGAAGAAGAAGAAGCAAAGGCAAAGAAGAAGGGAAAGAAGAAGAACAGAGAAGAAAAAGGAGCAGAGAATAAAAAGAATTGTAATTGGCTACTTTTTCATTGATTGTCATTGCCTTGATGTCGTACAGTATATAACGGATTGTAAGGCATATTCTACACATGAATAGCCACTCATTAGATAATGATTACTCATATTTCATTCTATATGATCTGCTATAATACTGACAAAATAGAGCTAGGAATATGCTAACTAACAAATTCTCTCATTAAGCTTCACCTGGCAGCAGCTAGTCCCACAAGTAACAGCATCTGCAATTCTGCATTTTCTAACATTGCTAGTTCATTGAAGCTTCCACCTTCAAGAGCCATGACATCACTCCTAAACTTGTCAATTCCATAGTACTTAATTTGGGGACTAGGGAAGATAATGGCTTGTGTAGCTTCTCATATGAGAAATAAATAGAAAAAATCTAAGCTTAAAAATAATAGCTATAACAATTCCATCATGTCTTTCCTGAAAAGGTGGGGTTGGTGAAGGTATGCTGTTCTCTTTTATGTTTGTGGGTGGCTCTACTGTCTGTTGAAGAAATTTGTGGGATACTTAATCTGATTCTCTCATGAAATCTTCAAAAAACTTGTTTGATTGTCTTGATAGGTCCTTGTTCTTGGGCGTGAAAAGGAGGGTATACACGTTGATATAATTCATATACTGGATGCTTGCATTGAGATTCCACTACTGGGAGTGGTTAGATCACTTGCGTTCATGTCAGTGGAGCCATTGCTCTTTGGGAGTACACTCGACAGCAAAGATTTCAATAGTCCTTAATTTTTTACAGGATTTTCTTTCAAATATATGATATGAGGCATATCTTCACTATATCTTCAGTTCTTACAAACTACAGTTTTCACTTCATTGCTTTTGTAATTTATATATTTAATATGTCCAGTTGAAAGGTTGTAATATCAAACTAGACTATATTTTCCTTTGCCTTTCATGTGCTATTTTATGGAATACTGTAAAGAGAAATTGTGTTATGTTCTTGTAAGTTGTAACCATAGAATCTTGTCTTTGGTTCTATTGAATTGAATGACACGTTCACTTAATGAGAAAATTGTGCGGACTTGAGTAGTTTGAAAGGATATGCGTACCTGTGAAGGCTCAAGAGTTAGCTTTTTGGGAGAAGATATGCTAACGATCGTATGGATCACAATTATAAAAAAAAATGATGCTTTTTTTTTGTGCTTTTCTAGTTCTTTTCTCAAATTCTTGTATGGATTATAGCGCAACATTGCTGAATTTTTTAAAAGGAAGTGTTTGGATTTTTTTTTTCAATTCCCATTGTCATATGAGGGAGAGAGGAGATGGCTTTAAACCACGTGAAATTAAGTTAGAAAATGAGAAAGCCATGAATAGCATATTTGTGTAATGGGAAAGAGTTCGATAGATGAAATGAGCTGCATTATTTCGACCCATCACCTAAAGTCACTTCTAATCAGATTTGATACTTTAAAAAAGAAAAAAATCAAGGCCTCCAGCTCTTTGAAATCACAAGGGGAAAGCTGAACTATTTTAAGCATTCCCTCGCAGGCCAAGTCAGGAAGAGGGATTGCTCTTTGAAGTAAGCTGTATCAATGTCTTCCACTCTCAACCTCATTCTCTTCATTTTCATCATCAAATGTTTAGGGCTCCTACCTGTTGAAGCCAAAGTCTACATGATTATCATGGATGGGGGGGCCTGTTCTCTCTTTCAAATCCGAGGAAACGAATCCCAGGTTTCATTTATTTTTCTACATTTAACTGGTCTTTGAATCCTTTGATTTGTAACTCATTATATTTCATTTTGTAGGATGGAAGAGGAGGCTATGACATACAAAAAGAGTTTTGAGTACTAACCATGATTTGTTTTTGGAATCTCTGCTCGAGAAAGGCTCCTATACCAAACTCTATAGCTACACTCATTTGCTCAATGGGGTTGCGGTCCACTTCGAGTCAGAGGAAGTACATCCCTATAGCAAAATACTTGACACTACATTATCTAATGCCATTTGCTTTTGAACTTAGAACTCCTTTTTATATGTACAATCATGGAATAGTGTGACATCGTTTGACAATTTCAGGTTTTTAGCACTCTGATTAATGCTACAGGAGTCAGAATCATCCAAGAAGATATCAAAATGGAGAAGCTTACAACACATTCGCCTGACTTTCTTGGGATTCCAGCTGATGTGTGGCCAAATTTGGGAGGTGCAGAGCATTCTGGTGAGGGGGTGGTAATAGGTTTGATTGATACTGGAATAAATGCTTTCCATCCTAGTTTCATAAATAATTGGTCCTCGGGATCTTTAAATAGCACCAAGTTCAGAGGAAAATGTGCCACTGGAATGAACTTCCCCCGAGCAGCATGTGGTGGGAAGATAGTAGGGGCACAATATTTTGCTCGAGCTGCAATTGCTGTTGATGATTTTAATGCCACTCATGATTTTGCATCCCCCTTTGACGCTGATGGTCATGGAAGGTAAGTCACTTTATATTACAGATTTATTTTTAACTCCTGGGCTGATAATTTCTACCATCAATCAGATTCTTGTAATTGATAATTGCCAGTGCAGCATCTAAGCTTGGACTTGATCTGCATTTTTCTGCTATTCGTTTACATTCATTTATATTCATAACCTCAAACTGACGGTTACAGCCACACAGCATCTACAGCTGCCGGAAACCACCAAATACCAGTGATTGTCAATGGCTACATATGCAAGTGGCATGGCTCCTGGAGCAAGGCAAATGATAATTTATTTTCCAATGTCAGTCTCCATTTCAAATTGCTTGTTTTAGCTGGTTTTTTAATTTCTTTTCATGTCCCTTTCCTCCAAATAGGATTGCCGTGTATAAAGCTCTATATGCATTTGGAGGCTATATGTCAGATGTCGTGGCTGCTGTTGATCAGGTATGATTGTTATACTATACAACTAGTAAATGAATCAACATAAAAGAGCTCTACAAAATATATTGCAACAGAGGTTGGCATATGAAAAACAAATCTCTACGCTTCAATTAAGTAGCTTACAATTAATTTTTTTGCAATTCGTAAACAATTATCTGTAGGCGGTAGAAGATGGAGTCGATGTACTAAGCCTCTCCATAGGGCCATCAGGTGTTCTTCCCGGTCCATCTGCCTTCCTCAGTGTGCTAGAAACAGAGCTCTTATATGCTACAAAGGCCGGCATCTTTGTTGTTCAAGCAGCTGGCAATGGAGGTCCTTCTTCCATTTCAGTCCTTTCTTTTAGCCCCTGGATATCCGGTGTTGCTGCATCCATTACTGATTGTAAATATAACAATACAATCATTCTAGGCAATGGACAGAGCTTCTCTGGCACTGGTCTTGCTGTAAATTTTTTAACTCTTATTTGCTTTCCTAATTCATTAAATGTGCCAAAAAAAAACAGTTTTGTGTATTGCAGTTAAATCTTCTTTTACTTAATCTTTTAATGAAGATTTAATAGCACTCAAATTTTAGAATTATTTTTGTTATAAATCGGAGAAGCACCATTCCCAATAGCTGCAGTAGCTGATGTCTCTCATGAGAACATCACCAATATGTTAGAAATTGAGAGCTGTCAACATCCAGAACACTTCATCAAATCATTGGTTCAAGAAAGCTAATCATTTGCACGTCTACATTTGAATATGATGATGCAAGCATTGCAACTGTTGAAGACGGAACAAGACAGATTGGGGCTGCAGGTTTTATAATTACAATGAACCCTGATATTGTTTCTGAGCGGGTCAAGGGTACCACAATGACCATGCAAGTCCCTGCCATTATCCTGAACAACATGCAAGCTTCTATGGTATGACACATTATCATTTAGTACATATTTCATTAGAAAAACGCATTATAATCTTGCCATCTTCCTCAAACTGATTTAGAAATTGCAAATATTCCTCTATTTTTCTTGTAATTCTGTATGGAAATCAAATGCTATCCAACTTTAGTCCTGCCAACTTGGTAGGAAGGACCCTGCCCCTTCTCCTCTTGGGTCAATTAATGGTACTTCTCAATAACATCATATTCCCTAATTGCTCATGGCAGTCAGTAGTGTTCAATCACCGAGTCTGTTTGAGAAATAGGATGTCAATGTATTGTAGCTCCTTGATTATTGAATGTCTTGTGAATTGTCATTAATCATTTTCTCTGCAGGCTTTATGGGAGTACTATAATTCTAATACAATCAGGAGCAGGAGCAGACATCCTGCAGTTTTTGATGCAAGAGCAAGAATGCTGGATGGAAGGCAAGCATTCTTTAGTGGACAGGCACCAGTGGTGGCGTCCTATTCCTCTAGAGGTCCTGATGTCAACAATGCACTTTTGCAAACAGCTGATGTCCTCAAACCAAATATCATGGCTCCAGGCTCCTCTATCTGGGCGGCATGGAGCCCAAATAGTGAGGGAGATCATTATATCAAAGGTATAAACATCTTCTAATATTGCTCAAAGTGCAAGCAATGACAGTAATGTCCTCAGGCTTAATGATACTCAATGGGAAATTTTTATTTTTATTTTTTGTGGAATTGATATAACAGTGGGAGGCAAACCCCCTTGCCAACCAAGCCAACCCTGGAGTTTAGTGGAACATTTCAAGTAAACACTAATGCTACAATACTTCAAATGCGCCATTTGTTTGGCCTAGTAGAAAAGGCAGTAACGGTAACTTTAAGAAATAGCTAAGTTTGTGCATTTTCACTGCTTCCAGGGCAAAACTTTGCACTTGTATCTGGTACTAGCATGGCTACTCCTCACATAGCTGGTGTTGCAGCTTTGATCAAGCAAAAACACCCAAAGTGGAGTCCTGCAGCTATAACACCAGCAATGATGACAACTGCTGATAGAAGTAATCACTTTGGCTCTCGTATTTTAGCACAATCAACTAACCAGCTGGCTCCTGCTACTCCATTTGATATGGGTGCTGGATCCATTAACCCAGCTCGAGCCATTGATCCAGGACTCATATTTGATGAAAATTTTGAGAACTATGTTGAGTTTCTTTGTGCTCTTCCTGGGGTTGATGATTATTATGTAAGACGGACAGTAGGAGTCTTGTGCCCGATGCAGAGAAGGAGGACATGGTGCTCAGATTTGAACACAGCAAGTGTGACAATTTCAAATCTACTTGGCTCAAGAAAGGTGATTCGGTGTGTAACAAATGTGAATCAGAAGAATGAATTATACAGAGTAACTGTGAGGGAACCGATTGGTGTAAACGTTACTGTCTCACCAAAAGTTTTCTGGATAAGAGGTAATGCTTCAAGGCATCTAAGAATTTGGTTAAAAGCTACCAAGGCAACAAGAGCTCACAGATTTGGAGAGATAATATTGCATGGAAGTAGAGATCATGTTGTTAGAGTTCCTAGCCGTTTATGCTAGGAGTCATAGATAGTATTGTATGGAAGTAGATATCAGATCGTTTAGAGTTCCTATAGCCGTTTATGTTGGCAGCACTTTTAAGTATTGAAACCTTACAGTTAACAAGCATATCGAAGATCTGAAACATTTAATTTCTTTAATCAAAATTTTCTCTTGATAAAGTTCTCTCTCTCTCTCTCTCTCTCAATTTGTGAATATTCAAACGGAATGTGTTACTGATATCAGTGACTTACCTTTTCAAGTGCAGTGAGATTTCTGGGTAATATTTTCCTTGCTTTATTTTATCACATGCTAGAATAAAAGAAGATTTCAAACCATATAAAGGAATGATAATTGTGAAGAGAAAAAAACAAGAATGTGCTATTAATTGCATATCATGATATATTTCATAAACACAGATGTGTTTTGCATTGATTTCATCTCCTAAAGCTGCATTTCCCTTCATGGATGGCTATATCATCTCATTAAAACCCTACTGAAGCTTTACATATGCTTTTGCAGCAACTTTGAAAAGAAACCTCTCTTCTTTTGCAGCTGAAGGAATCGAAAACAAAAGGCTATATATTATGCCAAGAAAGAAGAGCTATCTCTGAAAGTGACTTATCTCACCTCTATGCTTTTCATAACGGCTTCAATAACATTCCTTGTAGATCCAGTGTGCTTCTTGTTCTTGTTTCCTTTCTTGACTTGCATGCTTGTCAAAGATCTGCAGAACTTGAGATTCAAGATTTTCCAGTTGCCAAGACAAGTTGGAGTAGTCCTATGGTATTTCGGCTTTCTTTTGACATCAACAGCCTACCATAGAAGGTAACCAACAATTTTCATTTATAATAGTTCCTTCTTGCATCAGAATTACATAATAGGAAAAGAAATTTTTCTCTGATATAAATGCATTGGCAGATGTATTACTTCAAAATCAATATCAGAATTGCATAGCATAATAATACCAAAATTTCATAGCATAACATTCAAGGAAAATGCATTTTCTTTTCTTTCTTAATTCGAAAGGGAAGTAAGGATCAAAACTCCTAACATCTAACAACTTACATTAAGAGATGACATGTAGAAAAAGAAGAAGCAAGTCTGATCTAATTATTTATATTGATCACACAACAATATATAATCATTTCTTAACATAATTATATAATAAGGATTAAAAGAGGTATATATAATTTGTATAAAGTTATATATACGTACATCTGATATGGGTTGGTGCATGTTGGAAGAGATTGGCTTTGTATTTAACTGAGAGGATTCTGTTCGACGAACAGAGGCTCTGAGGAGCTGAGAGTAGAGAAGAAGCTCAGCTCTTCTATTATATCCTTCATTACCAGCATTATCACCATGCTTATTGTCTTGTTTGGTACTGTGATGGACATAGTAGTGGTGGCGATGGTGGTGGTGGTGGTGGATGTTTGATGAAATAACCTTCCTCTTTGTTGGCTTCTCCTCATATACACTTACTAGCACTGCCTTCTTCTGGTATAACTTTGCCTGAAAATTAAATCATTTCCTTCACTATAATCACACAGACAGAAACATGAGCTGAGGGAAAGAGAGAGATTTACCATGTGTTAAAAGGAGATGTTTCTGATATATATATATATATATATATATTCCTGAAGAGATCAACCTATATATCTCTCCCTATATATATATAAATTAGGTGCATACATAGAAATAACTTGATCCAGATTTATCAAATTTATTTTTACTATTTCCATATAAAAATATATTTAAATTCAGTTTTATAAAAGAATTTTTAAAATGGAAAAATTATTTTAATCTCATTCAGTCATTTGTTGTATAAAATGCATATGATATAAATATAAAAGATTAAAACTTTCCCATATCCCCTAATTAGTAAAGATGATTCAATTCATGATTATTTTTTCCTTGGAAAAAAAAAGGAAAAAGAGTAAAGTTAAATTACATAAATATATGAAATGGTGAGTGGGGCATTGATGTTAGAGAAGGGGATGAAAAGAAAGTTGGGACAGAGGCTTCCTTTCCTAATTCCAATCGTGACATTGGTAATCCCGCATCCTGAGATCAAAGCCTCTCTGATTCACGTGCAGAACTTTTGTTTCCACTTGTCTTTGGTTGGGTCGATTAATACAAGAAACCGATTTCTATATATATCCATATATATATATTAAATATATATTTTGCACAAAGATTCCACTTCCACCAACAAAAAATTATTATTATTATTATTATTATTATTATTATTATTGATTGTACCAAATCCACTTCTAAAGCTCAAGGCAATACCTAATCAGTATCTATACAAAGGTGGCAAAACAATTAAATCAATTTATTATTATTATTATTAAAAAATTCTAATTAAAATGTAAATAAAATATCTTTGTTTATATATTGTGATATTACATCAATTTTTAAAATAACATGACAAATCATGTTATTTGTCACATTATTTAAGAAGCTGCTATAGTGATACTACCTCAGTTTCTAATAGAATTTTGGATGACAAATGAACTGAAAGCACGATAATGGAAGCAATGTAAGGATTTTAGAGACCACAAATTAATAATGAAGAATGATGGTGGATATTAATGAATTTTTCACGTGCGTAATTAACTCTTTTTTTTCTTAAATCAAGTGTATATTTAGAAGTACGAACAGAGTAGATTTGGACATACCTAGTAGCTCAAATCAGAGAAAAAGTCAAGCCACTCTGTCATTGTCGGGGTGAAATCAGGTGGGATCGAATGAAGATTAATAATTCTCTCTGTTTGGCCACTAGACCTATATTTTTAAGATGAGTTTCTGCCAGCCGGAGCAGTAGAGATAGAGGTCCAGCCTTTTCTATCTTCTCTTTACATGCGTTGAAGAAAAATTTTATTTCTCTCTCTTCGAGCAGTCACTGATCATGTGGCAGTTTAGCTCGTAATTTGAATAATTATTTGAATTGTTGAATCAATTAATTTTAAGTTTAAATTAAATAAATTTTAATATTCAGCCAAAACATTTTGGACAATCATCCTTACATTGTTGTATTGAACAAGCATCAAAGCAGTGTTGTTTTAATCTCATGTAATTAAAAATATATATATATGTATAATAAGGTTAAATTCTATTGGTTCAATAATTTTCGAAATAACTAATAATTTAAACTGACATTTAAAGAATTTTTAAAAATTAATCTAAAATTCATCTTAATTTTTAAGAAATTCGGTTCAACCCAACTTTATTTGCTAAAATATTGAATCAAGCCGGATCGAGTTTATGGAGTATGGACTAATAATGAGCAGCTAACAGCTCCAGCACTCTTTGCATTCAAAAATTAACTTATAAATATTAGCCTCAAAATCCAAATTTATGATCAATAATAAAGAAAAATCGTTTATTAATAATTTAAACCTCGAAGTAAAATAAAATTTAAATATAAAAATTCAGCTAAAATTTATTTAAATATCTTCATTCCTTGGGCGTAAGCAAATAATTTTTTTAAAAAAAAATTAAATTAACGTTTATGAGTTGAAGTATATTAACAACGAATTTGAGGTATACCTTTTTGGTCAAATTGTGCCTTTAATTCGTGTTATTATTTTATTTTATTTTTCTACTTTTTATTTTAAATTAAAAATTAAAAGAAAATATTTTTGTCATTGAAATAATAAAAGTTACTGCTATCTGCTATAAATTTAAGGCAAAAATAAAAAATAAAAATTGTTGCAGCATACTTCACCATGGATATTACAATACAAGGAAAAGGAGATATATAATTAATCTACATTTCATAAGAATTAATTCAATTTAATTTCAAACCTATAATAGAAAGGGAAAATATATTCAACATATTTACAGGATCCCTTTTTTCTTTCTTTACTTAGAAAATTTAATGCGTCCTCTTATTATAGAAGAATATATATAGTTATTAATTTGATAATGTTTTAATGATAACAAATTTGATTTCCTAAAAAAATTCACGACAAATTTTATTCGTTAATTGTTTAAATATTTGATAAATTATAATTGAATATATATAAAAATCTTTAATTTGATTATTTTACTGTCTATGCATGTATGTTAAATGTGTAATAGAATATAATGAAAAATGAAATAGAATGTGATAAATTACAAAAACTAACATATATTTACAAGACAAAACAATGAATTTACTGTCATACAAGTATTTTTTTAATATGAAAATAATTTAATTTTTTTCCCTCTCATGCACCATATTAATTTTATTTGTTTAATATTTATGTGAGTTGTTAGAACTTATGAAAGCCTTTTAAATTAATTATAATATCTTAATTTTGATAATCAGATTTCTCTTCACTTTAGCATGAAAAATGATAATAACTTGATTTTCAGAATTCCATATATGTTACCATTTGCAATAATTTTCATAGGATTCTAAGAGAATTCATGATTTTATCCCTAAAAAAATAAAATTCTCATAACATCAATAAAAAAAAATTTATTTTAACTCCATATCAATCTTGAAGCAATTCCAGCAAAACAGTACTCAGATTATTTAAATATTTTTTTATATTTAATATATTATTGATATCATACATTCAAATATATATTATGCAGAAAAATATATATTTACTTAGATTATACTATACTGTGCATTTAACATATAATCTATGGGTGAAATAAAGGGCAAGATAAAAGCAAAATACAGTAACTGCAAAATACAAGTGTCCAGAAAATGGCAGAAAACATTTCAAAATACTAAATCTTTTTCTAACAGTGAATGAAAACTTATAATACATTTAGAGGAATCTCAAATCCATTTGGCCAAAATTCATTTCTTTGAAAATTTTCCTCAAATATAAACTGGCCGGATAAATCTCCCAGTATAAAGCCAAAGCAACTCTTACCCATAAAATATATTTAAGTAGTCAAAATCATTTCTCCCTCTTTAATTTCTCTAATATCTCAATATATTTCCATATATTTTTACTTACATTTTCATTTGATTGTCTCTTTCTCTTTGTTTCTTTCTTTGTTATTCATCAGTTTCTTTAAGTTAATTAAAAGCTGCCATGAATGCTCTTGCAGCTACTAACAGGAACTTTCGCAATGCAGCTTGCCTTCTTGATCTTGATTCTAAGCTTGAAAAAAGCCTTTTGATCCCTTTTAGAGAACTAAAAGTAATAATTACTAAACAACTTGTTTGCTAATTCTAAATTATTGGCTGCTTTTAAAAAAAAAAAATTAATTTCCTTTTGATATTGTTAATATTGCAGGTGGAATGTACAATACCAAAAGATGATGGAAGTTTGGCGTCTTTTGTTGGATTCAGAATTCAACATGACAATGCTTGAGGCCCCATGAAAAGCGGCATTAGATACCACCCTGAGGTGAAGTTTTGGGGTTTCACTTGTTATTTTTTCAAGTTGATTCCATTCATTTTTAGTTATTACTTTCAAGTTTTTGGCTCATTTCATTTTTTTTTTTGTCTTTTATTATAAATGGACTCCAGACTGATATGTCATATATTTTAAACTGATTCTGATTTTGATCTTATATTAGCCTCATAATAGGTCACTGATTTCTCAATTTTTTTTGTAATTTATAGTATGTTAATTTCTCAATTACTTTACCAACTTGGTGAAATCAAATCTTTATTTTTTTTATTTTAAAAATGTGATTTTCCAAAGTTAATGAAATAAATGGTATTTATTTTATGAGACAATTACTTCTAGAATTTTTTTTTCCGCTTTCAAATATATATATAATAATATATTTAATATATCAAATGTATACAAAAATGGTGAAATATTTTTGGAAAAAAAATTGAAAAATGACAAATTTTCCTTATTTTTATATGGGTAAGAACCAGTTATTAATAGTATGTTTATGTACTTGTAAAAACACTAATAAAGCTAAGTCTTTTGTTTTATCATTCTCAATTAATTTATAGGTGGTAACATTCTTTTAGTACATCAAAGATTATTAATGATATAATATCTTATATAATTTTGCTGCATTTAGTCAAATGAATTTTGTGTTAAAAGGAAAATATGCATGAAGAAATTAATCATATATGTGACAAAACATTGTAGGTTGATACTGATGGGGTGAACGCTTTGGCTCGACTAATGACAAGGAAGACAGCCGTAGCAGATATTCCATACGGCGGAGCTAAGGGTGGCATTGGCTGTGATCCCAGGAAGTTGAGTTCTAGTGAATTAGTTACTCAGAAAATCCATGACCTTATTGGAGCTCACAGGGATGTTCCTGCTCCTTATATGGGCACTAATTCACAGGTTAGTATACTCAAGTTGTCTTCAATGCTGAGAGTTCAAACAAAATCCAGAAAAATCACCATAATTTTTATTTTTTTTCTTTCATATAATTGGACAGACAATGGCCTGGATGCTGGATGAATACTCAAAGTTTCATGGTCACTCACCTGCTGTTGTTACAGGAAAACCACTTGTAATCATACATTTGATATGTATAGTCAAGGAAAAAAAATTCTACAAGAAAATGGAATGAAGTAGTTATTGCGATCCCACATCGGAATGGAGTGAGGAGATTCAGTCAAATATAAGGCTGGGCAATCCTCTTCTTTTCAATCCGGGTTTTTAAGATGAGTTAGGCCTAGTACTTCTTTATGGTATCAGAGCAGGCCTCACTCCACCGATGTGCAGGGCCACGACCCGCATTGGACCCGTGATGTGCCTCCGCCCGCAAAAAGGGTGCCCGCAAAATAAATGGGCCACGACCCCAATAGCTAGTCGTGAGGGGGTGTATTGCGATCCCACATCGGAATGGAGTGAGGAGATTCAGTCAAATATAAGGCTGGGCAATCATCTTCTTATTAATCCGGATTTTTAAGATGAGTTAGGCCTAGTACTTCTTCATGGTATCAGAGCAGACCTCACTCCACCGATGTGCAGGGCCACGACCCGCATTGGACCCGTGATGTGCCTCCGCCCGCAAAAGGGTGCCCGCAAAATAAATGGGCCACGACCCCAATAGCTGGTCGTGAGGGGGTGTATTGCGATCCCACATCGGAATGGAGTGAGGAGATTCAGTCAAATATAAGGCTGGGCAATCCTCTTCTTATCAATCCGGGTTTTTAAGATGAGTTAGGCCTAATACTTCTTTAGTAGTGTGTTTTTTCATATTAAAAAAGATATTTCAGGATCTTGGGGGATCATTGGGCAGGGAAGCAGCAACTGGTCTTGGAGTGGTTTATGCAACAGATGCTTTACTTGCTGACTGTGGAAAGTCAATTTGTAATATGAAGTTTCCTATTCAGGTTTAATTTGAACTTTTATGTGATCTTGATGACCCTATTCTTCAATTTGATAACTAGTTTTGATTAAAAATATTGTATATTGTATAGGGTTTTGGAAATAAAATATCTTGGGGTTTATTCACAATAATGGAGAAAAAGTAGTTGCTGTCAGTGACATTACTGGTGCAGTTAAAAACCCAGATGGACTTGATGTCCCAGCTCTGTTGTTGCATAAAGAGAACAACAAAAGCTTGAAGGATTTTGAAGGTGGAGAGAATATGGATGCAAATGAATTGCTTGTTTGTGAATGTGATGTTCTGATGCCAAGCGCATTGGGTGGTGTTCTTAACAAGTATGCAGTCTATTTCACCAATTAAGATCCTTTTCTTTAATTACCTTTTAAGTCATTTCACATTGTTTTGTACAATTACATGTCTTTTATAATTCCATCTGTTTGAAGGATGTATAATCATGAATCATCCCTTTTCATGTTAATAACAATATTGAACATAGTTTCTTTATTCAAAGGGGAAATGCAGCTGATGTGAAGGCAAATTCATAATAGAAGCAGCAAATCATCCAACGGATCCGGAAGCAGATGAGGTAAATAATTTGGAAGAACAACAGTAACAGCTTAATTATGCTATTATAAACATGCACTTGTTGTAATGTTGTGAAGTCCAAAATTTCTACTGAGGCATTAAGACTGATTTCTTCTCCAGATTTTGTCCAAGAAAGGAGTAGTTGTTCTCCCTGACATCTACGCAAATTGTGGTGGTGTGAATGTGAGTTACTTTGAATGGGTCCAGGTAATAATATGCAGACATTGTATTTCTTCTGATTCCATTTTGCTTAGTTACATACAAGAAGTGTTTAGTTTCGATCCCGTTATAATATATATTATTGTGTGTAATGTATAGAACATACAAGGGTTCATGTGGGATGAGGAGAAAGTGAACTGTGAGCTTAAGAAGTACATGAGAAAATCTTTCCTAAACATTTAAGGCAATGTGCAAGACTTACAACTGCGACCTGCGAATGGGAGCCTTCATTCTGGGGCTTAATCGTGTTGCTCGCTCTACTCTCTTCAGAGGTTGGGAAGCTTGATGATGTTGCTCCTGTCTCCCTTTCGCCTCCAATGTGCATTCCCTGGTTGTTGAAAAAAAAGTTAATGGTAGAAGAAGTATAATTCTAGTTCTTTGGTTTTTCCCTTTCAGCTCTCTAATTTTGTTTGGACAAGGAACACAAGATAGAAATAACGAAGAACTTGCTTACCAGATTAAATAAGCCTCGATGGTAATTATATAACGTCTTCATTCATTCCTACATATTAAATGGTTTATTTTAGCCATAATCACTTGAATTTAAGATAAATTAGAAAAATCACACAACTGTGATTGTTGTTTCAGAAAAACCATTGTAGTTTCATTTTGGCATATATTCATTTAAGTCGTAGGATAGAACAGTGTGTTTGAAGAAGCTGGAACTTTGTCTGAATTTTCTCCTGTATATTAAGAGTCCAAGCTGGAATGCATATTTAATGCATGACTTCTTTCTGAGAATAAGTGCAGGACTTCTTTCTGAGAATAATTTTAATAACGTTTTGATTCTTGATATCAACAGTTACACAGGCAATAGAATTCAAGAAGGTAGTACCATGATAAGCCTCAAGAGAACATTGATTAAAGTGAGATGGAAATTAAAATCATATTCCTCTCTGCGACTACAAGATGACAACATAAAATGAAAAACAAACACAATGGATAAAGATTAAAAGACAAAACAACTTCTAGCTAATCAGAATTTGAACTGCCAGGGGTCTCATCTTGCCAAGTCGCTTGCCATTGCTTATCATAAAAGGTTGTCTCATCCAACAATTTCTTTAGAGTTTCTATGTCCTCATTCTTTCGGATTAAAAGTACTCCTACCACAGCGATGAACAATAAGGTCTTGCAAAAGAAATTGCTCATTTGATCAACCAGACCAACACCGGTCAAACAATCCACAAGGTATGCCATAAAGAATCCGATCATTGCAGCACGGCCTGTGAAAAAATCATAATGCAATAAAACTGCATTAGTTAAAATCACACGAGCCAGAAGGGCAATTTTCTGATATACATTTGATAACAAAGAAGGATGTTACAAACCATTAAGTAGTTCTGCTTCAGGTAGATGGAATCTTTTCATCCACGCCCACCATGGTATGATTGTGGTGTCAAAAACTACAGGATCATCATTGCTGGATGATTCTGGATTACCCTCAAGCCATTTTCTCCTCTTAACCTCTATAAAAGATCATCTAAGAAAACTATCAGAAACTGCATAATCACATCAGGAGATTAAAAGAATTTATACGAAGAAAATAATCATAAACAAATCCCAACTTCACCTCAATCTAGCTTTCGTCCTCCAGAAAGCAAACAATTGAATAAAACATGCATGTCTAAAAGTAGATGGGTAGCACTAACATTGAATTACACCATGATGTATACTGAATGTTTAGAGATTTCAAATGGAAAAGGAAATTACCCAGCTCGACTCAATGCAGCAATTTGCTATAAATATACTAGTATAATGAATATAATATATAATATTCTGTAAAATACTATTAAACAAAGCCAGATGATAATCTTAAACTTACAGGGTCTTATGACATTATTTTGGGATCAAATACTCTACCCCAGCATGTGCTTCAAATTGGATTAAATAATCTCAACAAGTTGATAATTCATCTGACTTTTAGTTGGCTCAAGCTTAACCCAAGGGTTCGATTCTGGGCTCTAGCCAATTGTGGAAGATGTTAAGATGTAAATATAATTTTTTGTGTGTCACTTAGTTAGAGTGTTTTGGTGTTTAGTCAACTGTATATCAGTGACTTTCTCATATTCAATAATATACACAGAATTCATTTCATTTCTTCTAGTTTCTACTTTGTTTTGTTCATGGTATCAGAAACAAGGGCTTACTGATCTTTGATTACTGTTGGTTTCTTTTCTATAGTGAATTCTGGTTTCAGTTTACATAATTGATTTTCTTTTCTATTTCTTTCTTCCTGTCATTCCAATGGTGAATTCACGAGATAGTGAAGTTCTGGAAAACCCTAGAACAGAAGTGCGACAGCAGCGACAGAGTGATGGTGATCTTCTGCAAAATTCAGATCATCCTGGAATGGTACTTGTTACTACCCCGTTGAATGGAAATAATTTCCTTACTTTGAGTACGGCGATTAATATTTCACTTGAAGCCAAGGATAAGATGTGTTTTTAAGATGTGTTTTATCGATGGAACCCTAACTGTGCCAACTGATCCGAATGAGTGTCGAAAGTGGAAGAAGGTTGATTCAATGATTAGGTCATGGATCCTCAATTCCATGACTAAAGAAATGTCTGATTCTTTTATCTACTGTCCAACTTCAAAAGTGCTTTGGGATACAGTTGAACAGAGGTTAAGCGAGAACAATGAACCTATGTTATATCAGTTGCAGAGAGACATCACTAAAGGAAGTGCTTTTGTTACTGCATATTATAATAAAATCAATAAGTGTTGGGAGGAATTGAGTAGATTGAGTCCTGTCCCTATGTGTATGTAATGGATGCAAGTGTGATTTGGGAATCAAGCAAGCAAATAGAGAAGTTTCAATTAGGGTGATTCAATTCTTGATGGGGTTGAACAGTACTTATGAGCAAGTAAGGAGTCAAATTATTAATATGGATCCTCTGCCTTCTCTGGACAAGGCTTACTCTATGGTGCATAGGGATGAAAGACAGAAGCATATTGATATCAGCTATAATACTGATGCAGCAGAGGGCAGTGCATTAATTGCTAAGACTGTTAATTCTAGAAATGGATTTGATAAGAAGAGATATGATGGAGATAAGAAGGATAGGTATTGTGCTTATTGCCACAGAACAGGACATGTCAAGGAAACCTGTTTCAAATTGAATGGTTATCCGGATTGGTTCAAGGAAAAACATGGTCAGAGGAGAAAATAAGAAGGCAAAGAAGTTGCTAACTTGGCAGGGGTTCAAAAACAGGCAATTATAGATACACCACTGGATCAGGTTGCAGGCACAGGAGAAAAGTCAGTAGATCTGTCTTCTATGCTTTCTGCTCTTATTCAACAAGAAGTGGCCAAGTTTGTTACAGGTAAGGCCACTGCTGGAGATGTAGCTGCTGCTAGCTTTGCAGGACTGGCATCCAATTTTCCTTTGGAGTTTGCAGGTATTGTGAAACAAGACTCTAATGTTTTGCACGGTAACAATAAGTCGTTGAATTGTGGGAATTGGATCGTTGACACTGGGGCCACAAGTCATATGTGCTCAAAACCTATTCTCTTGCACAACTTACTTCCTTTACCAACACCTATACCTGTCCATCTCCCAGATTATACTACTAAGCTTGTCACTCATTCAGGCACAGTTAAATTGACCTCTAAACTTCCTGTTCTTGATGTGCTTTTTACACCAAGTTTTCATTATAACCTTTTATCTGTGCATAAATTGATAAACACAGCAAATGTTTTTTTTCACTTTCTTACCAGAGTATTGTCTGATACAGGACCAGAGGACTAAGGAGATTTTGGCAATGGGTTATCAACGAGATAACTTCTATATACTGAATTCGCAATCTTTTTGTTCTTTCACCACTGTAAATACCTTAGACAAACAAGTGTCTTTTTTTAACCAGCATAGTCAAACTTCTTTACCCAATAAACTTTTTGCATGTTTGAGCACTGTTGATTTGATGCATCTGTGGCATAATAGACTAGGTCATGTATCCAATTCAGTTCTACAACATATTAAAGGAACAAAATTTAGTTCTGAGCAGAATGATGTTTGTGATGTGTTTCACTTTGCTAAACATCAAAGGCTTGTTTTTCCTACTAGTACAATTCATTCTACCGTTGCTTTTGAGATGGTGCATGTTGATTCGTGGGGGCCCTACAAGCAGAAATCACTTAATTCAGGCAGCTATTTTTTGACTATCGTTGATGATTTTACACAGAGTAACCTGGACTTTTCTGCTACAAAATAAAGTGCAAGTAATGGGTGTGTTAAAGACTTATTTTTTGATGGTTCATAATCAATTTAATTCTCATGTTAAAGTAGTGAGAACAAATAATGGCAGTGAGTTTATCAATGGCAGATGCAGAGAGCTATTTCAGAATTTTGGCATAGTGCATCATAGGACTTGTGCTTATACTCCACAACAAAATGGGTGGAGAGAAAACATAAGCACCTCTTGCAAGTAGCAAGATCCTTGATGTTTCAATCTTGTTTGCCAAAATATTTTTGGGGGAAAGCTGTGCTAACTGCCACTTATATCATCAACAGGTTACCTGCTGCAGTTTTGAAATGGAAGTCACCTTATGAAGTTCTTTATGGTGTTGTACCTTCATATGACAGGCTTAAGACTTTTGGATGTCTTTGCTTCATTTCTAATACTTTACCTCATAAAGACAAATTTTCTCCAAGAGCTTTTAGGTGTATTTTCCTTGGATATGCTCCAGGTCAGACGGCTTATAAGGTTTTTGAGTTGGAGAGTAAGAAGACAATGTCGAGAGATGTGTTTTCTATGAGAATGTTTTTTCCTTTTTCTACTGCTTCTACTACAGAACAATTAACTCCTTTGCCAGTGGTCTCAATCACAGCAGATACTTGTGATGATCCTATTTTTTCAGTAGATGCTGGTTCTTCTTCACGAATCCAACAGCCATCTCATGTCTTGCCTACTGTTGAATCTGATGTTTCTCAAAGTCTTCATAATCAGATGGTTGAGTCTGAAATGATTCAAATGTTGTTGAGCCTTTGGTTAGGCATAGCACTAGAAATACGAAGAAGCCAGCTTGGTTGCAAGAGTATGTTTGTTATGCATCCAGTTATGTAGAAGATATAACTCCTGCTTACAAAGCCTTTATGGTTAATGTTTCTCATATATCAGAACCCAATTCTTACAAAGAAGCTGTCAAGCATCCTGAGTGGGTTGCAGCCATGAATAGAGAGTTTGAAGCCTTAGAAGCTAATGATACATGGGTTGTTACTGTTTTGCCTGCTGGTAAGAAAGCCATAGGTTCTAAATGGGTGTTCAAAGTTAAGTTTAATTCGGATGGCACAGTTGAAAGGTATAAGGCTAGGCTAGCGGCGAAGGATTATAATCAAAGAGTTGGTGTTGATTTCTTTGATAGTTTTTTCTCCAGTTGCTAAGTTAGTAACTGTGAGAGTTATTTTAGCTCTAGCCAGCATCAAAGGTGGGTTTATCCATCAATTGGATATCAACAATGCTTTCCTCCATGGGTTTCTCAAGGAAGAAGTCTATCTACTGCCACCTGAAGGGTATTCTAAGGCTAAGTCAACGGAAGTTTGTAGATTGAAGAAATCTTTGTATAAATTGAAGCAAGTGTCTAGAGAGTGGAATTCTAAACTTACCATACAACTACTTTCTGTTGGTTTTGCTCAGTCCCAACATGATCAATGTTTATTTACTCAGTCAACACCTTCAGGCTCTTTCTTAGCTCTAATTGTACATGCAGATGATGTCCTTATTGCTGGAGATGTTGAATCTGAAATAGTTAAGGTCAAGCAGTTCCTTCATGCTACCTTTACTATTAAGGATTTAGGTCCAGCGAAATATTTTCTGGGTGTCCAAATATTCAGAACTGAAGCTGGAATTTATGTTACTCAACAGAAGTATATTAATGATGTCCTTCAAGATGCTGGCTTGACTTCTTGTAACTCTGTTCCTACACCTTTGCCTAAAGGTCACCGTTTTGCTGAAAAATCTCCCTTCGTTTCTTCTCCAGATGCTTATAGAAGGCTTGTTGGCAGACTGTTATATCTAAATATGACCAGGCCTGACATCACTTACAGTGTTCAGCAGCTTTCTCAATTTGTTTCAGCACCTTGTGAAACACACTGGGAGGCTGCTCTTCAGGTTCTTAAGTATCTCAAAGGGACTATACATAAAGGACTTTTTTATAGCTCAGCTTCTCCTTTGGATGTTCGAGCTTACTGTGATAGTGACTGGGCTTCTTGCCCCTTCTCTCGTAAGTCCCTTACTGGCTATTGTGTCTTCATTGGCGATTCATTGATTTCTTGGAAGGCTAAGAAGCAACATACAGTGTCTCGAAGCTCATGTGAAGCAGAGCATCGCAGCATGGCAACCACAGTCTGTGAACTTCAGTGGATCTCTTATTTGCTGCCAGAGTTTCATGTCTCTGTTTCTACTCCCATTCCTTTTGTTTTGTGACAACCAATCAGCTCTCTATTTAGCAGTCAATCCTGTGTTTCATGAGAGAACAAAACACTTAGAGATTGACTGCCATATAGTTAGAAATAAGTACAAAGATGGCTTCATTAAACCATCTTATGTCTCTTCTCATTTACAGTTGGCTGATGTGTTTACTAAGCCACTTTCTGGTACTCAATTTTCTGCTTTAATTGGCAAGTTGGGTCTGATTTCTCAACCATTCCCAACTTGAGGGGGGATGTTAAGATGTAAATATAATTTATTGTGTGTGTCACGTGTCTTAATTAGTTAGTTAGAGTGTTTTGGTGTTTAGTCGACTGTTTATAAGTGACTTTCTCATATTCAATAATATACACAGAATTTATTTCATTTCTTCTAGTTTCTACTTTGTTTTGTTCAGAAGATAACCCACAGAATACCAATCTGCAAATGCAGCAACTTTCTCTTTCTCAAGACTAATTACCTTAACTTCTAATTTATTTTCAATCTGACAGTTGGAACATAGAGTGCATGCCATGTGACAGTTGAAATAGACTTGAAACCTCACCACAACCCCACCAAACTAAGGATTCATGTTGATCAAATTGTGAGGCTACTCTAGCAAAATCTAATACCCAAATGTTCAAGTTAGTTTGCACTCCAATGAATTAAGCACAGATGATGACTTTGTTTAGATCAACCAATTTGGGCCTAAATTTTCAGCTATTGTTAGTTTATTATCCTCCAACAAATAATTGTATAATCAATTTAACTTAAGATAATTCGTATTTGGTAAAGTTCAGATCTTTACCAAAATCCTAACACCTCGCCAGAGAAAAATTAAACAACAAACAAAAAACAACAAAATCCCAACACCTCACCAGCATCAATAACAGCATCCCAATCAGTTTTTCCATCTTTTTGAAACTGTTTCAAGTCCCAAGTTCCTCCAATCCATTTTGGGTCAACGAATTTATTTTCCAGCTTCACCTCAGCTTCCGTTGTTACGGCTCCATTAGACCCAAAGGAGCTCTCTTTGGCGTCGGGAGCTGACCCAGAAGGCTCTGCAACCTTTTGCTCTGGTTTAGGTTCCTCTACAGCTGCAGCAGCACCTGAAATTCCAGCACCATTGTCTGCGGAGGCTTTAGGAGTGGAGAGAAGAAAGAGAGGGTTTGTGGGTCTGAGAAGGAAAGTGGGTTGGTAGGTGAAATGGGGTTTTGGAGAAAAGGATCGTAAGAAATGGGTTGGTGGAGGCGGAGAGAACAAAGCCATTGAGATTGACATTTTTTTTTTGTTAATGGTGGCCTTGCCTTGTGAGTGTCAGTTCATGGCTGTGTTTGATAGAGTAGAGTTATCCTCAGCCTAACAAATGGAAATTTTTGTACTTACTAGGAAGATGACTCAAATAATTGAATTTTTTTAATCAATAAAAAAAACAAAGAAAAATATTTTTTTTTAAACAAAGTATTGAGAATATTATTTAATTTTATTGTTTTAGATTTATTTTTTTAATATTTAAGCAGGGAAATTGATGCCAAACAAAATATAACAAAACTTTTGGTAATTTTACCTCTGTGAAGTATATTTTGAACGGTATAACACTTCCCTAAAAGTATAGGGCGGACCTACGTTATAAGTGGCCCTCGCTCCTTTTTTAACATATACATAAATACATATAATATTTATGACTTGGGCCGCTCCAAAATTAATAAAAAAAAAATTTGGCTTTGCCCACTTCTTAAAGCTGGGTCTGCCCATGTAAAAGAAGGCATTATCTGTTTGAGAAATTATATAATAAAACCGAGATACCAACTAAGAAATCCTAGTTGATATCACAAACCATTTAAATTGTGACAAAGGTAAATTTTTTATTATTTACCAATTTTTATTGTCTTTTTTTTTTCTAATAAAGTGAGTTAAAGTCTATGAAACAATTGACCTTTAATTACTCTTAATATTTTTTTTCAAAATTTCTTTTTCGATAACTGATTTTACTTTGCTTTTAATCGAATATCCAAAACTCTATTAAAGTGCTTGCTTTTCATTAAAAGTATGTTAGCGGCAGTGTTTGGTGATCAGAGAATGATTGGAGGCTGGTGTTTGGTGTGTCTCTTGCTTCTCTGGCATTGGCGGAATGTTGAGATTTTAAACGCAACAAATCGTCGACAGGGAAGCCGAATTACAAAGATCAGAAGGCGCGTTCAAGAAATTGATGCTGCTTGGAACTTGGAGAAAGATATTACATGGAGTAGAAGGAGACATGAAGAAATTCCTATTTTTTGGTCTCCTTCACTAGAGGGCACTCTGAAAACAAAGAAGAAAAAACTCAAAATTCAATATTTTGATCTCTCTTATTTTTATTTATCATTTGCAAACATACATATCTAATATCCTATTCGAGAACACGAATGGATTTAAATCTACAGAATGGAGGATGACGAAAAATAAAATAGAATTAGATCTTATTTTTTTTTATTCTCTGACATAGTCTTTTTCTCCATTCCTCTTCAAACTTCATACTGAAATCTCTAATTTTTGTTCCTGACTCAAACCAAGAACCATATAAATTAAAGGCATTCCATCTCCAAATTAAAGCAAGAATGATATTTAATTTATAAACATTTCAATTTTTTGGCCAAAAATACAATGATTAATTGTATAGATGAATCTCTTCTTTTTTATTAGGTGTCTCCTTGTTTTTTTTGGTCAAAAGAAGAGGAAAGAGGTTTTTATTGAAAGGAATGATTTTTTTCTTATTTATTCTTAGTTTATGAAAAAAAAAATTCAATTGTTATGAATGAATTTGAGTTTAATGTAGTCATGAAAATGGTAAAAGAATTTTAATTTTCAGTAATAATATAGAGGTAGAAGACGATAAAAAAATGAGGATAGAGAATATTAGAAACTCATAGATTTTACTCTCTTTCTTGGAAAAAAATAATAATAAAAAATTTACCATGTGTCACAATTTAAATGGTTTGTGATATTTCCTAGCTGTATCACGGTTTTACTATATAATTTCTTCATTCTGTATGATTATAAAATAAAATAATAGTATTATCAAACAAGAGGATTTACTTCTATCCAATTGATTGAAAAATTGAAACTTTAGCCTATTACTTATTAATAATAGTCAAAAAATATGTTCATTCTCATAATGTATTTCTATTTGCTAATGAATTTGTTTTATTTCTCCATAAAAAATGACAGTTATGAAAATCACTTATCAACCACATAATCAAGTAAACAGAAAACTAGAACTCAGCAAAGAAATCCAAAAGCTAGCTGGATATCAAGGCCAATTTAGAAGCAAATGTCAGGAGAGGCTAAATTCAAATAACCATATATATTGTCAAATAAAAAAAATAAAATGATATATTTATTAAATGATAATCATCGATTATAATTAAAAATAATTTTATAATAATTATTAGCTAAAGAAAATTATAATAATTTTAAAAATTATTTTATAAAAATAATTTTATATTAGATATGTAATTGTATTCAAAAATTAATAATAAAAAAATAGATTTACTACTCTTATAGTCATATCTGATTTGATTTTAAAAAGATAATTTACGCCAAAAAATTAATTTTATAATATATTCTAACTATTATATTCAATATAACATATAAAAAAAGTATGTCTGTAATTTATTTTTATATACAATTTACTCCTAATTATATTTATAGCTAAAAAGAATTATTTCATAGTAACAAAAGAAACTAGAAGAGTAAAAAAAATAAGAGTTATATATCTATACAAGTGGATATATTAAATATTTTTAGAAAAATGACCTAATAATGAATTTTTTTAAAAAATAAATATTTATTATATATTTATAAAAAATATTAGTATATATATATTTAAATATTAAAATATATCTATAATATTTATAATATATATATATATATATATATATAACTTACAAAAATTTAACTAGTGAATGTGTAGGTCTGCCCCTGCCTGGTATAAAATATGAATGTAATTTTTTAATATAAGCACAAGGTTGAAACTTATTATGGCATTTTCTGTGATTGAGCTAGAACATTAATGCACATGTGCAGTCAGTAAAGATCCATTTTTAACAAATAATATTAATTTGGACTTTTGATAAAAATTTAAAAAAAAATTGAAATATATTATATTTATAAATTATTTATTAAAATATCAAAATTAAAAAAATATTTATTAAAATATTAAATTTTTTTTAGTTTACGATGAGTTTATAAAATAGTTTATAATATTAATTAATTTATTATAAATTTATATAGTTTATATAGTTTATAATAAATTTAATATGAATTTATAATAAAATAATTAAAATATATTTAATAAAAAATAAAAATTTTAAAAAACATAATACAGGGTATATCATTTTTTTCTAATAATTTTTAAACAACGTGTGAGCTATGGCAATATGCATGACAGTGTTTCCTTCATTATCATTGTTTCTTAAGATGTTTTTGGGCTTTCCTATGTGGGCTTAATGATAATAAATATTGGGCTTTTTAAATTTTAATTTTTTTAAAAAATAGTATTTTTAACGAATTTATTATAAATTTATAATAAATTTGTTATAAAATTTTTTATAAATTAATAAATATTTAATATTTTAATAAATATTTTGAGAGTATTTCTCAAAACTGGAGCTTTTCAGCTTATTGTGAATAAGTGATTTTTATATTATAATCAGATTAAAAATAAGCAGTTAAGCGTTTCTGTAAACTAATTAATAATAGGCTAATAATCAGTTTATAATTAATTAGTGTTTCTGTAAAATCAACTTATAATCGGTTTTTAATTGCAGAAACTGTCAAAATGACTAAACTATCCCTGAATTTATTTATTATATAAAAATAATTTTTTAAATGTCAATTCAAAATTTATTTTGCAACAATAATAATAATAATAATAATAATAATAAAATTTATTTAAGAAGAAACATAAAAGAATTTTGATGGGAACTAAAGTGTATAAGGTGGGCAAATTTGAAATATTGAAGATTAGATAGGGATAGTATAGTCTTTTACTTGATCAAAACTACTTAAAAAATAAGTCCTTAAAAAAAAGTAGCAAAACTCAACTTTTAAAAAACTGATTAAAATCAGATTATAATCTACTATTTAAGTTTTCAGAAACACTTAAATAAACAATTTATAATCTAAAAACTGATTATAATCAATTTTGACCAGTTTTTAAGTTTTGAGAAACACCCTCTTTATAAATTTTAATATTTTAATAAATATTTTATATATTTTAATATTTTAATAAATATTTTATAAATATAAAAATTTTAAAATTATTTTTAATTTTTTTAAATATTTTTATCAAAAGCACTGGTTTTCAGGCAAAAATATGATCTGATAACAGGCCGAAAACCCATCAACAAATCGATTCTATTTCACCGTCTTCATTTCAATCTCTTCTGCTTTCTCTGCGACACACTGTCAATGGAAGTCGCTACCGCAACACACTGTCAATCGAGCGTCGCTCTCAACACGTGCATGTTAGCACCGTGGGCAGTCTCTTCACGAACTATAAGCTCTAGCCGAACTTTAGCCTTCTGTTCTTCATCACCTGCTCCAATAACTTCTCTCTCTACAACCTTTTTCTCTCCCTTTTCCGGCGGCGGAGGTGTCATTGGCAATTTATCCGGCTTAAAACTTCGACCTGAATGTCTCAACCCGGCATCAATTTCGAGTTCCAAAGGCAAAAGAAGCGTTGTCACTATGGTAAGTTCAATATTTAGTTTATTTGTTCCTTTTTATCCCCGGGCTTGTTTCCATTATTTTAAGTTTATCTTGATTAAGAATGCAATCTAAAAAAATACAGGAAATGTGAATTGGTAATGTTGATAATTGTTCTTTGCATTTTGAGGATTTGCAGGTCTGTAATTGTAATTTCATAAATTTGTTCTAAATTCTATTTATCTTATGAATTAAAAACTTTATTGAACATGACATCTCGGGAAATTTACTGTGCTAAAAAATACTTCTTTAATTATTGGACAGGTTATTCCTTATACTAGAGGAAGCGCATGGGAGCAACCACCTCCTGACTTAGCTTCTTACTTGTTCAAGAATCGGATTGTTTACTTGGGAATGTCTCTTGTTCCTTCTGTTACAGAGTTAATTCTTGCAGAATTTCTTTACCTTCAATATGAGGATGAAAAGAAACCTATTTACCTCTACATTAACTCCACTGGAACAACTAAGGTTTTGACTGCTCTTCATTTTACATAGCTTTCCTTTGTCTGACGGGTATTATATACTCTAAAATGCCATAGGACATGCAGAGTATATGTAATAGAACATGCCAATTTTATCTAGCTTTCCTTTGGAGATTTGATGAGTCATAAAGGGTGTTTTGTCCAAAAATATGTGCGAAACCTTGAACTCAGTTTCATATGTAGTATTCATGAGAGGTGTCACATTTTTATTGGTCTCTGCTCTATGCTCATTCAAATAAAGCTTCTAAAGGATTATTATTATTATTATTTATTGATCAGTGAACTTTATGGATTGAGTTCTAATTTGATGGTTTATTTGGAGTTATTTTTGCCCGGTTCTTCTATTTCTCTTTGTTATTTCTTTTTATCCTCTTATTCGGTGTTTTAATGTTGTCTCGATAACTTCTCATAATTCTGAATATATATTCTAGAATTTTAGTTTCTCTCAAACCTGATTGTATCTGTATGACTCTTTCATTGTGAATTGTAAGATGGTATATAATCTTTATTTCCTATTCTATTATGCATTTTGGACTTTGATATTTGGGATGAAGTTCCATGCACCTACAGCAGCTTGAATTTTGAGTGTCTTCTAGAATTAGTTGTCTGGGCAGGAAGATATTTCTTGTAAATTTGAGATTGGAAGCCTGTCACCAGGGCTGCAACACAAGTGTACTACTTATATGTATGATTTATATCTTTATTTATTTCAATGTTTCTGATAAGGGCTAAAATACATGAAATCAACCTAGTGAATGATGTGTTTCTTACCATTTACTCTGAACGTTCTTTCTGTCTAGCTGACGTAAGTTTTTTATTGTATTAGACAACAATGAAGGCTGTATATTCAGATATTGAAATTTAGGTGCAGACATGTATGCATGAATCCTGACCTATATTTATAGGTCTTTTGTTTTCCAAAGCACACTTATTGCATTATTTATACAATGATTTATGATATTAACATGAGGTTCTTGTTTTTTCAGGGTGGTGAAAAGCTGGGTTACGAGACAGAGGCTTTTGCAATCTATGATGTTATGGGGTCATAAATCTTTATGTCCTTCCTCATTATGCTATTTTTTTCCATGAAATTCTATTAAGCTATTGATCCTTATCCCAACAGACCCCCTCTGCAAATTTTTTGTGATATTCATGCTGAGGCTGGTAACATGGAGTTTTTGTCAGACCACAAAATGTTACATGGTCTTGAAGACTAACTATTTGTAATTAAATCTTCCCAAAGTTGCGTGTGCCAGTGCATTATGCGGCTCGTCATTTATCTGAACTATCTTCTAAGGATATTTCATTTTGACACTGTGCACATTTTTTTTTCTTTGAAAGAATTTTTACATTTATTTAATTAAGATAGGTTATCCTAATCTGACTAGTATCAAACCAAAGAATATATTCTATATCAATGCAACACTGCTTCAGGTGTACTGTGTAAAAGGCAACTTCATAGTAAGTACTGTATTTGCCATCTTCTTGGTAATGTTAGACATATCCATATTAAGAGCTTCTCTCTCTCTTAAATTATAGATAAAATACAATTTGCATGCATGTAATGCATCTTACTCTGTCACATAGGGTCATATGTGGATTCTTAATGGTTTCAAAGCCCCCTGGCGGATAATGAGAGAAATATACTAGTTTAGTTCTGATATGAGTAGGGACGGGAGATTATATGCTGCGGGACATGTCTTTCATTTGTTTCCCTAATTTCTATCTGTGTTATTTATTGTGATGTTCATTAAGCTTGCCACAAAAATTTGTTTATGCAATCTGTAAGTTACCTCGATAATAAGGAGATCCTATATGGCATATTTTGCTTATGGCTGACATGTTTTGCTGCAGGTATGTCAAACCACCAATATTTACTCTCTGTGTTGGTAATGCCTGGGGAGAAGCAGCCTTACTTTTGGCTGCTGGATCTAAGGGAAATCGTTCGGCTTTGCCTTCATCAACTATCATGATAAAACAGGTTTTTATTAACCACTGTCATTTGATACTGCAATCTATTATTCTAATGACTAATATCTTGCTATTTTCTTCTTGACAATCAATACTACATATTTATTATATGAATATCTCTTTTCTCTTTATCTTTTTTAATCTATCAATCTACAGCCAATAGGGAGATTTCAAGGTCAAGCAACAGACATCGACCTTGCAAGAAAAGAAGTAAAGAACGTGAAAGCAGAATTGGTACGATTAATAATGAATGGTATTTTTTTTTTCAGTTACACGGTACTCAATTGGGTTACATATATCCAACCTCTAAAATGCCATACTACCAGGAAAGCAAATTGGTCTCGAGTGGGATTTTGGTTCCTACTTGTTTGAATGATTACATGAACTACATTATGCCAGTATAAACCTAACTTGTCTTTGAAACAATATAAACTGTGTGAATGTAGAGAAAAACATAAATACGTCGCCTTTCCTCTTTCTTCTATAGCCAATTAGTCATGCCTTGAAGAGTCAAGACCTAGTCTGAGGCCTAATCAGATAGGATTTGGGACCATCAAAATACAGGACTAAGTTGTGATCATAGGCAGTCCAGCCCTCATTTTGTGTGTTTAGTATATTCAAAATATTTTTAGCCAATAAGCCAGGGAGATATGTTGCAATTGAAAAGGTGATTTATCTATTGATCAATAGATCATGTTAGAATTTAGTAGTTTCATCATTTCTCACAATGTTCATCATTTTCTGGTTAAGTTAGAAAGGCTAGAGACTGGAATCCACTTCAGAAAGAAATAAATGGGGCAAGAAACTTATGTTCCAACTACATACTAAAGCCTATAACAAGCTTTTTCTTTTTTGGTCTAACATAGGTGTGGCTAATGCGTTGTTTACACCATAATTATCTAATTTGCCATATTCTTCACAGTATTGGCATCTAGGATGCGCATCCCATAAGCAATCCAAGTTGCAATAGTATGCAATCTAGGAACCCATTCCTGTAGATGAGAGAGAGGGTGACGACAAATTTTTTTGGTCTGACAACATCAGTTAAGGTAAAATGATCATAATCACTCTCAATGGTGGCTTGATCTAAGAATGAAATCACCATTTAGCACAAACAAATATCTCGCTGGAATTATGAGGCTACATTCAAGGATGATGGCTAATGTATGGTTGCTGGAAGTACTCAAGCTACGTGAAACAGGCCACGATATTTTTTGTGAATATCAATGATGGTGGTCTGTGCAATTTTAAAAGCAAAAGATGAAAAGTGGATATGGAACAGAGAGTGTCATTCTTGAACTTAGACAATTCTAAGTGGTGCTAGTGCTTTTTTATTCAGACCCATTTGTTTGGTTGAGCCCATCTCCAATTGGACTCCTGTTATGTTTTGTTCTTTTTTTCTTCTGTTGATCATTGGGTCTTTAATTATCTTGGGTAGCCCAATATAGTGTTGTGTGATTCTATCTGCTACTTTTGCTTTTGGAGAAAAATAACTGGACTAGGCAAAACATAAGATATCATTATATGTAAAATTAAATAATAATATGACATTTGATCCAATGCAAATGGATTTTGCATTAATTGTTATATTCATCATCGAATAAAATAAGCTGAAAATTGACTAATTCATTGGCTTTTTAGCCAAAATGAGTTATAAGGACCCCTTTGTTGCCAATAGTAACAAGTGTAACACACTTACCCCGATCCAAACTAGTGTTACCAAGCCTAACACTTGCATATCACATATTTAGTTTTGTACATCATCTGTGTTCTTGTACCATGCCCCAGAGATATAGTGAATGCCGTAGTCCTGGTAAGTGGTAACTATAGATTACACGGTTGCCATCCTAGGCCAACTGCTTGTAGATTGAACTTAGAAGAAATACTTTTGAAACCTTTGCAACTGGGTGTGTATGGGTGCCTGGGTATGGGTGTGTGGGTGTGGGTGTGTGTGTGGGTGTGGGTGTGTAGAGAGATGGAGCTGCCATCACTGCCTTTCTTTTTTACTTCAAAAAATAACTGATTCTTGGCCTTATTCAAGAACTCAGTTTGGAATATTACACTTTTCTCTGGAAGATGTTAATTAGGACTAAAACTAAGCACAGCAAGTTTCTCAAATAGGAGTAATTTTTGCATTTTAACATGTTGCTGTAGTTATACTTCTCAAAAAAATTTCTGTTTCGTCTCAGAGCTAATCTATGATTTTGCTATCATAGCACAATAGCTTTATTTCTTTTTTAATTTATCTTGCAGGTCAATCTATTGGCAAAGCATATTGGAAAATCACCTGAGCAGATTGAAGCAGACATTAGTCGCCCAAAATATTTTAGTCCAACTGAGGCTGTTGAATATGGCATCATTGACAAGGTAATCAGTCAAAAAGTTGATTTTACTTTGGTTTTCCCACGTGAATGATTAATTTTTCCTTATTTTCTGCAGGTGCTATACAATGAAAGAGGCACTGAAGACCGTGGTGTTGTTTCTGACCTTAAAAAGGCACAGCTTATATGATTGGCAAAATCAAATTACATTTTGGTGATTGTTGGGAGTAATTAGGTAAGTCGAACTTTAAGTCTGTCGGATTTGTATAATGTGAAAATGCTTTTAAACATAAAAAGTTATAAGATGGTTCATGAGTGACATTCGATGCTTCCTTTCTGGCAACAACGCTTAAAATTTCTCTAATTTATTCTTAGTCCACAGCACGTGTGATCACTTGTGCATTTGTGCTATACATATGAAACATACAACAATTTTAATGGTCTCAGGACTTGATGCTGTATATTCAGTTAGTCCCTTGAATGTTAACTGCAAGTCATTTTGTAAAAGTCAACTAGGACATACTTTGACCCCGGTGGTTAATAACCCCTGGCTTGAGCAAGGTGTAAGCTACCAGTGCTTTGACTAGTATGCCTCTACATCTTACTGAAAATATATTATGATTCACTGCCCCTTCATGAGCCTGATCTTGTAAAACATATTAAGATTATTAAGTTATACAATTGAAACCTTTGGGATGTCGCATGATCACTGCCAAATGTATTTTATTCCTAGATCCGCTTAGCACCAGTTGCTATTCTTAACTACTTTACTGCTTTATCATGTAAGGTATTGTGTGTTCTGGAATTAAATGCAATTGCTTGTTATTTTCATGGCCATGCTACATTGCCATTATATTCTCTCTTGCTGAATTTTCAGCAGAGTAACACCTAGAAAATTGTATCAGCCAAGTTGCTGGATTGACAATACCGTTAATGCGGGTTACACCTTGCATTTGCTTTTTTGACTTTCTGTTGAGATTTTTGGATTTGAGATTGAAAATGATTGATGTGGCAATGCCGGTTGGTGGTGTATGATTGATGTTGCAATGCCTGTTGGTGGTGTACTTATTATCTGGTATCATCAGCCTCATCCACCATTATGTAGTCTCCTGTCTCTTTTCTCATCTCAAATTTGCAAGTGTAGAGAGGGGATGCTATGTGGTACCATTTCTTTTTTTTAATATCAACCGTACACATTTAAGGCTCTAATATCAACACCACCTCTTCATTATTTATCTCCAGTGGTTAGGGCACTGTGTTGAAAGTTCTGATTAGACTAGCCCATAATGATGATAATAGTGACAGTCACTATCCCACCAGATCTGGAACACACTCCCACTCTTTCTTTCTGTGTATGTTAACTTTCAAATTACCATTGTGAATGAGTTAGTTGATTCTTGTTCCATGTTTGCATCAGCTGTAACTTTTTTATTTATTTTAGTACTTTATTTGTTTTCCAACCCTTCTTTTGTAATGTTAGGTTATGTTTACTTGCATTTGGCTGGAGAAAAATAGATTGAGTTGATGGCGACTCAAAAGGAGCCAAAAATAGAAATTGTCTCTGAATGAGCAAGGTGGTGGATAACGGAACCTCTGAAGTTTTTAGCAATGGATTATGCTGTTTCTGTAGTTAATGTACACATGAAATGTATTGATTCTAACATAATGTATCATGGAAATATATTTCTGCGCTTGCGCGAGTGCATAAATTTCATTGCAGCGCTACTTACAAAATTGAAGGATCACAATTTCACAGTTAAATTTTCCATGCCAAATTTCTCCTTGAGTGTCGGTTCTATGTTCTGGTGTATGGTTGGAGCAAGCAATACCGGAATAATATGCAGTTTAAAGTAGGATATTTTAAGAGTGCAGTGCACCGATTGTTTGCTTTCTTTTGGTTTTCATTCGCATATATGGGAAAGTAGGTGATTGAACTTTAAAATTTATATGAAATTTTGTTGCTATAAAATTTATAGCATTCTGTTGCTATAAGGTGCTTAAGCACTTGATTAAATTAGTAGTCTAATCTTACAATAAATAACATTTAAAATTTATACAAAAATAATTCAATGGCCTAAAGAAAAGTTTTTTAGTATGTTAAGTGATGATGGCAGCTTAGTAGGCTTTTTTCTCATTCTTATTTTGCAAATTGCAGCTTGGCTGGATGCTATGGAATTGCCAAGTGGGCGACTAGGAATAAGAGTCTCCTACGCCAATTTCTCCCCAAAAATTTCATAAACACAACTTTCCAACACAAAATACACTTGGAATTGGTATCTTCCTTTTTTTTTTCAGGAATTGGTTTTGGCTTTAGCACATCAGAACTCTATTATTAAGGGAATTGCCAAGGTTTAAACGCTTATGTAATCCACTATCAAGATTTGGATTTTAATATCTAATTCGTACCAAGTACTATAGCAAGTGCTTTGAAGCTCAAAAATGATTTGCTTAACAAAGATTGGTAAAAGATATTTTAAAAGTGCTCTACCCCAAATTTTCAGTCTTATCAACTAGTATATTAATTTTTATATGCTCACCTACATTGACAGCCCTCTTTCAGTGCGTTACAGCCAAACTAATAATGGGTTAGTGGCTCTAATCCAAAATTTTTATAGCCCCCAGCTTTCAAAGTTTACTCTAATTGGTAATAAATCAAAGAATATACATCTAACCTGGCTAATAAGTCTTTCAGCAAACAATTTCTAGAGCAATCATTATAGCTAGGACTGACCCCAAAAAAAAAAATTAATAACTGATCAAGCCAATTAGTTTATTCTATTACATTTTGAGCGGTTTGGCTGTGAATTCAATTTTAAATAATCGTCGAAATCGAACCAAATTGCTATATGTTATACACATGTAAATTATATCATTTTGATATTTATAATTCAAAATTTTCATTTACTTTAAAGTGTAATTAATTAAAAATTATTTTTCTATAGTAAAATTATGATGTTTAATTAAAACTCTTTAACAAATTTATTATGATATAAAAACTTAAATATTTATATTTATTTTAAATTCAAGTGCAGTAAAAAAAAATAATATATTACACACTGAGACACAGACTATACTTTTCAGCAACTTCTAAAATTTTAAATTACTATTATGGATTTCGTCTGAAAGATGATATTAAAAAAATTACCCCTAATTACAGCTATCTTTTTGGGAATTAGGTGGAGAGATTGAGAATTGGTTTTTGAATTTCTGCCTTGCTAACTAAGTTTTAGATGAGCTTAATTGAGCATTATTGCTCAACATAATGTGGTTAATTAACTTTCATACACACCCATTTGGTGCTGTAGGATTATTAGTAATAAATTACCATTAAAAGCTAAAAAAATGTAATAATTTTATATTGTTCTGAGCATGTTTCCACCAAATTCTTACAATCAAATACATGCATCCTCATCTTTCTGAGGCATGGCAGACAGAAATCATGGTCCCTCTACCTTCATTGACAAGTATAAGCCATGTACAATCCATCAATTAAGTACATACGCAAAACTTAATTATTTTCAAAATTATCAAATTCAAGTTGAAATTTTATTCTAAATTTAATTAATTTAAAAGTTAAAATCTAAATACTCTATTTAATAATTTTTCTAGAAAGAATATGATGGATAATAATGGTTTCGATGAATATCCATACTATTACCATAAAAAAATGAAATGTAATTTTATTGATTATTAAAACCATATGTTTTAAGTTAAAATCCTTTGACATGGGAAAAAGAAAAAATTTTGCTTCTAACTTATTTAAAATATTATGTTAAATGTTTCATTTTTTTATCAGTTAAAAGTTTAAATTCATAATTAAGATTATTTTAGTTAAAATTTATTGTCACTTAACGTATGGATTACTTAGGAAGGATCTATTTTAATTTAATTAAAGATTTTAATTCGATTCTCTAAATATACAGCTTTATTAAAACTCGGAAGAAAGAGTTTTATCGTTCTTGTAGTCTTATCATACTTGACTCCTAAATAATAATTTATACTAAAAAAATTATTGGAAAAATAATTTTTATTTGAATATCGCTATATGAGATAAAATTTGAGATTTTAGGAGAAAATATATAAATATGGAGGACTAATCTTCATATGTGTAATTTTATTTTTATTTTTAATCATCCAAAATTTTATAATTCAGATGTTACATATTAATTTAGACGTGCTGAGTAGGCCTATTATTAAAAGATAAAATACTCATTCTCAAATTTTAAAAGTATTTTATATTCATAATTCGAATTTGAGAATATTAAATAGAAGAGATCCCTACCATTCTATTTCACTATTTAAAAATATCTTCATATGTATAATTAAAAATAAATAATCTATCATATATTACAATTAATTAAGAAAAAACATGGGGAAAGAATGATGTGATAAATAAACAATTCTCAAACAATGATCAAAGCATAACACCTATTTTAAATGTGATTATTAAACAAATATTATTTTAAAATTAAGGGATGAAATGGCAAAAAAAGAGAAACAAGTTTGGTAGATTTTTTATTTACTTTTTATTCTTGGCAAAATGTATGCATCCTCTTCTTATTGTTAGTCTAATACCATTGAAAGGCGTCTTAATAGTAGGGTCAAAAAAAGAGCCTACATGGACTGGACACATCACTAATCTTATCAATCTTTTAATCCAAATTCAAAGAAAAAATTTAACTATTTGTCTCAACAGCAGCCTTACTCTTCACCTATAAATAGAGGAATTGTAATTCCATAATTTCCCATCTCAAAAACCAATTCTCATTTTTCATAGCTTAGTATAAACAGTTTGCTACTAAATTAAGAAATTATTAGTTAATTAATTAAGCTATGGAGTTTAATTATGGCCATTATTACTGCCTTATTGTTTGTTTTATGGTGGTATTGCCTGCAATAAGTTCCTCTGATGATTTCACATACTCTAGAGCAACTTATTATGGTAGTCCTGATTGCCTAGGGACACCAAGTATGTGCCTAAACTATATATATATATATATATTTCACTTTATTTTTTTTTTATTTTTAATTTCTGGGTTTATTTTTTTGATTCTAATTATTTGTTTAATTTACATTTAATTTTAGCTGGAGCTTGTGGGTTTGGAGAATATGGAAAGACAGTCAATAATGCTAATGTGGCTGGAGTTTCCAAATTGTATAGGAATGGCACTGGCTGTGGTTCTTGCTATCAGGTTTATAATCGAAACCTATTCAAATCAATCTTTCTTATACTTTTCTCATGCAAAAATATGAAAACTCAAAGGAATAATATATATCAACTCAGTACTAGGTTATAAGAATGTGAGGTTGCATTCACAGCCTAACGATAAATTTATATATTTTTCTATATAATATATTAAAATTTAACCTTACAATAAAATTCATATTTAAATTTCTCTCTTAATGTTTAAAATAAAATTAAAAAGAAAAAGATTACTTAAGTGAAGCACTAAGTATATATAATTTAATTAATTTGTTTGAATAATTATTCAGGTAAGGTGCAAGGCTCCACAACTTTGCAGTGATGATGGGGTGAATGTAGTAGTGACTGACTATGGTGAAGGAGACAGAACAGACTTCATCCTCAGCACAACCGCCTATGCAAGAATGGCTCATCCAAACATGGCCTTAGAGTTGTTCGCATATGGAGTTGTTGATGTCGAATATCGGAGAGTATCTTGCCGGTACGCCGGTTATAATCTCATGTTCAAGGTTCATGAACACAGCAAATATCCTCACTACTTGGCCATTGTCATTCTCTACCAAGGTGGCCAAAATGATATCTTAGCTGTTGAAGTTTGGCAGGTATTAACATATATATATATATATATATTTAATACTTTTTATAATCTTCAGATTTAAAAGTATTTTTAATTAATTAAAAAAAAGAGAGATTAAATTTTTTTTAACTCGAGAAAAGATGTAAATATGATTCTAATATTAAAAGTTAAGGCTCAAGACACATATGCATCTCATATTTTTTAAATGAAAAAAACATGAGGTGCATATGTAATCCTGAACTTAAACATTAGAGATATATTTATTTATTTATTTCTTTTAACTCCTATAGAAGACGGCAATAAAAAAAAATTCCCAATGGGGAAAGTTTGACAAATTATATATATTTAATAATAACTAAAATATGGCATATTTTTAAGTTAGGAATAATGGGTTTGTAATTGCAATTATATGATGAGTAAAAATGAATTGGTTAAACAGGAAGATTGCAAGGAATGGATAGGGATGAGAAGGGCATTTGGAGCAGTTTGGGATATGGCTAATCCACCAAAGGGTTACATAAGCTTGAGATTCCAAGTGAGTGGGAGTGCAGGGCTAGGATGGGTCCAGGCTGCTAATGTTCTCCCTAGTGAATGGAAAGTTGGAGTTGCTTATGATTCTGCCATTAAACTTACTTAATTATTTAATTGCAAACAATTAGCATTAATAATAATTAATCACTGTTCAAGTAGTGGAGAGATTTAGTTAATGAATCATTGTCATATTTAGTTAATGAATTTTGTAAGCTAATAAGACAGTTTGCTATGTTCAATAAAAAGCTTGAATATGAATACGTTTAGGTATTTTATTGTATTATTTTAAGGCATAATTGAAATATGACAATGTAAGCAAATGGTAAGAAATAAAATTACATTATTTTAATTTTAGCTTATGATATATAAACACAACACACTCATTTTAATACTTATTTTATTGGGATATTTATAAAAATATAAAAAAAAATTAAATTTATCGTACTTTAAAAAATATGTTTAAATTTACAAAAATTTATAATTAATTGATTAAAATATTATTTGAACTTTTTTTAGACTTGTATTAGCGGAGTATTAGTACACCGGACTGATAAAAATTATATAATTTACTGTATATTTATTATAAATTTATTATAATTTATTATAAAATAATTAAAATATATCTGATAAAGAGAAAAAAAAATATTAAAAAATAGTGAAAAATGTAATTTTTTTTATTTATGAAGTTGTTACTCTGTCAAAGCCCAAAACAGGCAATGAACTTCTCCTTGCAGCCATATTGATTGATCAAAGTTAAGATTAGGTAGTCCTCAACTAACATACACGTAATCTCAATCTCAGTTCAATAAATAAAAAATCTAAATCATATATCTCCATCAAACTTCAAGAAACCACATATTATATGACTGCACAGCCAACTCACCACTACTTTCAGTCCATTTGAAAGAATATAATTTTTTTTCCTCCTCCCTATATTTTACATTTAATTATTTATTACAGCTTAAATTTAAATTCATTTCAATTCCAAATCCAAATGAATTTTATTAGAAGAACTTTAGACCGTGTTTAGATTAGAAAGGATAATAATGTAGGACAATGGGAAGTTTTGTTGGGTTAAATTTTAAAGAGCAGCATTTAGCCTTTATTGGATATATTGTTCACCCATATAACTAAGAAAAAATGGTGAAAACAACAGAACAAATTTTTTTCTCAAAGAAATATTTATCTCAGCTTTTAGCTTCAACCAACATCTCAGTGTTTTTTGCTTACTGTTATATTTTTCGATCTTTATCTTCCTTCGCTTCAACCAATATCTCAGTGTTTTGTTTACTGTTATATTTTTCGATCTTTATCTTCCTTCAGAATCTATCTTCCATGGCTTTAGAATATTACAAATTTGAACTCCAATAGAAGTTAATTAACCAACAAAAAAAAGGATTTGAATCAAATTTTCTAAGGGAAGTCTTTCCCATCGCTAGAAGTCGAAACTTTTACATCACTAAACACAGAACAAAGACAGAAATATGGCTACTGCTACACTTTGCATGTACCATGAGAAAAAGATACATATCCAGAAAAGTATAGAAAAACTACAAACGTGACCTCTTGTTTTCCTATTTTTGTTTTTCAAGGACAACAAGATATTACAGGGTGGATACAAAACCCAATAACTAACAACAAACAACACATTTCTTGGAAGGATTTGAGGTATAGGTTCAACTATCACAATAAATAATCCTCTCAAACAATATATTTAATCAACTACCTGGATTTGGGTATCGAACATGCTGAGAAGCAAAACAAACTGCATTCATATGAAACTGACTAGAGATGCCAATATGTCTCCAAATATGATAATTCAACCCCTGCAAAAATTTAAGCACCAGCTTTGTAAATATAATATGGAGAAACCAAGTCCACTGTTAAGACACTTCATGTCTGCACATCCATGCATCAGCAAGGGAAAGCATCAGTAAGACAAGCACAATCAAGACAACCAAGGCCTCACTATCACATCTATGCAACATTGCTTTGGAAGAAACTGACGATTGTATTAATTTTTTCTCTCTCAACAAAGGCTTGAAAATAGAATAAAGCTGCAGTTAAATATCCTTGGACGAGATGGAACAACATTTGCAGCTTACAAGGACTAAAGCAACAAAAAAATGTATAATAAGAGATCATTAGATGATAAGATTATTGCTAGAAAGAAGAGAAAACACAAAAGGAATGATTTGCCCCTCCACGATGACTTTTGACTCAATGGTACATGAGAGTCGTCCCCAGGATTGTAAGGTTACAAGTTCAAACCTCAACAGAAGCCTAATTAACCAAATACAATAAGATGGGCCCTCATTCCTTTCCAGTTACGTGCCCCAACTGGTCCATTAACTTTATTAATGTCAAAACATAACTTAGTCTTAACTTGTACATATGAATGCAAACGTAAACCAAGATTTTTACAAAAAATACTTCCTCCCAACACTCGTCACTGAATATTGAATGATTTTGTATGAGAGCCATATCAAATTAAATCAATGGCAATCCTCAGAATTTGTAAAAGATGACTGATCTGTTGACCATGATCCATCACATTAGAAAGAATAAGATATAACATGTTTTTTGCACACTGAAATGGGGAAAAGACCAGCGATAGGTCACAGAAGATGTTATACAGGCACAGGATATGCAAGTCCTCTACAGGGTTAACCCAAGACCCAACATTTGGAGATCTTACACATTCTTGAAGATGCTAAAAATGTAGAAGAGTTTCAGTGCCCAAGCCTGCAGAAAAATTTCCAGAAGCGTTCAAAATCTACAGCAAAAAACATCTATTTTACCAATATGACAGATAAAAAGACAATAACAACAATGATCACGCACTGATGGTGCATTAAGAATGGTAAAATTGAGGCTCCCTTTATCTGTAACACCAGAAAAAGATGTGTATAAAGAAAGTTGAACATCCAAATCAGTACAAACCTAAAAGTATCCTGGAAAGTATCAAATCCAAGCCCTGGGTAAATGGCTGTACTTGATAGTCATATTCTAATCCACGTAGCATAGATTTGCAGAGAAAACATATGTTAGTCTAAAAAAGCATGCACTGAAAGCTTATTGTTTGTGTCCAAGAATGTGTGTCTGTCTATCAGTCATTCAATGATTTATCTGACAAGAAACAATGCGAGGCACAACCTATTGCAAAGGATGCATTCTTTTCTTTGATCAAGCAAGCATGCATTGGCAGTCATAAAGAGAATAAGTTCTATGACAACAATGCACTTCAAAATACACAAGAAGCAGGCACACACACGTGGACATGCATATAGAATTATTGCCCAAGCAGATATATATATGTACATGGATTTATACTTCTATCCAAAGTCCATGAAGCAACTTACCAAAATACTGATGCTTCTTCCAAATCCAACTCCTTTTGCTGCATAACCTCAATACATCCTCCCTGTGCACTCTGAAGAACCACAATAACAACTCTTCTTCTTTATATTACCATCGGAATCAAGAACCTGACCTATGGTATAATTGTAATGGTATGTTAGCTCTTGCAAAGGAGGAATATTCTCAGCGGCAAACAGCATTATGTGAGGAATTCTCTTATCCTCATGATCATAGAGAATATTTTGAGCATAGAGATTTGGGGAACAACTATGATTGATGAATCTTCCAATGTTCCCATACTTTGCTGCATCAATGGTGAAACAACTTTCCTCCACTTTTTCGCAAGAACTTAAGTGTCTCTCAGATATGAGGTTTGAAAGTCCATCCCAGAGAGAATCGTCACTGTTATTCCCAATATCAAACAAATATTCATCATTACCAGTTCTTTGATCAGCCTCCTCCTCTTCAAGAAGCTCTCCTATATACTCACAGATAAAACTTCCAGAAGGGATTGAATTTAAGGATCTCACACCCCATCCCCTGGATTCAGTTTTAAAGATTTCAAGTTGAAACTTGATACCATGCTGGCTAACTCTATTGTAGCAAGAAGGAGGACACTTGCAAGAAGGACCACATTCATAGACCAGAGGCTTTGCTTCAACAATAGCCCCATTATGGTTATATGGGATCTCACCTCCATTCCTTGCCACACAGGAACAGTTACCAGTTTCAGAACAGCCATTAGAACAATCACAACCACTTAAAGGAATAGGGTGACACCAATCAGGATATATCACATGAGTAATGTATTCAAATGGCAGAGGCTTCTCATCGTCTATGGTGTTCACAGCGCATATGGGAATTAACTCTCTCCCTCCTGAAATATCATCGACACAGAGACCCTCTCTTACTTTAAATTTTTTGGACTTCTTCACAACTTTCCAAGCAAGTTCTGGTTGACCTGGAATTCGAACCAACCTGAACTTAAAGACCAGTTTACCATGTGGCCCCATTTCCTGCCAACACTTCTCCACTAAATATAATCCATCATAAACATATGTCCTAGTTTTTGCATTGGATGATTCAGACACTCTTGTATCACCACGAATGACCCGCACAGGATTCTTTGCATCCATGCTATTCTTCAAAGCAAGATTCCCTCTTTCAAGCTTCTGGTCTTCAGGTTCCTTATCTCCGGTCTTCATCCCTCCTGAACCTGTATATATCAAGACATCTGAGTCATCCATATCATCATCATATCCCCCAGATGCTACAATACTTGTAGCAATGTGGTGTCCATCTTCCTTTACAAAATCTATACCTCCCTGAGTTTGGCGATGAAGACCAATAATATTAAGCTCCACCCTGTATTGAAACTCATCACCAACTTCAACACCTGGAACAGATCCAATAATTTTCCTATTTGTGTTAACATATTTTCCTTTACTTTTAAGAATAGTAGCTGCAACTAAATCAGGCCTCTTAATATTCTTTAACTTTGCCTCTTCTTCCTTAACAAGCTTCCTGTAGACAACTTGGAACAAACGCAGCGTTTCCCTAACTTTATTTCGGGTGACAAGTGCATCACTGTCATTACCTTTGCCATTCAAACTGCTGGGACAGGAAGGAGGAAGGGTCACGTTAAAATTGTTTGATCGCCTAACCAATCGAAAATCATCAGATTCTCCGCCATGTTCAAGCTTATCTTCCGTATACAATACAAGCATCTGACTCTCACTTTGATAATCCTTACTAATAGAAGATGAAGTCCTCTTCTTTTTCTTCATCATATATGTTCCAGCAGACTTCTCTACATCATTCTTTTTAGTCCTGACAGTAGCTTTGGGTTGTTCTTGCAGTATGAAATCATTTTTGCTCCCTTTGTTTTCGTCTGTATCACCAACCAAGTTAGTAGGTTTATGGGCCCTTTTTACCTGCCTCCAATAATCATTTGCTGCAGCCATAAGGCCACATACAACTGTGCCTGAAGCAAGATCCAAACCCTCAATGTCCACCTTCTCTAACACAGGATTCATTGTGCCAGGTAAGTCTGAAAGCTTTCTCTTTGTGCTTTTCTTCTCCATGCGATCCATAAAGTCCATTCCCATATGATCCCCCAAGCCTTCAATACTCCTCTTGCCTGATTCAAGGACTACCAGTGACTTCAAGTCAACCTGATTTTGAATGCTTTCCAGAGGAGATTCAATGCTCTGTTCCAATAAATCCTGTTGGGTCACCATCATATCATTATCAGAAGTAACTCCAAAATCAACCTGTCTCCTCCTATCATCAATGATAGGTCCTTCAGATTCAGCTCGAGCATTACTCAGACTAGAAACATTTCTCTCCAATCTGTGTGCGCGAGAATCTTCATTTTGAACTTTATCTCCCACTTGTTTTGCATCAATCTCCAATGCCTGCTTCATTAACTTTTCTTGAATAACCGGCTTCTCCAGACTCAAACACAGGTTCTCATTAGAAGCTAGAATAGTTGCACTCTCCTTTCGTGGAGCATTTCTTCCACAAAATGGAGGGAAGTCTCTGACAGCTGAAATTCTCCTCCGAGGAGGATATTTTCGTGGGTCCATATGTTCCACTGCAGCATTAACATCCACCTTATGCAAATCCTTTGTCACATCAACTTCTTCATATTCTAAAGATTTCAATTGATCAATATCCCCTGCATTACTCAAAGTGTCTACAGCTTCCAGTGGCGTCCTAACAGGAGCTATATTTACTGAATTGAGCCTAGCCACCTGATCAGATGGGACTGCCGGTGCTTCTGCCTTGGATTCCACAAGATTTGTTTGATTAGGCATCACAGTAGGATCCAAACTTTCCAGCACTCTGGGAGATTGGGACTCAAGCTTAGTTCCATTCTCAAATGCATCAGCACTCTTCTCCCCAACAACTGAATTCTTGAGAATATCAACACAAACAGCTTCATTTGGACTCAAATAGATCTGCGGAGCATCTCGTCCACAACCAGGAGGAAAATCCCTAACAGCTGAAATTCTCCGCTGCTTATACTTGGGTAGACCAGATAGTGTATCACAATAAGCATTTTCCATTGGCAGTCTTTCCACTTTCCCCTCGCAATGACTACAGTTGCTCAAAGATACCACCTTTGTTGACCCAGCTTGTGGCTTATTTTCGACAAATCCCATTCCAACTCATGAAGCAGACGGATGAAGCACCCAGAAAACCCTAAAATGATAAAATAAAAAATTTTATCCTTGGCGCACAGCTAATGAGCAAGGATTTTACATAAATGAAACAAAACCCTCTCATTATGACCAATAATACCAAGAAAGAGGATATCAAACATTTAGGAAATTCCGAGAAATCAAATAAATTATCATGAATCTAAGATGCCGCCACAAGACCTCAAGTAATTCTTGCAAGTAAATAAAAACATGTGCATTAGAATGAATAAAAAAATTCTCAATAAAATGATCACCACTACATGAACCTGTCACCAAGTTGAAGTTCCCAGGCCAAAGAACGAAGAAATGTATGATTTCTCACATTAGCACACAGTATCAATTTCTCAGGTCACATCGAAATTCAAAACCAAATCTATGATTCACCTAAAGTTTCCTATATTTTCCAGGGAAACAAACAAACAAAGCTCGGTGGGATGCATGACAAAAAACAACTACATACAACAAAAATCCTCAATAAGAGCTAATTTTTGCATCTCCATGATTGTATAGAAATTTCATCGATTAGATAAGATTCATATAGTAATAATGAATCTAAATTCCAAAAGAAAATCATGCCAGAAAGAGATTACCGTCATTTTAGACGATTCGGTAACAAAGTAATAGAAATGTACAGGTGACCTTAATTTCTTTCAAATCGACGGTCAGAAACGATTCAGAGGAACGGTGAAGAAAAGTGCAACTGTGAGGTCTCGAACGTCTTTTGGAGTAACTTGTTGGCTATACCAGTTCTGTAAGTCCAGAGCAAGAAAGTCCGCAGCTCTTAGGATTTAGGTGCTCCGATACGGTGTCGTATCTATGGCGCAGCGCACCGTTGCAACTATTGTCCGCTGTAATCGGAAACGGGGTAATTGGTGTCAGCGTCATGGAAATAAAAATTAAATTTGGCCCAAAAAAATCGTAAAAATAAATCTTTTTTAAATTTAAACTATTATAACATACCTTAATCAGCAATTTAAGTTTAAATGAAAATTTTAAAAGACTAAAATAATTTTTAATTTAATTCAAATATAAATATAAAATTTTGATGGATTAACGTAATTAAATTTTGAAAATGAAAATAATATATAAATTAAAATATCAATAATTAAAATTTACAAAAGTGCTTCATAATTTTTGTATTTCTCCTCTATATATTTCAAATGCTTCTCTTTTCATAAATTATATTATTTTAAAAGACGTTATAACAAAAAAAAAAATAAACAAAATGCTAACTTTTAGGCTTCCACGTTAGCAAAATATCGTATATTGATTTGATAAAAGATTATATACAAAAACTTGAAAGTTTCTAAAAACAATAAACAGATTCTACATAATTTAGATTTAATAGTTTATGTGGAATAAATAAATTTAATAGAATTTTATATAATTTATTTTGAATTTTACATTTTTAATACTTTTTTTGAAATATTAAAATAATTCATTTAAATTTTACAAACTCAATTTCATGAAATTGAATAATTATACTAAATTTTATTAAAATATATGAAATTTCCAAATGAATTGGATGAAACTAATGAAAGAAATATTGCGAATATAAATATCTTTTTTTTTCATTTATATTGAAAAAATTAATTACTATGAATAAATTGCTGTATTTATAAAAATTTAAACAATAACTTATATTTTTTATAAATTTATTGCTAAGAATTCCCTCAGATTTTTTAAGTTAAATAGTGCATTTATTAAAACAAAAAGGCCAATTTTTGAATTTAAAAACTTCAAATTTTCAATCCAAAAGGTAATTTTTAGCTAATTATAAGATTGTTAAAAATATAAATAATTAGACACTTAATTTCAACATTTAAGAATTTCAAAGCTAACTGCTAGAGATAAAAAAAACGGACCAAATGGGATTCTTTATGCTATAAATTTTTTGGGTTTATTAAGAATTTAAGATAATGTTATAAGATTTTTGAAAGAGAATTCTTTTATTACCCATTGACGATAAGTTAAAAATCTCAAAACAGATTTCAGACAATGAGAGGGAGATACCATTTCCATGTCCATATCCATAGTTTTTTTTACTCAATAAGTTCATTGCTTCTGCAATTGCACATTTGTCCTTATCCAACCCAAATTAGTGATTAATGTTCTATACAATGACTTATATATGATCTAATTTAGAATTGTCAACCAAATTTGTGCTTCTCCAATTCGAACTAGTTTAAATTTAAATTATCCCTTTCGATCTATTTATTTAGGAAAATAATTCATCAATTATTTGCGAAATTAGAAATGGATTTAAGATTTTTTTTTATTTTTTTCTTTTTTATCATCAAAATGATCTTCATTGCATTTGGAAACAGGAAAAAAAAAGCAATTATTTAAAAAAGAAAAACAAGTTTTCCTCCATTCAAACTCATAGTTAATTTTCCATCAAACAGAAATTGAAATAAGAAATTAATTAAATTTCTCAAAAAATTTCCTTCTTCACTTTAATTCTCAAACATAATGATATATATAAGGAAAATATTATATCAATTTATGTACCATATTTTAGTGAAATTTCTTACAAGAAATCTAATTTGCAACAAAACCATAGCATGAATTGAGAATGAATTATTTACAAGAACAAAACTAAAAACTTCAAACCATATAAAAATAAAGAAATGTACAAAAGAAACCAAATTTTCGTTAAAATTTTATATTTTATATTTGGGAAAAATAATGAAAAACGATGGCAATTTCTATATTTTCTGCAATAAAAGAATTAACAGAATCCCTCCAGACAATTAAAACGAAATTAAAAATCACTGGAAATTGATTATTCCATCGTTCTACAACACAAAAATTCACAAAAATCATCTGCCCAATTTGATGCAATTTAAAAAATCCCTGAAAAATAAAAAAAAAAAAACCCTATGAAAATATCAGATTCATACATGGATTTTTATAAACTTGAATTCAAATCCAAATATTAAAAAAGAACAAACCAACCATAGAAAGCAACCAAGCACGTTTGGGCAGCTAATGAATTTGTATAAGTGGCCGTGGCCGTGGCTTCATTGCCAGTCACCTTATTCGCGATATCTTCAACACCATCTTTCGTTTCATTAACAACATTTTCCGCAGCACCTTTGGTGTCGTTTAAAGCATTTAGCGTTTCACTTACACTATTTGTTGCTGCATCTTTAGTGTCGTTGATGGCAAAATTGAATTAATTTTTCGGCCGCATTTTTTGTGTCGTTCAGTAACCTTGTGGTCGTATCCTCAGTGTCATCGATCGAGCGCGGAGGTTGTATCGTTGACCAAACCTTAGTTTGTTCAGCGCAGCCGTTAATGGAAGAAGTTGTGCTGTCAATAAAATTTTTTGTATCTTCTGCTTTAGATCCCGTTAGATTTGCCGTTGGATCGATAACTTCATTTAAATCTGATCCGACGGTGACCTATAAAAAAAGTACGGGGAAAGTAAAACAGAGAAGAAAAACAAAAAAGAAGGGAAATTCTACAAAGACATCCATGTCTTGTCTTGTAACTAATAATCTCCCTCTTTTTTTTTTCTTTTTTTTTTATTAACGCGAGGAGGGATCAGAGACATGGAAAATAAGCAATGCGTTATATATACATATACATATATATATGTAAAGGTGTTGTTATTGCAATTTTTTCAGTTACGATATTAATAATAGACATTTCATCTTCTTGAAGTAATTAATTAGATAATATCTTTCAGAATTTCTTATTAAGAGTTATAATGAAGAAAAAAAAATGAAAATGGTTACATATAGGACATATAGGTAGATTAATTATAAGGATGGGAACAAAATATTGATAATAATAAAATTTGTGGCTTCCAATTCTTTATTTTCAAATATTTATGAGTTTTTTTTTTCATATTATGAGATTTAAAAAATATCTAAAAAATAAAATTATTTTCAAAAATACAAATTTTCAAAAATATTTTCTTTTGAACTTTTTGTTGTTGAAATTGGATTAATTTTTCACCAATAATTTATATAGTGTGTGAACAATTGTACCAACAATTATGTTAGAAAAATATTTAGAAAAGAGAGGTGGGTAGCAATGAACACTTTTAACTTTTAAATACCAAGTCTTTCCTTAGATAAAATTTTCCTAGACATATAATCACTAGTACAAAATATCACCACAACTATACTAAAAATAGTTATTAAATAATTAATAAAGAGAACACCAAATTTAACAAGGTTCAGCAAATTTGTCAACGTCCTCGGACACCACTAAAATAATATTACTAATTTCAAAGAATAAATACAAAAGAGAGAGAATAGAAAAATAAGCATTATAAATAATTAGACTTATTTAGGATGATCTTAGTTAAGGGAGGAAGGGTCCTTTTATAGTCTTAGGATCCCTCTTCATATTCTTAATTTTTCAATGTGGGATAGCCATTTTGCCACTATTCACAAATCTCCACATTGGCTAAATCTACAATATGCAAATCTTCTCTCAACAGAAATTATTTTAGTAGTGTCTCCTATTGCGCTGTGAAGCGATCATCTTCAATTTTTTAAAATATTGATTAAGTCCAAACAATGGTTAAAATTGACAGTTGTCGCCATTTTTATCAACATATTTGCGGGATTATCAGTAATCCGAATTTTTTGAAGTAATATTTCACCTTTCTTCAGAATCTTACGTACAAAATGATACCGAATATTGATATGCTTCGTCCTTGCACGGTAAACTTGATTTTTTGCTAAATGAATAACACTTTGGCTATCACAATGCACTTTAATGTGCTTTTGTCTAACTCTCAGTTCACCAAGCAACCTTTAAAGCCAAATTGCTTCTTTAACAGCCTCTGATACTGCCATGTACTCTGCTTTCGTAGTGGACAAGGCAACTCTTGACTGTAACGTAGACTTCCAACTAACCGGCCCCTTAACAACTGTAAACACATAATCAATAGTTGATCGATATTTATCTAAATCACCAGCATAATCGGGATCACAATATCCAACTGCACATTGACTATCTTTCTTATCCTACTCAAATATCAATCCAATATCTACGGTGTTCAAAATATACTGCATAATCCATTTCACAACTTGTCAGTACTCCTTACCAAGATAATGCATGTACCTACTCACAACTCCAATTGCTTGTAAAATGTCAAGCCTATACACACCATAGCATACATCAAGCTACCAACAACATTTGCATATGAAACCTTAGACATGTACTCACGTTCCATTCCATTTTTAGGAGATGAAGATGAATTGAGCTTCATATGAGGTGCAAGCGGTGTACTTACAGGTTTTGACTTTTCATTCAGTCCAAAACGTTGTAGTACCTTCTTCAAATAATATTTTTGATTCAAACAAAGCTTCCCTTTCTTCATATCTCTACATATCTCCATGCCTAAAATTTTCTTTGCTTTTCCTAAGTCTTTCATTTTAAACTTTTGATTCAGCTGAGTCTTCAACTTCTCAATTTCTTATAGATTCTTTGAAACTATCAGGATATCATCAACATACAAAAGAAGATATATGAAAGATCTATCTTGTAACTTGGGCAAAAACACACAATGGTCGTATTTGCTCATTGTGTACTTATTCTTCATCATAAAATTGTCAAATTATTTGTACCACTGCCTCGAATATTATTTCAATCCGTACAATGATTTTTCTAATTTACATACCCGTTTTTCTTCTTTAGCAACCTTGAACGCTTCTGGCTGAGTCATATAGATTTTCTCTTCTAAGTCTCCATATAGAAATACAGTTTTTACATCAAGTTGAACGAGTTCCAAATCTAATTGTGCTATCAAGTCCTATAAAATTATAATGGAGGAATATTTTACAACTGAGAAAATACTTCATTATAATTAATTTCCTTCATCTGAGCATAGTCTTTAGCTACCAACCTTGCATTGTAGCGAACATCATTCTTGTCAGAAAATCCTTTTTTTATATATACCCATTTGCATCCAATGTGCTAGGAATGCCATCATTTGTAATTAGGGATGTATACGTCACCATATCATCAAATTGAGCAGGTTTGTGAATCTCCCGTAGTGGCCTATTTGTTGCAATAGTGGCCTATTTGTTACAATAGTTGTAGGAGTTCTTGGATTGAAACCCCTTCTTCATCTGACTCCACCTCTACCATAGGAGTATCTTCATCTGTTTTATTTGTTGCTGGGTCAACAAATCTTCTTTCAAACTCCACCTGCTGCGGAGTACCATCTGTTTGCTGAATAATTTCATTTGTTATCTTTTTCAACATGATAGACTCATCAAAGGTAACATCTTTGCTAAAGACTATCTTCTTTATTTATGGATACCAAAGGCGAAGTCCCTTCACACCAGTGATAATCCCCATAAAGAGTGTTTTCTTTGTCCTCAGATCTAATTTTGATTCCTCACCATGACAGTATGCAGTGGAACCAAATCAACTTAAGAAATCATAATCAGTAGCAGATTTTTCAGACCATATCTCCAAAGGTGTTTTACCACCAATAGCAGCTGATGGTAAGTAATTAATGAGATGGCATGCATATGTAATAGCTTTAACCCAAAATTATCTGCCCAACTCAGCATTGAACAACATACACCGAACTTTCTCCACTAATGTCCAGTTCATGCGTTCTGTCATCCCATTCTGTTGTGGTGTATCTCTAACTGTAAAGTGTCTAACAATATCTTCATCTTGACAAAATTTTTAAAATGGATCAACTTTATACTCTCCACCATTATCTGTGCGGAGACATTTGACTTTTCTGCCTGTCTGAGTTTTCACCATCTTTTTTCATATGAGAAAAACTCTCAATACTTCATCATTTGTCTTCATAGTATACACTCATACTCTCCGAGAGAAGACATCAATAAATGTTATAAAGTAGTGCTTTCTTCCCATTGAAACTGTATTAGAAAGACCCCACTCATCTGAGTGAACATAGTTCAAAATACTCTTGATATCATGGATTGCAGTATCAAACTTCACTTTAGTCTGCCTACCTTTGACACAATACTCACAGAAATCTAACTTTTAGGGTTGCACTCCTTTTAATAATCCTTGATCTGACAACAGTTTCAAGGATTTATCGCCAGTATGTCCCAAGCGCATATGTCATAATATGGTTGCTTCCAACTCTTGATCATTACTGGAAGCAACTGTTGTTGTCCCAATAATTGCATTACCCTGATAGTAATACAAGTTATTGGCCTTTCTTAATCCTTTCATTATCACCGGTGCACCGGAGATGATTTTCATTACTCAATCTGTTACATTTACAATGAAACCCTTTAATTTTAGGACTCTCACAGAGATGAGATTCTTTTTTAAACTCGGTACATATCAGACATTTGACAGTATTCTGATTGATCCATCAAGATTTCTCAATTGGATTGAACCAATTCTTTTAATCATACATGAACCGTCATTTGCTGTGTAAACAGTTGCTCCTTGTAATTCTCTAAAGTCAAAGAATTAATCCCGATTGGGACACATATGATGACTACAACCAGAATCAAGTAGCCATATTGATGACACAACAACTAATAAAAAGTCTGAGTCTTCATCATCACACTCAGCTACATTTTCTCTTTATCAGATTTGCTTTTATTACTCAACTTGGGACAATTTATCTTTCAATGTCCTTTCTCCCGGCAAAAGGTACATTCATCTTTAGTTGGTCTGGATTTTGATCTCCCTTTCTTTTCTCTCTTCCTGCTTTGAGAGCGACCTCTCACAATCAATGCTTCTGATGTTCCACTAGAACTCTCTTTCTTGTCTTTCTTTCATAGTTCGTAACTGTATAGTGTAGCAGTTACTTCAGAGAGGGTCACTTCAGCCTTCCCAGAGAGTAGAGTTATTTCAAGAAACTCAAACTCCTCTGGAATGGACCCCAACAACATTAAGGCTAAATCTTCATCTTTGAAAGTTACATCCAAATTTATCAAATCAGCTACCAACTGATTAAAATTGGTGATATGTTCATTCATAGTGGTACTTGAAACATAAGTGAAGCGAAACAATATTTTCTTCATATGAAGCTTGTTCTGACACTTTTCTTCAAAAAAATTTCCTCCAATGCCTTCCACAATTTATTTGCCGAAACTTTCTTAGAGAATGCATACTTCTGTTCTCTAGAAAGGCACGATCGAATTGTACCATAAGCTACACGATTGATAGCTTTTCAATTTTTTTCATCAATGTCTTATGATTTCTCTTCTTCAATGACAATGTCTAGGCCTCGCTGAAAGAGAGCGTCTAGAACCTCACTTTGCCACATACTAAAATGACTCATATCATAAAAAATCTCCATTGTAAATCTAGCATTTGACACAACAGTCCTTGACCAAATTGATGAAGTGGATGCTGTCTCCTTTAAAGTGGATGATTTGCCCAAGCCGTCAGTTATTTCTGCTTTAAAAAATTATTTAATAGCTAACAAACGCGGAATACAAATAATTCAAAAAAATATTTTCTGATGTGGAATATCAGACTAAGCTGCAACCACAGAGCATACTCAAAAAAATATTAGCTCTGATACCAATTGTTGTGGAAATTGAATTAATTTTTTACCAATAATATGTATAGTGTGTGAATAATTACACCAACAATTATACCAGACAAATTTTCAGGAAAGAGAGGTGGGTCACAATGAACACTTTTAAATACCAAGTATTTTCTTAGACAGAATTTTTCTAGACATATAATCACTAGCACAAAATATCACCACAATTATGCTAAAAATAGCTATTAAATAATTAATAAAAAGAATACCAAATTTAAAGAGGTTCAGCCAACTTGCTTACGTCCTCGAACACCGCCAAAATAATATTACTAATTTCAAAGAAAAAAGAGAAAAGAGAAAGAAGAAAAAAATAAGCCTTATAAATACTTGAACTTATTTGGAATAATCTTAGCTAAGGGAAGAGGGGTCCTTTTATAGCCTTCGGACCTATCTTCATATTCTTAATTTTTTAATATGGGATAGCCATTTAACCACTATTTATACTTTTAATTTTAAAAATAATTCAATTTTAGATGCATACAAAAGTTGTAGGATATCTAAAAAAATTAAAATTTGATATATAATAATTAATTTTCTATAATATAATTTACAATAATCTCAAATTAAAAAAAAATCATGTTTTATAGAAAGTTGTTCTTCCTGTTCAAGTATTTACGTACCAAATTCCATAATTTTTTTTCAATTTGTAATAAAAAATAATTTTATTGCACATCATATTTACTATAGTTAGCAACAAAAAGAGTATGATTTGCTCAAGTTTATTACAAAGGACCTGAAATAGATTTTTATAAAATTGTGACCTTTTTATTTCTAAAATTGATTATTTTTTATAATTTATTTTGCCAGCCTATGATCAGAGAGTCAAAAGTTTATCATGAGAGGGTTGCCTTGTACATTTGTACCACAAGGATGTTAAAGAAACGACAGCTATTCTGCGATGCAGATAAAAACGACATGTCATTTAGAGAATGTAAAACCAAAACAAACCGACCTTAACGTTACTTAAAAAAAAGCGGGAAAAAATGAAAACAAGGTAAAAAAAATCCCCGAATTAAAAATTCCAAACCCTATATATCTATATATATATATATATATCAGATTCTCTTGCAAGATACTGAAGATAGTCTCTTTAAAGAGATGGAGACTGACCAAGATTGCAGAGCTTTGCCACATCGCTTCCTCTCAAGAAGAACACTTGCGTCGCTGCCGGTTCGCTGGGGAACTAGAGGAGGAGGGGGATGAATCCCTTCGAAATGACGAGTCCGGCGATATCCCTTTGGCCTCCACAGGAATCATGATGGTTTCTCCTCCAGAATCTCCTGAGGAGAATGAAACTGACGGTAATTTGACCCGCGATAACGGTATCTTTCATACTCCACCTGAAGAGTCTACTTTGTCCAACTCCCAGGGACAGCAGCACGTCGTCGCTGTTGATAATCGCGACAATCGGACTGTCGAGGAGGCAGCAAATGATAAGGAAGTTGCAGCTGTTGATGGTAATTGTACTGATGATTCGAGAGCTGCTGATTTGGGGAGGGATACGGATCTAGGGTTTTCTGCAGAGGTAGAATTGTCCAAGAGGATTACAATCGATTCAGATTCTATTTCGGTTTCATCTCCTGGTATTAAACGAACTCGTGAGAATGAGGTAATTCACCGTCAATCCATGACTACTAGGATTATGAATAGAGAATTAACTTCAAATGATTGTTTATGTGAGTCTCTAGAGAATAAATCGAAAATCGAGGGTAAAAGTTTGGGTTTGGTGAATTTAGAACTTTTTTTAGGCTTTGAAGCGCAGAAAACAATTGATAGAGTAGTGAAATCTACTGACAAATTGAAATCTTGGTCAAAAAAATCTAAAATTTTGGATGAAAATATAGCATTGGAGACTTCAAGAGATACTTTAGACGCTGAAACAGAAAATTTGGGGAAAGCTGTTAAGAATTCGAACTTCGAGGGCATTGGCCAAGCAACTTATCAAAGTCTGTGCAAAATCTTCAAACTGAAGAAGTCAATGTTGTTGGTGAAGGATTTCATCCAGAGAGCTCTGCAAAGAGAAAGCTGGATTTTTTTACTGGGGCAATAGAATGTAATGCTGAAGACAATAATACTGTTTTAGGGTTTAATGAAGCTATTATGGAAGGTGGACGCAAAGAGATTGAAGACGATGAAGCTAATGGGTTATGCAAAACTAGCAATAGATTCTCAAATGCTAATTCTCCTGAAAAGCAGAATGGCAATGGAGTAAAGAGCATTGATGATATTGAAAAATTTAGATATGCTGGTCCTATGGGTGCAAAATTCAGTAAGACGCTGAAAAATATTAGAGGGCTACGTGCCTTGCCATTGTCATTGCGTAGAAACAATAGCAATACAGGAAGTAAAGTGGCTTCTGATGATATTCCTTGTTCAATGAAATATAAGCAGGTCCTACTATTGAATGTGCTATGCGTGCTATCTGAGAATTATCCCTATGATCCTTGTCTGGAAAATTTAAGTGTTGTGGAAGCTGCAAAGAGGCGTGGCTTGACTTTTCCTTAGGCCTTGCTGGAAACAAGAAGGGGGAAGCAACAATTGAAGATGAGTAGGTATCATGTGGAAATCGATCTTCTGTAGATTTTTGCATGGTGGGGCAAGTTGAAATCTTTGAGGGGAGGAATTGTTTAGTTACAACTTCTATTTTGGTATAGAATGGGGCAATTTGAACCTGAAAACTGGAAATCATTCTGATGGTCGGCTAGTCTGCTTGTTTTTTGGACTAATTTACATGTTAATGACAGGAGATGTTTGAGGCTTTTGAAGCTGGATGTGACCTGTGGCATATGGGAGTTCACAGAAGTAATGTAGTCACTGTTTATCCTTAAATGAGCAACTTAGGTTTACAATTACTCTTGTTTAGTTGTTCCTCGAAATGGGCTAGTGACTTATTTACCTTTTTCTGTATTTGCCCTTCATCCATTGAAACCTATTTTGGATTTAGTGGTCTTCTAAAGTCAAGCCTTATATTAAACATATGCTAAAAGCGTTGGATAAAAAAGTATGCTTATATCACTAGACTAGACTCTTTTTGTCAAAGAAGATAAGGTGAAAGCTTTGAAAGCTACTCTTTTCCAAAATTTTCCCCTGAAATCAAGGAAACTTATTATGTATAATTTTTACCTGATGCATCATAGGTTAGTATTAGTCTATGATCCAAAATCAATGCAAAAAATTTTATTTTATTTTTCTAGATTTGCAAATGCAAAAATCTTAACTTCCTTGATTGAGATAACGTTAGTATTGTTGGCCCACTATGTTACATGCTTATTACAGCATCTGCAATATTGGTGCAATGTACAATATTGACTTGTAGTATATTCTTTTATTGATTTTAATAATTAATAGTGTTTCTGAAGACACACAAGTAGGCTTTCAACCGATAAGTCCTTCACATTTAATTTGGTCATCAGTCATTTTCTTGTTAATAAACTTGTATTTATTTACCACTCATATTTAGCTTCCCAACAGAAATTAGTGTAAACAGAGATAATGTTGTCTATGTTATAGACCCCATTTAGAGGAAAAACGAACCATAGCTTGTGATCCTTGACCCATTTTTAAGCATATTATTTAGAAATATCAACATTATAAAATGGATAATTGGCTATTCTGTCCCACTTTGAGAAATTATCTGAATTATATTGGATTTAGTTTTGCATCATTTCTCAAAACTATTGGAAGATATATTATTAAGTTTTTTCCATATTTGAATAGTTCAAAAAGATTATCTCATCCGTGTTTTTTTTATTCATATTTGCCTCTGTCAAGCAGATGACTATTTAAAATACACCTGTCAAATATGAAATATGACTGAAGGCCTTTATTGCATTTCAACAAGAATTCTGTGCTCCATTTGACATTTTCCTTTTCACAAGTTTTGCCATTAATTGATGCAAAGAAAAACTTGCCATTTGGCAGATAACAAAACAATTAATTCGGCATTTATAAAATCAGTATTAGAATTGAAACTACTAATACTAATGATTAGCAAATCCTTATTAAGATTAATAACTATAGTCAACTGAAAATCAGCTTTGAAAAAAAAATTGAATAGATTTCAACTTTTCATGTATCCACTAATTATGAACAGCAAAAGGAGTATAAAAAAGCAGAAGGCAATAAGTCAACATTGATTGAAACTTCGTGCCTAATAAACTCTACATTGCTTCCCAATTTGATTTACTGGTCCAAAGCAAAGATAAGAGAAGGTAAAGGTTAAAATTTCACAATCTAATTGTCTTATTCAACAGTCACGATTCTTTCCGATTTCCACACGTATTCCTAAAAGATATAATATCTCTTTTTTATCCTTTGGTGGACCGCTGGCGCTGGAAGATAATCTTATCATATGAAGCAAGCAACCAATTGCACTTGTTAGGCATCCTCCAAAAAGCATAAATGAAAAGCTCATGTCAACTTTCTTCGCATGCATCTTACAAAAGCACCCTTTATCTTAAATTTTAGTTTCTAGATTTTCTTTCTTAAAAAAATATTAAAAAAAAAAAACTTTCCCCTCACTTGGCAAATTTATGAATTTGTAAAAACAAGCCAAAGGGAGAGTATATCTAATGTTATTTTTGTAATACAAGGACTAAAACTGCATACATGACTCTTGAAATAGTTACCTCTTGTGCATTTTAGCTATATATTACAATATGTTGTGTCAACCTATACAAAAAAAGCCCCATCCAAATTCGTCCCTTTAGCATACCAAGTTTGAAAAAATAAAAAGGGAAAAAAAAAAAGCAGCAACCATCAAACCTCATTCACAGATTGTAAACCTAGTCACGAAATTCGGCAAAAGGTGAATCTATATAAGCCCTAGTGATCAAATTCTTGGCAAACGTTTGTCAGGGACGGACTAGATGTGGGTATCTTGAGCTACTGCTCGCACTTGCCTGTTGCCCAAAACTTAAAGCCGGATGAAGGAGCTCTGCCTGTGGAAATGAGCCATTGGATGGCACGTCCAGCAGCAGATCCTGATCCGAACTTTCATCAACATAATGAAAAGAATCCAACATGAGGGAGCCACCATCAGGAGGCAAGGCAAAGAGGCTTCTTGGACTAAAGCAAGAGCCATCACTGTCCATCATTTCTTTGTTTTCATAAGTAGTCTTCATGTTAATCCTTTTGGGGCTCTTCATCGCCTTTACTTCTGATGAAAGGAAAAAAATTTACTATTTTTGAGAATAGTTCTGTATCAAATTGTAAAAATTGATAAGTGCAAAGACAATGTGATGTGCACGGAAGACAATCTTGTTAACTTTCAAGGCCATACTATAACGAAAGACAATTGGATTTCAAGTATAATACATACATATGGTAAGAGCCCCACAATTTAAATGCTTGCACAAAATTTGAAGCAATAGACAAAAAAGATGAAAAAAGAAAAAAATCTATCCAAAGACATAACTGCCAATTGCCACTAGATATCATCAGAATTATATCCAAGAAAGTATGAACATCTAATTGTAGTTAGCATGTCTGATTTGTGAGCAAACAAATGTGCTTCATGAATAGGACGTAAAATCTTAACTGTGTAAAACCAATATGACATTGAAGCACTAGGACGCATCTCTGTTTTCACAGGTCAGCACTTCGAACTGATATGATGAGAGAAGTACTACAATAGGTCCCTGTTTTTTACAGTTCAGACACCATAACTGCAGTTTAGCTTGGAACCAGTTAATTAAGCTCCATTTATTTGCTTGAGTGCATACGCTAATTAACAAAAGATTATCTCTTGGCATTTTGAAGCAAAATCTTTTCAATTATTGTGTTCAAAAAAATAAAAAGAGAAGCTCCATCCATTCAAAAATATAATCCAGCATTAGCAAAATTGGTTCACCAGATATTTTTTGACCTAGGCTGTCGCGTGATCTCTTGGCAGCAATTGAATTACTTGATGAAACAACGTTTGGTCCTCTTCCAATGACAGACTTCCCAGTGCTATTTTTACACTTCTGCAGCCAAAGAGAGACTATATAAGTATCAATACAGTTGTGGATTCATTGTCCAAGGCATTGAACTATACATGACATTTTTATGTGAAGGCATTCTTGCTGTGATAAAGCAATTCAAACCTTGAGCTGACGATAATGCTCCACCCATTTAGATTTTGACAGATTGGATAGTGTGAGCCTCTTCAAAGTATTGCAATCTTCAGTTTTTGCTCCTGATAAAGAGAGGTCAAAGACCCCTTCCGCAAGCAATTGTTGATAGCAAGATATATTCTTCTTAAATTGAGGGCTATCAAACATGCATTTGATGCTGCAGATGAAAAATAAATCATTGTAAATCCCAGATCATAAATCAAACATGCATTTAATGCTGTATATGTGTTGAAAGATGATATAACACTTTGTCACATGAGATCTATTTAACACACACAAACAGAAAAAAAAAAGCCCCAATAACAGCATGTGTAATAGCTCATATACAGCATGTATAGCAGCTCATATCCTAAATAGAACTATTCATCATCTCACCATACCAACACACACTAATGCGGCACACAACCCACCTGTCTGGCAGTTTTATAGTGTCAATAGGAGGTAGATATTTTAGCAACTGCTGCTGTTCTTCATTTGTTAAGGATCTTGAGAACTCCTCAAAATTAACAATCTCCTGTAGTGAAAAGGAAAAGAATCATCATACATGCTCCAACTTATAAGAAGGTAATATGCCTGTTGACATAACTAAAAGCAATACTAAGAATCCTTTCATAAATTAGGATAAAAATTAGTACAATACATATAAAACCATTCTCAATTTCCAAGAGTATATGCAAAAAATTATGCTCATGCTTCTGGATGACAACATGCAGGTTTTAGGGTGATAATTCTCAGAAAAGAATTAAGTTGGCAAAGACTGGCCCTAGGAAACTATCACATCACAACTTACATTTAAATCCACATTACACAGTGGTGAATTATGATTTCCCAGGACTTGTGCTCTCTCATGCTGTGACTTGTCCCTGAAACAACAAACAGCAGAATATGTCAAACATAGCAAGATCAAGATTTTTGAATTCCTCCAATTTGACAAGTTTCTCAAATGTACTTCCTTTTTTTACCTTCAATTCAATCACTCACTAGGATTTTTTTTTTAATGAATAGTTATAATAATGTAAGACCATCAATGTGCGAGAAATTTAGGAAACAAAGGAAGGATTAATTTCCCATTTGTCATTGCTTAGTGTCAATCTCTCCATGTTGGAGACCCAATCCATATCAAGTATTTATATTTACATTCAGTAATCTTTAGGAGGTGGTTATGAAAGGAACAGCGCATCTGAGTTAAACATTGATCCCATGTTTGTATCTTAGATGCATAAATAGCAAAGGTATACCTTTTGCAGCAAAAAAAAAAACAACCTTTACAACTTCTGAAAACATTCAAGGAAACATTACCTCTTAAGTTGCTCTTGCTGCATCCCAGTACCAGAAGGGTTCTTAGCTTTTTCATTCACAAGACCTGATATATTGACACTTTTGTTTTGATTATGTACAGGAAGTGTCACAGAATGTGAATAAGCCTCATTCAAATATTGTTTATTCTCAACCGAAAGGGAACTAGCTTCAGATTCCTCTTCTCTAGCTATTGAGCTTGGATGTCTAATGAGAACACTTCCATGTCCTATCTCAACAGAAACCATTGGTGTTTCACTCTCAAAAAGCAAATCCTCCTCAGAGGATCCAGAGAAGCATGAAGATTGTTGTTCGTGCCAAATAGTATATAAATCTTTTGTAAGCTTCTCAACTGGAGACGGTTTTGGACGATTGACACAGGTCCTCTTCCTAGAAGGTACAATTGTGTCCCACACCACTGATTGGGCCGGACCTGAGAAAGAGGAATGAGAAAGTACTTAGCATCAGCACCATCAAGCACAATCACAAAACTTCATATAGTTTTCTATAATCAAGTTGCAAACTACCATTAATCTGCAGGTAAAGCATACCAAGCAAAAATGTACACACCATTAAATATTAAAAGTGGCATTTAGCACTATTTCCAGTGTTATATCTGGAGCTTCAAACTTGGGAAACCTAGTTCAGAAGACAGATTTCCAGTTATCACACTCAGGCATATTACAAGTACCATTTGAAGAAGCCATAACTATAATGGAGTATTTTAAGGAAGATTAGAATCATAGAAGCCAGCTTCCAGCATAGCAAAATCCTAGATGAGTAATGAACTCACTTAAGTTCATTTAGAAGATAATTTTTTTTATGAATTACGATTCGCTGTCATGAGTCACATCAGCTAAATGATCATCTTATGAATACATTTTCATTTGTTCAATCAAGAAAGGGAAACTAAGCAGTAATTTCAGTGAGAGCCCGACCTGTCAAATCACTTCCTTCTGCACTGCCAAATTGTGCACAGCTCTCAGAATTAGATATAGCTGATCCAGAACTTGATCTGTTACTAGTATCTTCATCTAAAACCTTCCGGTAACCTTGGATGTAATCTAGGACAACTCCTCCAACCACCCCATTATCATGATTTGCCTTTCTTTTGAGAAGCTTCACTTCTTTGTTCTTGTTTATTGATATACTCTTCACTTTAGAGACCCTGTGATCTTCATAATCATCAGGGTCTGTCCGAGCATGGAGTGGAGTATAGTTTGCAAGAGTTCCCTTTGTTCTCCACCTAGATCCACAAGCATTGCATAGGACTGGTTTCTCAGGAGGCCCATTGCGCCAAAGAGGTGTGCCTATTGCATAGATTTGTTGTCAGCAATATAAACAATAAATGATTTTATACACAACGTAATTTAATATACAATTTAAAGTATCATATATGAGATGAAACATGATCATTTGAAACATCATATGCACACACTATAAGCCGAGAAGTTTGCGTGTCTTCTGTATGGCTAAGTGCAAGCATTGAATGAAGAATACTGTCTTTTAACCTAGCAGTCTCTTTTTTTTCTTTTATGCAAGCACATTGTCCAAGGATAGTTGGCTCAAACTAAAACAATTTTCTGATAGATGCTCGATGCTCCTTTTCAGAACTTATTCCATGAATAATTAACATAAGCATATACTGAAGAAGAAAGTTATGATGAGCACAGAATAGAGACTTGTCGATCAGTACATGCTGATAACTGATAGAGGAAAGGAACATCAAATAAAGATTTCTTGATGCGGAGACAGAAACTGAATCAATAAGAGAAGCAAATGAAACGGACATGAGAAGTTCCTCAACAAAATCCGTTGAGATGAGTTTTCACACTAGAGGAGAAATACGTCTAACATTTTAAAGATACTAATGTTAGTTCACTTCAATTCGACGGAAAAGTACTTCTTGTTCTTTCTCCACTTCATACAACAAAAAACCTTCCAGTTGGCACTCCTCCAAGATAAATAAGCCAAACGACAAGGTACAGCATGCTACTCCCGTAGCAGCTAGATTGACAATAGGTTATTTGGCAATGGCTCGCTTAAATGCACTGTCCATATCAAACAGAAAGGGAACTATAAACATGAAGGCTTATGTTGCTTGGAGTTGATGATACAATATCCAAGTGAGAGCAGAACAAGAAATTAAATGAAGTTCTCCATTGATACACCAGCAGACGTCCAACAAAGGGTATACAATTGAGCCGGAAAAGTATCAAAAGAAACCTGCATTGTTCTCTAGATTTTACATTAGTCTTTAAAATGCAAAACATCTCTCCAAAGTCACTTAGCAAAGCCAAATTCTTGCCTCAGTCATCACTTCTATGTTCTAACATAACAAACGAGAGAGAAATACCAGTAGGTATAAGCTATTGATAACAGGAACAAGTTCTTGCCTCCAAGTTTTCATGATTACAAGCATAAGATATTTCACCTTTGAGCCAACATAACTAAATTCACTGCAGTTAAGGTGGCAGAAAACAAAAAAGAAGCAATCACTTTAAGTTCAGATGTATGGCCAATATACTTCAAGCAATTGCCTACAATACCCCTTTAACTGAAGTCCATTGGAGTGATAAAGGAATTGTATGATTCAAGAGTATGACAATATACGCAGAGCTGATTCAAGAGTATGACAATAGAGAAACCCCTTCAAAGGAGCTGAATTGAATAGCAAACTGGCTTTGGAAGCAGTAACAAGACCCTAAAGACATTTAAAATGAAACAGAGAGTCATGCTTTTGGCAGCAAGAGTTATACAAGAAAGACTTCTATCTTGTGAATGAGATGCATCTTTCATTGAATCATTATTTTTCCAAGGAAAACACAACAGCATGTATACTTAGACTAAGTATTGAGTCCATTAAAATCCCAAGCAAAAACAAGAGGCCACACTATAAAAATTCAATTTACAGTGTAATTACCCAATATTGAACATCCAAACTCAATTACCAGTGGGAGAAGTTCAATTTTTGTTAAAGGTCAAAGAAGTAAAACCAATCAAAAGATAAGGGTTTATAAATACAATAACAAATCTAAAAGCTAAAAATCAGTATCTGATATATTTAAAGAACCAAAGATACCTGTAGTTCATTTTTTATGTAAAAACAGAATAGCACACAAGAACAGCAAATATTCTCAATTTATTATCTTTGTTCAAGTAATCTCTTCCTTGCTGGTTATAGTCTTTCTGCTCAATGATATAATTATTTTTCCCAAAAAAAATCAAATCATTTACAATTAATTATTGAAAAACAAGTAAAAGTAATTCAAGAATCCAATTTTTTTTCATTGCATATTGAAAAAAATGGAGAAACAAGAACTCACTTGTAACTCCACAGTGGCAGCAAGGTCCTTGCTTGCCCATATCTCTCTCTTTTGCTTAAGTGAAAGAAATTGAAACTCAAAGAAAATTTACAGTGATAAAAAGAAAAATAAAAACTGAATTTATAGACAAAAAAAAAGGTTTGAAATTTTTTTTTTTAAAAAAAATCAAATTTCTATAAAATTCTGTTTGCTATCTTTGAAATCTTTATATATGTCACATATAATGTTACTGGGCATATAAGGCTTTTCTGGAACAAACCCAGAAACAGAGTTTGCAAAATAAAGCAAAAGCCAAGAACCCAGAAAAGCCTATGACTGACAGTTCAAGAAAAATAAAAATAAAAATAAAACAACAAGAAAACAACCAAAAAATCAACAAGAAAAAAAATTTTTTTGAAAAGTATTTTCAGCTGGGAATCTGTACAATCCAATGGAGAGGAGAAAAGAGCAAATAAAGGAATCTCATAAATGGCAGTGAAAAAAGAGGAAGGTGAAATGTGGGAAAGAAAGAGAGAGAGGGAAAGAGAAGGGCATATGTGTGTGTATATGACCTCTCATTGTTGTATTGTATATGAAGTAAATGTTGGAGCTTTCCTTCTCTTTGCCTTTTTTTTTTTAATTTTATTGAAAGATTTCAATTTTTTAATTATTGTTATTATTCATATAATATAAGTAAATATATAAAATTTAAATTCCTCTTTTTATTCATATTAAAAGTATATTAAGTAATTTTTTTTATTTTGTTAAAAATTAGCCCATTAGTCTATAATAACTTTATGGCTTTTATAATTATGCCATATTTTTAAATATAGCTTCAAATTTTTATTTTTTTTATAAAAAAATAAAAAATGTTTTTACAATTATACTTTTTTATCAAAACTCTTTCTTTAAATATTTTCACTCTATTACATGCATTAAAAATATAAAAAGATATTTCTATTTAGTCTTTCATATTTAATATATATAATTAATAAATACATATTTTTTAAAAATATAAATTAAATGGTCCCTTGTATTTATTTTTAAATAAAAATATTTTTTTACTTAAAATAATTAAAACTTTCAGTTTGGTGAATAGGAAAATGAAAATACGTTTTAAAACCTAACATATTCTTATCTCTCATTTTTATATTTTTTAATAAAAACTCAAACTAAATCTTTTTTTAGTTTTTAAATAATTGTAAAATTAGAAAATATTTTATACATTTTAAATAATAAAAATATATTTTTATTATAAATAAAAAACTATACTCAATAAAATGTTTATAATCTTCCATTTTTATTATTTTGAAATTTATACATAATTTTTTACTTATAAATATTTTTATATTATTTAATTTTCTTAAAATTTTCAAAAGAGAAATTACATTCCATTAAAAGAAAAATAAAGAATATTATTTTAATTATGTATCGTAATCAATTTTGCATCGAATTAGACAAAAAAAATGTTGATTAATTTCATTTGTATTTATAATAAAGAGTATTTTAATATCTAACTAGTGGGTCTGTTATTTACATGCTAAAAATTATACTAAAAAACAATAAAAGATTATTTTGTTAACAAAAATGAAAAACTATTTAATTTCTTTTTCAATGAAAAATGACGAATTTGTTAATTAAACTAAGCATAAAAGACAAAATAGCAAAGTTTTTATATTTTTAAATTTATGTCATATCACTATAATTGATAACAAATTTAAATAAATTATTTTGATCAAATTATATAATTAAAAATAATTTTAGAAATTTTAATATAATAATTTATTTTTAAAATATACTAAACTTATAATATATATATATATATAAAAATACTATATATTAAGCCAATAAATATTTAAAAAAAATTGCCATAAGTTAGTGAGGATGTGGGGAATATTATTTTACACATATCTTTGTTGACTATAGACTTTTCTTATTTGTGTGTTTGTGTAAAATTTCAAAACCCCATAAAATAAAAACTTGAAAAAGAAAGAAATTATGTGATTTTAAAGAAAAATTGACATGGTTACGAGGAAAAAAAATAATAATAAAATTGTTGCCAGAGAACTACTCTAAATAATAAAAAGGAGAAAGAAACAAAGAGGAATTGTTTGGCTTCTTTACTCCTTTTTTTTTTAATAAATTATTCATGGAAAAATAAATAAAATTATATGTTAATATTATAAATATTTAAATATGATGACATGATGTTGATAATAAATATTATTATTATTAAGTTGGGTCTTTTCTATAAAAGTATAATAGACCTTAAGGTCACCACACCGCGTGATGATTCGTTGCTCACAAGGGCATTTGTCACCGTCTAATTTGCTTAAACGATGACAATTGGGACCCACCACATTTAGTTTTCCCCAATTGTCCCTCTCTTTTCATTTTAATCGAACGGTGATCTAGGAGGCTGTCACTTTTCTAGTTTAAATCATGTGCTGGTTTATCAGTTACCACTGTAATTGTAATTTCTTTTCTTTTCTTTTTTTTTTAAAAAGGCGCAAGATAAATGAAAAATCCAATGCTTCAATTCCTATTTAATTTTAAGGATCCCTTCTCCTTTTAAAATTATGAATATATACACGTAAAAAGACAAAAATAGTTAGTGTATAAGGCATAGTTGGAATACATGAATTTGGCTTGTTTATTGAATTTGGAATTAGCCTAAGCTTAGTAAATTATTTTTGGTTGCCAAATCAACTTTTTATTTTTTTTAATACAATTAAAATTTAAGTTGTTAGAAATAAGTAATTTTAATTTTAAAATTTTATTTTTTACTTATATTAATTTATAATATTTAATATAATTTATTTATATATCTAATATTTAATATACAAATAATTTTTATATATTGCATATAATATTTATAAAAAAAGATAAAATAAAAATAGTCTATTTCAAAATATTTAGTTGATGGCTTGGGCTTAGAGCCATTAGCTTAGCTTGTTCTTTCAGCCAAAGATTTTGACCTAAAACTAATTATATATTTAGTACAACTCTTACCAATATGATGAAATATTGTTCCAATCCAATGGCTACAAAATCATCAATCTTTTGGAAACTCACTCTAGGATTGGTCAATATAAACCAAAAGGTCATGGCCAAACATTATTCATTTATGTATATTTTTATTTGTTATGCGTAGTCTATACTTTAGGTACAATGTAGTTCAAACCATTTTTTTTCAGATGCCCAACTATAAATTTTATTAAGATAAATCCTCGAAGTTGGTTTATAAATAAAAAATTGTTTTCTTAAAAAAAATAAAATTTGACTTTATCAAAATATAAGTTACCTTGATTGTATAGTTAATATTATTAATTAAAAAAAGGCCAAGAGTTAAAGACTAATAAACTATCTATAAGTGCAAAATAATATTCTGTAATTCATATATTAGTTACAATTATAAATGATATTGTTATATTTATAAGGAGAACTCCATTTTGGGCTCCCAAATTTATTGTATTTTGTATATTAGACCTTTAATTATATTTATATTAAATTCTTACTTTTTTTTCCCACTAAACACATTTTGAATGTGAAAAAGTAAAATTGGTGAATATTTTGTTAATAATTGTTTATAAATGCCTCTAAAAAAACATTATTTAATTAGCTAAAATTTGAAAAATTTAGAGCCGTCAAAATAGATTGTTCCTTTTTCTGTAGCTTGAGTAATTTTGTTATTAAAATTCCCTAAAAAAAATTAATAACATGTGTGATAAAATTTTATTTTTTTATTTAAATAAAATATAACATCCAGAAATACATAAGCACATTACAGGCACTATAAAGGATAAGTTAAAATATTCTTTGTTTTGATAGAATTTGAGAGAGAAAAAAGTGAAAGAAATAGTATTTTTTTCAATTTTTATTGTTTAGATGTTTAATTGATAACAAAAATATAATTTCTTTAGATAAATAATTTTCCTCAAATAAAAAAAATCACCTAAACCATGCGAATGGAGATAAAATAAGAGGGTGTTATATGAAATGCTGTTTGTATTATTATTTTATTTTTTATCTTGGTTTAATAGATAAGGATATAATTATAAAAATATATATTATATATATTTATTTATTTAAATTATATAAAATTTTATTTCTCTCATTATTCAATTTAAGGTTATCAAACGTATTAAATAAAATTAATTTATTTTTTTCTTTTTTTTTCCATTTACTTAATTAAAGGAAATTCAATTTCTCTTGTCCAAATTAATAACCAAACAAAGCACGATGATGATTTTTTAATGTTATTGAATATTACATAAATATGCTGGGATGGAAAAAAAATCAATTAAAAAAAGCCTTCTTATTAAAAGTGTGTTTGACCTGCCCTATAAGTTTATTAAATAAGTAGCTCATAAACTAAAAAAAAAGTTAAAATAATCAAACTTATTATTTTAGTATTTATAAGTACTTAATTTAAAATTTATTTTAAATAAATAATTTATTATATTGTGTTTATTTATTTAAATAAGGCTAAATAATTATAAAATTTTTGAGGTTTTGCATATTACATTAGTCAGTCTCTGTATTTTTAATATATAATTTTTACATCCTTCAATTTTCAAAAATTAAACTGTTTAGTCTTTCTGTTAATATTTTCATCATAAAAATATTATTCAATTATTTTGATATTATAAAATAATTTATTTATTATATATATATATTTATTATTTATTAAGTCATACTTATTTTTAATTTTATTTATTTTTCTTACACATAATTTATTTTAATTTTATAAATATCATTAAAAAATAATTTTAAATAATACGAATAATATCTTTTATTATTTTGCAGACAATCTATATATATCATTTATTTTAATTTTATAGGTATTACTAAAAAAATAATTTCAAATAATACAAATAATATCTTTTATTATTTTACGGATGATCTATATATAAAATAAAATTAAAATAAAATAAATTTAATAAAAAATAAAAATAAATATATATAAATGAAGATCGGATAAGTTATTTTATTTTATATTTATTTTTATAAGAATATATATAAATTAATAATATATTTATCTGTATAAAAGTATATAAAAATTAAAATAACTTATTAAAATATTTATAAAATTAAAATAAATTATGTGTGATAAATATAAATAAAATTAAAAATAAACATGACTTAACAAATAATAAATAAAAATATATATAAAAAAAATAAATAAATTATTTTTTAATATTAAAATAGTTGACTAATATTTTTAGGATGAAAATAATAACAGAATTATTAAACAGTTTAATTTTTAAAAACTAGGGATACCAAAATTAGATGTTAAAAATACAGAGACTGACTAATATAATATATAAAATCTCAGAGACTTTATAATTATTTAACCTTTAAATAAATACTCTTAATAATATAATTTTATATTATTTTTAATTATTTTAATAATAAATATTTATAAATTATTTTTACCATATATATTAAATATTTATCAGCTACTTATAAATATCTAAGATAAATATATTTATAAATTTATATTAACTTATAAACATTTTATGCTTATAAACTAATTTTATTAAGTTAAGCCAAATAATTTATGAGTAATTGAGAGATTAGCATTATAATTTTAAGTATAAACTCCATTAATTTAAAAAATATATATCACTTGATTGAATCATTGCATCAATCAAAATTTTGGACATTAATTATAATTAACTTAAATAATTACAACTAATACATGTAAATTATAATAGGCAACAAATAAGAATATTCTACAAAGATACTTACTAGGATAAACGGTTGAGATTGGTCCACACTAGGGAACAGCACAAGATTGCTGAAAACATTCCATATTATTGTATGTAATATTTTTTGTTTTTTATTTGGATTAGAGTATTTTGGAAACTGAAATAAATAAATAAACAATAAAAAAAATTCAAGGAACTGTTAGGAATCTTCTTTGGTGGGTCCCGATCAAAAGATTAATGGTCATCGGTCTCTGATTTTACCAATTCTTTTTTTTTCTTCTAATTTATTATATAAGTCGAGTCGCCTTCAGGCGAAATCTAATTACCATGTGACACGTTCACACGTTAATAAATAAGAAAAAATATATTTTTAAGACTTAATTTTATATGATTTGCTTATTAATTCATTCAATTTTTATTTAATTATATTAAATTTCTAAACTATAGGAATTGATGATATTAATTCTTTTTTGACATAGATTAAACGCATAATGGTCAATTATTATTAAAATCTTATGGTTGCTTAGAGTAAAAAATTATGTTTTAATTCTAAAATATTTTAATATCAAAATACATTATTTTAATATTAAAATATATCATTTTAGAGCAAAATGACGTGTTTTTTTTGTCTTCATCCTCTCTACAATTCTCAATTACTAATCCCTGATTTTGAAGGCCATAAATAATATTATATGCCCTCTCACTTACATATTCTTGATTTATTTATTTAATTATGTAAATTAATTGTTAAAATAATATATACCAAATTATAATTACTATATAATAATGACAATGAAAGAATGAAAATAGAATAATACAACAAAGAAAAAGAAAAAGAAGAATGCCCAAGTGATTTATTTTTGTAATTAACTATATAATCAATTAATTGTTATTTTATTATGTGATTACCGAGTACTTAAGTTGAATTTCATACACAGTTCGAAATGCTCTATTACTTTTATTATTCTTAAAATTTCCTCATTTTCTTATGTTTTCCAATCAATTAAACAAAAGAGCAAAGAGAAATTGTGAATAATCTTAATTTTCTTACCTCAATCCCTAATTTCTCTTCTTCCTTTTCCTCCTTGTTTTATTGCAATTGAGAATTGCAAAAACTAAGAATGATAAAAGAGAGAATTGCAATTGAAAATAACATAATAAGGGAGAGAGAGGGAGGGAGAGATAGAGAGAGAAAGTAATTGTATACTTAAAATACATTGCTTTGTTTCAAAGCGACAACGTTTTTATGTTAAAATGTTAATAATTAAATGCATAATTTTATTTTAAGTAACATATTTAATTTATATAAAAAAAGTATTTAATTTCATCAATTTATTTAATTGAATGACACAATACCACTTAATAAAAATTTATGGTCAAATATAAAAAAAAAATATTTTTTCAATAAATAATAATAATAACTAAAACACGCCTCATTTTCTTTTTTCAGGGCCATTCACTGCTAAATTTTAATTATGCTAAATTTAAAATTATTAAAATAAATAAATAAATACTTTTTAATTTTGTAAAGTGGGTTCTTCAAATGTGATCTAAATGAAGGATACGTGTACAGCTGTGAGGATAAGGTGCATGATTGAAGCCAGGTGCCACAACTACTGGAATATCTCTTTTTTTTTTTTGTCTGGTTGAAAAAATTAAAAAATAAAAACAGGAGCCGTCTTTAATAGGGTCGAACAAGGAAAAACTTAATCTCTCCAGTACAACCAATGAACACTAATTCAATATTTTATTAAGGACTAGTATTTAATTATTTATCTCTAATCCTTCTTAAATCTCCAAAATGCCCTCACCATTTTCACCTTATCCTAACAATTAACTCAACTCAACTCAAACTCATCAAAATCTTAATTTCAAATTAATTAGGGTCGGTTATATGAATTCTTCTTTTTCCACTCAATATGATTTTGAGTTATCTATTCTGATAGATGAAACATTATAAAATCATTTTAGACCACCTTTAACATAATCAGTTTAGGCCTTCCTTTGTCTCTCTTAGCTATATTTATTCTAACTTATTCGATTTTTCTAACCAGCATATCACTAGGTCTTCATTTCACATGGCCAAACATTCTCAATCTATGCTCTCTTATCTTATCCTCAATAGGAGTTACCCTCACTTTTTCTCTAATGTACTCATTGCGAATTCTATCCATCATAGTATGACTACACATCTATTTTATCATTCTCATTTTCACAATATGCATTTTACTCATGTGTTGTCTTTTACTGCCCAACACTCACTATTATATATCATCACATCTATTTTATCATTCTCATACAAACTCTCTAAAGATTGTGCTCTTGATTGACTAGCTATCTTTTTAGGATCTATTTTTCGCTTGTTTGTATTGCTCAAAAGCATTATTATTATTATTGCACTTGGGCAAACTCTTATATAATTCTCTTTTACTTCTTACCGCATTTTGCACTTCCTCATTCTACCATCAAGACTCCTTCGATGGATGTTCACACCCTTTATATTCTTCAAGAATCTTTCTAGCTACTCCTTTAATTCTTGTAGACATATCTATCCATATATCATTTGATAACATACTCACATCTTTCTTTCACTCTCCAGTTTTGACCAACTCATCATTGAACAATAATTATTTTTCACTTTTTAAAGTCCACCACCTAATTTTAAGAATATTATTCCTCCTTGGCCTACTATTTAACCTCTTAAACTTGATATCTAAAATCACTAACCTATGTTGAGTGGTCAAAACCTCACATGGAATAATCTTACAATCTTTGTATCGATTTCGATTGACTTTTCTTGTGAGTATGAAGTCAATCTAACTTCTATTTTGTCCACTTTTAAAGGTCATTAGATGTGATTCTCTTTTTATAAAATATGTATTTGCCAAAATCAAACCATAGGCTAAAGCAAAATCAAGGATACTCTTACATTCTTCATTTCTAATTCCAAAATCATATTCTCCATATACCTCATCAAAACCTATTTTGTCTTTCTTATATGTCCATTTAAGTCTCCTCATATAAAAATATTTTCATCATTTGAAATCTCTCACATAAGTTCATCTATATTATCCCAAAATTTTTTGTTTATTCTCCCCATCCAATCCAACTTGAGGGGCATATGCACTAACTATATTGATGGTCTCATTCTAGATCACAAATTTAATTGAAATAATCCTATCGTTTACTCTTTTCACCGCTATAACAGTCTCCTTTAGGTTTCGATACAAAATTATACCTACTCTGTTTTTACTTCTATCTGTGCCTGTATACCACACTTTATACCTAGTATTCTCAACTTTTTTACTTTTTTCTCTAACCCATTTAGCCTTTTGAATACAAGCAATACTAATTTTTCTTCTCTCTATAGTATCAACAAGTTCTCTCAATTTACCTGTAAGAAATCTAATATTTTAAGTTTCTATTCTGATCTTACTCCCTACTTGTTATTTCTTATGCTTTTTTCTATAGAATCTTTTACTATTATCGAAACATGTATCTCTCATATTACTCGTATTACTCATATTTTAGACTAACTTCTTTATCCACATCTGTCCATGATGTGAGAACTCTTATTTATTATGCACCACATCCGGACGCTGACATGGCGCGTCGCATTCGGAGAATGCCCTACACCCTTACTTATTCTTCACTGCACCCGGGTAGCGCGTCGCAAGTTGAACATGCCCCAACGATATTATTATTAGAATCCATATCGTGAGATGTGATAAAAATTTTACGCTAGTTGTCACCTATCGCAACCTTCCTCCTTTATCCGGACTTAGGATCGGCTTTATACAAGAAACTCATTTATCCTAACAATAAATAAATAAATAAATAATTCTTTATTTCTATTTAAACTTTTCCTGAAAATTTTAAATTTTAATTTGAGAATAATAGTGTAAAAAATTTAACCTTTTTTTTAAATCAAATTGAAGCATAAATAATTTAATAAGATGAAAATAGGCGAAACAAAATATATTGACATTTTTCATCAGACATAATTATATTATTAAAATATTATATCAATTACTGATTTCAGTGTGTAAAATAATATTATATAATTAAGATTTGTTTGGATCATGTTTGCTATAATTTCATAAGATATGATATAATTTAAATATTTATTTTTAAAAAAATATATAAAATAATTTTAAACTATTCAGAACATCTCATTTTTAATTTAAATTTTTTTAATTCATTTATAATTCTTTTAAATGAGCAAATTAGACTTTAACATAAAGAAAGTTAAGTTTTTTAATTAATTTTTATGCCGTGATATTATATAGGATTTATTATTTAAATATTTTAAATAAAAATTTAAAATATGGCTCTAAAATATTGTTTAGATCTCAAATAGTAAAATTAAAGCTTGAAGTTTTTATGCGACTTATCTTAAAATATATATATTTATGATATTATTATCAATATTTTTAAATTAATATATAGTAATTATAATATTTAATAATAAAAATATCAAAAAATAAAAAAACTAAGTAAAATATATAAAAACTTTAAAAAATAAAAAAACTAAGTAAAATATATAAAAACTTACTAAGTAAAATATATAAAAACTTACTTTGTCTATTTATTTATTTATTTTATAATATTATTTTATTTTTTATTTAATCTATTCATATAAAGTTATTAATTCACATTTTTTATTTGTTAATTTCTTTTTATGTAGGATATTTTTGTACCCTTTCTCTTCGTTTGCAACATTTCTTATTTGTTTATCTTACTGCAGATAATCAGTTGGAGTAGCTCAATTAGTCATCTGATATTACTCTCAATAGAAGAGATAAGGGGTTCGAACCTTAAAAATAATTTTTAAAATTTGAGCTTTAAAAAAAAAAAATCTTAATGCAAACTACGTAATGGCTATTTACCTTTAAATGTTACAAATTTTATATAAAAATGTTTTTTTACTGTTGTGGTGTTATTAGGATTGGACAATGAGATAAAAAATATATTAAGCTTTTTCATAAAAAAAAAAAATGCATGACCACCATATGTGGTGTAGAAATGGTGAATTTTTCAAATTTTCTCTAGTGTGTGGCTCTAATTGAAAGGTGGTTATTACTAAAGTGTTTCAACTTCTTCAATTCATTATTCAATTTCTTCGTTGTTAAGGTTAAAAACATTCCAACAGATTAACGTATACCAAAATTCAACGTAAAAATTAATAGAATAATAAAGAAAAAAAACATATTCTGTAAATTGATTTTTCTATTGAATATATATACATATATATATATATATAATATCTAACAGACGTAAAGTAACTTCTTATCATATTAAATTTTTAATAAAGACATAATTAGTTTTAAGAATTTTATAATGACTAATTAATTAATAATCAATAAAAATTCATGATTTTTATCAAATAATATAGAAATGGTGAAACATGCAGCAATGTGATTTTATTATAAAGTAATAATTAAGTTCACAAGTTGAGAATAATATTATAGTATAATGGTGCTGCCCTCTAATTTTTTGTTGGATTGAAAGAACTCTACCATCCATTTATTAGAATTTTGAATTATGTGTTATATTCAATGGTTTGGATTATTGCTATATATATGTATTTGACAAGTGATTGCTAATGTTATTAATTAATATTAAAATAGCCAAATTATTGTTTGACAATTGTTTCAGATATATAATAATATCATATTAGAGATATCAGTTGGTAGATCTCAAATATTTTATTTTTTAACTAAAATTTTAATTAATGTGAAATTAAAAAAAAGGGAATACATGTTATTTTGTGATTATTATATGTATTATATTCTATTTTTTGGCTACATATTTTTGTATTTAATAGTAAATTAAGTGAATTAATGGGTTGTTGGAAATTAAGTGAATCAATGGTATTGGGATTTGCCTTTTTTTTTTCTTTTCTTTAATTAGTTATATATGAGAAAAGGAAATATCTACGACTTGAATCTGAAGATAAAATGAGAGCAACAACGCTCATGATTACTATTTGAATTTTTTTTTAAAAAAAAACCATTTGATATTTTTTTAATAATTAATTATGAAATTAATTTATTTACAATAATATAAAGAGAGAGAGACTGTTATCGTAGGTGAATGTGTACTACTATAACTATATTGTAAGTGTACAGTATCATTTCTTATAGTAAAGTGGTAGAGTGAGTGTCATATCTATAACAAATGTGTATTTGATTAACTTAAATTCAATGAAACTATTATCTGAAAAATAAGAAATTTGTAACAATTAAATTTATCCTATTGATTTTAAGTCTAGCTTAATTAATTACTTTAAACTAGGTGTTCAAGCAATCAATGATAAATGGTAGGATTAAGTTTCAATGAAGTTTTTACTATAGGTCTAATTAATGAAACATTAAAGTCTAATTATTAAATCTTAGATATCCAATATCACTCAACTCATCAACTTCTCTCTCAAACAAGGAGAATATAATTGGGCACTGATTAAATTACTATTTTCATGTCACATAATCAAGGTCCAATTTAATTAAATCAAGATATCAATCATAGATCCCTAAGCAATTAATTTATCTTTAAACTTAATCACTCAAAATTGATGATTTCACATCAAAAATCACATTCAACTCTCGTATTTTATATGATTCTTTATATTTAATAATCGGTGGTCAATCAATTACTAATTAATTAAATCAAAATCATCAAATCAATGATAAAAGAAAATAATTTATATATATTAATAAATTATAATCAAACTCATAGTTCAAACAACCAAATTCATATAATCCCACAAAGGGATTAGTTGCTCATAACTAAATTAAATATAATAAACATAAAAATTAAAAAATTAAACATGATATTCATAATTCTAATATTCAAATCAACAACAAAACAAAGACATAAAAATAAACATAAACTAAAATAGAAAGTTCAAACTAGATAATTAATAGTCTTGTAGAGATGATTAAGTTGTCCTCAAGTCCAATTTTTCTTATTCTTTTAATCTCTAATGGTCAAAAACTAATCTCCCATTGAAAACTGAAAAAAGTATAGTAGAAAATTTGGTTATGGATCTTCTTCGGTTATTGTTCATGTCCCCTCTATTGTAACCAAAATCAGCTCCTTAAAACAAGACTCCTACTCCTCTTCAACTTCTGCTCAAAATTCAAATTTAAAATTCAAACTCAATTTTATATTAGATATCTTTCTTATCTCTAATTGACTCCATCAAAGTTATAGCCCCAGAAGAGTAGATGATGCTAGATTTTTGAATCACCTCATTCGGATCTCAGACACTCAAGTTATAGCTCAATTACTATTGCTAGCTGGGACTGAACTTCTATTTCTGAAATTTTAGCCTAATTTAGACTTTAAGGTTAAAGGCCCAAACGAACTCAGAATTTGACAAACAAGACCTTTTTAGAAATATTGAGATGTCCCCTATCATCTTCATGAGGAAAACTTCTTAAAATTTATGCTTATTAACCACTGAAATCACTATTGAAGCTCTGAATGTACAACTCTGCCAAAAATTTCAGTTTATACACAATTACAAGAAATTAATTTAAACTAAGCTTAATTCAAAAATAATGAAATAAAAATACATAAATAAACTTAGAATATATTAATTCAAGTCAATTACATATATCATCTGATAAAAAATATAAAATCAATAAGCACTTATCAAATTATTCCACACTTGAACTTTTACTTGTCCTCAAGCAAATTAACATCATTAAATAGAATTTCAACAATCAATTAAACTCAATCAATCAAAGAAAAATAATAATCACTTATTCCTAACTTTAAATGCTAAATTTCAAAGAATCATAACCTCAATTAACTTCACAAACTAAGTGCACTTATATATCAATGTAATTAACAAAAACTTTTATAACAAACTATAATTATAAGAAATTCACCATAACTCATTAATCTAAGAATATAACAAGCATTACTAAGTAGATAATTTTTCACAATAATTTGGGATCAATAAGAACTATGTGGTTATCATTATTATTATTATTATTATATATATATATATTTAATGGGTGCATTTTATACTTCATTCCATAATTGTTATAATAAGTTATATATATATATGGTGGATGCATTTTATACTTCTTCCATCTTAAATGTCTATAAAGAGTGCGTTTTAAGTCCCATCTCGCAAAAATTTTAATATAATATCTATTTTAATTAAACATAATTCTTATATCATATCCTATATAATTAAACAATTTACTTCTTTAGTGATATATACTAATTCAAGAATCTATTATATTATGATGAACAAAAAACTATAATCAAAACAATTTTTACTTATTCTTTAAAAGTAAGTGCTCTTAAAATATAAAATTTCTCAAGATCACAACCCAATCTATTCCATGTGTTAAATTAAGAATAACCAAGAATTATTTCAATCCAGCTAAAAGAATTCAATTATCAAGTTGAAATCCAAAATAACAATAATTAATTCATTTGAATAACAAGTAAAGAATAAGTGGAGATCAAAAACTAAATAGACTGTATAGTAGGAGTAGAATAAGTTCCATCATTTAATAGAAACTGAAATTGAAATCTACTACAATTAAAATGACATAAAGTTAAATAAGAAATTAAACAAAAGACAACCTAAAAATAAATATTAATTAAATCAAACTAACAATAAGAGTTATTATTTTTTTTAAAACTTCTAAGCTTCCCCCTCTTCTTTCTTAATAGTTTTTTCATTAAACTGAACTCTCTTAGGGATCTGAGAAAGTCTTTTTCTCTTTTTTTTTTCAATTTAGAAGGTTTACCTCTTTTTCTCTTTGTTGGTGATTACTTAAGTTCATCATCTTCGCTTGAGGTATCATCTAAGACTACCAAGTTAAGTTGGGATCTTACTTTCTCCCATACTTTCTCTAATTTTTTTTCTCTCCACTATCTCATCAAGATCAAAAGTGGATTCATAAGGATCAGGATAAGTACGCTTAAAATCATAGTAAGCAGTGAGTTGCTCAGGCGTCTCTACGAGTGGATTCACTAATGGTTTTTCAGGATCCCAAATGCTTTCTCTATTCCTACCCCAAGTAAATGATTTCCCTTTGTTGATTATCTCTTTCTTCTCTAAGGCTATACTAATAATGTATGAAAGTAATAAGAACTTAATTTTATATAGAGAAGAATTAAAGCCTAATCTTAAAACCATTCAACTAGAGGAATTCTAGTAAAACTCTTATTATTAAGGTTTATTAATTAAAAACAAACTCTTAGTTAACTAGGATAAGAAGTTAAATTCAAAATAAAAGATATTATTTTAATCCTAGATAAACTAAGATATTTAATTTAAAATTTAAATAAAACCTAATAATTATCTAATCTCTTTTCTCTTTTTTATTTTATTAATTTTTTACTTTTTTTTAATATAGATGATGAGTTAAACTATTCAACTAAATAGATATTTTTTATTTTTTCATCCTCATCGCGATCGCGACAGCCCTTACTGCTGGCTCGGCTAAAAAAAGCTGAATTTTTTTTTACTTTTTTTTACCTATTTTTTACATAATAATTTTAGATTTGTGGTTTTATAATATGAAAAATTCTCACAAACAAAAAAAAATTAAAACAATAATTACACATTGAAAAAAATAACAAAATAAACAATTAAACAAAATAAAACAAAGCAAACAAAATACTCACCTCCCACACTTAAAATTTTCATTGTCCCCAATGAAAACCATGCATCCACAAATAGGAACACACCACAACACAACAAATAGCATGAAAAAATAAAATATAATAAGAAAATGGTAAAGAATGGAAGCTTCACTAAGTCATTGCGATGATGGAGTCGGAGAAGGAACAGACAATCCCGATAGTTTAATGTACATAATTAGCTTATAATTGTGATAAGTTTGACTCCTCTCCATGTTGACAAGGCATTGATTCATGGACCATAATTTATCTCCATGTTGTCTCTGTTGTGCCTTTATAATGTCTAGTTGTGAGCTCATTTGCCTTTTGGTTTCATCCATCTTATCGAGCCGCTTTAAAACTTGTCGGCATCCTTGTGCATCAGTTGCAGTAGCATCTCCTGCATCATCATCACTTTTCTCTTCCTCATTATCCTCTTCTTCATGAGCAGGTTGATCACTGGGTGCAGTACTACTAGAACCTGCTTGAATTAGATTCTTAAAGCACTTTCTTGTTGTGGGATCTCTTAAATTACTGTTAGCATCCAAAATTTCAGAAGGACATAAAGTTTCAAATGAATATTGCTCCCACTAATACATTCCATTGAGGTATTTTTAGGATCAAAAATATTAAAATAGACTGCCAATCCTGTAATAATATGGCCTAATGCAATTATACTCTTTGAATATTGTGCAATAAATATTAAACTTTAAAAAAATGATATGTTATAGACATTTTTTTATTCTTATAAGCACAACATAATATTAATAATTCTTGAACTGACACTTTATTACTTTTTTTTTTCAAACACAAAATGACACATAAATTTATGCAATAACAATAAACTATAGGCATGAATCAATCCATTAGGTACATTTCTTATGTTGAAGGAATCAAATTCAGTTAGTATTTTCCAAAATTTATCCATCTTAAATTTCTTATAATGAGTACTAACACTTCATTTAGGCAAGTCTAAAGCCTTGAACATAACATCAAGATCAATTTTATAATTAACACCTAGTATTCTACACTCTAAATTCTTATTCTTAGATTTAGACATTTTAAGGGTTGTAAATAATTCAAGAGTGAGTTCTTTATACATGTCATACCTCTTTTGAACCAAAATTTTTCAACATAATCTGCCAAACAATTGCTTCATTTTAGCATCAAGATCCAAATGTTCAAAAATACCATGGCTAAAATATCTACAAGGAGTACTATTTTTTAACCTTAAAGAGAGATATTTCTTACCTTCTTCTTGAGTATAAATGGAAAAAGGAGCATCAAAATAAGAAGATATATCTACCTCCTCCATTGAAGAGCTTGAAACTTTCTCTTTTCCTTTCCTTGAAAAGCTTTCCTTGTAACACTTTTATTTCTTGAAGCCATTTTTGAGTGATTTGAGGAATGAATAAAGTGGATTTGGTAAGAATTTGTTAGATTAAGGAAGAAATTTAAAGGATTTTGGATGAGATTTGTTTGGATTTGAGAGAGGAATAGTTAGGGAATTGGGAGAGATTTTTAGAGTGGGAGAGAGAAGGAGAAGATGAAAAGAAAAGTGAAGAGAGAGGGAGAGAAAGGGTATGATAGGGTTTATTTTTAATTTTTTATAAATCTTGCCCGTCGCGATCATGCCACACTGTCGACAACTCACACCAACAAACAGAAACAAAAACACAAAATTAAAGAAAATAAATTAAATTAAAATTAAAATACTAACATGCAAAAACTAACAGACCATATTAATAACTTTAAATTAGCTAAATCAAATAAACTAAAACTACTAAGAACAAATGATTAAATGGAAATAAAAAGATATAAATTTTGGTTGCCTCCCAAAAGTGCTTGTTTAAAGTCTTTAGCTTGACTTTTTTTTTGAAGCTCAAATATTAAAATAACAAACTAATACCTTATCAATTAGTTCACCAATTATATATGGCTTTAGTCATTGTCCATTAATCATAAAAATTGGATTTGAGCTATTTTAATTGTCTACTGCTCCTGAATGATGAACTTTAACTACCTTGAATGACCCTGACTATCTAAACTTGAGTTTTCCTGAAAAAAACTTTAATCTGGAATTAAACAAAAGAAAAAGTTGTCCTTCATGAAAGGTACATACCCGGATATGTTTGTCATGCCATGCTTTGGTCCTCTCCTTGTACAACTTGGCATTCTCATAGGAATTAAGTTGCAACTTCTCCAATTGGCTCAATTGGAGCAATCTCTTTTCACATGCAGCTTTCATATCAAAATTTAATTATTTTATTGCCTAATAGGAATAGGCTCTATGTTCTAATTCTACTTGAAGATGAGAAGCTTTTTCATAGACCAACATATAAGGTCTTAAAAACAGTCTTATATGCCTATAAAACATCATCCAATTTTAGAGCCCAATCTTTTCTAAAATTTCCTACAGTCTTTTTTAATATCCACTTAATTTCTTTATTAGAAATTTCTATCTGACCACTCATTTGTGGATGATAAGGTGTAGCTGTCTTATGATGAACTCCATATTTTCTAAAAAGAGTTTCAAAAACTTTATTGCAAAAATGTGAACCTACTTCATTAATAATAGCCTCTGGTACACCAAACCTAGAAAAAATGAATTTCCTTAGAAAATGGGTCACTACCTTCGAATCATTAGTTGGATTAGCAATTGCTTTCACCCACTTAGAGATATAATCGACGGCTACAAAAATATATTGATTGCCAAAGAAGAAGAAAATGACCCCATAAAGTCAATTTCTCATACATCAAATAATTCAACTTCTAAAATAGGGTTCAAATGTATATCATTCCTTCTTGAAATATTACCTACCCTTTAACAACGATCACATTTCTTAACAAAATTATGGGCATCTCTATACATTATTCGCCAAAAGAATCCCGATTGCCATATCTTAACTTTAGTTTTAGAGGAATTAGCATGTCCTCCACATTCTCTAGAATAACAAAATTCGAGTATGGATTGAAACTCTTCTTCTAAAACACATCTACGAATCAATCCATCACCACAATGTTTGAATAATAGATGATCCTCCCATATGTAATGCTTTACTTCAGAGAAAAATTTCTTCTTTTGGTTAGCATTAAAATCAAAAGGCACAATCTTACTTACCAGGTAATTCATAATGTCTTTATACCAAGAAGAATTCCATGTCAATAAATAAAGTTGCTCATCTGGAACAGTTTCATTGATTGAGATCTCCTCCATAGTCAATGTTCCCAACTTTGGTATAGAAAGATGATCTGCAACAACATTCTCTAGCCCTTTCTTGTCTCTAATTTCAACATTAGACTCTTGAATCAAGAGCACCCATCAAATTAAATGTTGCTTTACCTCCTTCTTGGTTATAAGATACCTAATGGTGGAGTGGTCTATGTAAATAATTACTTTCGATCCAATAATATAAGATCCAAATTTATCCAAAGAATATACCACCACTAGCATCTCTTTTCTGTAGTAGCATAGCTGACTTGAGCATCATCAAGCAACCTACTGGCATAGTAAATGGCATAGCTTATTTTGTCATTCCTTTGGCAAAAGAACTGCTCTTATTGTAAACTCACTGACGTCATACATGATTTCAAAAGGTAATGTCCAATCCGGAGGTGCAATAACTGAAGCAGTGATTAATGCTTTTTTCAACCTATTAAATGCAATAAGACAATCATTAGAAAAGATAAAATCAACATATTTATTCAATAAATCGCATAGAGATTTTGAAATATTAGAAAAATCTTTAATAAAACATCTATAAAATTCGGTATGTCCAAGAAAACTCCAGATTCTTTTGACGTTTGTAGGTGGAGGCAACTTCTCTGTCACTTCTACTTTTTCTTTGTCCACTTCAATCCCCGCTTGGGAAATCTTATGCCCTAGGATTTTTTCTTCTTCAACCATAAAATGATATTTCTCCAATTAAGAATCAGATTTGTTTCTTTGCACCTTTGAAATACTTTAGCTAAATTCTGCAAACAAATTTCAAAAGAAATTTCATAAATGGTAAAATCATCAATAAAATTTTTTATAAAATTTTCTGCAAAATACTAAAGATGGCCATCATACAACGCTGAAATGTAGCCGGTGCATTACACAAATCAAAAGGCATTCTCCTATAAGAAAAAGTACCAAATAGATAAGTAAAAAATATTTTATGTTGATCTTCTGGAGCTATAGGTATATGAAAATATCTCGAGTATCCATCTAACAAGAAAAAAAATGAATTACCAGCTAACCTTTCTAACATTTGATAAATGAAAGATAATGGAAAATGATCCTTACGAGTGCCTTTATTTAGTTTTCTATAATTTATACATACTCTCCAACCCGTAACTGTCATAGATGGAATCAATTTATTTTTTTTATTTTTAACTACTGTTATCCCCCTTTTTTTGGCACGACATGTATCGGGCTTATCCAAGGACTATCCGAAATTAGGTAAATGATCCATATATCCAACAACTTCATAATTTCTGCCTTGACCACCTCCTTCATGTTAGGGTTTAATCATCTTTGTGCATCTACAACAGGTTTACAATCGTTTTTCATCAAAATCCTATGCATACATAAAGCTGGGCTAATACTCTTGATATCTAAAATAGTCCAACCTATAGCTTTCTTAAATTGCTTAATCACACTTAATGTTTGTTCTAATTAGTCCTCAGACAATTGAACACTTATAATTATTAGAAGGCATTCATTGGATCCTAAAAAGACATATTTCAAATAGGAAGGCAATGATTTCATCTCAATAATAGGTGGTCTTTCAATTGAAGGGTGGTGGTAAAGGTGTCGGTTTCCCTATCTCTTTGAATCTCCTATAAGCTATTGGTGGTGTCATTTGTAAAGCATATGCGTAAGCTGCTATCTCTTAATTATCATCATCTTAAGTTGCACTAAGAGTTAAACAAGCCTCTAAAGAGTCCTTTCTAAACTTTTTTTCATAAATTTCTTAAACTAACTCATCAATTACATCAACTCCAAAATAATCATCCATAAAGCTAGGTTCTTTCATGGACTCATTTAGATTGAATTCTACATTTTCTTTACCTACTTGCAAGGTTAACTTACTTCTCTTAACGTTTATAATTGCCCTGCAGTGGCTAAAAATGGTATCCCTAAAATTAGAGGAATTTTATTATCCTATTCCACTTCAAGAATAACAAAATCAACAGGTATAAAAAATTTATCAACTTTAACTAAAAAATTTTCAATAATTTTCAAAGGAAACTTTACTGAAGCTAATTGCAATGTCATTCCTGTTGATTTTAAGTCGGCGAGTCCAATTTTTTTTGCAAATAGAGTTTCACATTAGATTTACACTTACACTCAAATCACATAAAGCTTTACTGAAATTAAAATCACCAATTGTGCAAGGTATAGAAAAACTCCCTGGATCCTTCAATTTATTATGATCACAACACTGCACTCTTTGGTTAGGGCAACACTTGCATTTTATTCAATGGATCTCTTGTTAGAAAGAATCTCCATCAACAATTTGATATAAGATGGCATTTGAGCAAGAGCATCTGTAAAAGAAATATTAATTCTTAATTATTTAAACACTTCAAGAAACTTTTCATATTGTTTTTTCACTTTTTATCTTTGAAGCCTTTGAGAAAATGGTACAAGTGCTACATAAGGCTTCACTTTTGTTTTTGATGAGAGTGTCTCACTTTCCTCCTTTTCCTTTTCAATCTCTTTACTTTCTCATATTCTTTAACCATTTTTCCTTCTATTTTTCATTGGGACCACCTCTTATAATTATTTTCCACTTCTAAGTGTAATTGCTTTACAATACTCATTGAAATTTATTTCTGGTTTACTGGGAAGAGCCCTTTGACTTCTTGAATTAGAAGAGCTAGCTATTTGCCCAATTTACACTTTAAGGTTTCTTATTTGACTTGCAATTTGATCCATCCTTACTTCCAATCGATCACATTGCTTATCTAATTTGTCAAACCTCTCACTAGAAACAGTAATAAATTTTTCTAAGGCAGCTTTATATCCATTCTTGTTATCTTGTTAATTAGCTTAACCTTAACCCTGATTAGGAAATGGTGAATGATACATTTCTCTTTGGTTGAATTGGTTGCCTTTATTTTCTTAATTTTCTTGATTACCTTGATTTTCACCCCAAGATAAATTAGGATAGTTTCTCCAACTAGGATTGTATGTGTTTCCATAAGGTATTTGTTGAGCTCTATTTTGATTGCCCACAAAATGTACTTGTTCTTGAGCTTGGCATTCAAAATTTGGTGGTTTTCTCCACACCCTTCACAACTTGTAATGGCTGGCAAGATTGACATGTTTCAACTTCTTAGCTAAGGCATCAACCTTAACTGTAAGTAGTAAAATTCCATCAATTTTATGCACACCAACTATCTTCTTAGGTAAAGACCTCTCACTAGACCAATGGTAATTATTAGCTACCATGGATTCAAGCAGTTCTAAAGCTTCAGCTGTATTTTTATTCATTAGAGCACCTTCAGCAACTGCATCAATTGTACTATTTAATGGTCTTGTTATCCCATTATAAAATGTCTGAACAATCAATCATTCTGGAATCCCATGGTGAGGGCACATCCTTTGAAGGTCTTTGAAGCTTTCTCATGCTTCAAATAGTGACTCTCTATAAAACTATACAAAACTGATAATGTCATTTCTGAATTTTGCAGTTTTCCCCGGTGGAAAATATTTCTCCAAAAATTCCTTAAAAAGTTCATCCCATGTCGTGAAAGTTCCAACAGTTTAACCTTGCAACTAAGTTTTTGCCTTATCTTTCAATGAGAAAGGAAAGAGGCATAGCCTAATTGCAATATCACTGACTCCATTTATTTTAATCGTGTCACATATCTCCAGAAAATTTGCCAAGTATACAATAACATCTTCCTGATTCAAGCCATAGAATAACTGTTGTTGAGCCATATTAATGAGAGCTGGTTTGAGTTCAAAATTATTAGCATTCACTGTAGGTCAAGTGATGCTTGACCCAATTTTAGCATTAGGCATGGCATGCTCCCTCAAAGTTAGGTTTCTTAGTTGAAGTTAATCTTGTAGATTCGCCATGTTAACTTCTTCGTCAGTAGCTTCTTCTAGATCAATTCTACTTTCTATTTTCGAGAGACTTGTGTGCTCGAATCTGTTCCCTTTCTTCTCTTTCTAACCGAAGTCTCTCTTTTCTTGCTATGTTATTTTCTCCATACTGCTTTTCAATCTCGGGATAATATTCTTCTAATATTGTTTGTCTGTTATTGAGCATATAATTTTTACAGAAAAACAAATAAAAAAATTAAAATAAATTTCAAATTAATAATCTTTTTAAACTTACTGTTATCAAATTAATTTTTTCTTCCCCGGTAATGAAAAACTTGTTATTATCGTGGGTGAATGTGTACTATTATGGCTATACCATAAGTGCATGGTATCATTTCTTGTAGTAAAGTGGTAGAGTAAGTGTCGTATCCATAGGAAAGGTGCATTTGATTAACCTAAATTCAATGAAACTATTATCTGAAAATTAGAAATTTATAATAATTAAATTTATCCTATTGATTTTAAGTCTAGCTTAATTAATTACTCTAAACTAGGTGTTTAAGCAATCAATGATAAATAGTATGATTAAGTTTCAATGAAGTTTTTATTATGAGTTTAATTAATGAAGCATTAAAGTTCAATTCTTAATCCTAGATATCCAATAACACTCAACTCATCCACTTCTCTCTCAAGCAAGGGGAATATAATTGGACACTGATTAAATTACTATTCTCATGTCAAATAATCAAGGTCCAATTCAATTAAATCAAGATATCAATCCTAGATCCCTAAGCAATTAATTTTTTTCTAAACTTAATCACTCAAAGTTGATGATTCCACATCAAAAATCGCATTCAACTCTCATATTTTATATGATTCTTTATATTTAATAGTTGGTGGCCAATCAATTGCTAATCAATTAAACCAAACTTATCAAATCAATTATAAAAGAAAACAATCTATGTATATTAATAAATTATAATTAAAACCATAGTTTAAATATCCAAATCCACCTAATTTCACAAAGGGATTAGTTGCTCATGACTAAATTAAATATAATAAGCATAAAAATTAAGAAACTAAACATGATATTCATAATTTTAATATTCAAATCAATAACAAAACAAAGATATAAAAATAAACATAAACTAAAATAGAAAGTTCAAACTAGATGATTAATAGTCTTGTAAAGATGATTAAATTATTCTCAAGCCCAATTTTTCTTCTTCCTTTGATCTTCAATTATCAAAAACTAATATCCCCTTAAAAATTGAAAAAGTGTAGTAGAAAAATTGGTTCTGTATCTTCTTCAGTTACTATTCACATCCCCTCTATTGTAACCAAAATCAACTCCTTAAAACAAGACTCCTACTCATTTTCAACTTCTGCTCAAAATTCAAATTTAAACTTTAAACTCGATTTTCTATTAGATATCTTTCTTATCTCCAATTAATTCCTTTATCAAAGTTGTAGCCCCAGAAGATTATATGATGTTAGATTGTTGAATCACCTCATTTGTACCCAAGACTCTCAAGTTATGACCCAATTACTATCAGTGGCTCGGACTGGACTTCTATTTTTAAAATTTTAGCCCAATTTTGACTTTAAGGTTGGAGGCCCAAATGAACTCAGAATTTGACAAACTATAACTTCTTAGAAAGCTTGAGATGTCTCATATCATCTTCATGAAGACCACTTCTTCAAATTTATGCTTATTAACCACCGAAATCACTATTAAAGCCTGAAGGTCCAATTCTACCAAAAATTTCAGTTTATACATAATTATAAGAAATTAATTTAAACTAAATTTAATTTAAAAACAATAAAATAAAAATACATAAATAAGCTTAGAATAGATTAATTCAAGTCGATTACACCTATCATCTGATAGAAAATATAAGATCAATAAGCACTTATCAAAAACCTATAAAAAATAAGTAATGTTTCAACATGTTTATTTATATTAACTAAAAAGTGCACATAAGTGATCAGGATTAACCCCTATTTATAACAAATTGTTGAGATATGGATCTCTTACTAATTAAAAGTGGGATTATACACAAAGCAATTTCTTTATTTTAGGCATTATCTTATATTATTAATATATACATGGTTAGAAGACATTAATATAACTCCTTCTGAAAATAACCATAAATTATATATTTTATATGATTTTGTGTACAAAGCTAACTTTTTACATGAATTTGAGTTTTGCTTGGTAATAGTATATAAGGAGTTTATGGCAAGAGAGAAAGAGAACAAAATAAATTTATTAATTATTTAATATAAAATTAGAAATGACAACGAATTGAGTATTTTTGGACATCCGGCCTGTTTATATAGGGATTGAATAGTTCATAAATGAGTTTGGGTGGGTACGAAGAGTAATTTTACTATTCGCGATGGGTTTAGATTTAAATCATTAGGTATTCGTTGTCCAAATCTAATTATATATTAATTATATTTTATTAAAATTTTAATTATATATTAATTATATTTTATTTTAATTATAAAATAATATAGTATGAAATTATTGTTAATAAAATTATATTAATATAAATTTTTATTTATAATTATTTAATTAAAAAGTTATATTTTATATTTTATAATATTTTTAAATTTTGATAATTAAACGAGTTCGGATAATAAAGATGAATATAAGTATAACAACCCCATTAAAAATTTAAACATAAATGAGAGTGAATGGGTAGGTAATACTGTAATAGAATAAGCATGGCCCACGTAAAATAATATTAATATGACAAATATATTAATATTTATATATTAATTGAAGAAATATTAAAATATATATAAATATAAGGAAAAATAAAATAAAAAATACAAAAAAGTTAAAGTGGGCTCTGATCAGGATTTGCAATTGTAGAGACACATGTCTAATGCGTCCAAAGAATAAGTTTTGGATTCTCATGGAAAAAATAAATTCATAAAGAAATCTCCTAAATTAGATAATGCGCTAATCAATTAATTAATTAAGCAGTTAAAATTGAGATTAATTAATTGCAGTGTATAATAATTAAAGATTAAAGAAAGCACTTAAGTAGTTGAGTTTCACAAGTTTGGTACTGTGACCAGAGGTGCATTTCGCTCTTCATCCACATAGAGGAAAAGTTAGATTTGGGATTTGACCAACGCTCTTTTGTTTTCTATTTTAACAAAAGTCATCCCACTTAAAAGAGCTTTGCAAAAGGATCCATTGCTTATATCTACTTTTTTTTTTTTTACCCAATTTGAAATTTGAAATGATAAAAATTTAATTTAATTTCTTCTTTTTAATTTTTTTAAAAAAGAGGCATCAATTTTTGATTTTGACAGTTTTCAATATTTGATACTCAACCTAATTCCCTTTAAAAAAATTGTACTATATGTTATTTTTTAAAAAATATCTCATAATTTTTACATATTTTTTATATACTAAGTGTATCTTATATATATGCTTTTGAAAAATGACATAAATAAAATGAGATATTTTTAAAATTAAAAGTTGAAAAATGAGTATTTAAAAGTGGAATTTTTTGAAATTAAAATTTAATTTAATTTCTTCCCTTTTAATTTAGAAAAAAAAAATCAACCTTTTGGTTTCGATAGTATTTGATATTTGATATTCGACCATTTTTTTAATTACACTATTTCCCTCTCTCTCTCTCTCTCTCTCTCTCTCTTTTGTTTTTTAACAATATACATTTTTGAAAGTTGGATATATTTTATTTTTATAAATTAATTTGAATTTACGTCTTTTCAACTTCATTAATATGGGCTCCGTATTATACAGGCCTGGAATTGTTGACCATACATTTTTCTTGTTTGAAGCACAACCTTTTTTTTTTTTTGTCCAGAAAAAAAAAATAATAATTTAGTTTAATTGCAATTATTTTATGCACAGAAATTTGATTTAATTTCAGTTCCCATTATTTGATAAATCATATAAAAGAAAATAAAAATAAGTATGAAAACAGATCATGCATTGATTAATTCTAAGAATTACAAAAAGCTCACAATAAAAAAAAATAAATTAATTAAATATTCTAAATTTCAATTTTATTATATCAATAATTCAAGAATACTTTTTTGAACATAATAAATTAATTCAACTGTACTTTGATAATTTAGACTCCATTTTCCCAACTTATACGACGGTCCATCTTTTTTTTATTAGATTTCCCCCTTCTTCTTCTTTTCTTCTTTTCTTTCTTTTTTTTGTTATAAAGGACAAAGATATAACGCAATTCACCGCATAACCATTACTTATTTAGTAATTGAAATTATGTATACTAGTTTTTTTTTTAACTAATATCGTTAATAATAATTTATTTTAATAAATTATAAATATTCAAAATATTTTTACATAATTATATTTAAATAATAAGTCATTTTATTTTTATTTCTTTCTAATTTTTATGAATTTAAAATATTATTTATATTTTAATAAATTAATAAAATAGCAATAATAATGAACTGCCAGTAAGGACAAATTTTTCGTATATTTATATATATAATTATACATAGACATAGTCTTAATACATACTAAAATTAAATTTAAAAAATGTATAAATGAATTTTAATTCATAACAGGGAAACTTAATAATTAATATAAAAAAATGAAAATTAAGAAAAAAAATTACTAAAATTGTTAAGCTAATCAGGTCAACTGCATTTATTCCATGGAAAGCAAGAATGTCACCACAGAAAATGTTGGAAAGGAAAAAATAAAATTAAGTTTCTAAATTGGTTTCTATCTGATTATTTTTGGAAAGATTGACAACTTCAACAGTTAAATTTGATGATAAAAAAAGGTTAAATTTCAGATTATTATTATTAACATACTTTTCTTTTTCCCTTTTTTTTTTTTAATACTTTCTTCTTTCTATTCCTTTTTTTATGCTTAATCTATATACATTAGATTTATTAACTCTATAGCTGTCAACATCGAATCTTAATTGCAGTTCTCTCTCTCTCTCTTTTTTTAATTCTACATGCAAATTTTTCAGAATTTATTTAAATAATAAATAGTGATTTGAAATGAATTTAAATTTAAATTATAAAATAATAAACTAATTAGATAATATTATATTTTTTATATTTTATTATTGAAAAATTAAAAAATTTATTCAAAAAAAATTTATGATTTATTTTTAAAAATTATTATTATATATCATTATCTAATTCATTTGTCATTCTAACTAATATATTTAATTAAAATCACCGTACTAGGATATAACTTTTTTAGCCTAATCGTCTAATCACTAATGTGATAAGTCTTAATAAAGGAGAATTTTTTATATATAAAACAATGAAATTCATTAATTCAAAAGTACAAAGTCCAAATACAGCGTATTAGATAAAGTATTAGAATAGTCTCCGTTATACCATATTAGGTCATTAGAGAATAAGAAATCTAACTTGGCAATTGTGTGAGCAACCCCATTACCCGACCGATGAATAAAAGACCAAACACAGATGGATAACTTTCGACTCAAAGAGTGACAATCCGATAGAGTAATTCCTAACATATTTCGAAGTACTACTCCCTGTAACAGTTTATTGGTCATATTTTTGCAGTCAAACTCTACTATTAGATAGATAAAATTAAATTTGGCCGCCAACTGCAATCCAAAAGCAATAGCCATAGCCTCTGCGGTAGACACATCCCAATTCCCCCTGGCACGTTTGACCCCACATGCCATAATCACTCCTCGTTAATTCTGGAATACACATCCCAAATTCATACGATGATCATCCAAATAACCATCATCACAATTTAATTTTTTTACTTCAGCAGGAGGAGGATTCCATCTTTGATATTTATCAACTTGACAGGGTGTTCTCGAGGATTGGCCATTCGCAGACAAGCGAATCGCAGAAGGCTTCAAGTTAGTCGCCAAACAATGAATCCCTCCAAGAGTGACCACTCCAATATGCAGTTTTTTATTACGCAGTAGGCAGATAGCATAATAATAATGAGCAAAATTTTTCACCTCTGTTAGGTTATAATTTCAAAAATTAATATAAGCCAATATTTAAAATTAAACCACTGAAACCTGCAGTATGAGCAAATCCTAAAGAGGCCCACACCTGAGACGGAAGGGAGCAATCTCTAAAGAGGTGTAAAGTAATCTCCGTGCCATCATAAAATTCACACCTGGTTGACAAGCTCAATATCCTTCTATGTACCAATACTTTAGTGGGGTAGATGTCTAAAGCCGCGGGCCACAGAAAACTACAAATCTTAGGCTGAATGGGTAACACCCATAACTTCTTCCAAAAGAATGCTTCAAGTTGATAAGAAGAGGAGGCTGAATTCATGGAAAACTTCATATCATATGCAACTCTATATCTTCTCTTGACAATATAATCACCACTGTTGTAAAAATGCCAAACTAATCTACCATAATTATATAAGATGCTAATGTTAATAAACAAATTCGTTCCAAATCAAGGGGAAGAAAGATATTTGAGATCATATCCCATTTCCATGATTTTACATCATCATCAATCAAGCATGATACTTTGGCATCAGTAGATAATACTCGAGGAGGAGTAATAACTCAAAAAGATGAGGGTTGAAAAATTCATTTATTGCGCCATATATAAACTTTGGATCCATCTTCAATATGCTAACGAGTCCCATATTCAAGAATAAATCTACCTAATAGCAGACTTTTCCAGGTATAACTTGGGTTTGGACCCAATTTGGCTGTAAAAAAATCTGAGTCAGCGTAGTATTTTGCTTTTAACACTCGAGCCACCAAAGATTCAGGGTATATTACTAGGCGCCAACCTTGTTTTGCTAAGAAGGCTTTATTAAAGCATTGTACATCTCGAAATCCCAAGCCTCCTTCGTTCTTCGGTTTGCATAAACTTTCCCATTTGCACAAATGAATCTTTCTAGCATTATTTTTCTGTCCCCACCAAAACCTGCAAATCATAGCATGAATTTCCTGACAAAGCGATACAAGTAAGGAAAAGCACTCCATAATATAATTAGGAATAGCATGAGCCACTGCCTTAATCAATAATTCCCTGCCCGCCTATGACAAGAATTTTTCCTTCCAATCTTGTAGTCTAAACCAAAGCCTTTTTTATCTCCCCACTGATGTCGGCAATCCCAAATACATAGCATGATGTTCCACAAGTCAAACCCTAATAAAAGATGCCAAATGAGATTGTAGAGAGGCTGCCATAGTGCCACTAAAAGCAATTTCCGACTTATGAAAATTAACTTTTTGACCAGAGATTCTTTCATAAGGACAAAAGATTTCTGAGATTGTCTTCAATTCTGACATATTACCCCGGACAAATAATACACAATCATCCGCAAACATCAACTGAGATATAACCGGGGCCTTTCTGCATATTTGAACCCACGAGAGGGGATAATGTTACCAGTCGGTTCCCCGTTAATAAGGACGGAGTAGGTGATCAAAGATATCCAGCGGCTAGAAAATCCCAACCTCTCCATCACTTCCTCTAAATAAGGCCATTCCATATGATCATAGTCCTTAGCCATATCTAATTTAATAGACATCAATTTTCTTCTGTTGGATCCACTCAACCTCATATGGTGAAACACCTCATAGGCCACTAAAATATTATCTGTGATCAGTCTTCAGGCACAAACCCACTTTGACCATTGTCAATGATTTCTCCCAATATCAACTTCAATCTATTGGCTAAAACCTTCATAATGATTTTACACACAACATTGCAAAGACTAATTGGGCGGTAATCTGAAATTAATTTTGGTTCCTTAATTTTTGGAATAAGATAGATATGGGTGTGGTCGAAACCCGTTGGCAAAGAACCACCATCCAAAATATTAAGGACCAAACGAGTGATATCTGAACCCACTACATGCCAATAATGCTAATAAAATAATGGAGGTAAACCATCCGGGCCCAGGGCTTTTGACGGATGCATCATTTCCAAGGCTGTAAGAATCTCATCAGAATGAAAGAGTTGATCAAGCATACAATTCATTTCAACTGTCACTTTTTTGAAAATAAAATCTAGATCTTCAGCTTGCAACACAGGAGCTTCAGAAGAAAAGAGTTTTTGATAAAATTCAAGAACATGAATGAAAATGGCAATACCCTGTTAAAGACACGCCATGATCATTTTGCAAGCAAGTGATACGGTTTACTCTCTTTCTTTTAGAGGTCACAACGTGAAGATACTTTGTATTTCTATCTCCCTCCTTCAACCATTGAACTCTGGACCATTGATGTCACATGATTTCTTCTCTGAGGGATAGTTCAACTAACTTCACTTTTAGCTTCTACCGGAGATGTTTACCAGTCCCATCTTCAATCCTCTGGAGTTGCCTAATTAGTTGTTGACATTTGGTTTTCAGGTCACCAAACTGCTCCCTACTCCAATCCAACAAATTTTTGGAATAATTTTCTAGAGAACTCCAGTTGGTACCTGCCCCAATCCAATTCTTCTTAATAACTTCAACACAATTGGGATCCCGAATCCACATAGCCTCAAATTTGAAGTGTGAAGTTTTTTTATTGCGCGGAGTCAATCCCATTGTATCCAAACAAATCGGTAAATGGTCAGAACCATTATAAAAAATGTGAGATGCAACACTATGTTCAAACAATTGAATCCAAGAGAGAAAAACCACATGTCTATCAATTCTTTCTTCAATACAATGCTCCCCTGATCTTTTGTTATCCTAAGTAAATGAATAACCTTGGAAACCAATATCTTGTAATCCACAGTAAAAAAGAGCATCCCTAAATGCATCAAGGAAATGATCTGGTCTCTGGCTCCCTCCCAACTTCTCATCATGACTCAGTATTTCATTAAAGTCACCACTGACCAACTATGGTAATTCTGATTTAGTGTATAGTTACCGTAACAATTGCCAAGATAAATATTTTTTGCTCCATTCTGCCCACCCATAGAAACCCGTCCATCTCCATCTAAAACCCAACTCTGGTAAAGTAATAATAAATTCAACATGATGACTAGAAAAAGATAACAGATCTAAGTTTACTGTTTCATTCCATAGACAAGCTAGACCTCCACCATTTTTTTCCTCTTTCACAGAAAAATAATAAGTAAACCCTAAAGAGTGCTTTATAAAATCCATTCGCTCACCGGATAATCTTGTTTCAATAAGGAACAAAATATTAGGGATTTATACCTAGATTAGGCGTCTTAAATTTGCAATTGCCGAGGCACTTCTAACCCTCGACAATTGAAGATGATGATTTTTATTGTTCTAGGCAATCGTCAATTATTGATGGTCGCCTATTGAATTCAAAGAAACTCATGCTTCATCATTCCTCGTCTCTTGCTAGTATCACTACACTAACTAATAATTGCTGGTAAAAAAATAATAAGTAGTGGATGAAGTGATTGTGTTGTAGAAAGTATAAAAAAAAAAGCATTTATCATGTACGATATGATTTGATGTTTGGACGGTTTGAGAATATTTAGTAGATAAAAACATATATTTTATAAAATTTTAAAATACAATTTTGAATAATAAAAGTTAATTTTGATAATGCCTAAACTATTAGATAATTATTTTTTTTATTAATGGACATAAAAAGACAGCGACCAAGAAGATTAGGTTACATAGGCTAAAATTATTTTTCTTTTAATAAAAATTTTGATGAAAGTATTGGATTATTTATAAAGACAATAATGATGAAGCAGCCTTGAATAGACTCACGAAACTTGCAAGTAATTTCAATTTCCCTTTCTTTATTTGGTTGAGTAAATTTTATAAGATTTAATTGAATTGGCATAATATCTATATATATATATTTAAAACTGCGAAATTTCAGATTTAAACTTCTATTTTTTTTTTTGGAAAGAAGATTTAAACTTCTATTGAAATCAAATTAAAGAAAAAGGGAAAATAAAAAATAAATTGGAGGCTCATATTATTAGTTGAAAAGGGACAATTGAAGTACAATATTATACTCTCTCTCTCTCTCAAATTGATAGGAATGTGCATTATTCGATTAAAACCAAATAATTGAACCGAACCGTAAAAATTCAGTTATTTTGATAGAAAAATAATTGATTTTCAGTTCGATTCGATTATTAAAATATAAACTTTTCAATTTTCAGTTATCGGTTCTGTTAGTTCTATAATAATAACCAAATTAACCGAAATATTATTTTTGTTATATATATATAAATTTATTGTATTTTTTATATTGTATTTAAATATTATAGTTAATTATATAAATGAAAACTTTATAATTTAATTAATAAAATAATTTGTTAACATTTATTTTTTTTAAACTAAAAATGACACTTTTTATCTTAATTGATATTTTGAATCATCTGTTGTATGAAATTAAATTTTTTTATAATATAATTAAAGTTATAAACTCATTGATTATTTTGAGATTATTATTCATTAAAAATATATTTTAGACTATTTTTATTTATGTAATGATATTTGTTAATATTAAATATTAATATATTTAATGTTGACTTAATTATAACTTCTAATAATATTACTAAATAACTAGTATAAGTTTAATTATTGTAAAAATTTATTAATTGATTGACTTGAAAAGTTTTATTATTATATATTTATAAAAAAATTGATTAACCAAAATAATTGACTAACTGAATCTAAATATTTCTCTTCGGTTATAATTCAATTTTTTAAAATATTCGATTCAGTTATAATTTATAAAATTTTAAAAATTTTAGTTACCTCATATTTCAGTTCGGTTTGGTTTCGGTTAACCGAATCCATACCCCTATAAATCGATAAATATATTTATTATATATTTTTAATAAGTAGCATTGAAAATACTTATAATATAGATTTAACTCATTAATTAACTTACTAAAATTATAAGTGAACTATAATTTAAAATAAATAAAAAAGAGAAGTGAATATTTGAGATAGAATTAGCAAATTAAAATTAACTTAATATTACTCATTATGGGTAGAAAGATTGATAAGTCATGTGGAGTATGTCAGCGATGTCTCATGTTTGAATCATGTAAGTGGTTTGAATTAAATTTCATAAGCTAAAATGCACTTAACATATCATGTGGGATTGTCCTTTTATAAACCCGTATTAAAATGGAGGGTCCTGGCAGTGAGTTGCTGGGCTAGCTCTTTCAGGATATAATCTGCTTGATAGTTGATGTCCATCCTAAAAAAGTATTATTGATGTCCTGCCAAATAAGAATTTCTCGTGAAAAAAAACTAACACAACTTCATTTTGCAATATATTTAGAAAATTTATAATAATTAAAATGTTTAAAAAGTACATTATTATTGGATAAAAAAAGAAATTATTAAAAAGCATTGCTAATCCATTTGAAAGAAAGTGAGAAATAAATAAAGGAAAGTAGAGAGTAGGCAATGTCAAGGGTGATAACCGTGATATGGTCGGTCTGAAATGCACAGTAAGAAAATTGAAATAAGGCAAAGCTACGTTTATGGTGATTGAAATGTAGAGTAAGAAAATTGTCATCATGGGAACAGTCTTGGCTACCCCAGTCCAACAAACCTTTTTGTCAAATTCATATTCATGTCTAGTTGATTTTTTTAGTTAACAGTTGAGATATTTTTGTATAGCAGAAATTATATTTTGATAATAATGTTTAAGCACATTTTTTTGGTTCTAACGATAGAAAATCTTGTTAACCCATTTCATATCTAAATATTATAAGAAATATAATGAGATTATAATTAGAAATGTATTCCATCCAAAATAATTTAAGTTATTTTGTGTTATAAAATCCAACTTATTATAAAACTAATATATTCTAATTTACCTGATTTAATATTAAGCCTAACTTACTTTTTCTTTTTTAGGTCATTTTGAGAGTTTGGTGCTATGATTCTTCAAATTTTTATCAAGTTGATAATGTTGGTAGGGTTGTAGTGGAGCGAAAAATCTCTATTTTTTACCGATATTTGCCCTGCACAGGCTGTGATTTCCTATAATCATTCTACATGGAAGGAGAACAAAGATATTTCTTCTCCAGTTAGCCGAAGCACGGTGGAGATGGGGTATACTCTCCATTCCGAGGGAATCTCGGTTCCGCCCCTGCATAATTATTATGTTATTATAGTTTATAATTATTATGAATTATTAATTTTTTATATTACTAAATTTTAATTTTTTTTAAAAAAAATAATAGAAAATAAACTTCCTGCTGAGAGGAGGATAAGGCCGAAAATTTTCCACAAAGACGAGATGAGGATGGATTGTACTGCCAGGTTGCCAACCCTAAATGTTGAACTTCATTAAGTTGTGATTTAAGAAATTTTAGAATTGTTTTTTTATTGCTAATGTATCTCTTTTATACCTTTTCTTTTGAAAATAAAGGTTACCTACTTTATTAAATTAAATTCACCCGAAAAACATTCAATATAATTATAGACAATTACTCAACAATAAGAAGGCTCCCTTTGCTCACAACGCAATGCTTGTACTAGGCTTAAAGCATCCTATTCAAATACTACGTTATTTATATTTTTTAGGATATTAAATATCAAAACTAGAATTAAAATGGAGCAGTAGAATGCAAATAAAAAGAACTAAAAATACTCATAGAAAGTTAATTTTAAAAAATTAAGAAAACAAAAATATTCAAATACTAAAATAACATATTTTAAAAAATTACTAATAATTTATTTTTTTCCTTCTTCTGTATAATAATACCTCTTAAAAATATCTATGCAGGGGGAGAGAGATGAGGGTGAGGAGATATCTCTGCCTAATTGGCCTTGATTAGCCCTTTCATCATGGAATCAACAGAGAGCCACACTGCACGAGAAAGCAAAAATAACTCAATGCCTCGTTGCAGCGTAGCAATCATTGAGGATTGCTCGAGTAAAACGTTCAAATCTAAACTTAAATATCTTGAGCTTTTAAATCTAATCTTAAGAGAGTTTTTGTGGGTAAAGGAAATCAATTAGGTTAATTAATTACAATAAAACTTAACTATGATTAAAAGAACCTCTCTCCAGTTATTGTCGTTTAATCAGCGACAGGTACAGTGGTCAGATTCAACCTAAGTTCAACAAACTTCATAACCAAGACTACATCATCGTCATAATAATAAGGGTTTTCTTTTGAGGACATTTAATCTAATAATATTGAACCAAACGCACCAAAAGGAAGCTATACTGACCCTAAAAGACTGGGCCACCCACCCTCTGATAGGGACACGTACACTAATACTTTTCTCCACTTCAGAATCATTGAATTGCCCACAGCTATAATAATGGTCACATTCATTACTAATATCATTAACAACATTTAATTTCCTTTTAATCTCATCAAATCACTTATAGCAAGATGTATTGACAATAGAATCGGGGCTGGTTTTTGCAATTTCAATCAATGTTGTAAAGTAAAATACTTCTATATATATTTCACGAGTTATATTCAATTATTAAAATTGCTCAAGATTTTTATCATATCCCAGAAAGCATATTCCAAAAAATAGAGCCAAAGGGGAAGATACACTCTTACAAAACTAGTTCTAGTTTTACGTCCTGCAAAATTCATCTCATTTGATAATGTTGCTAGCTCGAGGACTCTGTCTCCTGGCTATAATGTTTTGTGTCCACGTGATGTGCATTTGCATTTTTTTCGGCTTCAGCTCTTTCGAGCAAAGCCTGTGTTTGCATAGTCTTCATCATGTCCTTCATTGTCTTCTCCTCTCCGTCAAGCTGCATCTTCATTATGATTTCAGCTTCCTTGACAATAGGCTTAAAGTACTCTTCAATTGCGGCTTCCTGCACATTAACATAAACATATTTTCAACATTCCATAGAAACAGACTCAATGTACCCTTTGAGAATTTGCTTGGTTTTGTTGTTGATTGCACATATCATTAGGAGAAGAAATTTTGATTAAAAGATCAGTGAAATATTTCCATTTTTAAATGGAAGAAAAACAGGGGTGAGATGAAAAATATCCAGTCTTTGAGGTATTGGTTATTGTTCGCCTTTGGGTTTTCTCAGTCTATCTTATCCAGCCTGCCTTATTCTAGCGAGAGCCAATCCTCATCATAGTTAACAGTAAGCAAAAACTGTTAAAATTTGAAATAATTGTTAGTTTCCCCATGTAAACAGAAAAGCCGATCACATGACATATTAAATGCACTAGAAGGGGAAGACGAATTCTTGCCTGCCAGGTGGTAAAGAACCAGATGGTTAACCACATAAATTCCCAGGAACATTTTTCATAAATTTCCATCCATTAATAAGTTCACAATCTAACATCGAACAAGAGTGATATAGCAGATAGGTAGGAGAAGTTATATAACATTTGATAGGAAAACATTGTGAAAACAGTATAAGTTCAGAGTTAAATAAATAAACTGCTTCCAGACTACCAAAAAACAAACCATCGAATAACCCAGAAATGTGGGAATGACCAAGCCATGTGCTGCATACGATCCCAATAAGTCCCATGATGCTGAAGCAATGTACCATATTAAATACACTGCTGTATACAATTTACTAATTTTGTTCTCTCTTCTGAAGTTGGAGTTATGATGACCAACACAGATCAATCAGAATTTGTTTCAAGAAACCTTCTTCAAAGTGGGAAAAATCTCGTTGAGAGACCTTTCACTCAATCCCATACCCAAAAAATAAATTCATAATACTTACAGTTTCCTCAAGCTTCCGGTTTAAAGTTTGCATCTTCTCAACCATACGGCGAACCTCTGACAATATAGCCTGCTCAGGGATCTTTCTCAAGGCTGCCTTCCTTTCTTGTGCCTGTACAGAGTTCAAGAGCTCATAAAGATGGGAAATATCTGGAAACAAAATCATCAGGATTTCAGAACCAAAATTCCCACAAGAAATGTATATAATACACTGGGGTCAGTGACTGTCAGAAAAATGAAACAACAAGAATAGGATGAAGCATCTGTGATCCATAAAATAACCAAAAAAGGAGTATGGTTTTTATTTGTCATTTTCTAACCAACAAAATGCGCTCAAACATGATTATCAAAATAATTTCCGCCATACAAAAAGATCTAAACTGTTGACTCAAAGTATCATAAGTTCATATTTGCATAAATTTGCTTTTACTGAGATTAGTCAAGTCCTGAACACTTATAAGGGTTCACCAACTTTTCTGTTTAAGAGTCCCCAGAACAAGGCAAGAGTTTCACGGTCTGTTTAGCAGGTTTAAACTTAAAAACGTTGAAGCCAAAAAGTTTATATGATATAATAGTATAGGATTTGTTTGGATAAATGATCATTTAAAATTATTATGAATTTGGTCTTGGGTTTTTGTACGTAACCATAAAAAGTAAGCATGGTGACAAGTTGCAAATGCTCAGTCTTCCAAATGATTAGTTATCCAAATCGACCCTTATATTTTAAACCATCACCAGATGATTTATCATTTTAACCAAAAACAAAAACTGGCTCACTGAAAATGTACGCAACAACCAAACAAGGAGGCTAACATTTTTACAGCCTAAAACAGAATTGACCACTATCATAACTTCATTAATAATGCCTCACAGCTTTAACATTGTTTCTAAATGCATCTGGTATCTGTGAACATTAGGGTAAGTAAATCAAAAGAACGAACACCAATAACACTTAAAAAGACAAACAAAGATTCATCATAGCAAACACAAAGTAGATGAAGACTATTAAGCACTAGTTAACTGACCTGCTGGAGACGCCTCTCAAGCTGTAATCTATAATTTCGGATTCTAAGTTCTTCATACCCAGAAAGAACCCTCACATAGAAAAGAGCTTTCCTTCCAAACTCCACTAACTTACTCATATTATGATTCAGCTACAAAAATTAAATATTACCTACAAACATAATTGCACAGTTCAGCAACATCAGAATCACACATTTACAAGTATGAACTGCCATTGCTCGAGAAAAAAAAGTTGATATTCATCCCAAAATCAGCATGTTTGTTTCCAAGAAAATTATTAGATTTTGAAGAAACCCAGCACTGAACCCCATCTCCCCCTTCCTCTTGTCCCCTTTCTCTTGCCTACCCAATATCACACAACAATTTTCTTATGAAAATCCTTAAATCTAGCTCTAACATCATCTGATCAAGAAATAGGTCCAATTGAATTAGCACCAGAGGAGAAAAACTGTAGAATCACCAAATTTTTCTGTTATATATTTCACCATTTGGAATGGTTTATACGACAAGTTCAGAAAATATAATGCCACGACTCATTTCAAAGTCGACATGCAAAGTAAATGGCCTGCAACTCATACATAATGTTCATATTGTGATCCTGAATGTTATCTTTTTTTTCCTCCGCCAGACTTCAATATTTTACTCAGTAAAATGAATATGCCGAAGAAAGAAGACGAGATAAAAATCATCATATTTTTATTTTTAATAGCTTGCACCAGCCAAAGCAGGAAATGATATTGAAATGGTGCTATATTATATAAAATAAAAATGAATAAATAACCAACGCTAACAGAGGGATAGCAGCAAGCTTGAAATTCAGGGATAACTTGAAAGATAATAAATATGCCATAAAAATCCCTCATCAAACTTAAATTCTAATCAATAAATGTATTGCAAAGCCAAATTAATAGAAAGATAAAAAAAAATTAGGAATTAAAATCTCTATATAGAATACATGCAATTGGAGATAAGCAAAACATATAACGAACCTCGATCTAAACTGTAACTTCGAGAAGACTGCAAACGTTGCCGGAGAAGAGGAAACAGTGATCGGTAATAGAAGTGAGGGTTAAATTGCTTTTGTTGATTAAGAATAGGATGAAGAACGACAAGAGCAGAAGAAGAAGACTGACCGTCAGCTTAGAGAGAGAAAACGACACCGTTTTTCTTTAGAAAGAAAATGGCCCAGAGATGCAGTAATCCGGATTGGATCCAGTCGGACTGTCTATACTCTCAGGTAATTCGATTTCAAATAAATGAAGTAAATTTTATTTTCAATAATTAATTATATATAATATACAATCGACCAAATTATTATTTTTTTTTGAACCATATACAATCGACCAACTTTAAACTCGGGTTTTGTTGATTGAGAAAGATTCCTTACAAGGCCATCAAACTCGTTGAACCCCATAAAAGTTACAGTAAAATATAGAAGAATATGAAAGTGACTGCTAACTGCGTAGGATTTCATTTCAATTTTAACATACATCGTTCAATTGTGTTACTCATAAACCAGTATTTCAATCCCTCTTTATAAAATATTGAAATGATATTTATCCTTCTGCTATGTTCTAGCAGCAGCAGGCAGTTAAGATAGTTACAGCTGTTAGAAGATATTTGAAGAAGTTAGCTGACCTGAAATTTTGTTATACGAGCACAATATTATGCACATGCTTTATGGTTTTTCGTTTTCCTTCCAAGCAATAAATATCAATCAATTCCCCAAGCTCAGTTTTCCTCTTCTGTGGTATCAGAGCTCCATGATTGCGACCAACAACAACAACAACAACTAAGCCTTAATCCCAAATAAGTTGGGGCCGGCATAATGGATTCTCAACAAAATAAGTTCAAAAGACACCAAAAAAGATACTTCAGCCTTAGGCCCCTTCCAAGACACGGATTTTACGTCTCCAAAGAACAAGACTTTTTTCGAATAAGCCAATTCATTTGGGACCCTGCAGATCCACTCTTTTTCCTATTCAAAGATCAGCCATTTGTCTCTGTGTTTTCACATCGAGAATTCTTTGCAGATGAAGAGATGTCAAAGGGGCTTCTTACTTCCCAAACAGATCCTCCTACATCTATATATAAACGCTGGTTTATTAAGAATACGCAAGAAAAGCACTTCGAATTGTTGATTCATCGCCAGAGATGGCTTAGAACCAATAGTTCATTATCTAATGGATTTTTCCGTTCTAATACTCTATCCGAGAGTTATCAGTATTTATCAAATCTGTTCCTATCTAATGGAACGCTATTGGATCAAATGACAAAGGCATTGTTGAGAAAAAGATGGCTTTTTCCGGATGAAATGAAAATTGGATTCATGTAATAGGAGAAAGGTTTCTCATTCCTTAGCCTGAAAGATACGTGGCCATAAAATAGGGATTAAGTGAAATAAAATTGACTGGGTGGTAGAGTCGTGGAAACACCTGTTTCTTCCATATTTTGGACATAGAACAATATGTTACTGCTGAAACATGGAAGAATTGAAATCTTAGATCAAAACACCCATGGAGAAATTTTGAAAAATTAAGAAATTGATCTCTTATCCTCGGTTTTTGATTGATTTCCAATTGTTCATGACTTCAATTGAATTTTTTTTCTTTCTCTGAATTCTTGAGAAATGTCGAGTTCAAGCACAGAAAGTGCGAAAATTACAACTACTACAGCACAAGTGTCACTGATGCAAAATTTTAAAACAGGTGATAATTATCTCGCTTGCAATGCATCAATACAGATTTCTTTAACAGCGAGGGATAAATTAGGGTAATATTAATTGTTCTGCGAATGGAGAAAACAGTACCAAGGAAGAGAGTACTGAGTACTTGAAATGGAGAAAGACACATCACATGCTGCAATCTTAGAACTTGGGATCGTTATCGAAGGAATTGGCACAGCCACAATCTTGGGATCTCTTATCGTTATCGTTAAGGAATAACGAAAAATTCTCTTCCATTTCAATATCTCCCCCAAAAAAATATAAAAAATAAAAATTTGTCGGTGCATATTTGATATGCCCACAAGCAAACAATTTATGGCACAACCAAGAGAAACACAATGAACTGAACTTGAAAATTTATGCCATCCTCTCAAATTCCAAGATATACAGCAACAGTTAAAACCTAAGAAATGAGAGCTTTGGAATTTATCAAAAACCAAACGTATATCCTGCTCAACATAACTACTCGTAGTTACATGGATTAGGATTGGAAAAGAAAAGGACACTATAGACAAACTGGTTTCTGCAGTTTAGGAGTCAAAGAAGCAACACGCTATTACATTCCAGATTTAGCTTAATCTCTTCTTTTCTTCTTCCTCTCATTCCTCTCAGATGAATTCTTCAGCTGGAAGAAAAAAAATGTTAATGCATTTGAAATTCAACGATATATAAATTTATTAAAAATAAAGATCAGAAACATGTTCAGGCATCTAGCTCAACCCACCATAATTACGAGGATTCGCACGAAGACAGCAACAAAGTCGGTGAAGAGGTTTAGAGCATGCTTCACATAGTCTAGATCACCGAGGTGAGCTTTCTCAATGATATCCTGGGTGTCGACCACCACATAGCCCACAAACACCAAAAGGCCAAAGTATAGCTGCAAAGATTGCCAAGAGCAAAGTAAGATGCTGCTAGAAAAATGTGAACTGTACCAAAACAGCAAAATGGTAGAAGAAAATGATTACAGAAGTAAAAACTAATTATGTTCTCACCTCAAACTTAAAGATGGCTGCAGATCCCCCAAAGATAGAGGACGCAAATTGCAACCAGAGAAGAATAGACAAGCCAGATGAAACCAAGCCACCAAGATAAAGATACTCCCTACGCCTTGCCAACATAGCTGCCGCGGAGAAACAACCGAAGGCCACTGAAGTTCCCACAAATGCAGTGATCAGAACACTGTCATAAGGGTGAAACATTATTCACAAAGTCAGTTCAATGCTCCAACGTCATGTGAATTGGGAAATTAAAGAATATATTAGTAACCAACAAAAAATCTACCAATTCACCAGATACAAGTATCTAACATTAAAGATAATATACCTACAAAATTAAACGCATTAATGATCAGCAGTAATGGTAATAAGTAATTTATCATATACACCACTTTGTGAGTTGAGTCATAACAACGTTGCCATCAGAAACAAAACAAGATAAAAGCAGAGATAATCACACATAGAAAAGCTAAATCCAAACTGGAATATCTATGCAACCAGATGCATTTCGAGACATAACCATCCAGTTCATACGCAACATCTACTGGACATAAATAGCAAGTATTTACCTTGGATCTATTTCAATCGCCAAGTCAATCAAAGGACCAACAGAAGCCCCTTCGAAAAGTGCAGCTGTCATTAAAAGACCCACCCTCTTTTTCTGCTCCATATAAAAAAAACGAGGACAAAATATAGTAAATAACAAAGGAAATTTAATTTTACGAGCCAAGCAGCAAGCAATACATAATGAACAGGGTGAAACTGTACCTCTTCATAAGGAGGAACAGAAAGTAGCCAAGCGATGCATCCCAAGCATGCAAAAGTAGTCAGAAGACCACCAATGTTCCACAGGATATGCAGGTAAGCCCCAGCTGCCGATGCAACTAGTGCGCAACATAAGGTCAAATAAACCTGCAAATTTAATTTGTCAATGACGATGAAGATGCAAACAAGAACCAGGAAAAAAAAAGCCTATGAAAATATCTCATAAAAAACCAATACAGATCACCATAACGTGGAGTTAGAATATGCAACTAATTTGAAAAAAAAAAATTCTCATTTCCATCTATCGATTTTTCATTTTATCATAGCTAAATGAATTTCTCTCCAACCATCCAATAAATAAACAAGTTCGCCTCCAACAAAAGATAGAACTCAGATTCAATAAATCAGATAATAACGCCATCGGTGATAGGTAATTAGCCTATCTAACGAATTTTATTTGAAATCCTTGTAAAAAAGGAGCAGATCCGAAAAAAAAAATCTTACAGCCAAAAATAATTCAAAAGAAAAGACTACTTCAAACTAAAACTCCAATTCAGACCCAATACATCACCATATCCACAGCAAATTTACCTCTATATAATAACAATTACCCTTTTCTCATCATCTTTCATACACACATAAAATAAAAGCCCTAACAATTGACACAAAATCGGAGCATATTTATAAATTTTATACACAATTATCCTCGGCCTCGCGAAAAATCATCGGTAACTAAATAAAAACTTCGCTGCAAGCAAACGGAATTGAAAAGAAATTGCAAGAAAATCATACCTGTTTAAGGTGAGTCTGGACGACGGGAGAGATCTGGCGGAAGTTCTTCAAAGAGTCATAGGTCCAGTGATTCCTTGAAGACGATTGAGAGTCGAAGAACGAAGCAAAAGCATCCATCGGTCGGAAGACGGAGAACACGAGAAAAAGTCAAAACAGAAGACCAAATACAGATCGGTTGAAGAAGACGCTCGGTATGATTCTGGGGAAAATTTAAGACGTCATAAATAATATATATATATAGATGTGTGTGTGTCTGTGTGTCATTGCTGGTAGTTTCGCAGAAATTTCTAGGAATTTCCAATTCACGAAACTGCCCTCTAACGTTTTTCACTATTTCTTACAATGACAATTGTATCCGTTCCTTATTCTATGACGTCTTGAAATCATTGTTCTCTTTTTTTTCCTGACAAAAATACCATAAAGTACTTAAAAAATTTCAAATTCACAGTATTTTTAAAATTTATACAAATTTCGGATTAATTTATTAAAATATTATATTTTTATAATTTATTATTAATTTTTTAATTTTTTAAAATATGTTATCGTAATACTATTTATTAACAAATAAATCATTATACTATTTATTAACAAATAAATCATTCTTTTGAAATACATAAAATTATCAAAAGTTCAATAATTTTAAATTTCAATATATCATTAATTTTAAGCTAAAAAAGTATAATCATCTTTCATTATATTACTATATTGTTATTTTTTCTGATTTATTTTTTAATAACTTTGTCAATTAATAATGAAGTGATCATAAATTTAGATTTTTTTTCATCCGCTAGATATTAGAACTTTAAAAATACATATTTATATTTTATCATATAATATTAATAAAACTGAATATCTGTGCCTATCACCATCCTATTCCAAACATTTTCTTCGCCATACTTTTTTCATATATTAATTCTTAACAAAGCAAAAATAAAAACAATAAAACTCGTTCAGAATTTTAGAAAATAATATTTCTTAACGTTTAAAATGGAGTCAAATAGGGCAAAGGCAAAACGGGTAATGAAAGCAAATCTAGATTAAAAGAAATGGAATAAGGGGCATTATAGGAAATGAAAAGGCCATTCTAGAGAATTCATGATTAAGTTTTGAGTTTGAATTTGACCTGGTACATTGATATTTACTATTCGTTGCTGTTACGATGGGGATGATTTGGCACGAAGTTGACAAGCAAGAGATCTTTTTTTGTCTTTAATGAACATTGCACTGCCTTAGCAACCAAGCGAACCATGACAATTGGCAAATGCTACGTCCTTCCACCAATACCATCATGCCACGTTGTTATCAAACTTAACGGCAATTGTTTTTCTTTTCCTTCACTGAAATGGCATTTAGTTAATTAACCCTAATCTAGTTTAAATCAATAATTTTTTGACATGAAAGTATTTTATGTAATAGAACGTTGGCTTGTTAAGAGGATCAACTGTTGGCTCAATAGCTGAGCCAATTACCTGACGGATGGTTGGGTTTTAATGGATTCCAATCCGAACTTAAACTCCTAACAGAATAGGTAGATTATGGGTCTCTAGCTTTCATTCGCAGCAACAATTGAACTCATCTATCAATACTGGAACAGCCTTTGATTTTCAAAAAGATTACTGAAAATTGCTATACCATACTGAGATTCTTATCTATAAAAATACACTATTAAAACCTTCTATGAAAAATACCTTATTTAGCCACAATTATTAACACAATCTTTTCATTCGCAGATAACACGACAACAATAACAAAACATTAGAACTGAAGCTGCTATAGTAACTAGTTGGCATGTGGACAGAGAGACTTAACTCTTCTTTCTCCACAATATACTTTCATTCCACAGAGAGAAAGAAACGAACATAAAAAATGGAGAAAAAATGTAAGAGGGAAAACAAATTTTTATGAGAGGGAAAACAAATTTCCATCATGAAATAGAGAAGGGAAATAGAAAAACTTTTTCTTTTTCTTCATTTTGAATACAAGGAAATTTCTCTCTCTCAACAAGTTCTTCAGATATATATCACTTCATATACACTGTTTTTTTCAGACATCTCTTTTCCACACCTTTTCCATTCATTCATTCACATTTATATAGAATTTTTACAATCAAATGACAGAACACATAGGTATGGGTTAAAACTAATTCAACAAATTAATTTATACAAACAAGAAATTAGCTTAATTTCTACCAAACATCATGATTGCCATTTCTTTAGTGATTTTGCTTGGATTTAAGCAAAAATCTCAGCAACTACAACATAACCCAATCCCCCTCCTTTGCTACCCGCGCTAGTCCAATTGGGTGAAGCTACAATATTACTAATTGTAATAAACTCCCTCTTCTTTTTTCTCCCTTCCATTTAATTGGCTTCTGATGTAACAACAAACAATCAACAAGGTGAGATAACTACCAGATAGATCAAAAGAAAAATCAACTATATAGCTAGTTAAGTAATAAGTACTACATAGTTTAGTTCAAAAGTAATGAACTTTTGGCGACTAGTTCATCACTCCAACCAGTTCAACTCGATAAAACAACAGTTAGAGAATAATGAAAAATCATAAATATAAGTTTTACAATCGTTTATAAGTTAAAATCATAAATATAAAGTTCGCGCATAGCAAGGCACATTTATGCAAAACTAGACTGCAGTAGAAGAACTTAGCTATCTTCTGCTTGACGATTAGACAAAATGTATAAAGTTTTATCTGTGTTTCTTACAATTAAAGCAGATACAGCATCCTAAAGATTTTTACTAGGGATACAAAAGATAGAAAAAAGAAAGCAAGCTTACATTGGCAGCACATTTACAGGTACAGCATTGGAGTGAGAACTGTATTATAGCTACAAGAAGGTTAATCTAAAATCAGTTAAAGTTTAAAGAGAGTACCATTCGCATATCATTGATCAACTTTGCTGATGAGTAATCTTCACAGGAATAGCTTTTCCAGTGCTTTGTCCATTCAAAGGAATAGTAGTTCCAGTGTCCAACCTGAGACCCTCTCTAAGTAGCCTTTGCTTTCTTAGGCCTTCATGGCATGGATTTAATGCATCCTCTGCACCGATCCTCAGTCTTGGGTTCACTGTCAGGCACTTGTCTACAAGATAAATAAGAGCGCTTGGGATTATGTCGAGGAAATCCCATCTCTTTGTGTTTATTTTACACCATTCCAACGGAGTTACAGATGGCAAAGATTGTATTTTATATAGGTCCTGCAGGAAAATGAATCATTCAAATTCAAGTTCCCAATTTTTTGTAATTCTAAGTTTTATATATCTTAACTATTAACTAAAAAAAGTACCACTGGAAATGAGGATTCGCGATCATGTAGCTCTGAAACTTCCCAGAGATCCTCACTGCCTCTTAGTTTGGCAATATCCTTTATGTTCCTGAAAACAATATCAATATAGTTGGCAAATTATTTATGGATATAACAGAAGTTAGCTTAAAATCTTTTGGATTTCAAACAAAATAATTCTTACTGTTCAGGATCACCATAAAAGGGTGTTCTTCCAATCATTAGGTAAAGTAAGGTGACCCCAGCAGACCAAATATCAACTTTGGGTCCTTGATAGGGAGACCTGAACAACACCTGAATGAACCATTCAACTTGAAGCTTCAGTTGTACCATTTTGACAAAATCAAGGGAAGTGCTTAAATCAAGTTTTGAGGTTTCCTAACATTTTCGTCTTAAGCATTTACTTTTCCATGGGAAACAAAACGAACTCTTAGGAGACACAACCATTATATAACTACAAAGTTCATACTTCTTATTCCCAAGTCATATGATCTCTCCAATGTCAGCTTATGCAGACATAACAGACATGAAAATCAACAGTGTTTACTAATAGATGATAAAACTGGCTTCCAATATATGCAAGCCAAAACATTTTACGAGTTCATGCATCCTTAAACAAATCTGAAATAGATCCATGGCATTATATGCCAAATATAAAACAAAGATGAGATATTTGATAACCTTCTCTTTTCCTATCACATACGGTCATAGTGAGCTTGGAAGACAGATGATTCAAAGCACCAACATTTCATCAAAAAGATGATATATTCAACACCATTGCTAGATTACGGTAACTGCATCTTCATTTTTTAACACATATTTCTATCCAGTTTTTGTAAATATTTCTTCGAAACCATAAGATGCATCAGACTAAACATCATAACATCCCATCAATACTAGAAAAATTTATACAACAAGAGTGACACAACATCAAAAATATGAGTTCAGATTTTTGGCAACTATTTTGATAATTCAGTAGCCAGCTAATTTAATTATCTATCCTTCCAGTAGAAACTAAATAAGATACGAAACTGTGGTAAGCATACTAACGTAGTCATCTCACCTCTGGAGCTCGGAAACCTTTGGTTCCAACACATGGACCTTCTTTCTTGTGCCTCCCATCTTCTAATGACAAAAAAAAATGATGAGAGAAAAAATAAGATAGTTGTAATATATCAAATCATTGAAGTCATAATATAAGACATACACCTTTGTTCGTAATTAAGCATGTAGCAGGACTAGCCATTCCAACTAAGTGCAGAGGCATTGGAGTGAGATAAACGAGTTTTTCATCTGCTTTTCAAGGAGGTGCAGCAACCCTCTTTCTAATAGAAGCTGGAACACTTGATGCTTCATGGTTTGGACTCTGCATTGCTTCCTGCAACAAGCTGATTAGTTACTTCCTACCTTGACATGGTAAAGGCTCTCTGAGCCTTTCTACAGAAGGAGTCCTAGTACTTGTCACATCTTTCGCTGAGGTTATACCAGAACCATCTGCTCCTTGACTTTTCATAATATTCCAACCACTCAAGTTAGTCTGGGCCTTTGTGCTGTCCAGAACTCCACTTTTTTTATTATTGGGTTCTGAAGTTGGTTTCAACCCTTTTTTTGCCTCTTGATTGACTATACTCAAGGGTTTAGAAGTTGGAAACTTCCTACTTTTGATGGAAGGAACAGGTTTCATATTAGGAAGTGTAACACGACTGAAGCTCACATCATTCCCTGTCTTTGCTTTGTCTGCAAAAGTATAGAAAGAAGTTCCATCAATTGTCTCACAAGCATTAGATCATAAGACCAAGCTATGGCCAAGAAATATGGTCTGGACCATGCACCGGCCTGAGTTATCACTGATTGTAAAGCTTGCAAATTAAAATATAAGCAATAAAGAAAAGGTCGCAAAGGGTATACATCAAGGGGAAACAAATCAAGAAACTATGGTATACATCAAGGGCAAAAAATCAAGAAACTACTTACCAGCAGTTGCATCAAAATGGTTATATTTCTTCTTGATAAGTTCACAAATTAATTAACAGGTATAACAACAAAATATTAAGGCCAGTGTTGAGCACTTCGTTCTCTAAATCAAATCCATGCCAATGCTATATTTAAATATAGGAGCTCATATAGGAACAGGAACTTACTATTTGTTCCATGCTTGTGCCGTAGATCCTGTCAAAAGCACAATAAACACCAAGATGACTGCCACTAAAAGGATAAACACCAAGATGACTGTCACTAACCTTTTAGTGTAACTGTGAAACGAGCCACAAAAACACTGGCATGAAATGTGTTCAGACAAATATAACTAACCATGGTGAGATTAAAATCAATGAGATAACCTTTATTGGCCTTGCAAGAGAAAAGGAAGTTACCAGGTTTGACATCTCTATGGACTATTCCCTGCTAACATGAAAAGAAAAAAAATCATGAATCTTCGTTTCTATGAAATCATGCAAATCAGCGAGGGATTAATGCAGCAGTACTTACATACTTATGAAGACTAGCAAGTGCTCTGAACATGCAATACCCATACCATCGCAGTTGAAATATATCTATTTCCTTCTTCAACACCTAGAAGTTAAAACAAAACCTGTCAGCCAACTGAACTAACAAAGTTAACCCATTAAAGGTTGTCATAATTACCTCTGGTCTATCATGCTCAACATGCTCCAGAACAAAGCACTCAGAATTTCCACCTTTAAAACAACCTTTTTATTTTATTACAAAGTTCTTCCCCCTGAAAATTAATTCGTATATTAAATATTAGAGCTTTCTATAATTAAAAATGCAAAGATAATTTCTTCCAGTGAATTTACCATTCCTAAAGCCTTACCCAAAGCGCTCCAGCATCCTTAGCTCATTGCTAACATGGTGCCTATGAGCATTTTCATGAGGGCCTACAGATCCCGAAAAATCAAAATTGAGATCAAAGTATTATTTTATATTACTGGTAAATGATCATCACAGACAATAAGAATTGGGATCAAAGTATTATTTTTATATTACTGGTAAATGATCATCACAGACAATAAGAAAAATGACAAATTTTCCGAGAGCAATGTATCATTGCATACTCTAATATTCTCATTAAGAGCATTGTTTTCAATCAACAACTGGACATTCTAATAACAGTAAGCCAAATCTACCAAAATGTTTGATGTCCTCATTTATTCTTGCAAGAGAAGGGAAAACAAAAAAAAATCCCAATACATTCTTGAGGATTAACCGTTATGAATGATAGGAAATGTAATAACCTTTAATCTTTTCATATTAGTGGCTAATAGCAAGAATTACTGATTATATAGTTGAAAACTTCCAACAAATCCAAAGATCTGACATGTGTGACATAGAGCTAGATACAAATATGCTAATTAAAATTTACAGCAATAGAAACAGGAATTGACAACAGCATGACACAAAACCAATTGTCTCACATACATTTAATGGCAACTATGTCCCCATCACTCTTCCTTCGTGCCCTGTAAACAGTGCCATAACCACCTGGCAGTTTTTAATTGTCAAAATCAATATAAGTGAGTGGAAGGAATGTAGAAAGAGATGCAAAAGAAAAGCTCTAATACCTGAATCTTCTTCTTGTTCAACAATATAAGACTCAAAGTGTGGCAGATCTTTGGTTTCCACTCGATCCTGCAAAGAAGCCATCATTAGTCACTAACCAACGCAACTGGAGCTAAATAATAGTAACATAGGCTATGCTTCTAGAGTAAGCTCCATTTAGAACACAGACACAAAGCAAGCCAGAAAAAATGAACACTGAAATTGCAGGGTATATCTTACTGAGATAGAAACATAAGAAGCATCCTTCCTGCTTTCTTTAATTTGCATATTGTCATGTTTCTGCTTAAGTTTTTGAGCCATACTAATTTCCATGAGATTTCTCTTAACCTGCTGGTTCTCTTTGGGAGTGCTTACTACTTTACTCGCCTCTAAAGGTTGGTCAACAGTTTGCTGTCTTGGTGAAGTCATTATATTCACAAAAGTGAGCTTCATCTTTGCAGAGGGTTTTGACAACTGCCTCTGAGCTTCAGAGAGTTTTGCTCTTGAAATGTTGGCCTGCTTCTTTGTGTGAGTAGTTATTTCTTTATCCAAAGGTGTCAGTTCATTCCAACGTTTAGCTTCTCTTTCTCTTGGCATACCCAGAGGAGCAGTATTAATTGGAGGGTAGAAATTTTCTTCTTCTCCTTTCCTGTTACCAGAATCATTCAACAGCTCCTCCTCTTTGCATTTAGTTCCTATTGTTCAACATAACAATCATTCGCAGCATCATAGGTCTCATTAACACTTGCACATACTGCTGGTATTCTACTACTTTGTTTAAAATCCTCCCTGCAAGGAGTAGAACCAATGTCTGTTCTACTTTTAAAATCCACCTCATCAACTATAGCTTCTTGGCGCACAGCTTGATTGTCCGACATTATCCTGGGGAAAGCAGATTCTTCAGCCAGCTCAGGCGCCATTATTCTTCTGTGCTCCATCCTTTCCACAATAGCTATTCTTGTTTCATCCTCAACTTTTTCCGCATTCCTTCTTTTATAGATTAATTTTTTGTCACTGGTTTTGATGAATAACTCTAGTAGCAGAAGAATGTTATTTAGTGTAATATGCATGAAACTTGGCTCAACATTTATCCTTCTGCAGATATTTTCAGTTAGAAAGCACACCTGCATGATTGACCCAATTTAATGATTCTATGAAGATTATATAATCTATCAAAACCGTGACTAGATAATCACTATACTGATCCTATCTAATTAAAAGTTCCCAAGGAAGTCACAAACCAAGTGTTAATTTTTTATTATTATTATGAATTGAGGCGGTTGACAAATATAGGAGAGTATTAAGACCACAAACACAAACACAACATATTGATATATTAGATTCTATCATAACTAAAATTTCTATTACTAGACACTTAACAAATATTCTTTCATTGCCAATCCATGTGGGATTTATCCTCAATACTAACCAATAAAAGGATGAGTTCAAAAGGGAAATACTTATTGTAGTTACTAAATTACTTAAAATTCTACTGCTACAATGGCTATGCATGTATTCTTAAAATTGGAAAAAAAAACATCAAATCTGAAATTCAATTAAGTTGAAATCTTAAACAACAGGAACCAGAAATGTGTGTAAATGTGCTAAATTCGATGAATACCTTAGGGCAAGCATTTCGAATTCTTTTTTAACAAGGAGGAACTGACTTATGTTTCTCATCCGCTGTAACACAAAGGCCAAAACAGAATCACAAACTAACCAAGTAAAAAAAATAAAAAAAAACCTAGAACAAGAACAAGAACAACAATGATAATAATAATAACTTTTTTAAACCTTCTCCAGAATCAAATCCTATCCTATCCGCTTCCGCTTCCTGAAGTACATCCTTACTGTATCATCCAAAAGCATTCCTGGCCAAAGCACCTCAGTATCTATCCGATTCCCAAACGTGTCTACTAAGTTGAAATTAGAGACAAATCGTTGAAAAGCGAAAAGGCCGATAAGAGAAATGGTCACAAAGCGATGATTGCTACTGCTACTGCTAGTTAAGGTAATTGGCGAGTTAGGGACGGAGCATAGAAATTGGATGAGATCTGGAGTTGCTGGGAAGAGAGTGCAGCGAGATGCGAGCTCTAGAGTTGAAGTTGGCTGCCCGATTGAGAGAATAAGGGAGAGAAGGTGCCATGCCTTTTGTAACTCGGAAAAGGCGATGGCGGTGAAGGCCGATGGTGAGTCGAGTAGAGCGAGTTGGGAATTCGGTAAGTGATTTTGCATAGTGATTTAGGATTGTCACAGAAAAGGGAGAGGTTAAGCTGTTAAGGCATGTAGATGGAAGGGTGTTGCCATGTTTACAGATAGGCGTGGAGAGAGATGGGGGCGGGGATTTGGCAAAATTGGAGGTTTTTGAGGTTTGGCAAATGGTAATATCCCGGCAATTTTCCCCTATCACAGTCACATTCCAAATGAGATGATTTTACGATAATGGCCTTTTTAAAGCCATTAAACATCTGAAGAGAAATGTATTCTACTTGCCACATACTTAAATATGACAAACACATATGTAGTTTAGCCATTTTATCATTTTTTTAATTTTTACTTTTATCATTTTATTAATGTATTTATTTATTTTTTATTAATAAATATTAATAAATTTATTTTTTATATTTATATATTTTATATCAAATAAAATTTTAGTAATTTGGTGTGACTTGATAAATTTATATTTATAAATTAAAAAAATATAAATTTATAAATTACATAATTAAATTAAAAATTTAATAGATAAATTAAATAAATACTAAAAATTTAATAAATTATATATGCATATGGTCTATTTAAATATTGCTAGTGTAAAGATGCTTACGTATAAATGATGAAACTTGAAATGTGGAGTTGGTGAGAACTACAATTCTTTCTTCTTCATTGATTGCACTGGAGAAAAAATACTAATTTATAATAAGTAACAAATTAATTAATTTTATTAAAATTATAAATTAATATATTTTTTTATTTTTATTATGAAATATATTTGTTAAATATTTTTAATAAATAAATTAAATGTTTGCATAATAAAAATTTAATGTAATAACTAATACTGTAAAATTATAAGTAAATTATAATTTTTAAATAACCATTAGAAAAATGACATCTTTCATTGTATTTTTTAAAATTTTTACTTTTTTATCAGGAGTATTTTAGTCATTTTATTATAAACTCATTATAAACTGTGTAAAATTTATAAACTCGTGATAAACTCATTGTAAACTATAAAAATCTGGTATTTTAATAAATATTTATAAATTCTAATATTTTGATAAATATTTTATAAATATAATAAATTTAAAATTATTTTTATATTTTTGTCAAAAGCCTTAACCATTAAGGCTTAGATATGAAATTTGAGTCTAAGTATTTTTTTCACTATATGTACTTAATAAAAAAATATAATTTTATACGAATAAAAAATAAAAATGTGGCTATATCAATTTAAAATGAATGAAGTAATTTTATTATTTAATAGATAAAATATTATTTTATTTATCATAATTTTCATTTTTGAATATACGAATTTGCAATATATTTTAACATAAATTAATATTATAGCATAACGTTTAAGTAATATTATAATATAAATTAATAAAGAAAATATATTCGTGATAAATAGATAATGTAGCATTGCCCTCTTGTTGTTGTTGCCAGCGTTGCGACTGTGACGCACGTAAATGATACAAATGGACCGAGAAGAATCGTCATGTCCAAGAAAGGAAGTGAGCCCAATCCGAATCTCCCAATCATGAACCAGCTCAAAGCCAATTTCCATCTTGGGACTCCAATCTTGACCAAAACGGAGGTCAAAATCAAAGATGGGATTTAGTATTTAATAGATCATGGCTCTCCTCACTCCTCAGACACATCCGAGAATGCGCAGACTGACAGGATCATTCACCCGTTTTTATCACACAACAGTAACAATCGTTCGATTGCAGTAGTGCTTGATGTTGATGAGCTACAATTTTCATTCGGTGATCAGAATGGGTAGAAAAGAGCAAATGGACCGAATTATCCCGACTTGACCATGATTGAGTTAATCCATTTAAATTTAAAATTATAACAAATCGACATTGTTGATTTGATTTAACTTATATATTTTGTAAGTTGAAATAAATCAAATATTATAAAACTGACTATATCCAACTATTCCAATTGATGGTAATCAGTTTAACACACTTAAAATCTGACCAAATCTACTAATGCACATCTCTAATAATAGGTTAGTTCTTGCTCTCGAGGACTTTAGGTTTGCTCTGTGAATCGGACAAGGAATTCGAGTCTTCCGTCAACTTGAGAAATGCTCTTTATGTGAGCCCTATAAATGCAGTATTTCAGGGTTCTTTTTTTTTAAAAAAAAAATTATACTTGAACTCGAGGTCCAGATGACTCGACTACCAATTAATAAAAGAGACTATAATTAGTTAAACGCTTTATGAGAAAATTTCATTTCCCATTTTATATTCCAACCTGCAATTAAAACCAGGCAATGTATAGTACTAACAGTCATCCCTGAACATGATTCAGAAACTCATAATAAAGATCATTCTCGACTTGTACCATAACTAAATTGCCAAAAAATAACCATAACTTAATTACACTTTTAATTGAAAAGGAATCATGAATCATCAAGCCTCAAGCATCAAAGAGAAGAAGAAAATGAAACCGAGGCTATCAACAATACATATGCACATACTCATCGCAAGGCACACCAGCATCAATGCCACCCGACCGAATGGTATCATTATCAGAAAGATTTAAATCTTGAATGATTTCAAGTGTTTAATTCACCTCATTGACACTTAAGCAGAATTAGGAAGAAACATTTCAGAAATCTCAAAGAAAATTGCCACTTACTGATTCAAAATAATAGCAACATATGAATGAACTAAAAATATGTGACTAACAGTAACATATAAATGAAATGAAAATATATTTGGCAAACCAAAAGTCGCAGCATTCAATGTACAAAAGGAAGAGAAGAGTAGACGCCTTTTTCATCCAAACAGAGCTTATACAGTAAAATAGACAAGAATTTTTTCCTTCTCCTGAGATGTGGTGTCGAGTCATTCTGCAGATGGTGAAGACAATGTGAGGTTCAAGAGAAAGCCAACCATAATTCCAATAAGTCCCACAACAAATGCAAAAGTCAGGGAGAATCCAGGATCATTTTTCCGATATTTCCGTCTCTTCAGCATGTCCTGCAGGGAAGAAAAAGGAAAGCCGAGTTTTCATGTGCAATTTCTGCTAAATTGTACATGAGGTAGTACGTTATATTCAGAAATTCATATGCACTCTCCTCGTCTTTTTCCGTCTTTTCATCCTTTCAATTGACTAGTCAGATATTATCACCACTTAACAAACAGACCCTCACCACTCGATTTACATCAATGAAATGTGTGTCCCACAGAAGGGGAACACCCAGTCAAACCATATGGAAATTTCTTACTGGATTTAGGAGACAATCACTCAGAATCATCTCAGATCCGTTTGTCTTCATTCAGAAATCAACAAAAGAAAAAGAAATGAGCTGGTTCAATCACATAATCAGCCTCCAACATTATTAAGATAAGATTTTGTGGGATCTACAAACAAACCCAAGCCTGTGGGACGTCTAATAAAAAAAAAGAATTGTGGCTGCTAGTAATCATATTTCGCCAAGCATCAACTTACACTCTTCAAATTTTCATTCAACTATTTTGTTAATTGACTGTTGAAAATGGTGTAAATAAATTAATAATAAAGGAATTTTGAACAGATTTTCCATAGCGGTTATTTATGACTAAGCTTACTCGAGAAAAATAATAACTAATAACCATACACTTTTTTGCAAGGAAAAGAGCTGCTTTGGCCCAAAAAAGAAGGGGCGATTCTCTAACAACTTTACTTTAACTTTAATTTATCGACTAAAGGTGCACATCATTAGTGATCTTGGATTAATAATCCAAATATCAAAGCATTGGAAAGTTACAAAATTTTATCAAATAAAAAAAGCAGGCTAAAATATGGAGTGGAAACTAACCAGTTCCTGTTGCAATTGCTGTGTGCTTCGAAGAGCAGCATCTCTTTCATCCTTCAGGCGCTGTAAAGCCTGACTCTACATACAACAGAAATTACATAGAGTTAAGTAGACTATTTAGAAGTCAATAAGATGTGCTTCACCATGAGGGGATAACACGGAAAGCTAGTTGGTTAGGTGAACTAAATAAAAAATAATATCACTTTGTTTACTGCTCTATATTATTCAAAACTTGTATAAATTGATCTGAATCATGCATTGCTTTCGTGCAAGACTAGTGTACACAATTTTTAAAAAAAAAAAAGAAAAAGAAAGTAGCATTCAACAGCAACCAGCTCTATGTCACAGCAACTTAAAAGGAAAAGAATAACATATATAGCAACAGCAATGCTCAGAATTGATAAACCTACATCTCTGTTTTTGAAGTGCTAATATTATCAATTTAAATACAACCAAAGTGATTCATATATAATCAAACATTTTATTTTGCTTATTTCTCCAACCCTCAATTCATCATTAACCTTTTGTAATCATAACATGCCAATATGTCATATACTTATAATGAGAATTAATTACATCTAATTATTCTATTTAAGGACCTCTTACTCGGAAATTAAATCTTTTTACCCATGATCAAGCAAGTAATTAAGCAAGATATGCGACATGCATGGATGAAGCTATCAAATATCCAATGCAGGTAAGCCCGCTAACAAATTAGAATAATAATTACAAATACAACTTACAGAGTTAGGATCAGGATTCTTTGCGGAACTCCTCAATGCCTCCTCTTCTGAGTTTCCTTGAGCTGATGGGGAGACATATACAACTCTAAGCTTGCACTCTTGTACTGTCTTTCCACTATTGTCCTTGTTAAACTGATAAAAAAGGAAATTACTAGCATGAAATTAATTTCACTTCAACATGATATTTGAACAAGAAATTTTCTTCTCCAATTTAACATTCTTACAGTCTCCGGTGGAAGCTCATCCACATCAGTATGTGGAGGTACTGTTGTACTTTGCAAGAGAAACTTATCTTTGCATTGCATGTCTGGAGGATATTCATGTTGGGCTTGAAGAGTAACTGAAAATCCATCCAACAGCAGTTAGTTTAACTGCAATATCATACTATCAAATAATTTTGACAAATAAAAACTATTGTAAGAACTGAAAAGCAGGCTAGCATATGCTATGCATACAAATAGCACATTATGGACAACCAGCAGCTACATATATTCACCTATAGAAATCTAACCCATTTAAAACATCGCCTAGCAAGCATCTAACAAATTCCCCGAACCTATTCTGTTCACATCTTTGATGCTATAATATTATGACCTTTTTGGACTTCTATCATAAAACATATATGCATATACAATTAAAGCATTTATATTTTTAAGAAATATAGAACTCCCCAGGAGAAAGGCTGTGACAGAGTTAAAATAGCACCTCTGATTACGCACGAATCCCATGGCTGTATAACACCTGAATTGGGCCTTACAAAGTACTTCTTGGGTGAAGTGGTTTTAACCTGGCAAAGAGGGAAGCACAATCATAGTCAATTCTGTAATGGAATCACAAAAAAGTTCAAAAGATGTGCAGTAATGGGAAGGGTACCTTAAAAGCAACATGGTGTTCTGTATAGTTCACAACTTTAAGATCACAAAAGCTTTGCTCCTCCAGCTCAACTGATAACACGGAAAACATGATTTTAAGCTCCATAGAACAGTGTATACTCAAATCAATAAGACAGTAGCATAATTCAAGTATATAAATAATTAACTCATACATTTTTTTTGAAGAACATCAGCATTTTCAAGAATACAAGTACAAAATCACGATCAAACGACGAGCATTTTCATGATTTCCTCAACCGTTCGTACTTAGAATAGCACATATTTAAGCTCATAAATCCGATAAGACAACAACAGAGCTGTTGGGGAGGTGAAAAATCATTTTATCACCATCTTTTGATGTTCTTCCAATTTTTACCAAACAAGTTTTTCTAATCTAGGAAATTAAGATGGGTCTAGTCCGCTATGTTCTTCACACTAATAAGCTTTTGACATCCAAGAGAATTTTACCAGGTCCAGCCTGGCTTTTAAATTCATTTCTCTAAATTGCACTTCCATCAATTTTAATCTGCATAGAATTGCACACCCTTTGCTTGCACAAGTGACCATCTATATACAAAAAGAGCAAACAAATGAGACCGACCAAAAAGACAGAATCAAAAATTCCTTCCGTTTCTTCCAACTAATTTTTCCTTCTGTTACTTTATGAATCAACAGTTATCTACCATCAAAGCTATATTTTTGGGTAATTTTGTTTGTTTCTAGGTTAAAAAATGTGCTTTTTTTTCATACGCTTATCTATACACCAAATTAATTCAAATCATAACAATTCAATTCCTGCCGCTATAATTGCAAAATTATGATCAATTAATAAATTCTCCAATGCATTAAATCACATAAAAATACACATAAACTGAATAATGTATACATTTATATTTACAGAGAGAGAGAGAGAGCGCACATATGAACTTGAGCTCCTCAGGATGAACGGAGATCAACTGATTACCACCACCAGCAGTCATATCGAGATCACAAACACAGGTCAATCACAAACTCAAATTAAAAAAAAACTCACAATAATCGGAAAAATCAACAACCAAACCCTATAATTCAAAAGAAGAAGAACAATAATAACAAGATTCAGAGAGTCAAAAACTCCGAAACCGAAACAATCACTCGGGGAAAATCAGAGAAGAGAAACGAGTCAATGCAAGGAGTTGCAGAGAGGGAGAGATAAATTTAGAAGAATAAAGAAACATATGTGTGGTTAAACGAATGTGGGGAGAAGTTGGTTCAGGAACTCATGAAAAAGGGTCGATCGCAGTTGTAGGCACCTGTTTCGGTTATTTTTATCGGTTCAAGCGTTTTCGTGTTTCTATAAAGTGAAAAGCTCTGTCTTTCTCTGGACTCTAATGGGAATGGTAGTTTGGTCTTTTTCTCTAATTTCTCTGCAACCGGAAATGAGAATGGCAGAGAGAGAAAGCTTATTCTTCAATCGGAGAGAGAAGACAGAGTACATGACACGTGTGAAATGATTATGGAGATGCGGCCCGATTCATAAGTGTACAAGACTATACACGTGGGAGTTATATCCTTGTTAATTATATACACATATATTTATCAAGTTAATTATATTTTTTTTATTTATATTTGTTTATGTTCGTGTTTGTGTTTTTTTTAAGGAAAAAAAAGATAAACGGAAATTGGGAAGTTATGTTTAGGTTATGAGCCATTTTCATATTAACACAATTTTATTTAATACAAAATAAATTTCTATTAAAAAATTAAAAAATTTATTATAAAGTATAAATAAAATTATATTTATATATATTTTTTATTTTTTTATAAAAACAGTGAATAATAATTTTAAGTGTAAAATTCATTTCATTTATCAATACATTGAATCACAATCATTTTGCACACGAAAAATAACATCTTTATTTTAAAAAATAAATAATATTTATTAGATAATTATAAATCTTCATTTAAATATATAATCTTTAAATAATAAAAGATAAAATTTAATTATAAAAATTTAAACTGCATTCAATTTTATTCTTATAGATAAAATATGAAAAAAAATAAATACTAAGTTTTATTTATATTATTTTAAAAATTATTTTAAAAATAAATCACCAAATAAAAAAAGACATAGAACTAAAAATAAAATAATAAATTAGAAAAAAAATTTAAAAAATATAAATAGAGTTATCGTCCATCAATAAATTGATAGTATCTCCACTCTAAAATTAAAAAAATAAAAAATATATAAAAATTAACAAAAAAAATCTATAAAAATTAACAAAAAAAAAGAAGAAAACTAGAATTTCCTTAATCTAATTATAAATGTTATTTTTTTCATATTAACACAATTTAGGAAAAGGGAAAATACACATTTTTTTTAAGAAATTTATTTTAAAATTAAGGATTTTCATTTCAAAATTAATTAAAATTATCAAACATTTTTCATTATTCAACTTATTTCAGAAAAAATAATTTTTTAAACATAAAAATTATTACATCTAAATTTTATACTATAAACAGACATTTTTGTGACCCAATAAAATTAAAATTACCTATATCTTCATGGCTTCATCCCCTCTTTATAAATCATTGTTATCACCAATTTATTTTTTTTCTATTAATTTGAAATATATATAATTTATATATATAAATATATTTTTATGTATAAATATATTCATTTATACATATACATATTTTTATTTTTAAAATATGAGGGCAGCAGAGAGGGATCTCTCAAGTTAATAAATTATACCAAATTAAATAAATGAAACAGCAAATATTTTGAGCCTCCATGATTGGATCATATGCATTCAAGTATTGTTTATACCCCAAGTGCTCTTTTTAAAGTTATAATTTTCATATTATAATTATATATATTTTTTCTCAGCAAGTAAAACTTTAAAGAAAGACTGAAATTTTAGTTGGCATAGCATAAAGAGAATTTTATAAGTTTCAAAAGTAATTCTCAATTTGGAATATCTCAACTAAACCATCATAAGATGGGCAGGAAGCTTTTTCAACTTCAACCTCCCTGTAAAAATTACTTCCAATTTCATGTTCCAATACCATTGGAAGCGGACGAAAAGAAATATTATATATATACATATATATATTTTAAATTTTCAATCAATATTAAAATATATTTTTTATTCAATGATTGATGTTGTAGAATTATAATTTTTTTATTTAATTAAAGTTTGTCATAATTTCATGGATAAAATGAGAAAAAGAAATGAATAAAATTAAATACAGCATCTTACTTTATTTAATAATTACCAGTTACTATTTACAACCCTTTAATATTTTTAATTTTCACTCTTACTACATAGAAAATCGGCATAATTTCTCTTGAAGATATTTTATTTATATGTATCTTTTTATACTAGAAAATATATTAAAGAAAAAAAAAACGAATGGAAAAACATAGCAAAATCTCTTTTTTTTTGTTTTTCTTTTAGAGCAATTCATTTTATTTCTTTGATAAAAAAAATTTATTTTTATTACTTTTCCTAACACCAAATAATGAAAATAAACATATTTTTTAAAAATAAAATTCTCCTAAACCCAATTGAAATTAGCCGTGAAAATATGTAATTTTTTGGTATGGTTTTTTCACTTTGCTTAAACATTGAGTTTCACAGGTTACCTAATCGTGCATATCGGATTTCAAGATTGCAAAACTTGCAGGTTTAAGATAAGCTAAAACACGCAAAAGAGAGTTCAAAAAAAATGGTTACCAAAACGCAAGAACAATTTAAGTCAACTCTTGCATTGGTACAACACAATATAATAAATAAATAATAGAGGAAGCAAAATACGAAACGGCATCTAAAGGATCAGTGCTAGCTATTAAAAATTATGTCCCGTGATTAAGACAATTATCCCTAAAATTATAAGATGGAATACGGAACCACTTGAATGCAATCTTTTGAAAGTCCAGGGCCCTCTTCAACATAGATAATAACCTTTACAGTTTACACCATCTCAGATCACAACTCACCTGCATGTGATAGTCAACACCTTTGCTTCTTTCCCCTCCACCCCAACAATGTGGAAAATATAGAAGTATTCTGTAATTAATCCTGAAGAAATTGCAATAAATGATCAATCTGCATTTTTTTTTTCTTAAATTTCTTTATGAGAAGCTGATTTCTCCTAATAGATAACCAACCCTGTGCTTCCAGGGAAAAGTCTTGAGAAACAAGTAAGCCTGTCTTTCAAAACTTATAAGCTTAAATGGACATAAATAGAGGAGAATTTAAGTTGCCATCAGAATCAAGCGCAACAGTTAGAAAAAGATGTGAGCGACAAACCATTTTCACAGCCAGATATGGCACACAGCTCTTTTCCTGCTTCCATTTCACAAGCATTTCTAAGAACAACTTGGCATAGCCACTTAAAACAGATTTCTTTGCCTATTCAAACTGCAAGTATAATATATTTAGAATGGTCAAATGACCGTAGAGAGCAGCCTATCAACGAGAATGATGAACTTTCTTTCCAACTTTGGCTTGGAGGGGCCTAAAACAATTTCAACCAATAAAAAAACAGAAATATAAGCACCTATACTCAACTAGTGAAAACATCTCAGTACTTAAATCACTGGTCTATTGCAATATATATTTATAGCAAACAATATATAAGAATGAGATATATTCTCCTTCTCTCTCCCCACAGATAATTAGGCCTGCAAGGCTGATGCTTGGCAATGTGAAGTCAAGATGGGAAGGAAATCCAACTATCCAAAAAGAATGAGAGAAGGGTATTATAACAACTGATGGAATATAAGTTCATGTCGGTAAAGACAACTGCCGGAATGGTTCTTGAAAGATAATAAAATGCATGAAATTACATATATTGACAGCCAGAACTACACAGCAGAAAAATTCAAACATTATACAGTGTCATTTTTGCATAAACAAGATCCAATGATTACAGCAAATTCTTAAACAAAAATGAAATGGAAGTGGATACATGGAAATTCTATCCTTACAACATCTCTGCAGCCAGGATACCACTTTCATTTAAAGGTGGACAGCCTGGGAAGCTTCGCTCTCAGATAATACAACCTTGCGCTCCTGACCTTCCTATGTTTGACTATTTTTATTTCCTTGATATTCGGTGAGTAGCTGTGATTGCAAAAGATGACAAATTAATCATGACCTCTTATCGCTAAACAAGGACAATTAATGAATACAGGGAACAAAAAAAAAGATGAATCTAAAATCAAAACAAATCTTCGGAGACTGGTGCCATGATGCTGAAACAGTTGGAAACATCAGGGGCATGGTCAGAAATCTAAACCTCGCTTAGCATATACCCTAGCATAAGAATGTATATACATCACATGTCCCAATTGCAAGGAGTAAACTTTGAACTTATTACCCTAATGCTTCAGGGCATTAAACCTAAATTGCATAAAAACTTCATTATGCCAAGAATGAGGGGCAACACAATCAACCAAATGCGACATAAACTTGCAAAAGTGTAACAAACTTAAGAAATATTGCTAAGATGTAAAACATAAATTGCTGTAGCAATGAACATGAAGAGAGGAGACTGACTAAAAAAAATACTCAGAGGGAATGCAATCTCAACACCTACACCAGCAATAATCCTCCGAACTCTAATTGTAGTGTGAATACCAGCATTTTGCCTTGATATAACTATAAAAGAAGTAGGCACCAACCATTTTTTAGTCAAAAATGGAGGTGCCTAATTTAGGACATTGTCAAAAGTGGAGGTGCCTAATTTGGGGAATTGTCAAATTAAAAAATAGAGGTGCCTAATTTAGGTAATTGTCAAAATGGAGGTGCCTAATTTATTGACTAATTTCACCAACCCATGTTTTTGAAGCCTATATAAACCCATCTCCCTCATTTGGAGAATATACCTTAAATTTGAAGAAGTAAAGAGAAGAGAGTATCTTTGAGAGAATTTTGTGAGAAAAAATTCTTGTTCATAATTGAGTGAGGGTTGTGAGTGTTTGTAAACACATTGTATTTTTCTCCTTAATATAAGTCTGCAGCAGCTCCGGAGACGTAGGCATAATTGGTCGAACTCCGTTATCAAATTCTGTGTTAATATTCCGCATTTATTTTCGCTCTCCTACTAATCTGGTTTAAGGGAATACAGTGGTAATCACCTCAATTTCCCAACAACTGGTATCAGAGCTTTGGGTGATAAATTCTGTCAATTTTTTGCAAAATTACTATTCACATGAATAGTGAAATTCTGTCGGCAGTTCTGATTTGTCGACAAAGGTGTCCTAGTACACAGTGGTTTGCAGAAACAGTCAGAAACGATCCAAAGGAGTCCATATTCAAGTGGGAGCGATGGCTGCAGATGAAGGAAAAGTGAGAATTGAAAAGTTCGACGGTGCGGACTTTGGCTTCTGGAAGATGCAGATTGAAGATTATCTGTACCAAAAAAAGTTATATCAACCTCTCTCAGGAATAAAGCCAGAAGGCATGAAAGATGAAGAATGGAATCTTCTCGACAGACAAGCCCTTGGAGTTATTCGATTGACATTATCACGAAATGTTGCTTTCAACATCGCCAAAGAAAAGACCACAGCAGGTCTAATGGCGGCTCTCTCCAACATGTATGAAAAGCCATCAGCTTCAAACAAAGTTCATTTGATGAAGCGGTTATTCAATTTGCAAATGGCAGAAGGGGCATAAGTGGCCCAACATCTGAATGAATTCAACACAATCACAACCCAGTTGAGTTCAGTAGAAATTGAATTTGATGCTGAAATTCGGGCTTTAATTCTCTTATCATCTCTACCAGATAGTTGGAATGCTACCGTTACAGCGGTCAGCAGCTCATCGGGAAAAACCAAATTAAAATTCGATGATGTTCGGGATCTGGTGTTGAGTGAAGAAATTCGACGAAGAGAATTGGGTGAAGCATCTACCTCTTCAGCTTTACACACAGAATCTAGAGGGAGAACTTTAGAAAAAAATTCAAATCGTGGCATATCAAAATCTAGAAGAGACAAATCTAGATCGGGGAAGAAAGATTTCAAGTGTTATAACTGCGGCAAGAAGGGTCATTTTAAGAAAGATTGCCGAGCGCCAAAGAAAGATAGCGGTACACAGGGATCTGCAAATGTGACCGAGGAAGCAGGTGATGCCATGATTCTAAGTGTCAACAGTCCAATTAAATCATGAATTTTAGATTCTGGGGCATCTTTTCACGCCACTCCATGCCAAGAAATCATAGACAACTATGTCGGTGGTGATTTCGGGAAGGTTCATCTAGCTGATGATGAAACCTTAAAGATCGTAGGAAAAGGGGATGTCCGATTAAAGTTGTCAAATGGGAATACCTGGAAGCTGCAAGGAGTAAGATATATTCCTGGTCTTAAAAGGAATTTACTCTCTGTAGGACAACTTGATGAAGATGGTTATGGTACAACCTTCAAAAGCGGCGAATGGAAGATTACCAAAGGAGCACTCGTCATTGCTCGTGGTAAAAAAACTGGCACTCTCTATGTAACCTCAAACTTAGAGAATGTTATTTCAGTAGCAGATGCAAATGAAAAATCAAACCTATGGCACCAAAGGCTTGGCCATATGAGCGAGAAAGGGATGAAGACGCTTTTGTCAAAAGGAAAGTTGCCGGAACTGAAAAGTATCAATGTCGGCCTATGTGAAGATTGTATCTTTGGAAAACAAAAGAAAGTCAGTTTTTTCAAAGATTGGCAAGACACCCAAGGCAGAAAAATTAGAGTTGGTCCATACCGATGTATGGGGACCGTCTCCAATTTCATCTCTTGCAGGCTCATTGTATTACGTCACATTCATTGACGATTCAACAAGAAAGGTATGGGTGTATTTTCTGAAGAAGAAATCAGAAGTCTTTGATATATTCAGAAAATGGAAAGCCATGGTAGAAAATGAAACTGGTTTGAAAGTCAAACGATTGAGGTCTGACAATGGAGGAGAGTACAGAGATAGAAGATTCAGAGAATTTTGCGCAAACAGCGGAATCAAGATGGAGAAAACAGTTCCCATGACACTGCAACAGAATGGCGTAGCTGAGCGTATGAACAGAACTCTGAATGAACGTGCCAGAAAAATGAGGATACATGCTGACTTGCCCAAGAATTTATGGGCTGAAGCTGTCAACACCGCTGCCTACCTAATCAACCGTGGGCCTTCAGTACCTCTGGATGGTGGAATACCAGAGAAAGCATGGAGCAAAAAAGAGGTAAACCTTTCACACTTAAGAGTGTTTGGTTATATCTCTTACATACATATAGATTCTGCTGGAAGAAGTAAATTGGATGCCAAGTCAAACAAATATGTCTTTGTTGGATATGGTGGTGATGAGTTCGGTTACCGATTTTGGGATTATGAAAATCACAAGATCATTAGAAATCGGGATGTCATATTCAATGAGAATGTGATGTACAAAGACAGATTAAATGCAGAATCAAATAGCTCCAAGATAGATGTTGAAAATAAAGAATTTGCTGAGTTCAAGGATATTTCTGGAAATGATGTTCAGAATAGTCCTGAAGTAGAGGAGCCAAGCACGCCGGAATTGAGGCGCTCCTCCAGAATTACAAGACCAATCCAACATTACTCGCCTTCTTTACATTACTTGTTGCTGACAGACAATGGTGAACCAGAGTGCTACGATGAAGCAATACAAGTGGAGGATTCAATCAAGTGGGAGTCTGCCATGAAAGATGAGATGGACTCACTCATGTCAAATCATACATGGGAATTAGCTGAACTACCACAAGGCAAGAAAGCACTCCACAACAAGTGGATTTATAGGATCAAAGAAGATCATGATGGAAGTAAACACTACAAAGCAAGATTGGTTGTAAAAGGTTTTCAACAAAAGAAAGGTATTGACTATTCTAAAATTTTCTCTCCAGTCGTGAAGCTTACGACAATCAGACTGGTATTGAAAATTGTAGCCACAGAAAATTTACATCTTGAACAATTAGATGTAAAGACAGCATTCCTTCATGGAGATTTGGAGGAAGAGATCTATATGAAGCAACCAGAAGGCTTCATTAAGGCAGACAAGAAAAATTTAGCGTGCAGGTTGAAGAAGAGTTTGTATGGTCTGAAACAAGCTCCTAGACAGTGGTACAGAAAGTTTGATAGTTTTATGAGTAGCAGCGGTTTCACAAGATTCCAAGCAGATCATTGTTGCTACATCAAGAAGTTTGACAATAGCTTTATTATTTTATTGTTATACGTCGATGATATGCTCGTTGCAGGTTCAGACATGCAAGAGATTAAAAATTTAAAGCAAGAATTGTCAAAACAGTTTGCAATGAAAGATCTGGGCGCCGCAAAGCAGATTCTTGGAACGAGGATCAAGAGAGACATGAAGTCGGGGACTTTGATGTTATCACAGGCTGAGTACATAACCAAAGTACTAGCCAGATTCAACATGCAAGATGCTAAATCAGTGAGCACACCTTTAGGTGTTCATTTCAGACTCTCCAAAGAACAGTCACCGAAGACGGAGGAGGAATGTACACACATGGCAAAGGTGCCATATGCCTCAGCAATTGGGAGTTTGATGTATGCCATGGTTTGTACCAGACCAGATATTGCTCAAGCAGTGGGAGCTGTTAGCAGGTACATGAATAATCCAGGCAAGGCACACTGGGAAGCAGTCAAATGGATTCTCAGATATCTTCGAGGTACCATAGATAAGGCGCTTTGTTTTAAAAGTGGAGATACGACACTAGCAGGCTATGTGGATGCTGACTTAGCTGGAAATGTTGACGTTAGAAAGAGCACTACAGGGTATGTCTATACTCTAGGAGGTACCGCAGTGAGCTGGGTCTCTCAATTACAGAAGATAGTTGCTCTCTCCACAACTGAAGCAGAATATGTCGCTGTCACGGAAGCCAGCAAAGAAATGGTTTGGCTCCAAGGTTTCTTGGAGGAGTTGGGCAAGAAGCAAGAAAACAATATCTTGCATTGTGACAGTCAGAGTGCCATACATCTAGCAAAAAATCCGTCTTTTCATGCCAGAACGAAGCACATACAGTTGCGGTATCACTTTATCAGGTCACTTCTGGAAGATGGGATTTTGAAACTTGAGAAGATTAGTGGAACTCAAAATCCGGCAGACATGTTGACGAAGACGGTGACTATTGATAAACTGAAGCTGTGCTCAGCTTCAGTTGGCCTACACTAGTATCAAGGTCGTAGAAGAGCTGTTGCATTGATCAAGATGTGAAGACAGATTGAAATCGGTCTTCAAGTGGGAGATTGTAAAAGAAGTAGGCACCAACCATTTTTTAGTAAAAAATGGAGGTGCCTAATTGTCAAAAATGGAGGTGCCTAATTTAGGACATTGTCAAAAGTGGAGGTGCCTAATTTGGGGAATTGTCAAAGTAAAAAATGGAGGTGCCTAATTTATGTAATTGTCAAAATGGATGTGCCTAATTTATTGACTAATTTCACCAACCCATGTTTTTGAAGCCTATATAAACTCATCTCCCTCATTTGGAGAATATACCTTAAATTTGAAGAAGTAAAGAGAAGAGAGTATCTTTGAGAGAATTTTGTGAGGAAAAATTCTTGTTCATAATTGAGTGAGGGTTGTAAGTGTTTGTAAACACATTATATTTTTCTCCTTAATATAAGTCTGCAGCAGCTCCGGAGACATAGGTATAATTGGCCGAACTCCGTTATCAAATTCTGTGTTAATATTTCGCATTTATTTTCGCTCTCCTACTAATATGGTTTAAGGGAATACAGTGGTAATCACCTCAATTTCCCAACAATAACAATACGTTTGCATATGGACAACCCACGCCTATTTTCCGGAACTTCTTGTAAATGAACCGCATAAATCAAATTTATACAGTACTTATATTAAAGAAACACTACATCAACACCCTAATGAGAACAATTAGAAATGCAGTTACCAATTTAATCTCCACTATATCCCCAGTCCTACTATCTGGAATTGGCCTTTCCTTCTCTGATGCCTCAATCGCTCTCTTATTCAATATCTACTCAAAGAATATCAAATACTTATCATCCTGAGAATTCTTTTTTTCAAAGACACAGATAACAAGGAGAATCAATTAAGTACCCCCATTATATCCCCAAGCTTGATTACTGGCTTTCTCGGTTCTTTCACTTTTTCTTCGGCTTTCAAGTCCTCGCCTTCTACGTTCTCTTCCTGTTCTTCTCCCTCAACAACTTCACTTTCTTCTACTACTTCGCCGCCTCCAGTTTCCTCGGATTCGGCTCCGGCGACAATCCTCTGTCTCGCAAATGCGGAGATGATTGCTTCCAAATTTGAACCAATAGAGTTTGACGAAGCTCGAGAAGTCGAATGGCAAAGAGAGGAACCACGACACAGAGTTGCAGAAAACCCCAATTTCCTCGGCGGCGGACACGGAGTTAGGCTTCTCGGAATTACAACTAGCGCCTGCATGCAAAGCAAAACACTAAACGTAAACAAAATAACAAGAAATGAAAACAAAGAGGCTACACATATCCAAAATCAGCAGAGTAACTGAGGAAGAATTTTAGAAACCATTTTTGCTTCAAAAAAAAAGAGTTAGGGTGTCAAATTAGGGCAAAATCAATTAGAAGCCATTGTTATCACTGGTTTAAAGTGCAGACTGTAAGCAGAACGAAACCGCTTATCCGAGAAAGTGTGAGATAGCACGCACGTACGAGGAACCGCTCCAGTGAGAATGGATCCGATTTTTTTCGGGTCGGATTTTAAAACGGCATGTGTCGTGGAATTTCTACCTATGAAACGACGAATCGTGTTATTTAAGAAACTTTATAGTGCCACCTGTTATAAATAATAGCTTATCATATAACTTTTTCACTGTCATTATTGTCTGCGTGGCATCTAAGCATGTCCTAGATTGTAGCATCTTTGCACGTGTCATACGTTGGAAGTTCGTTCCTCTCTCTCCGTCCCCCACCCGCCATTCTCTCTCTCCCTTACATACTGCGCGCCTAATCATTCTCTCTCCCTCTCTCTCTCTATCCAAAACGCTTTCTGCAAATTTCAAGAACCAAAAAATTTGTGATCTTTTTGAAGAAATTGGCTCTATTCTGTAGGTTCTTGATTGATTGAATCGAATTTATAAAGAGATGGCTCGAAGTTTAGATTTAAGAAGGCAAATGCCCCCTGGGATTTTGCTTTTAAGAAGAATAAGAGGAAGAGATTGGAATATGAAAACCTATAAATATGTGGTTTTGTTGATTACTTTCATAGCGTATACTTGTTATCATGCGTCAAGAAAACCGAGTAGCATAGTCAAGAGTGTATTGTGTCCTGAACCCAACACGCCGTCAGTCTCAGGTTTGTATCCTTGGCCAATTGGGAATATCTTTGTTAAAGAGGAATTCGCTAGTAAAAGTAAGGGTAGGCATGAAAGAAAGGGTTGGTATCCATTTAATGGACCAGATGGGACATTAAAACTGGGTGAAATTGATGTTGCTTTTCTTGCTTGTTACTCTTTGGGTATGTATGTTGCTGGGCATTTAGGGGACACTTTGGATTTGAGATTGTTTTTGACATCTGGGATGATTGGTAGTGGTTTTTTTGTTGCGTTATTTGGGATGGGATATTTTTGGAATGTTCATGTTTTTTGGTTTTATTTGGTTATGCAAATGCTTGCTGGGTTGTTTCAAGCCACTGGTTGGCCTTCTGTTGTGGCCGTTATTGGTAATTGGTTTGGCAAAAGAAAGAGAGGATTGATAATGGGTATTTGGAATGCACATACTTCAGTAGGGAATATTAGTGGGTCTCTTCTTGCTGCTAGTGTTTTAGAGTATGGTTGGGGATGGTCTTTTATTGCTTCTGGTGCTTTTATTGTAATGGGAGGGATATTAGTCTTCTTGTTCTTGGCTGCTTATCCAGAAGATGTTGGATTTCCTTGTGCAAATGGCTGTGAACAAAAGAGAGAGCCTGTCTCTAGTGATATGGAAGTTCAGACACGTAAAGAAAGTAAAGCCCAAACAGAGAATAATGATCCTAACCGAACTGGATCTGCCTTTAAGAGAAGTGTGGGGCTTATTGAAGCTTGTCTCATACCAGGAGTTATACCCTTTGCCTTGTGCTTATTTTTCTCCAAGCTTGTCGCTTATACATTTTTGTACTGGCTACCATTCTACCTGAGCCAGACAGGTATTTTTACAGTTTTGCCTATTACGAAATGTGTCCTTTTTTTCTATTGCCAATCTTTAAGCAGTTTTCTATTTTAGTTGGGTGGTATGTGTTTTGTTTATTTTGACAACAAGATAAAAAGATTAGTAGTTGCTATAGGATATGGAGCCAGCCCAGCACAATAATTTTGAAACTTGACCATACGTTGAACAGTTATTTTCCTATTTGGAGAAATATGTCTGGCGTAAGAAACAAGAATTTTAGCCTAATGGTGCCTAATTTTAAGATCTAATTAAAGGCAATGATGTGACCATTAAAATGATTGTATTTTGGAAAATGACATCATAAAAGGTTTTTTAACGGAGTTATATTGAGGCCAGTGTGGCTTTCATTCGAGCATAATGAATTATATTGCATTAAAGAACATTATTTCAATGGTCATGTACAGAGAAATTTTAGACTTTGGCTATGGTTGTAATCGATACAAGTAGTAATGTATTTTCACGTAAAGTAGCTGCAATTGTAAATTTGGTGAAACTTATGCTTTTCTTGATGATCATTTTAGAATGACACTCTTTAAAATTGACGAGTGCACTGTTTATATCGACACTGTTTATCCTATATACTCCATCCTCATACTTCCCTTTGCCCATCATTTGTTCAATATATGTTCTGATTGATCATTTGCTCGCCTGACAAGTTATTAAGGTTTTCATCGTAATTTGATTATATTGGAAACTTGCAAGTTCAAAATGAGGAATATACTTTGCAATTTCCTTTTTTTATTTCTCTGAGTCATTTGTTTGTTTTCTACTTCAGTGTAGGTCTCCTTTACTAGTTGTGTGGACATGCTCACGAGTTAATGTCAAAGGCCCTCTCACATAATCATTAGACCTCCTTTGTCATGTAGTTTGTTTGTTTTCTGAGAATAGTCACGTAGCCTCATTCCTGAACCCTTTTTCCACTTTAGTAATTCATAATCTTTTATTGATTCTCACAGAAATTGGTGGAGAGTTTGTATCTGTGAAGTCCGCAGGAAATCTATCTACTCTATTTGATGTTGGAGGTATTGCTGGTGGGATCCTTGCTGGTTATATATCTGATAAACTTAAAGCTAGGGCTATTACAGCAACAAGTTTTATGTATGCTGCAATTCCTTCCATGTTCTTATACCGCTCATATGGCAGTGTGTCAAAGACTATGAACATTGTACTTATGATGATTGCTGGCTTATTTGTAAATGGGCCATATGCACTCATCACAACTGCAGTTTCTGCCGATCTGGGCACACACCGTTCTCTCAAAGGGGATTCTCGAGCACTGGCAACCGTGACTGCTATTATTGATGGTACTGGATCAATGGGTGCAGCTCTTGGTCCTCTTCTCACCGGGTTCCTCTCAACAATGGGATGGGATGCAGTTTTTCTGATGCTGATGGCTGGTGCTCTTATTGCAGGGCTTCTTTTATCACGTCAGGTCATAACTGAAATTTCTGAGAAAACTAGTAAACTAAGGCATTCATCCAGTGAGCGGTTAACTCATGAAGGTATGCCTAAACTGCATTCTCACTTGCACACATAGACACAGATATTTGTATAGCCATTATAATGGAGTTGACTGAAATTGAATCCTTCCCTGTCTTTAAATACTCTTTATACAAAAATGACAACAATAGAAAAGGCACCATTGGGAAAATACTGATGTGATGATTTCTATCAAAAGATTATCATGCTGGCAAGGGATAGCAGAGCATATACAAATTTAAGCCTTCATCTATTAAATTTAGAGCCAGTGTCTGAATTTAGAAATAAATTTACTGGGACTTCATAAATAATTTTCAATGTCATTTGACATGTAGTCTTGTCAACGTTTGTGGTAGACACTACGTCTTGTCAACGTTTGTGGTTCAAAAATGTGTTGTTTGTGTTAAAAATTGTGTTCTGCAGGAATATTTTTTGATTTTTAGAAATGTACTTTTTCTCTCGACTGCTAAACAGTCACCATGCTTCTACTTCTTTATCCTTATTTCTCTACTTTCAGTTTGTTGAAATTTTTTTAATCTTTTGCCTGAATTTGTTTAGTAAATTCTTGTCTAATTATGAAAATTATATGAAACTCTGAAAATTAAGCTGAAGCAAAAAAATGTTGGTTCAAAAATGTATAAATAGTAGATATCAACTAATTATATGACTGCACTAAAATCAGAGAGGAAAATAAGAATCTTCTATGGAAAACTAGAAAATTTTTCTGATTGAAATTACTCATCGAGAATATACTGCTTTCTTGACCTCTTTTATGTGCAACCTGATTCTTTATTCTTGATTTGCATTTTGTCAATCCATGATAAGTATATGTGACTCCTTTTATTAGTGTCTTCATAAGTCTGTGCTTCCGGACACCCTTACCCTTGATTCAGCTTTCACTGTATGTATTGTTTATTATGATTATCCCAATGGAGAATATCAGTGAACAAGATACTTAAGCATAGGCAATACTGACGGTTTTGGTTTGGCTTCTTGCCTTTAGCACTTGACCTATATGCCTTAATTCCTCTGGTGAAGATACATAGCAAAGAATCTCTAAACCTGCATCAATAGATAATTGAGAAGTAAAGTTGGAAGGGGAATTTAAATGATTTTGTGAGTGGAATGAGCAAGTTATTAGCTAGCAAAAGTTTACTCCTACAGGCCATATCAGTCAGCTGAACTAGTGAAAAAACCTACTATCTTTCAGTCCTCATACTTAGTAATGTGATAGAGATACAGTTGTTTCTGGACCCATGCATCCATGCATCATTCTCTTTCAATCATTAGCAATCTGCATTGCCTTCATGTATCTAGGTTGGACATCCAATCAGGGGCGAGTCGATTGGTATAAAATATTTCTGTCTTTCTGTGATTACATGGATCTGAATTAAATTTTGTCATCTGTCTGATTTTGCAGCTCCAGCATCTCAACCACTTTTAAATGAACGAAGATGAAAATCAGGTAAAGGCCTTTTAAAGCTTTATACAAACGAGAGAATCAAGAACAAAGTTCAAAGGTAGGCTAACTAAACTACTTAAAAATGACAGTTTGAAATATTGAACAGGAAAAAATGCAATGTAAAAATTTTGATGGCTGTTGCCATAGTTTGTAGTTTGTATCATCCATTTAGTCCATTTTTCCTGATATACATAAGACAAAGCCATATGTAGTTTTATCAATTTATAGGAGAGGCATCTCAATGTTCCGTGATTTACTGATTTTCCTTGAGGGTCCAAATTGAATTTTTCCAGCGGCTAAAATCAGACTTGGTGGCACTATCTCAGGATACATATTGGTAGATAATATGGTAAAACTTCATTTGATGACATTGTATTATATTTTATAATGGCTCACCAAAAATACCAAAATGGTTCTAGTCTTTGTTTTTTTTTTGGCCTTTCGGGTATTGTATTGATACGAGTATTATATTGATATGATAAAAGAGAAAAATTGATTCTAAATTTATTGTTCAAGAAAATATACACTTGCATCGAGATTGTGTCTCATTGTACTTGTTTTTTTTCTTCTTTTATTGTGCTGTTTGATGTATAATCTTACACGGCTTTACATTTTATGAAATGAAGATGTGATTTATAATTACTCCAGGTGAAAAAAGAGATTTCATATAATTAATTTCAATTAATTTGAAATTCAGATTAAGTTGAGTTGTACAATACAATATTATTTTTATTTTATTTGGCGTTAGTTTTGGGAGAAAATATGATCATTTTAGACGTCATCATTTTGGATTGTTGTCATTTAGTAATTATTTTGAAATTTTTATGATTAGAGCACGTGAAATTCCTTGGGAATAAATTTTAATTATTTGTAATCAATATTTTTTAATATAATCTTATTTTTTTTTAATATAAATTAAATAAACTCGTTTAAAGTGAGACTGGTTATTCTGAATTTTTCCTTAAAAATAATGTCTTGTGGCTACGTTATTACCCACTTATACATGACCAAAAATGGTGTTTTCAGACAAGCTGTTTGGTGATCTAAAATCTAAACACAGAACCAATATGCTATTGACGTCAGTTCTCTATGTGATATTCTGATTATTATTATTTTTAAAATTTTCTTAAATTTAGAATGCCATGAACAAACAATTCATGGTTGCCCTCAACAAGAGCCAGAGCCGGTCGACATCCCTATCGGAACTTCTTTTCCTTTTTTTATTAATTGTCAATTCCACTTTCAAATGTCCAAAATAGTTATATTTACTTTTCTTTTTAGCTTTAAATTTACTAATTATATCTTTCTACTTACAATTAATTACCTTATCTTAAGATTAACTAATGCTATTTATATTTATAAAGAAAATATTAAAAGAAATATAAATTCTAAATAAATGTAAATTATTAATTTATGGATGAAAGAAGTAATTATTAACTTGTTTTATCCAATCATTATTTAGCTTAAATAAAAGTTTATAAATAGTTTTAATAATTCCAACACTTTGTGTGAATGTCTCTAATCACATGTTAATTACTTCTAAATTTCTAGCCACCCAAAATGTCCTTTTAAAAAAAAAAAAAAGCCACCGACAATGTTAGCCAATAGCCAACGCATTGATGGGCCAATGAAATTAACAGGTTACTATATCTAAAACTATGATATTTTCATTTCTAAACTCTACATTACTTACTTAGAGGTTATATTAGATTAGGATTTCAGTGGATTTTAATTAATTTTAAAAATTTAAAGATATTTAAATTAAATTATTTAGAATTTTATAAAATTTGATAGTATTTAATAATAATTTTTTAAATGTCTATTAAAATTTAATGTTATTCAAAAAGTTATTAATTTTAATAAATTTTATAAATTTTTATATTTTATTGAATTTTATGATACTATATATGAATAAATAAGTCTCTCACAAATCTAACATTCATGTCAAAAATTTTACAAATCTAACTGTCATCCTAAATTTTTTATATTTATATATTTTTCACTAAAATTTATTTTTTTAAATATAAATTCTCTCTCATATTTTATACTTATATTTAATTATGAAAATATTTTTAAATAATCTTTTATAAGTTAGATTTTTAAAAATTTTATGAAATTATTATTATTATATTTTTAAAAACTTTACTCATTTATTTTTTGTTATGTATTAAATAGAAATATAATAAAACTTTTTATTACAATGAAAATTATTTTTTTAATTTGTTTATGTTTATAGTTATTTTTTGTTGAATCAACTTTTTTTATTAGTTCATGTTACTTACTATAGCTGAAAGTAATTATTAGTTTGTGAAATTAATTCATATTTATTTATTTGTTAATAAATTGAGTCAGTTAAATAATGGTAAGAAATTTTATTATTTGAAGTGTTTATATATATATGTAATATTTTGATATTTAGGTGATATAAGTTAAATAGATTTAATTTTTAGTTGTAGAATCTTTTTTGTCTTATTTTGATGTATATTACATTTTAATAACGTAAAATAATTAAATTTTTAAAATATAAATGAAAACGTATTAATTTAAAAAAAATAGTTATATATATATATGTTGGGTGATATACTTAATAGATACTAAATTATTATATTAAATAGTTTAAAAATGTATAATTTATTTAAGTTTTAATTGCAAATAAATATTTATTAATTATGTATAAAAAATCAGTAGTATATTTTAATATTTTTTCATTATAAGAAATATGTAAATTTTTTTTATAATTTATTTTGCATGTGATAATAAATATCAGAGATGATATAATATTTTCATATATTTATCTAGATTATTTAATATTTCAATCCATCATTATATTTTTTTATTTTATAACTTTTTTTATTTTGTAATTATAATATTGAAATTTTTTTTAATAGTTTGGAAAAATTTAATATCTATATTTATATTTATTTTCTGTAAAATTTTATAATATTTATTTATTTGTCTAATATCATAAAAGTTATTTTTATGATATAATCTTTCTAATAAAATACAGTATAATTTTATCAAAATATTAATTATATAAAAAATTAGAATTCCATCAAAATTCATTAAAATCTGTAATAAAAAAATATAATAAACTCCATTAAATTTTATATAGAATTCTAACAAAATATATATATTTTTTATTAAAATCTTTAAATTCTATTAAAATTACTAACTCTTTTAAAATCTATTAAAATGTTAACCCAATTCATCCGCCAAAGTTTTTTTTTTTTCTTTATGTAATAAGGTCAAAGGTGAATGGTTTGTCTTGATATTTGTTTTTATTTAATAACATTGATTACATATTTAGTTCACTTACACTCTGATTTATTTATATTAAATAATATTAACTATATGTATTTAATTCACTTAACATTCTTATTTCTGTCGAATATTTTTATCCATTTTAAAATTTAATACGATATAATAATTATGGAAAAAGGAAATTATGTAATTGTTGTTTAGACCTATTTGCCATAAACCATGGTTTTCGTTAATTCTAAAGGCTTCAAAGAAGTTGTTTAATACTCCATCTGGTTATAAATAATTAATATTTTAGATGATAAATTTTATTTATAAATAATTATTATTTTACTAAAATTAATATTATTTTATATTTTTATTTTAAATTTATTTTTATATAATTAATATAAAATGAAAATAAATAATAATTTAAAGAGAATAGTAATTTAATAAAATAGTTATATAAAGTAGATTATTAAATAATTTTTTAATTTTTATATAAAATTTTAAAGTAAAAATTATTTGTGAATGAAGGGAGTAATTGATAAGAAGTTGTTAGATTATAATTATTATTATTTAAAATAAATTAAAAAAAAAAGTTGATTGTAGTAAAGTAGGGCAGGGTTCGTAGGATTGGACAATGGACTATAGATTTTTAAGTGCTCATGTTATGTCTGGGTCTGCTTTTCCTTTCATTTATTTTTTTTCCTTTTAATAAACACCATTAATTGAAATTAAATTTGAATCGAGCTGCAAATCCCAATTAATAAATAAATTATCAATTATATTTTTAAATATTTTAATAATTAATTAAAATATCATTTATATTGAAATAGATATTCAATCGTCAAAATAATTAATCCAATCATAAATATTTTATTTTTAATTAATTTATGTAAGTGCAACAATCATAGTTTTTTTTTTTTCTTCTTTTAAAAAAAATTGAAAGGAACGGATCAATAATATGTGCAATGAATGTTATATAGTGGCATAATCGGGAGAATATGGAGGCAGCAAAATTTATAAGAAAAAAATTACAGATAAATTTAAAATAAAAATTAAACATTTAATATAATAATAGTTCAACATTTAATTTATATTACTAGATTGACTATGCCTACGGATGGTAATTGCATTCTACAAGTTTGAATTTTTTGAAAACGCTGCAAAATAGCTTCATTTTTAATTTTTATAAAAATATCTCTCTCTACATAATACACCAAACAGTCAATCAAAAAATCATCTCACATTTTATTGCGCAAATCTGTTTTGATAATGGTCATTGCTGAAAAAGCTCTCTCAACAGTAATAGTTGTAACAGGCAAGACTAACGCCAACTTAATAAGCAAATATACTAAATGAAACACAGTGTCGTATCATGTCTCAACTATTTTCTAAGCAAGAACTCTAATATCATGCAAATTAGAGAAAGCTTCATTAAATTTTACATCAGCAATGAAGGTATTAAGTTGATCCCGAAATATCATTTGATCGGTGTTGGAGAAATTATATGGATATAGTTCAGCAAGATGAAGTAATCTAGATAGATTGAAGTTGGATAATGAGTCTCTAGGAGAAAGACTATCAATGCACAAAAGTAAATCTGTGCTTGATTCATAAAAATGACTCTCTATTTCTTGTGCAATAAAATCAATAACCTAGTAATGAATGAAAAAAAATAAAATTATAGCATAATAAATAGTTGAGTATTAGAAAAATAATTCATGAAAGAAAAAGAGTACTAGACAAAATATTTCAACTTAAAAGTGATGATAATAAGAAATAGGAAGATCAACACGCTTAGAACGCAAACGACTCAGAACAATATGTTCCATATTAGGTATGATCACACAATGATCTATACAAAAGTCATTAACAATTTCTAATAACTCATCCATCCATTCTCCCTAAAGTTCTGCAACTGTCTTTTAGTTGTTGCAATCAAATGTACAACATTGTCAATATTTTGATCATTTCTTTGTAAGACTTGAGATAAATCATTTGTTATTTCTAAAACTTCCTTCATTAAGAAAGTAATGAAAATAAACTCATAACTTTTCATTTTATCAACTAAACCCACAACTGTCCCTAGATTTTTCTTTCAGCGCCATCATCTGCTATGTTTTTAAGAACTTCTTTCATTGCAGACCACATAGAGAGAAGACGGATAATTATTTTATAATGTGAACTCCAATGCATGGCACCAGGTCGAGCTAAAGTTATTTCTTGATTCAAGCCTCTTCCAGTTTAAGTATCATCACTTTTCAAACGTTGGACTATTTCGTCATGTTGTTTTTAACGGAGAGCATCCCTCCTTTTACATGAAGCTCCAACCATATCACAATCATTGAAGTATAATAAAAAAATTACTCACATATCTATTGTTTTCTACTACTGTAATATAAGTACCAATTGAAGTTGATGAGAGAAACAATGAAAATACCTTGCTTGGGGATTTTTATTTAAAACAAGCCATTTAATTCACCTCTCATATTAGAAGCTCCATCATAACCTTGACCTCTAACTCTACTGAGTGATAACCCATGTTTCGCAAAAAAAATCATCAATTTCACTTTTCAAAGATAGAGCGGATGTATCACTCACATGTGCAGCTCCAATAAATTGTTCAACCACTTGTCTCAACTTATTAACATATCTCAATACCACAACCATTTGCTCCTTCACTGAACTATCTCGAGCCTCATCAATTACTAAAGAATAAAAGTCATCTCCAATATCCTCAATAATAGCTCGTGTCTTTTCCAAAGCACAAGCACTCACTATTTACTTTTGGATATATGGAGAAGTGAGTTGATTATTTTCAGGAGCATTTAAATTAACTACTTTCCCCACATCAACATTGCGTTCACTGTACCAATTAAGAAGTCCAAGAAAATTACCCTATTCGGTGATGTTTTCGACTCATCATGTCCTCGAAAAAGCCAATTCGTGTAATAGAAAAAAATAAATAACATCAACAATAGCAGTCAAACGAGTCCGGTAAAAAGCCTCATGCTCTTGGCTAAAATTAGATAACATATTAGAAACACCTTGTCTCTAATTTTTAAAGCTAAAATATTGCACTCTTGCATTATTGTGTGAACTATTTGGCCCGCCAACATGTTCATTAAAATTTTCTAATGCATTTTTTCAATTATTGACACTAATGATTGTGAAGACATTATTCCCATGCTTAGTTCCTCTATTCGAGCTAAAAAGATAACATCAAAAATAAAAGGCAGTATCATTTGACATGCTATATTCTAGCCACTCATATTTAGAAAACCAAACATCTCCAAATTTTTTTTTTAATTTTTTCAAATTCTCTTTGTGAAAAATTGTGTCCATAAGGTTGACAATGTCCTTTGGCTAAATATCGTCTCCTAACATCATTCTTAATCCCAACATCATAATCATCAATTGGTTTGCGCAATGTCGGATCACTAATAATATCCTTAAAAGTAAACTCCTAACTTCATTTTCTACCACTAGATTCCCCTCCACCATTTGCTTGACTACTTAATGTCTGCTCTGAGATAGAAATATTTGATGATTCACCCCGTACTCTCTTAATCTTAATAAAAAATTTATTTATATATATTTTAAGAATTTTAAAATTATTACCTTGAATTTTTACCCAATTTTTAATAAACATTCAAATTTATTCACCCAATAAAATCAAACTACTAAATTAAAATCAACAAATTAAATAATATAACTTAAAAAAAAACTAATTTTAAAAATATACAAATCACATACCTAAACCCCATATTTTAATAAATAAATTTATTCACCCAATAAAATCAAACTAATAAATTAAAATCAACAAATTAAACAATATAACTTAAAAAAACTAAAAAAAAAACTTATTTCAAAAATATACAAATCACATAGCTAAACCCCAAGTTTTAATAAACATTCAAATTTATTCACCTAATAAAATCAAACTATTAAATTAAAATCAACAAATTAAATAATACAACTTAAAAAAACTAATTTTAAAAATATACAAATCACATACCTAAACCCCACATTTTAATAAATATTCATATTTATTCACCCAATAAAATTAAACTGCTAAATTTAAATTAACAAATTAAATAATATAATTTTAAAAAAAATTAAAAAAAATTAATTTCAAAAATATACAAATCACATACATAAACCTCACATTTTAACAAACATTCAAATTTATTCACCCAATAAAATCAAACTAATAAATTAAAATCAACAAATTAAACAATACAACTTAAAAAATACTAAAAAAAAACTAATTTTAAAAATATACAAATCACATACTTAAACTCCAATTTTTAATAAACATTTAAATTTATTCACCTAATAAAATCAAACTAATAAATTAAAATCAACAAATTAAACAATATAACTTAAAAAAAACTAAAAAAAAACTAATTTTAAAAATATACAAATCACATACCTAAACCCTAATTTTTAATAAACATTTAAATTTATTCACCTAATAAAATCAAACTAATAAATTAAAATCAACACATTAAACAATACAACTTTAAAAAACTTAAATAAAAACTAATTTTAAAAAAATACTAATCAAATTCCTAAACTAATAAATTTTTAATAAATATTCAAATAAAATCAAACTAATAAATTAAAATCAATAAATTAAACAACACAACATAACAACAACAAATCAAAAATTAATTTGGTACTTTTTTTTAAAAAATCTAAACCTAAATTATTATTTCCAAAAATACCTAAAATATGTAATAATTTTAAAATAAAAATAAAATAAAATAACCCACCTCTTGCAGTCGACGAATTCCGGTGCCTCTCCTCCCTCCGACGGCTTGCTCAGTGGACAGTGGTCGGCTGCTCCTGCTCCTCTCTCGATCTCTCCTCCCTCTCCTTTATTCTCTTCTTTCTTTCTCTGCTTCTGCTCGCCTCTGTAAATCCCGACCTTTATTTTTTTTTTCAATTGCCTTGGCTGAAGTGATGACTTTTCAACCAAGGCAAATATAATTTTTTTTTAAATCCTGGCTTAAACGGCGTCGTTTCAGTCAGAGTTTTAAAAAAATTATAATTGTCTTGGCTGAAACATTGTCGTTTCAACCAAGGCAATAGAAAAAAAAATAAACGTCATTTTCTTCATCGTATGGTAGATAAATCAAAGAAGAGAAGAGAAAAGAGGGGGGGGGGAGGGGGGGGGGGGGCTGTGCCCCCACCTCTACAAGTCCGGCGAGCACAAGCCCCCCCTATGAGAGCTTTTGGACTCCAGCGAGGGGGGTCCATTGCCCCCTAGGACCCTCCTACCTCCGCCTCTGTATATATATATATATATATCTCAACATATTTGTGGAATATTTTAAAACTAAAAAGTAAAAAAAGAAAGAAAGAGAAACAATTAAAAATCAGCTATTTAATCTTATGGCAGACATAAGGAACAGATGTGGGGACGAGCATAAAATGGAAGTCCTAAAACTAATTTTTTTTAAAAGCTAATTCAAAAAATTCAAGGGATTTAACTTAAAAAATACTTCATTATATTATTTTAATATATTCTAGACTTTATTAATCTTAAATATACTCTAATTTATCATAATACCCTTAAAATTAAAAAAATTATTTTTTTCTTTCTCTCTCCTTTCTTTTTCTCTTTTTTCTTCTTTTTTCCATCGCAGATCTCCTCCTTTCTCGTTTTTCTTTTATTCCAAAATTCCAAAATTCACTCATCTGTAATTTCAACTCCATTGTTATCTCGTTCATTATATTTTTTCCTTTCATTATAACATCCAAAACACTATATTTGAAGCTTTTTCAATATATTAGGGATTTAATATTGCAGTAAGTTAAATTTTTTTTGTTGAACTCGAGTTTGTGAATGAAATGAGAGATTTTAAAAATTGTATATTTTGAATATTTTCTATAGTAGATTTTGTTTTATTTGCCTATGGATTTGAATCTACTCATTTGTTTAGTCTTTTCATTTTAATTTATAGATTTATGAAAAATTGAATAAAGTATTATAGATTTGATATGAAGCAATAATGTGTATTGTTGGAGGCTAGTGTGGAATGTTAGTATATTGTTATGGGCTGATATGGTAGGACAAGGGGTTGTAATGCAGCGTTATGGACTTTTTGTGTAGAAATATTGTATAGTGTTTTAGTCTGGTATGGGGTGTTAAGGGTCATTAGGTGTGTTGGGGGCTTATACGGGTTACTAGACAATGTTAGGGGTTGATAGAGGGTTATTAAACATTAGTAGCGGCTGTTAAGGGATGATAAGAGCTATTAGGGGCCATTAAGGATTGTTAGTGGCTGTTAGGAGGTTATTAGAGGCTCCTTTAAACAACCTCTATCATCCCTTATTAGTCTCTAAAAGCCCTTAACAGTCTCTAATAGCTCCTAACAGCCCCCTACTAATGTCTAGCCCCTATCAGACCTAACAGCTTATACCAGAGTCTAGTAGCCTCTATCAGCCCCTAATACACCTAAAGGCCCTTAACACCCTATGCTAGACTGAAAATACTACAAAATATTGCTACACATAAAGTCCATAACATTGCAGTACAACCCCTTAATGACCTATTACAACCCCTGTCAGACTATATCAGCCCATAACAATCTACTAGCTACTCATACTAGCCTCCAACAATACATATTATTGTATCACATAAAATCCATAAAAAAGTAGTAGATTCAAAATTATTTAAAAATAAAAAAATAATCAACCATAAAAAATATTTAAAAACAGTTAAGACGCATATAATTGTATGATGTTATAGTTTATATGGATTATGATATGAGTATTATTTATTATTGTACTTGTAGGGTATTGATGGATGGATTCAAACTAATCGGCGGATGAATTCATTTAATGGAAGAAATTATAATTCTCATCCAATATAAGAGAAAATTTGATGTGAACATTAGCAAGTATGTTGATGGAGGTGCTGAATATATTTTCTTGAATAGAATGACTGATTTTAATGAACTTAAGAAATATGTATCTGAAACACTTCATATGAGTTGTGTTCTCCGTATTACTCTCATGAGTCTTGGTATGAAACATACAAAGAAGTCATAAATCAAATTTATATATTACTGATTGGTCTATCTTGGAGCACATTCACAATGTCACCTTGCTTTCACTAGATTTGCGCACATTAACTGACAAACGAAAAAAATGCAGGATACCTTCTTTACGTGAGGGAACATCTCAACCTAAGTGTCATTGTTACCGTGAGCATGGCCATAATAGGTCTACTTATCAAAATCTCATCTCTTTGAATACCATATCAGGATTAACGAGTGTTAAAAAATAAACTAATGTGTTTATCATTTGTTGTATTCATAAAATATTTAAAAACTAAATATTAAATGTTATTGTCATAAATGACAGGTTGTGGAACTGTTATGTTACTATTCGATATTCTTGAATTACCATAGCAGGTTGTTGAACTATTGATATTGATTGATAAGTTTATGTCGTGATATATATTTTTTATTGTTCTTGTGCAATAGAATTTTTTAAGCTTTCATTCTTTACTGCAACTGAATGTTATTTGTGATATCAATTTTACTGTTGCTACTAATGGGAATGTTATAACCTTTTGGTTATATGGAATGATAGGGACTGTTAGGGGGCTGATGAGATGTTATGAACTTATATTGGCTAAGACCTTAACATACCGTGAAAGTGAATATCAACTCCCTATCTATCAACCATCAACACCGGACCTGATGATACAATAAATAATAAATATAAAAAAATGCTAGGGGCTGTTATGGGCTGATAGGGTATGATAGAGACTATTAGGGGTTGTTATTGGCTCAGACCCTAACATACCCTGACAGCCCATATCAGCCCTCAGCTCATAACATTTTCTAGCAATCAACACTGGATCTGATGATGCAATAAATAATGAAAATAAAAAATGTTATGGGCTATTATGGGATGATAAGGTATGATAGAGATTGTTAAGGGTTATTATTGGCTCAGACCCTAACATACCCTGACAGCCCATATTAGCCCCTATCAGTTCATAACATTTTCTAGCCATCAACACCAGACCTGATGATGCAATAAACAATGAAAATAAAAAATGTTAGGGGTTGTTATGGAATGATAGGGACTATTAGGGGCTATTACTGGCTCAGACTCTAACATACACTGACAATCCATATCAGCCCCTATTAGTTCATAACATATATCATCCATGAACATCATACCTGAAGAGACAAAAATATTTGAACAATTTATCAACATCGCATGTTTCAAAAGTCAATTAACAATGGACATTCGAGCTAAATAGCATTAAAATGATTATAAAATAGACTATTTGACTGCCCAACTATCTTTGAATAATTAACTTCAACGAAATTTTATAAAAAGAAATTGTATGAATCACTCGTCATTACTACATCAATAGTCCATGTTCTTGTTGGCAGCATGAAACCATAAGCTCACTGTTATATATTATCTCATATCAACCATGCGATCTTGTATGCAGTTTCAAAAATCAAGTCCATTAGTCATAAAAAATTCTATAAACTTGGCAACAAAATAACTACAGTCTATTTTATAAACCAAAAAAAGAAGTCATTAAAACCAAAATAACAATAAAACACACTCTGTTTATAATGCAATGCCTTTTTATTCATATCAATCATCTCTTCAAAATTTTCACTATTGCCTACCCAAAGTTTTCTATAAACAAAGGAAACTAACAACACAAATAACAAAACTAAGTGTAAAAAACCAATTCACAAGCATGTAATGAATGCAATAAAATGATAAAAAAAAATTTCAGTAGCAGTTAATCTCTAACTAAAAATATAAATTCACTGCTGTAGAGAACCTTCACCCAAGATTATAAAAAAAATCAAATTTAGTACACTGAAATTCCTATTATCATATCGCATTTTGTATAGGTCTCACTGTTAGATTGGAAGCAAGCTAAGATTCCTAACTAGGAGTGTCACGGATTTAAATTTTTAACCATTGAAGTTAATCCAAATAGTACTGAAAAAAATTCTATTTTTGTTAAATAGGCAATAACTATCTGTGCTTCTGATCAAAACTAGAAAAAAAGGTTGTTGCATCTTAAATAAAAATAACAAGCGTACCAATGATCTTCAAGTAAAAAAAAAAATTTCAACATAGAAAATGATTACATGATACAACAAACAACATTCAAACAAACCAATAAAATCATCATTTTTAAAACACACCCCATGAACTACTCTTACATTCATTTCACACCTACAAATTCAATTAAACTAATAGAGTAAATTCATGAATTTAATAGTAGTAGAAGAAGAACAAGTACTTGGTGCTTAAAATAAATAAATCAAGTGAGACAAAAATAAATAAAGTTCAAAAATTTGGGCTTTTTCCCAATTACCCGATTTCCAAATCAAATACAGAAATGGCAAAAGAGAGAGAGAGAGAGATCAGATCTGCGCTAAAGAAGGACTCGAGCAATGGCAAATTCAATCGGTAGGCAGTCTCATGCTCGAGCAAGAGCGACATAACACTGGTGTAGATTTTAGATTCACTCACTTAAAATAAACCTTTTTTGAAGATATATCTATATCATTTTGAGCAAGCGAATAATGGCCAAACACATACATAAAATACAACTATGAAGAGTGTTAATAAAACAACCAAAGCGTGCTCGAGAAGCTACATTCTTTATAAACACAACAGAGAGAGAGAGAGAGAGAGAGAGAGAGAGAGAGAGAGAGAGAGAGAGAGAGAGCATACCTGTGTCTTATAAAAGAACGACTCCAACAATGACAAATTTCACCGGTCAATGGTCAACGATCTTGGATTTCATCAGTGAGGCAACAATGGCGGAGAAGCTTTTGAAGAAAGAGAGAAAGATGGATTTTAATTGGGCAACAGAGAAATATTTTTTGAAATCAGAGAGTAGTGGTGTATTTTTAGAAATTGGAATGGGTGGGTTTTTTCATTAAAGGGCAACTTTTTATCAAAATAAGTTTAGTTAAGGTGAGTAAAGTTTAGAATTTAATAGTGATATATGTAAGTGTATATTTCTGATTAATTTCCAAAATTCAAACACTTAATTTACTTCAATTTAATCCCAAATTATTTTAAATTTTATTGTAATTAGGTTATTTTTTACTGATTTCAGTAATAAATCTATCAAATTTAATATGTTTTTACAAGTTAAGTATTGGCTTACCCTACATTTTTAGTATTGTAATAATTTTTGAAATCTTAATTAGTATTTTCACATTTTTTAATAAATTTTATTTAATTTAAAATATCAACTTAAATTATAATTATATCTTAAAGGTTAAAAAAAATCTAACATTAATAAATTAATTTGTATAAAACATAAATATTTCAAATCATATAAATAAATTAGGTTATATGTGTGCAAAAATTAAAATAACTCCTTTTAATTATTTTAACATTGAAGTTTAGGATAAAAGTTCAATTTGGATCCTATCTTTTAGTATGAAGTCAGGTTTAGATCCTAATTTTTTTTTGGAAGTTAAAGGCCCTTTTTTTTTATTATTATTAAAATAGACCAATTTGGGCACTAATTTCCCCCTGATGTCTCTCAGCCCCCCTGATGCGGATTTCTCGCCGCCCTTGACAGAAGATGACCAAAAAAAAAAAAAGAAACGGACACAAGATGGTGCTCCAATTGGATATGGAGAAACCTCTGCCCCTCCTTTACCATCATTCAGAGATACTCTCATGAAAGATACAAAACCTTGTAGATCGAACCTGTTTGATGAACTAGATGACATTGACATTGGTGAAGATGACCTGATCTTGACTGTAGAAGATGCCATTCCGCAAATCTCCTTGTCCTAGAAGGTTAAAGAGGCTCTCTACAAACCTTGGAAATCTATGATCATTCTTAAGCTGTTAGGTCGATCCATTGGATACCGAACCCTGAACAAAAAATTACATAGCCTTTGGAATGGTAAGGTGCCAATCTCATTAATCTGGATAGAGACTACTTCATAATCCAATTTGCCTCAGTTACAGACATAGAAGAAATCATGTTGAAGGGACCTTGGTCGGTTATGGGTCATTACTTGATTCTCCGCTTTTGGCACCCAAACTTCGACTGCTCGCGAGACACCATTAGATCTGTTGTGGCGTGGATTCGCATCCCCAACCTTCCCCTTCATCTTTATCACAAACAGGTCCTTCAGGTGATTGGATTTGGAGCCGAGCAAGTAATACGACTGGATTATAAACCTGAGAAGGTAATGGGGGGCAAATTTGCACGAAATGCAGTGGAGTTAGACTTAAGTAAACCATTGGTGTCTCAAATTATGGTAGATGGCAAAAACTACTTGGTTGAATATGAAGGCCTCTTTAAGATCTGCTTTGAATGTGGCTTCTATAGCCACTTGATTTCCACTTGCCCCAATAAGAAGAATGAAGGGAGTGATGTTCCTTTAGAACACGAAGATCTGGGAATGAGATTAGAGACAGAAACAGATATAAACTTACCTCAGTTTGGACCTTGGATGCAAGTTGTGAGGAAGGGAAGAAGAGGCGGTGTCTTCCATCACCAAAAAAACATGGCCAAAAGCACAGACCCATATCAAGCAGGATTTTGATTCAGAGCACTTGTGGACTTAGATGAATAACCTCCCCCGAATAGAGGCACTGCAGCTAACATAGGTGATATGAAATATGCCCCCTTGCCTACCTTTACATCTAGTGGAAAGGAGAATAGACCTCCTAATGCCTCAAAATAGACCCATCGTGCAAACAAAAGAACTCTCAAGCCAGGAACTACTGACAGATCCCAAATTCTATAGGGCACACATCCTAATTCTGGAAAGGTAGATGTATAAAGCCCTCAATCTCTAGCTTCTCCCTCAGCCAATCCCAATGGCCCAAGAGTGGCCTTTGCTTTTACCAGTTCTGTATTTTCTCAAGCGCCCAACAAAATGACCTTAAACAATGATCATCATAAATCCATCGACATCCAAGACTGCTTAGAAGGGGAGAGACCCCCTGCACAGGTTTTGGAGATGGAGGAACCTCCCAATCCTGGCAATCCTAACGGGCAGTTATGTTTTATGGTTTGACATTAAATGTAAAAGAGCATGATATTATGGAAGACATATCCACTTCGATTGTTCAGCCTTCCCAGATACTGTCTAATTGCAATGAGAACCAACACCTTCTGGTATGACCTGATCAGGTCTAATTTTCTAACCTCTTTATGGATTTAAAATTCTATGTCTGGGACTGTCAAGGTGCAGGATCGAAGGGATTTATGAATGCATTCAAAAGCCTAGTTCAAATTAATAAACCATAAGTTGTTGCTCTTCTTGAACTAAGGATAAGTGGAGTTCGTGCAAATAAATTTATAAAGAAGTCAAAATTTGATAATTCATTCAGAATTGAAGCTATGGGTTTTGCAGGAGGCATATGGCTTCTTTGGAACCATTCCATCTCACTCACTGTCTTAGAGGTCCATAGGCAATACATTCACACTCAAATCAGAGGCCCTAAAGGAACTGAAACTCTATTTACCATTGTCTATGGAGCCCTACACCAACCTGCAGGCAATATCTCTGGGCTGAGTTGGGCAGATTAGCAATTAACATACGAGACCCTTAGCTTTTAGCTGGCGACTTCAATGCTTTATTGTGTAGTACTAACAGAAAGGGAGGATCCTCACTTAGAGATGGTATATGTAGGAATTTTAGGAATTGGTTTAATAGTCATCACATGGTGGACAACAGTACACTTAGGTCAGAGGCAACCTATGAGAGAGGTTGGATAGAGCCATCTGCAACAATAATTGGTTATTGAAATTTGAGGGTGCTAAAATCTTTCATCTTCCAAGAGTTCAGTCATATCGCTGCCCCATTCTAATTAGCTTTAACAGTAGTGATGAGATAAAGAAACCAACTCCTTTTAGATTTGTTGCATTATGGCTACTCCATGAGGAATTCATGAATTTTATTTCCTTGAATTGAAAAGTCAAATACAGTCTCCACTCAGCAAGAAAAGAGCTATCAACCACGCTAAAGGACTAGAACAAAAGGGTATTTGGAATTATTTTTGGCAGAAAGAAAGCCATCCTTTGAAGGATTGGGGATATCCAACGAGCCTTAGCTATCCATCAATCTAATCATTTGCAAACTCTTGAATATGATTTGCAAAAGGAATTGTCTTTGATTGAAGCCTAGGAGGAGTTACTTTGGAGACAATGGCACAGATAGATTGGATGCAACTTGGAGATAGGAACACCTCATACTTTCATAAAATTTTTGTCCAGCGTAAACGTCAGAATAGAGTGGAGATGTTGAGAGATACCAATGGTGTATGGATCTTGGATAAGGAAAGAATTAAATCCCTTATAATAGAATTTTTCATCAACTTATACTCTGAAGAAGACTTTTCTCGGTCGAGTCACTGCACTGGTGTTCTATTTCCTCCTCTTGACCCTTCATTAAAAAATTGCTTGGACAGCCTCCCAACAGATGATGAAATTCCAACTGCATTATTTCAAATGGCTACCCTTAAAGCTCCAGGTATTGATGGCTTTCATGCAGAACGAAGATTGTGTTAATCCCCAAAGTGACGAACCCCGAATACATTTTCCAATTCAGACCTATAAGTTTATGCAATGTCATCATGAAGATTGCTACGAAAGTCATTACCAATCGACTAAAGCCTTGTATGCCAATCTTGGTCAGCCCCAATCAAACAAGTTTTGTTCCTGGCCGCCACATCATAGACAATATAGTTGTTGCTCAAGAAATCATCCATTTAATGAGAAACATGATGGGGTGCAAAAGCTACATGATACTCAAGATTGATCTTGAAAAAGCATATGACAAGCTGAGTTAGAACTTTATCTCAGAGACAATAGCACTGGCAGGTATTCCAAATAACCTCTCCTCTGCTATTATGCATAGCCTTTAATCCACTTTTATGCAGGTTCTATGGAATGGGGAACTCACTGCAGCCTTCAAGCCCACGAGAGGGGTTCGCCAAGGTGACCCATTATCCCCTTATCTATTTGTTTTATGTATGGAGCGGCTAGCCCATAGTATCCAACTAGCAATAGAACAGGAAAGATGGATTCCTATTGTCATGGGAAAATAGGGTCCTGTTATCTCCCACTTATTCTTTGCTGATGATGTGTTGTTAATTGGTGAAGCCCCAATAAACTAGGTGAGAGTAATAAAGGAGGTGCTACAGACTTTCTATATTAGTTTCGGCCAACCAATTAATCTAGCTAAATCTCGGGTTTACTTTTCTAAAAATGTTCCTCCCTCATTATCCAAAAAACTGGGAACTGAGCTCGGTATCACCCTAACAAATGACCTGGGATCTTACCTAGGAGTACCTCTAATCCATCAAAGAGTCAATAAACACACCTATGCTGGACTCATTGACAAAGTATACAAACGACTCCAGGAGTGGAATGCAGAGAGTCTATCCTTCGCCTGGAGAATTAAACTAGCCAAACATGTGATCACTACCATCCCTTATTATACAATGCAGACTTCAAACTTGCCAGCTAGTACTTGTGCTAAAATAGATCACATTTGTCGAAGCTTCATATGAGGTAGCACTGACCAATCGAGAAAGCTTAGCTTAGTGAATTGGAATGAAGTTTGCACACCTAAGGAGAGAGGAGGTCTTGGTCTACGTCGAGCCAAAGAGATGAACTTAGCTTTCATGATGAAACTTAATTGGAGTTTACTCTCAGATACAAATCACTTATGGGTTCGTGTTCTCAGGTCAAAATATGGGGTTAATAACGACCCCTTTCCATAAAAATTAGTCTGTAAGAATAGTTATGCACTTTGGAGAGCAATGAGCAAACCCTAGAATCAAACTATTGATGGTGCTCGATGGGCTATATTATCAGGAAATAAACTAAAATTTTGGAAACACCGATGGCTTGATAATGGAGCTGTGCTTCAAGATAATACTGTAGAACGTATCCCAACTGATCACATTAATCGAAGTGTTAAGGATTATGTAGACCATTCTGGCTTGTGGAAGTGGAGTGAGTTTGGGACCCTGGTAACCCAAAATAATCTACTGCAGATAGCTTCAACTCTCCCCCCATGTTTTATTGAAGAAGGTAATGAACTTTATTGGGGTGCAAGAAAGAATAAAAAATTTTCAATTAAATCTGCATATACCAATCTGCTACAAGAAGGGTGGATGGAGGAGAACATAATCTGGAAACTTGATATACCCCTTAGGCTTAGTTCTTTTCTGTGGTTGCTCACTAAGGAAAGATTGCTAACCAATGCCGAGAGAAAGCGTTGACATTTGTTAGATGAGAAGAATTGTCCTAGATGCAAGAGATGCAGTAAGTAAGTGTTACATGTCCTCAGATATTGTTATTTTGCAAAAACTATATGGTTTAAAGTGGGGCCCAATCATGTAAGCATAACTTCTTCTTTCTGAACCTTCAAGCCTGGGTAACTCAAAACTTATCAACCTCAAAGACCGATTGTAAGGGAACCCCTTGGAACCTCTAGTTTGCTATCACATGCTGGATTCTTTGGAAAACACGTAATGAAATGATATTTGTGGATATGGACATTTCTGTTTCAACAGTCTACAGCAGAATCTACACCTTCATTTCACATTCTCTTTCCTTCTCTAACATGGAAAGCCTTATAGGATTCTAAACGCAAAGAGAGGAGGTGTTGATCAGCTGGAAACCTCCACCTACTGATTGGTTTAAGTTAAATCCTGATGGTGCCTTTAAAAGCAGCTCAAGTCGAGCCTTTGCAAGAGGAATTATTTACAATGGCCTAGGTAATTGGGTTGCTGGATTTTCAATGAACATTGGTTCCTGCTCAGCTCCAATGGCAGAACTATGGGGCATATATCAAGGTTTGCCGCTTGCATGGCGGTGTGGCATTAGAAAGCTACTGGTAGAAGTGGATAGCAGCTGTGCAATCAAACTCATCAGAACAGAGAAGCGTGCTAACTATGGATTGACTCCTTCAGTTTCTAAAATTCAAAACTTGCTCCAGTTGGATTGGAATGTGCAGAGGGAACACATCTTTAGAGAAGCAAATGGGGCAATAGACTGACTTGCGAATCTTGCTTCAAAATTTTAGTTAGGACTCCATATTTTCAAAAGGCCACCTGAAGGACTAAGAAGGTACATTAACCAAGAAAAAATTGGGATAAGAATTCATAGGAGGGTGAATATGAATTTTTGAGGCAGTGCCTCCCTTTCTGTATAAAAAAAAGAAAAAGACCAATTTGGCCCTAAATTAACAGTTCGCTAACCGGATGGTAACGATTGCTAACGTGGACATCATGGATCCCACTCAAGTTGAATGAATGGGCTAACTGGATGAATACCGGACATGTCTATGTGGCTTCTCAATCCAGCAGCTGAAGAATATAAAATCAGGCAAAACCCCCAAATAAAAACCTAAACCATCATTTTTTATGAGAAAAAAAAATCTCAGAACCCATTGTCTATTTCATCTTAAAATTTTAAACCCTAAATTCTTACTTTCTTTATTTCTTCCATTCTTAACCAATTCATGCAAAGAACAAAAGAATAAAAAAAAAGAGAAAAATATCGGGTTGAATTAGGGGAAAGCAGTGTAGAGATCAAGAATGCCGTCATCTTCATCAATTGGATCGATTTCAAGCAGAAGACGTGTTCATCCTCAAGAAAGAGATCGATATTGTGAATGTGGATTTCGAGAGGTTCTCCTTACTTCATGGACTGATTTAAACCCAGGAAAAAAAATTCTGAAGGAGAATAAGGAGCTGATGAGAAGATGTGAAAAATTGTGCAGTGAAGATTATTATTGTGATATTGAAGAGCTGAAAGAAGATGTGAGGAAACTAAAAGAAGATGGCTTCGAAATGCAGAAGTTGAGAAGTAATTTAAGAAGATCATATGTAGCTTGTTGATAAGTTGCATTGTAATTGTGATGTTCGTGTCTTTTCTGATATAATATTAATTTGCGTTAAGAATGTTAGTGGAAATTCTTATGCAATTGAAGTCACATTTTGTTGGTGAAATTTGAAAGGTGTTGGTGGAAGGTGACTTGTTATTGGCAGTGATTAAGAAATTTTTCATTGTTTGTTCTGTTTTATTTATAAGCATTTGATCTTTGGTTTACTTTCACATCTGGCAGTTCTTGATATTTTTTATATCTATGCTATTTGTTTTAGTTATTAGAAAGACTACGTAAATTTGTTATTTTTGTCTAAATTTATTGTTTTTGTCTGCTGCTTATTAATATGTTTATCAGATTGCATAACTTAATAGAAAACAACTAAAATGGGTCATGAAACTAAAAATTTGACTTATTATACTTACGACTTATTGTTTGGTTTTTGCTATGATGTTAATTGAATTTGCTTCTCTACTTTTTTTTAAAAAAAATATTCTGTTGCGAGGTCGGTACAGTTACAACAACAACAACAACTAAGCCTTAATCCCAAACAAGTTGGGGTCGGCTGTATGGATTCTCAACAAAATAAGCTCAAAAGACACCAAAAAAGATACTCCAGCCTTAGGCCCCTTCCAAGACACGGATTTTACGTCTCCATTCAAGTCTGTCATTAATCAAATCCGCATCAAGATCTAAGGCACGTAAGTCTCTTGCTATCACCTCCTTCCACACAGTTCTAGGTCTGCCACGACCTCTAGCCCCCTCAATCAACAAATTCTCACACTTACGAACCGCAGCATTAGGAGGTCTTCTTAAAACATGCCCATACCATTTAAGTCTTCCTTCCCTCACCTTATCTCCGACGTCCGCTACTTGGACTTTTTGTCGAATATGAACATTCTTAATTTTGTCCAGTCTGGTATGTCCACACATCCATCTTAGCATCCTCATTTCTGCCACACTCATCTTATGCAATTGTTGTCCCGTTGGTGCCCAACACTCACTACCATAGAGCATCGCAGGTCTAACAACCGTCCTATAGAATTTACCTTTCACTTTCAGAGGTATTTTCTTATCACATAGAACCCCAGTCGCACCCTTCCACTTCAACCACCCTACCTGTATTCTGTGAGCCACATCTTCATCTATACGGCCATCATTCTGGAACACCGAACCCAAATATTTGAAGTGCTTGGTTTTAGGAACCAAAACTCCATCCAACTTAACCTCATGTTCCTGCTTCTTCCTTAGACTGAACTCACAGTGCATATATTCCGTTTTACTTCTACTTAACTTAAAACCCTTGTCCTCGAGGGTTTTTCTCCACACTTCCAACTTACGGTTTACACCAGCACTAGTCTCATCAATTAAAATAATGTCATCAGCAAACAACATACACCAAGGAACATCGTCTTGTATGCTTCTGGTTAGCTCGTCCATAACCAGGGTAAATAAATATGGACTCATGGCCGAACCTTGATGCAATCCGGTAGTAATAGGGAAAGCATCAGTGTCTCCACCAGGTGTTTTCACACTAGTGGATGCATTCTCATACATGTCCTTGATGATGTTGATATATTTGCCGTTGACTCCTTTCCTCTTCAAAACCCACCATAACACTTCTCTTGGTACTCTATCATAGGCTTTCTCCAAGTCAATAAATACCATGTGAAGATCTTTCTTCTTCTCTTGATACAATTCCATTAGTCTTCTTAGAAGAGAAATAGCCTCCATGGTAGATCTCCCTGGCATAAACCCAAACTGATTCTCCGAAACTCTTGTAAGCTTCCTCAATCTGTGTTCAATAATCCTTTCCCATAATTTCATAGTATGGCTCATAAGTTTGATACCCCGATAATTTGTACAGCATTGAATGTCTCCCTTATTTTTATATATGGGTACCATGATACTCTTCCTCCAGGCATTTGGCATCTTACGTCCTTTCACAATAGCATTAAAGAGTTTAGTTAACCAGGCAACTCCTACCTCTCCAAGGTTCTTCCAAACCTCTATAGGAATACCATCCGGGCCACAAGCTTTACCAACTTTCATATACTTCAAGGCTTCTTTTACTTCACTATGCAAGATCCTCCTAGACCAGCTGATATAATCATTTGTTGCATGAAGACCTTGAAAATCTTGTTCATGTTCAGGGTTGAATAACTGCTCAAAATAAGCCTTCCACCTCTCCTTAATCTCAACATCTCCTGTCAACACCCGTTGATCTTCGTCCTTTATACATTTGACTTGGCTTAAATCTCTGCTTTTCCTTTCTCTCATCCTTGCAATCTTATAAATGCCCATTTCTCCCTCTTTAGTACCTAACTTTTGATAAATCCCTTCTAAGGCTCTGCCACGAGCTACACTAACAGCCTTCTTTGCCTCTTTCTTAGCCCTCTTATATTCCTCAAAGGCCTCGCTATTAACCGCATTCGGTAACTTTTTATACCATTCCCTCTTAGCCTTAATAGCCTTTTGAACCTCCTCATCCCACCACCATGCATCGTGCGGTCGAGGCCCTGCCCCTTTAGAGATCCCAAGCAATTTACTACCTGCTTTCTTAATGTCACCTTCCATTTTTGTCCACAAGTCCTCTGCACTAGCCTCAAGGTTCCAAATTTCTTCCTTTAGTAACTCCTCCTTAAAGGTACCTTGAGCTAGGTCTTTCAATTTCCACCATCTTATCCTTGGTTCCAATATTTTCTTATCATTCCTCCAGCTACTTTTATTCTTAACATCTAAAACCACAATACGATGTTGCGCCGTCAATGCTTCACCCGGAATGACCTTGCAATCCTTACACTTACTTTTGTCCCGTCTTCGAGTAAGTATGAAGTCTATTTGACTTTGGGTTCGTCCACTCTTAAAGGTAATCAAGTGTGACCCCCTCTTTTCAAAGCAGGTATTCGCCAGCACTAGATCATAAGCCACCGCAAAATCCAAAATGCTCTTTCCCTCCTCATTCCTGTTGCCAAAACCATAACCCCCATGGACCCTGTCATAACCATTACTGTCCTTACCAACATGCCCGTTAAGGTCCCCACCAATGAAGATTTGCTGATTATCCGGAATACCTTGCATGATATCATCCATATCTTCCCAGAACTGAACCTTGGATGCTCCGTCCAAACCTACTTGGGGAGCATAAGCACTAATAACATTAATAGTGTCATCTCCCAAAACAAGCCTCAAAGAGATAATCCTGTCTCCTTTTCTCTTCACTTCCACCACCTTGTCTTTAAGCGTAGGCTCAATAATAATGCCCACACCATTCCTATTGTTATCCAAGCCACAATACCACAGCTTATATCCTGAGTTACCAATCTCTTTTGCTTTATTTCCCTTCCACCTGGTTTCCTGCAAACAAGCAATACTAACCTTCCTTCTTTTCAAAGTATCCACAAGCTCTATAGACTTCCCAGTCAGAGTGCCAATATTCCAACTACCTAATCTTAATCGGCTCCCTTGGACTTGCTTCTTTAGCCGCATTCGTCCATAATGCGGTAGCCCTTTCCTGTCTGACACCACATCCGGGCGCTGATATGGCGGGACTAACTTCTTTACCCATACCCGTCCATGGCATGGGAACCTTTGCTCATACTCCACCACACCCAGGCGTCGATGTGATGGAACCCCTTGCTCATTTAACACTACACCCGGGTGCCGATGTAGCGCGTGCCTAGGTGAGCACGTCCCAAGCCCGGATAAAGGAGGAGGGTTGCGGTAGGTTGGCGGCCAGTGTAAAAATTTTGCCAAACTTTCTCGGTACAGTTAATCAAGAATTTTCCTTTTTAATTAAAGTTAGAACAGTTAGTTGTTACAGCATCAATGGGATTAATTAAGCCAAGTGTTTCAAGTGGAGCCTAAAAATGGTCTCTTTTGTGCTATCACTGCATTTATAAATGGCATAGAAAAGGACCGGCAACACATCTATTATCCTTAGCATCATAACAAACAGTCATTTGTTAAAACCACTTGCAAAACACAGACCTGCAATCATAAGTATCCATAAGTAAGCTAATAAAAACCTATAGCTAGCAAAACCTCGACCTGCAACAAACCAAAATCCAAGCATGCAATCCAAACCATTTGCAAATAACATACTAGAATTGTCCTTATCCACCATCAACACAAAATACTAAAATATTTTTATAAAATTGAAAACCATCCAATTTGCATTAATAAATGGCTTATAATCCAATGAAGCATGGCCTACAAATTAATACCAAGCTCAAATTCCATCATACCTATATTAAATCAGTTAAAATATGGACAAAAAAAAGTCTTTGCTGGCCTATAATTTCCTATTTCAAAAAACAAAATTATCATCTTCTATGATAACACTATCTTTTCATAAAAAAAAAGGACCAAAAGCTTCAATTAATAGTAGACTTAGATTGTCTTTGAAGTCTTCCAATTTTCGATTGTGCTTCTACTTGTAGACTTCTTGTTGTGCGGCATGGTTGACCTTTCAACTGGAGTCCAGTTGCCTTGAAGGGTAGATCAGTTGGTCGACCTACTTCTACACCATCTCCTCTAAAACAAATCTTTCGTGAACCTTGGCTGTTATCTGCATGAAAATGTCTAGCATGCCTACTAACTCTCTCATTAGGTATTGAAAAACTGATTTGAGGGTCAAGATTTTCACTAGTCATATCAACTTTATTCCCATATTGTGGAGTTGCAATAACCCTCTCTATACTTATACCAATAAGAAGTAAAGATAATGACTGTTCAATAATCTCTTTTTTATTTATTTAAAAATATTTATTATAAATTTATAATAAATATTTTTAAACTAATAAGAGAGAAGAAGTGTGTTACTTTGAGAACTAGTGATGCCTTTTGGGTTGACGAATGCACCTGCAGCTTTCATGGATTTGATGAATAGGGTGTTTAGGCCCTATCTGGATCAGTTTGTGGTAGTCTTCATTGATGATATAACTTCATTTTGTGGTTAGAGAATACTTTGATTGTTATTATAATTTCATTGAACAACATCTTTCATTATCTTGTCTAAAGATAAATATCTAAAATCTTGGAGTGATCTCCCATTCAAACGGGAGTATGTAGGCATATTTGGGATTCACCCCAAGTAGCAAGTCCGCTATTTATTAACAATCTGTTTGTTTTTCTTTTCTTCATCATCTGGAGGATTCGTTCATGTTAGTACAGCTCAATCTGAAATTGTTGTTATTATTATTAGATGGAGGATGTTTTGTCCAAAAACTAACAGGGTCTCCTACAGGGCCCTTACGTGATTCGGGTCTCCACTTAGGTTCATTTTTCAACATCGATCACTGCGGAGTCCTTTCGTTTACTTCGACTTTAGTGAAAAGCTTAATGGAGCAAAGCTGAATTATTCAACTTATGACAAGGAGCTATATGCTTTGGTGAGAGCATTGGAAGTATGGGAGCATTATTTGCTAAATTTTCAATAAAAATCAAATGAGTCTATATTCTCCTTTTATTGGGAAGCAAATTAAATTAGAATCCATAAATAAAAATATACAAAGATGATTAGATGTATGGTAACTTGAATCATATGCCTCCTAAAGAACTGCATTCAATGTCTTCACCTTGGCCATTTGCCACCTGGGGTACCGACATTATACGAGAGATACATTGCATAATTATGTGTTTATATAAAGAGGATTTGTGAAATGAACTTTTTGATATGAATGTAATGGTTATATGTAAGAAAGGTGGGATCACTTTAAATTATCTTTCAATAGACACATAGTTTATTTCCTACTATCTTGGTATAATTTCCACCAATTCTCATGATAATCTCATACCATACTAGAGGTTCAAGGATACACAGGTGCAGATTGGGCAGGAAATCCAGTCAATAGAAGTTCAACTTCGGGGTACTTCACTCTAGTTGGAGGGAATCTTGTAACATAGAAATACAACGCATTATCATGTTGTATATGTTTGAATTATTTTAAATTATCAAAAGGTTCAAATACCACTAACAATTAAACAACAAAATGCAGTAACGACAAACAACTCTTTTTCTCCGGATTTAGGCTCGTGTTCTCTAAGGCCCTGAGCCTAACAGTACAAATGTCACAAGAATCATTCCATGTGGGAGTGGGTGCAAAAATCTCCGCTCACACTTAGCTTATGAGAACAGATGAATTCACATCTGAGAGGAGCCATGCGGGGGCACATCATGAACGGCCATTGAGAATTCCTCAACAGCAATGATCCAGTGCAGAGAAGCCAATTGATGTACTGCGAAATCGTTCGATTATATAGAAGAACGGCAAAGGAAAAAATAAAATTCAAAAATTAAATTTCACTATTGATAAATAGTAACCTACTATTTATCAGCCAACATGCTATGGATGTATCCCTGACTCTGCTGCTTGGGGTCTCCACCACTCATGTTTTCATCATCTTGAAGATAAAAGCCACAAATATAAAGCTTTCGATCAGGAATTAATTGGTATGGAACCATCATATAAATGGCCTTTTAAGATAAAATTTGAGCCAATTTGTAGTTATTGGATGAGCTACGAAGGACGGGTTAGCAGAGACACGGCCGAACAGTATGCTCGAGGATCTTTCTATTTTGGCGAATCACTACAATGTCAAAATTCTCCAATAGATTTTGGTTCTAAATCATTACTTCCATTTATTATATCAATAGCTACTATAAATGTTCTTTTTCTTCCAATTTACCTAGGTTGAAAATCTCAAACCTAAGCTCTGATACCAAAATAGTTGTAACACCCCTAAGAAAAGAGATTTAAATTACATGATATTTAATTAATGAGGTACCCACCAAGTGGAAACATACCTCTTACAACATTTGGAAGTCTAAATAAATAGATAAAAGTAAATAATCATTCACCATCGACTTCCAGAGTAATTTTTCCTTTTTTCATATCAATAACGACGCCAGCGGTGACCGCTTTTTTACTCTTGTTACATGTTGAGTTGAGAGAGCTACATGTCAAATTTGAGTCTTGTGATGATGGTGCTTTGATGGCACTTGGTTGATACTTGAAGAAAAGTGTTAACAGTAATTATATGCTGCTTTTGAAGAGTACATTTAAATGAATTAAAAAAACTTGGTAACGAAGCTAGGGGTTCTTCAATAGAAGTATTGTATTTGCATTTGCGCTTAAATTCTATTTCTACCATACAAGTTATACCTCTCTTCTTTCCAGGAAGAGTTCCGGTGATGAGGAAAGGATGCTGATTTTATGGCTGAATCTGCTTATATTGAAGACCCTTCAGATATTAACAGGAAACGTCTGAAAGAACTTCAAGCTAACCTATAAAGGACCTCGTAAGATAAAAATTGAGCCGATTCATAGTTATTGGATGAACTACGAAGGTCGGATTGGCAGAAACAGGGCCGAACAGTATGCCCAAGGATCAATTGATTTTCAAATCCTAAAACCTAATGCATTCTCCGAAACCCTAATTCTAAAATTCTAAAACCCTAATTCAACTCCAAAACCCAAAACAGTAAACCCTCAAAGAAAGCAATGATTAATTAAGATCATGTGGATAGTTGAAGTTCTCAAGACCATAAGGGTAGTTGAAGTTCTCCTAATATCTCCAATATATCAAGACAATATCAGAGTAACAAATGATTTATCCCGCTTATTCATAGGTCGGGAAGGGGTGTTACACTGACTAAGGCTACTGGATGAATGTACGATTTAATGTAAAATATATTACTAAGTTTAATAATGTAGGTTGCTGTATTTATATATGATATTTTCTCACTTCTAATACCTCATTTGACCCTCAAACTTATTAATTTAATTTAATTTAGTAAATTAGCGTATGCTACGACTCAACAACTGAGTTCAAACTCAAACAACACATTTAGGCATCCATAGCAAAAGTTCCATAGATAAATATTTGGCAAGAAAATGAAAGAAAAATTAATTCTTTTGGTTGCAATGAATAAAATTTGCAAATATTTATTTTATTTTAATTTATGAATTGACTTGTGAATTTTTTTAATATGATTAAATTAAAATCTACCAAAATGGATAATCTCTTATCTTCTATCACTATATTCTTAGTTTGACTTTCTAATTAAAATCAAACTATAATTGTATATTCATATCCCATCCAAAATTTTCTTGAATTTGTACGGGACTTCTTCATCTTGTTCAAATAGTTTATCGATCTCAGACATCTCTTCGGTTTTCAGCTCATATGCCTTGATATAGTGGAGTTCCATGTCCCGCACAGAGCGATCCGACAGTTCGGCTTCTTGCAAACTTCACCTACTCGAGATCTGCTTCCAATGTAATTATTAATTATTTTTATTTTTATTATTAATTATATAATTATTAGTTAAAATTACTATAATTATATTGTTATTAATTATTTTTGGACCTAAATAAAACTATTAATTACTTGAGTATCATATAATTATTAATTATGCCTTTTGGTTTGACGAATGCACCTGCAACTTTCATGGATTTGATGAACAGGGTGTTTAGGCCTTATCTAGATCAGTTTGTGGGAGTTTTGGTTCCTAAAACCAAGCATTTCAAATATTTGGGTTCGGTGTTCCAGAATGATGGCCGTATAGATGAAGATGTGGCTCACAGAATTGGATAAAATAAATATTCTTATTTAAAATAGTATTTTTATAAAATTTAATTCAATAAAATTATGTTAATAAATTAATAAATTCAAGAATTAAAATTAAAAAAATATAAAAAATTTAATAAATTTTTAATGTCTATTTAAAATGTGAGTAAATATAATTATTTAGATTCACATTTCAAGGCATTTCAAACATATAACCCTAATTAAGCCTCACTCCAATCACTTTCCCAAAATTTGACTTTCCTTACTTTAACTGTCAAACCAATCTTTAAACTTTAACATCAAATCATTATTATAAATAGTAATAGATAAAATATTCCTTGTTAAAATACATATACATATATCTTCATTATCCCAAAAGTGAATCCGAAATATTTTTTTCAATGCTTGATTTACTTAATTTATCATAGTTGAACCGGCCTTACCCTTTCCAAGACCAGCTCCGAGAAGGTAGTTCATGTTCTTCATCATATTCAAGACTTTGGAGTCCACTACTTCATCATCAGAAATTGCAGCTACTTGAAAACCATTGGAGGCCTCTCCATGAAAACTCATAAAGAGGTGGTAGACATGGATTCCTTATCCTTGTTTCCCCAAGCTAGGTTGCCTCCAAAATTCAAGATGCCTGGGATGGACAGATTTGATGGGACTACTTGCATCCAACTTGGATTTATTTTGTTTAGGAAACATTTCCTTCCTTATATGAACCCATACCCAATCACCAGGTCGAAAAACCACATGTTTCCAATGAGAGAATTTTTTTTAGTGGATAAATAAGCTGAAGAGGATACACGGAGGGATGGCTTGCTCAAAAATGGGTTGGATAATAGGAAACCCAAGCAAGTGTTAGCATTTGGGATTTATTGGCTACTTCTAAAAAGCACCGAGAAACTATGGCCAAGGCCTTGGCCAGCATGCCAATTTCCACCTCCATAACACCGGAATCAAAAACCAAACAAATAATAACTAATAATGAAGATGATTAATTTGAAGTAGTTAATGAAATCAAACCTACGTTGTTGGCTACAACCATCAACCAGGTCTTGATCTGCTGAATTCTGGGAAAAGAGGCCAAAAATGTCCTCATAATCCCCACCACCTTCCGTACTGGAATTGTCAGATTCCACAGGGGTACTCTGGTCATTGTCATCAAAGACTGATCCCCATCCTGTGGCTACAATCGTATGTAGTGGCGGTGTAGGTGTTATGGTGTAGTTAACCATGTAGTCAAAGCGACCACTGGGTTGACCAAGTGTATCCCAGGTTCCTGTTGCTAACCTGGTCTGCTGAGTCCTTCGAGCCTGTTGTGCTCGTTTCTCCCTTTCTTGTGCCATTAACTCAGCTACACCTCTCTCAAATTGCCTGGTGTCAATAGTACTGATCATTACACCAGCAAATTCCTCTTCGCCTTCATAGATGGTCTCTATGTCATCTTCATTGCGTTGAGGTGGCTGTGGGTCCCTAACTGCACCATAATTAGAGAATCTAAAGGAGATGTCTCCATTAGTCCTCTGTCTGATCTGTACATCTCTTGGGACTGTTGCTCGATGCTCCACTCTGCTATTCTTCATGTCCCATCTGGCCCCACGCAAAGACTCCGTGGTTTCCTTTCTGCCAGGTATTGCTTGGATACCGTTGGATGTCAAGTAATCAATGACGTCATCCACGTGGTATCTAAATGCTGCGTGGCTTGTATTTGTCAGCCGCCCCACTAAGGAAGTGGTCACAATGAGATTAGATTCTCCACGCCAGCCTTCGTACCCTTTTGTCTGTATTGCTAGTTGGATGTGATTGTAGAAATCTTCCACACTAAGCATCAGGTCAGGACAGATATAGACAAGCTGGGTCCCCTTTGTCATATCAATCTCCATGGTCCCCAATATCTGCCTGTCATCATTCCACCTTGTGTCCCTGAGGACCACAAGCACTGTGGTTCCAGCATCTCGCCTGTGAAGCGCGTGTACACGCACCATCATCATCCCAACATGGATGTGCTGGAATCGTCTCTCTGTCAAGGCTCTGTAACTTTGATCTGTTACGAACCTTAGATCTTCCTGCTGTCCTGGTTCTGTTACCAGTATTCTTCGCTCAGAGTAATGCTGGTAAACTCTATGCTCAGGTTGGCTCCATTCTGAGTCATACAGAACCTCTGCTGGTACTAGCTCTGCTCTCCTTCTCCTGGAGATGTTCAACTGTTCTTCTGGATTCAGTTGTGTCTCAAGGCTCCTCTCATAGCCTTGTTCCCTTCTCAAGTTGATTACATTTCTGAGGGCTCTCCTAGCCCTGTGCCTGAGTCATGCTCCTTGCCTGTAGGATCGCACCTGATCCTCAAAAGAAGGAACATTTGTTGAAGTTCCTGCTGTTTCCCTTACAGGTGGGAGTTGCTCTGTCTGAGTTCGACTCATTTTTGCTTTCTCTCAAGCTTGGCCTTCTCCTCTGAGAAGATCTTGTATGGATCTTTGAACACGTAGTACGGTGTCTTGGGTTTGCTGACTGCCTTTCCAGTAGTCTGTAAAGATAACTTGTTTAAGTTACCTTCTAGAGACTGGATCACCTGTGTTAACCCTTCTGGATCCCTTGACTCAAGCTTGGTGACTCTGTCTTTGATGACTGTAACTTCTTCTAGAAGCTTATTGATAGCTTCTTGCTGGACCACAACTAGCTGAATTAGCAAGTTGTTCTGCTTGATGAGGACTTCGTTGGAGTCCCCTGGTGGTTTACCTCTAACTAGGTTTGGGTTGAAGAACCCTAGCCCTGGTTCGTGAATGGGTGATACTGCTTCTACTGCGTCCTTGTACTCTTCTGTTTGAGCTGTATTGACCCAACTCCTGCTCATCCAGATAGAAAAGTACGGACCTCTTTGACCAGGTCTGAAACCTCTGTGATCTTAAGCTCTAGATCTGCAGTGAGCTTAAGAGCTTCTTGTTCAACCAACTTAGGCTGCTGAGCAATGGTGTTAACCAACTCAGTAACCTCCTGCCTGGTTAAAGGCTTCTGTTCCTTTAACTCTTGCTCAATTTGCTGTAGAAATCGGTTGGTGGTCTTTTGGTGTTTAAGGGTTTCACTCTATTGTTTTTCAAGCTCACTAATGGATTCAGTAATAGAATGGAAATGTTTTAATGAGACTCTACTAAACAGATTTAATCTATCATAAATGACACTTATATTATTTTGATTATTTAATGCAATCTGTTTTATCTGATCTTCTGTTTTTTCCTGAGGTAATTCTAGGTCTAAGTATTCTAATCCTGTTGTTCTAGACTTATTATACCAATCTTGGACTGATTTTTCAAAACGTTCACTCATTAATCTTTCTTTTTCATTACTTTTAATTAATTACCTATGTCTTTTGCCTTTTAATTCTTATTCCTCACCTTCTCAGTCTCTGACGGTTCTCCTGACCTATGGACCTTACGTCTTTTGGACCTCAAATTAATTAACAAAGACACAAATAATTTTCTCAAAAATAACAAAATTAAAAGACTTCACTTATGAACATCTATATAGTAATGAAATGTCCCTCAATTGATATAACTGCTAGAAACAACAAGACTAGAAAAATGAAATTAGCCTAGCATGATTACCTTAACTTATGCTCTGATACCAGGATGAGAAGCGCGGATAATTCAAACACACACACTTGAATATTATTAAGGATCTTGTAAGGAATTTTTACAGAGAAAATAGCTAGGCTTACAAAGTATAGGCTATAGGTTTTTGGCTTATGTTTCTTATTGCACAAATACCTATCTGAATGCCTCTATATATAGGCAAGCTAAAGCCTAAAGGAATCAATTGATGCGGTTGGACATGGGCCACCATCGTCCATCAAAAGATTCGCTTACAACTTAAGCAAACAATTCTAGCCACAAAACACAAAAGCTAGAATAAAACACAGCTAAGTGGGTCTGGCCCACCACTAATACAGAATAAAACACAAACATGTGGGTACTGGCCCACCACACTCTGCATTATCTAGGATAGTGTAGTTTAGCGTCATCGCGGACGTCATCAAGTATTTTACGTCACTGCTGACGTCTTCTCTTGCTTGGGCTGGGCTTACTCTGAGTCTGAGCTGGTAAACCCATTTCTCCTGTCTTGATCACCAAAGAGTCCTCCTTCTTGCCGTACTACTATGGGCCAAGCCTTCTTCATATTCTTGCATGAGGCTTTCATAACTGGACCCACCTTCATCTGGGTGCTGCTCTCTTGGCTCGAGTCCGAGTCTGTTAAGTCTGTTAGCAAGGGAATGTTCAGTGTAGAGTCTAATGGGCTGAGCCCATTGCCTGAGACTCTCACCAATCTGCTGCAGGTAGCTGGCTGCTTGCTGGGAGATAGCCACCATCTCTCCTGCCAAAAGGCATGACTGACATTTGGCAGTTTCTGTTGAATTCTGTACCCTAACCTCAGCACATTCAAGGCATCTGTTTTGAAGCCTTTCAGTTCCCTCCTGATTAACCATGAGAAAAGCTTGGAGGCAGTTGAATTCTCCCATAGTCCTTTGGTAGTAACCCAACAGAATTCTTCTGATGTCTTCTTCCTCAAGTCTTCTTGCCATACGTACACCCTCTGTGTAGTGAAGCCCGAACTCATATAGCTGGGTAGCTCGTCCAGCAGGACCTCCATGGCTTGCTTCAATTGCTCTTCCTTGTAAGAGGTGTTGTATCCCTGTTGAGAGGCTCTCTCGAGCTCTTCTAGGCACAGTATAAATTGCAGAGCCAGTTGGCTCTCTGGTGCTTCCTGTAGGATAACCTCTTCCTCCTCTTCCATTTCGTATTCTTCCTGGCATTCTACACAAACAAGCATATTTACCATTCTAGACAGTGTATCTGCTAGTACATTGTATTTACCATCTATATGCTCTATCTGTATGTCTATGCCTGATCCTGTCAAGAAATCAGTAAAATCTAACCACCTAACCCTAGATGGTTTGTTATTTACAGATTTATTATAAAAGGCTATGATAGCCTGACAGTCTGTTCTAAGGGTCATCTTTCCTCTATCCAGGTAATGGATCTTAAAAGCACTAAGACCTTCCTTGCAGGCGAAGATCTCAGCATCTATTGTACTCTTGACCACTGGGAATTTGCCACTTGCATAAGCGCAAACTCTCTCCGTTGACCTTGGGTCTTCCTTCTTTTTCTTCCACTTGCAGACTGCACCCCAACCTTCCATACAACCATCTGTTTCAATGATGATGTAAGCATCTGAGGGAGGCAGTTCCATGTCTGGCAGGTTTTGCACTAACCGCTTGACTTCTCTGACTATAGCCCAATCTGATGGTTTGAACCGTTTATCTCCTTTTGGACTTGTCTTTTCATATAATGGGCCTAACAGTGTACCCATTTTAGGAATATAGGGCCTTGCATAGTTCAAGATCCCTAACCAAGCCCGTAGACTCTTCTTGTCTATCAGCTTGTCATCTGGCATGTGGGCTATCTTTGAGATGATGTGGGGCTGGAGCTTTAGCTTCCCATTTCCTATGACTGCTCCAAGGAACTCAATCTGTGGGACAGCTATCTTCATCTTGTTAGCTGAAAGGATAAGCCCATTCCTTTCACAAATGGCTAACATGTGCTCCAAGTGTCTAGCATGCTCCTCTTCTGAATTAGAGAAGACCAGTATGTCATCAATGTATACAGCTATGAACTCCTCTGTACCTTTAAAACACTGGTCCATTTTTCTCTGGAATACTGCTGGAGCATTCTTCAATCCGAATGGCATTACAAGCCATTCATACAATCCTTCTGAGTTAAGGAATGCTGTCCAAGGGATACTCTCTTCTTCCATGGCTACTTGGTGGAATCCACTCTTAAGATCAAACTTAGAGTAAATTTTAGAATTACCAACCATTTTGATAATAGTATTTATACCAGGTAGAGAATACTGGTCCTTATACGTATTATCATTGAGAGTCTTGTAATTAAATACCATACGCTCCTTTCCCTTGATCTCCTGGCCAGTTGTGGGGTCCACTGATGTCCCACTATTCACCATTATGGCCATTGTCCTGTGTCTACTCTTACTGGGCCTGATGACACCCATTTTTAGTAGAACCTCTGTATGTTTCTTAAATTGGGCCTTCTGTGCTGGAGTGATATGCTTGAGGGGCTTATCCTGAATAGTGATATCAGGATTTATTATGTCCAGTTTGCACTTAACCCTGTTTTGGGCCCAATGCTTCATGGCTCTTCTCCAATGTAGCCCTGCTTCTGAAGCCTGTTCAATACTCCATTGAACCTTCGTCTAAAGCTTTCACTGGTTTGGCCATAGTTGTACAGAGCAATTTCTTGGATTATCCTGTACTCATCATCATCCAACATTAGCTCAGTAATTGCATACTTGGCCATTTCCACATCTTCGGTTGTCTGTAGTGTAGTGACATTACTGTAGAAAGTAATGTTCCTTCCTTCAATCCTGAGCCCACCACCTAGGGCCTTGAAAAAGTTGCAACCGATTAACATGTCAATTCCTGTGGTCTCCTCCATAGAAAAAGAATAACAGAAGGGTATCCTGAACTTGTGGACCCTCCCATTATTATCTTCTATCTCCATCGTGCCATCTTTAAGCCTTTTGTTGGCATAATTGGATGAATTTATGCCTTTGTAGTTGATGACTAAGCCACTGTCAATTAAAGCATATTCTGGGACCGCTTTTGTGTTCACACAACACGTGGTTGCCCCTGTATCCAGAATAGCATTGATAGTGAAAGGCTCCTGATCCGGAATTCTGATTCGGACCTTCAGGTTATACAACCTATTGATGACCTTCTTCTTGGATAACCGCCTATGAGGCTGTACTTCAAAGTTTTGGGCTCCCTCAAAGCCCATCATGGTATGCTCCTCATGAATGGTCTTACCAGGCCTTCTGTTGAAGCCTAGTTCACCAAGTTCTTCCCAATCTTTGCCAAGCTCTTTAGTGAGCTTTTGTTCACTGTACGTCTTTATTTCTGCTTTCAATCTGTCATTTTCTCCAATGAGATAAGCGTTGTACAGAGTGAGATGCCTGATCAACTCATCCTTCGAGTCAAAGTAGCCTTTAGCTTTGGGCTCCACCACTAGCTTATGTTTGTACGCACTAATTCCACATAGTGCGCATACCACTAAGTCACAAAGCTGACAGTGTGACCTGTAGCCTTCTTTAGTCATTATCCCGCACAAAGCACAGGCTTTGACACCTGTCTGATTGTCCTTTTGGAATTGGTGGATACAGCTGGCTTGATCATCAGGAATCTTCAGAAAAGATCTCCACTCACAAGTGGGCTGATTAGTCACAGTGGTCCTCATCATGAAGATAGTGTTGTACTTGTCTTCTAGGGTATTGGTGACGTAATCACCTTCTCCTTCAGAGATACTGCAAACTCCATCGCTCATTGGTTCATCATTATCCAGTGATCTGATATCCCAGTCATCTGGAAGCTTTAATGATTCAAGGACCTTGACTCGTTCAATCTTTCCTTTGGGATTTTTGCACTCCTTTGCATAGTGTCCTTCTTCTCCACAGATGAAACACTTGCACTTTCTGGTTCGTTCATAATCTCCCTTCTTACTCTTGAAAACCTTAACATGAGTGTTATGAGGTTTCCCTGAGTATGTCTTTGACTTTCTCAGACCATACTTTCTCTTTTCTCCATAATAACCAGGTATTGGAATCTGGCTACAGAATGATAAGTCTCGTACGGCCTTCATTATTGCTGCTCTTTTACACAGCTCCCCTAGGAAGTCCCTTATGAAATAAATCATAGGGCCCACTCCTATGCCAACTCCTGGATTCTTTTCTTTCCATGCTGCCTCTATCTCCTTGTCAAAAGGTGGGGGTAGCTTTCGAAATAGCTTTTCAGAAAGCTCTGGACTGATAAACATCCTTCCTGATCTGGCAGCTAGGTTTTCGTAATCCTTAAGGAACTTGAACACGTCCCTTATGTTGTGGCACTGTAACCTTTCCAGGTCAGCATATGCTCTGTCTTGCTGGATGGTACTGCCTTGGTAAGGATCCTGTAATAAGAAAAGTCTTCTTATCTGTGACAGGATATTCTGAGTATCCTCACCAATCGCTATCAGCTGATTGTACTCATCTCCGTACGCCATCCGCCATTGTATCCATGCAAGCTTTTCTGTTTCTCCTAACAGATTCTCAATGTAGTTCAGCTTTGCTTGGACTGAGGACCATCCCTTACTTGGATCATCCACATGGTTCAGGGTTATGGATTCCCATCTTGCAATTACTTCAGGATAAAGCCCAATATCCTGAGGTAGGACTAATATTGCACCTTGGCTTTGCTGGGCCGAAGGTAAAGTCCACATATTTGTTCCTATTCGATTGTTGACTGCAGCAGCCCTTGACCTTAAAGGCTGTATGTTGAACACGGGTTCTCTGGATGGAATAGATGTTGAAGCTCCTTGGGCTGGAGGATATGCAACTGGGCTCATCATGGGCTCAGTTGGAGGCCTGTAGGTAGATGACTGTTCTGACATCTTTGCTAGCTCTACCTTCTTCTTTCCTTGGGCCTGATCCAATAGCTTCTGAATCTGAGGATATTCTAGGTTTAGAATCTCATCCTCAGCAGTGTATGCTGCTTCCTTCTGGGCCGTTGGGAGCGAGTGACGATGGATTTTATCAATGGATTGCCTTTGACCAGAAGAGGCATGATGCAATTTGAGTGATTGTTGATCTAATGATGAATCTGAACACCTGCATCTCTTCCAGACATGTTTCCTGCAATAAAAGGTTAGCACAAAACAAACAGGAAATGTATTATACTTTTAAGCAATTCTAACAGGAAATGCATTAATGGTTATTATGCAAGTGTGACAAAAGTGAGGAGTTTTCACGGATTGGCAAGCTTCTATAGGAGATTTGTCCCTAATTTCTCTAATTAATAAAGTGATAGTATGATATTTTTAATATTAATAAGTTAATATAAGATATTTTAGTCAATTCAAAATAATTTTATATAATATTTAGAGAGTTGAATAAATTCTAAGAGAATAATTTTATAATTAACTTTCAATTTTAATTATTGATTGTATGTAGAATATATATTATAAAATCTGACATGATCCATTTAATTCATATAACATTTATAATCTTAAATAAAGTAGTATTCTTACATAATCAATTAGTTGAAATATTCAAGGATTGGTTCCTTCACATTTGGCTATGAAATTTCAATCTCAAATTATGGAAGGATAGATTTATTGCGTTTCTGAATTTGGTCATCCTTCGAGCCTTGGAAGGTCATAACCGTCTAAGATGAAGCTAGATAGTTGTTAGTTATGGGTGTGCATCTGTAATCTACCTCTTGATCGATGATTAAGGGGTGATGTTAGTGAAAGTTATAAGTATGGATTAAATATATGGATGAGTGCAAAGTAGTTTGGATATGTTAGATTTGAACTTTAACTTAATTTTTAGAAGAAACTAATTGTTTGTTCATTTTCTTGAAAATTTTCTGTTTTAGAATTAGTGAAATGCCATGACTTGTATGATTTTTAATTAAATATAGAAGTTAAACAAAATAAATAAATGGACACCCATCCTAGGATGGAAACATGTCCTTACATTGTCCATGTCTAAAACTAAATAGGACACCCACCAAAAGGTGAAAACGTGACTACACTGCATAAATGCGGTAGGCGGATGTGACAATGACACTATGTGTCTAGCCCCGCAGGCAATATATCCATGGATAATGTAACAGCCCCAATCTCTTGGATCTCAACCCGGCTAGACCCTTAGGCCCCAGTATCTTGGTTCCACCATCGTCTAGTCCACCGTCTCCTGTCGCTCCTGTACCAGACACAGACGCAGCTACTCCTCCCATTGCCATCCGTAAAGGTATTCGTTCCACTCGAAACCCATATCCCATTTATAATTTTCTTAGTTCTCATCGTTTGTCTCCTCCCTGCTATATTTATCAGCAGAAAAGACTGTTGCCGCTAAATTTAGCAAAAGAATTAGCAAGTAACAAAGCCTCAGCATCTCTAATCACGATCTTATAAAATTATAATGATAGGATTAGTATCAACTCTGTTTTCTTAAATTGGGGAACAACCAAACATAAAGCCAGCATACACAAAATCACTCCTGTTGCCAACTAGCCCTTTCGGGTTTGCATTTTCATAACAATAATTTCAGTATTAACTTTTTTGTATCTTTTCAGGAAAAACAAATGGAAGCTCTTGTTGAAAAACTCTGCAACAGGTTTTATCTGAGAGTATTCAATTCAAGTTTTAACACAATTAGGAATGAATTTGGACTGAATCAAGGGCTCATGTCAAATTGGCCATGTCCTAACCTAACTAAGTCGATCTGTATAAATAAATTGGCTCGAGGATTTTTGCTATATTTGCTCTGGTCGACCATTTTAGGCAGCACTGAATCCGCCATCCATTTGTCAGTGTTGAGGGCCCTTGCTTATTTTAGGACGGTAAGCTTCTCTTTTCAATTTTTAATTTTATACATGTATAAAATACTTTCAGACTCTCTTTCAATGTTTTGCCATGCAGGGGGGCAAAGAGAAGACATGAGGGCTAAAGGGGCAAAAATCCCCGCTCACACTCCACCAAATTGAAAAAGTGTTGATCGAAGCTGCTGCCTTATTGCATGAATCAATTTTAGGTTTTCGTGAGCCGAGCGACTAAGGAGCCTACATGGCTGAAGAAGAAGTAAGAGTGACAGGAAACTCATTGTGTGATAGTCCAACATGATTCCATATGACTTTCTGGCAATGGAGAACGATAGTGAAGTGGCTTTTGATGATGATAAGGTAATCATTGATAATGATGATTGGGCTCAATACTACTAAGATGTTCAAGAGAAGAGCATAAATTTTTTTGGCATAAATCCACTGTCGTAGAAGACCTCAAATAGCTTCATAACATCCTTTGATAACATCGGTCAAAATTTCTTATAGAAGATGAAAGGTTATTTTGGGATTTAAAGATCAGAGAAAGCTGCCAATCATGTATAACTTCTTTATATTTTGTAAAGTATTGTTTATAATGTGAATAAATGTATCGAACAATTAAGTTTATTGTTAAGAGTAACCTTTATTGATGATGAGGTAGACTTCATGGCGCTAATTTTGATTTAAGTTGTCTTAAGATCTGCTCATTTATCTGCCACACAGAACAATTGACACGCCTAAGAACCCTGGACGTGCTCATGGGCGTGTCAGGCTAAGATCCTTGGCTCAAGATTTGGCACATGTGGTATGGAAAAAAAGGTCTGCATCTTCTGTAATGGAGTTTGGAAATCAATTACCCAAGAGGGAACTCTATTGATTAAATTTAAAAAAATTGAAATTTTCTAAATTTATGGGATGTTTTGAAATTAAAAATGATATATTATGTAAATTTTAATCCAACAACTGGTCAAGCAAATAGAAGATATTTTTTAGAGTCGGGAAAATGTTTTGATCATATATGTACATATATTTAGGTTAATTTTATTGGCTTTAAAATTAAAGTTTCAATTTGACCACAGTTTTAATATTGGTCTATTTGGTTGCAGCTCGATTTTGATGTGAAGCCATTGTGATTGGCTATGATGATTCAATTGAGAATGAAATTGCTAAATGAATTGTGTGGCTAATGTGTTATTCCATTTTCAGAGTTTGTTGTTGGTGGCATGCCTAATATTGGTAACAATCTCTTGAAGTTAACAATCTCTTGAGCATAGCCACGAGCAAACCGAAATACCTTACTTCCACCAACGATAGGCATCTCTCTAATTTCAGAAAATATAGCATTACGGCCTAAAAGACTAAGTGTGCTCCGGAGATGTTGACTCAAGCTCATGTTCTTACCTTGCCTGTGGAAGATAAACCATATGTGATTTACAGTGATGCTTCACATAGTGGTACACAAAATATGATTTCATCAGAAGTATTGTAGGTTTTACTTATTAAAGAAGAATAGCAGTGCTACAGAAAATACATATCTTCCTTAGAAAATATGGTAAAAAGGTTTATAATTTTCTGCAGTCTTTAGCTGATCCATTAGTTTTAAAATAGTTGAGACTGCTGCTTCAGATATATGTTATGGTAAAATATTAAAATCGATTAAAGAGGGTAGGTATCCCATGACATCGGATCCCTATTATGGAAGAAAAATTAACCCCTTGCGATGGCAATTGCAGAATGAAATCTTTAAAGCCGCAAGAAGTTTAACATGTTTTACTCCCCTTGAAGCTTGGTTGGGTCTAGTCCTTGAAGCCTAATTGAGATGTTACAACCCTTGAAGCTAGGTTGGGTTGGTTCTTGAAGTCACATCTATAATTAATTATTAAATTTAATTTTTTATAAATTATTAAAATTAATTATAAATTAAATAAAAGAAGAAAGTATTAAATATTGAATCAATATTAAATTAATCAATGATTTAAGTTTCCCTTTTAATAATAATAATCACATCAAGTGAATAAAAATTCGTATTTAATTAATTTACAAATACGTTAAACATGCAAAAGTTATCAAAGGGAAGTGTTTGAATCTTCACTTTATAATTAAAGAAGACTTCATATTGATTTGAAAAAGAAAAATAAACTATTCCATGCCAAACTTAATATTTTCTTCAATCCAACTCCAAAATCAAAGTTCATTTATCTAACATTGTTCTCTTCTATACTCTCCTATCAGAATACCAGTGACACCAATAATAAACTGTGGCTGGCTCTCACAATCCCTGACACTAGGGCTATTCTCAGATCAAATTTCAAAGGGTGAAGACTCTACGTCCAAAGGATGAAAATCCATTTTCAAGGGTGAAGACCCAATCTCCAAGGATGAAGATCCATTTACAAGGGTGAAGACCTGATCTCCAAGGATGAAGATCCGTTTTCAAATAAAAAAATAAATAATAATAATAATAATAATAATAATAATAATAAAAGAGTCGAATTGCGGCGAAATAGCCCGTAGTACCAATAATCATCATCAATGATTACCTTATCATCATCAAAAGCTACTTCATCAACTTTAGTCTTCCCCTTGACTTTCTTGGTGCTAGCAGATGCTTCGGCATTGCTGCGAAGATTATTCGAATTAGCATTCAGCCACCAACAAGTCAACTCACCCCGAAGAGTAGAGGAACGACTCCGGTCATGAGGAATGATAATGGACCCAATTAAACAATTAAATCTTGCTAATAGAAAATTCCAAAATCCACATATTCATAGTTTTCCTAGAAATTCAAAAATTAGGGAAGAAAGCTTACGTGTAGGCCAGCTTTGCTTCAGTCGATCCAAGTAGGCTTCAGTTAAACAAGGCATGTCTAAATTGGGGCGCATTTTGAGGCTTCTTGCCCCCCAATTTCCCTTTTTCTTCCTTCCACGCTCAAACTCCTCTATTTCCTCGCCAGACAGTTCATCCGAGAAAGCAGTAATCAGTGCCGCCATTTCCGTGATCAGGCCCTCTGGTACCTGTAAAAGAGACGAAATCACAATCAATCTCAAGAGAATTTAACACGGCCATGTCTCTGGGCGTGTCGTAGCTGTTGTGAGATAAGATAATTGACATGGCCATGAACACGCCTATGTTGTTGGGCATGTCAAAGCCTCTATGAGGCAGAATGAATGACATGGGCAGGGTTTGTCCATTGTGTCACACCAGCTCTAATCTCAAAATGGCCTCCACTTTAACCCATGTCCCTTATAGACCCCGTTTCAAGCCTATCAAAGACATGTTGATCTCTCTTGGTAGGTAGAGTCTATTCTTTTTTGTATTGAGAAGGTCATTGAGCAGAAACTTTTGTTAAATCATTTATAAAATCTTGAAGTTAACAGAGTGGAAATGTAAAAATTATGTTCTAGAGTATGGACAAGCCGATGCTATACATCAATACTGTTCTTATATAATTTTATTCTCAGTCTTAACAAATACTAGACTAAAGTGTATCTCAAGAATTACATATTCAAGAGTTAGGACGTGAGGAACAAGTTGAGGAGATCCCACAATGCCCGGTTCATTGGAACCGGCCTCCTTTACAGGTCTTAATATTATAAAATTCTTAAGTATAATAACATTATCCATATTACACACAATAAAAAGAAAGCATCTTAAATCCACTCGGTGATCAGTGATCAATTAAATGATTCAAATTTATACTATCACGAATATAAATGAATCGTTAAAACACTTAAATCACTAGAACGAATTTTAGGAAGCTACGGGCATGGCTTAGAGGTATCATGGGTGTGGTATTGACGTTGAGACTATTGGAGGAAGAAATGTTCTAAAGGGAGAACCAAAATCAATGCCTCATTCGGGGAAAATCTCCATAGAGAATGGAGATTTTTTAGCAACCCTAATTGAAAATAATAGAGATGAGAGAAAGAGCTAAAAGACAAAGCTTAGAGTTTGCAAGAGCATTTTCAAAAATGGAAAATGAAAGAGAAGGACGTGGAAGACAGTCCAAAATTTTTCCATGTGATGGAAACTGTTTATTAGAGCTATAAAGTGGTAAGATCTAGTCACTTTACAAAAACTAGAGATGCATGCTAATGCAAGGAATCAAATAATACACAAACATCAATCAAAGTCTACATGGGAAAAATCATTAGTTTGGGCCTAAACAGGGGGCAAGGTTTCTGAATTGGATTGAGAGACACGGCCACAAGCTTGGCCGTGTCCTTTGACCGTGTGTGCTACTGGATGTTTGGATTGAGAGACACGGCCACAAGCTTGGCCGTGTCCCTTGAGTGTGTTGGCGAATGATAAAATTTTAATTAAAATTCAATATGCTTGATCAATAAAATTCTTCATCCACTTTAATCCAATCTCTTTCCAATTAAAGTCAAGCCAAAAACATTAGAAATTTATTGAAACTCCACTTTCTTTTGCATATCCAATAAGGGTACACCAGATTTGCCTTCGTTTCTGGGGTTTCACATCTGGGTTTCTCTGTTGTGCTCGTTTCTCCCTTTCTTGTGCCATTAACTCAGCTACACTTCTCTCAAATTGCCTGGTGTCAATAGTACTGATCATTACACCAGCAAATTCCTCTTCGCCTTCATAGATGGTCTCTATGTCATCTTCATTGCGTTGAGGTGGCTGTGGGTCCCTAACTGCACCATTAGTCCTCTGTCTGATCTGTACATCTCTTGGGACTGTTGCTCGATGCTCCACTCTGCTATTCTTCATGTCCCATCTGGCCCCACGCAAAGACTCCGTGGTTTCCTTTCTGCCAGGTATTGCTTGGATACCGTTGGATGTCAAGTAATCAATGACGTCATCCACGTGGTATCTAAATGCTGCGTGGCTTGTATTTGTCAGCCGCCCCACTAAGGAAGTGGTTACAATGAGATTAGATTCTCCACGCCAGCCTTCGTACCCTTTTGTCTGTATTGCTAGTTGGATGTGATTGTAGAAATCTTCCACACTAAGCATCAGGTCAGGACAGATATAGACAAGCTGGGTCCCCTTTGTCATATCAATCTCCATGGTCCCCAATATCTGCCTGTCATCATTCCACCTTGTGTCCCTGAGGACCACAAGCACTGTGGTTCCAGCATCTCGCCTGTGAAGCGCGTGTACACGCACCATCATCATCCCAACATGGATGTGCTGGAATCGTCTCACTGTCAAGGCTCTGTAACTTTGATCTGTTACGAACCTTAGATCTTCCTGCTGTCCTGGTTCTGTTACCAGTATTCTTCGCTCAGAGTAATGCTGGTAAACTCTATGCTCAGGTTGGCTCCATTCTGAGTCATACAGAACCTCTGCTGGTACTAGCTCTGCTCTCCTTCTCCTGGAGATGTTCAACTGTTCTTCTGGATTCAGTTGTGTCTCAAGGCACCTCTCATAGCCTTGTTCCCTTCTCAAGTTGATTACATTTCTGAGGGCTCTCCTAGCCCTGTGCCTGAGTCGTGCTCCTTGCCTGTAGGATCGCACCTGATCCTCAAAAGAAGGAACATTTGTTGAAGTTCCTGCTGTTTCCCTTACAGGTGGGAGTTGCTCTGTCTGAGTTCGACTCATTTTTGCTTTCTCTCAAGCTTGGCTTTCTCCTCTGAGAAGATCTTGTATGGATCTTTGAACACGTAGTACGGTGTCTTGGGTTTGCTGACTGCCTTTCCAGTAGTCTGTAAAGATAACTTGTTTAAGTTACCTTCTAGAGACTGGATCACCTGTGTTAACCCTTCTGGATCCCTTGACTCAAGCTTGGTGACTCTGTCTTTGATGACTGTAACTTCTTCTAGAAGCTTATTGATAGCTTCTTGCTGGACCACAACTAGCTGAATTAGCAAGTTGTTCTGCTTGATGAGGACTTCGTTGGAGTCCCCTAGTGGTTTACCTCTGACTAGGTTTGGGTTGAAGAACCCTAGCCCTGGTTCGTGAATGGGTGATACTGCTTCTACTGCGTCCTTGTACTCTTCTGTTTGAGCTGTATTGACCCAACTCCTGCTCATCCAGATAGAAAAGTACGAACCTCTTTGACCAGGTCTGAAACCTCTGTGATCTTAAGCTCTAGATCTGCAGTGAGCTTAAGAGCTTCTTGTTCAACCAACTTAGGCTGCTGAGCAATGGTGTTAACCAACTCAGTAACCTCCTGCCTGGATAAAGGCTTCTGTTCCTTTAACTCTTGCTCAATTTGCTGTAGAAATCGGTTGGTGGTCTTTTGGTGTTTAAGGGTTTCACTCAATTGTTTTTCAAGCTCAGTAATAGAATGGAAATGCTTTAATGAGACTCTACTAAACAAATTTAATCTATCATAAATGACACTTATATTATTTTGATTATTTAATGCAATTTGTTTTATCTGATCTACTATTTTTACCTGAGGTAATTCTAGGTCTAAGTATTCTAATCCTGTTGTTCTAGACTTATTATACCAATCTTGGACTGATTTTTCAAAACGTTCACTCATTAATCTTTCTTTTTCATTACTTTTAATTAATTACCTATGTCTTTTGCCTTTTAATTCTTATTCCTCACCTTCTCAGTCTCTGACGGTTCTCCTGACCTATGGACCTTACGTCTTTTGGACCTCAAATTAATTAACAAAGACACAAATAATTTTCTCAAAAATAACAAAATTAAAAGACTTCACTTATGAACATCTATGTAGTAATGAAATGTCCCTCAATTGATATAACTGCTAGAAACAACAAGACTAGAAAAATGAAATTAGCCTAGCATGATTACCTTAACTTATGCTCTGATACCAGGATGAGAAGCGCGGATAATTCAAACACACACTTGAATATTATTAAGGATCTTGTAAGGAATTATTTTTACAGAGAAAATAGCTAGGCTTACAAAGTATAGGCTATAGGTTTTTGGCTTATGTTTCTCATTGCACAAATACCTATCTGAATGCCTCTATATATAGGCAAGCTAAAGCCTAAAGGAATCAATTGATGCGGTTGGACATGGGCCACCATCGTCCATCAAAAGATTCGCTTACAACTTAAGCAAACAATTCTAGCCACAAAACACAAAAGCTAGAATAAAACACAACTAAGTGGGTCTGGCCCACCACTAATACAGAATAAAACACAAACATGTGGGTACTGGCCCACCACACTCTGCATTATCTAGGATAGTGTAGTTTAGCGTCATCGCGGACGTCATCAAGTATTTTACGTCACTGCTGACGTCTTCTCTTGCTTGGGCTGGGCTTACTCTGAGTCTGAGCTGGTAAACCCATTTCTCCTGTCTTGATCACCAAAGAGTCCTCCTTCTTGCCGTAGACTACTATGGGCCAAGCCTTCTTCATATTCTTGCATGAGGCTTTCATAACTGGACCCACCTTCATCTGGGTGCTGCTCTCTTGGCTCGAGTCCGAGTCTGTTAAGTCTGTTAGCAAGGGAGTGTTCAGTGTAGAGTCTAATGGGCTGAGCCCATTGCCTGAGACTCTCACCAGTTTTCCAGCCCAAGCAAGAGAAGACGTCAGCAGTGACGTAAAATACTTGATGACGTCCGCGATGACGCTAAACTACACTATCCTAGATAATGCAGAGTGTGGTGGGCCAGTACCCACATGTTTGTGTTTTATTCTGTATTAGTGGTGGGCCAGACCCACTTAGTTGTGTTTTATTCTAGCTTTTGTGTTTTGTGGCTAGAATTGTTTGCTTAAGTTGTAAGCGAATCTTTTGATGGACGATGGTGGCCCATGTCCAACCGCATCAATTGATTCCTTTAGGCTTTAGCTTGCATATATATAGAGGCATTCAGATAGGTATTTGTGCAATGAGAAACATAAGCCAAAAACCTATAGCCAATACTTTGTAAGCCCTAGCTATTTTCTCTGTAAAAATAATTCCTTACAAGATCCTTAATAATATTCAAGTGTGTGTTTGAATTATCCGCGCTTCTCATCCTGGTATCAGAGCATAAGTTAAGGTAATCATGCTAGGCTAATTTCATTTTTCTAGTCTTGTTGTTTCTAGCAGTTATATCAATTGAGGGACATTTCATTACTATATAGATGTTCATAAGTGAAGTCTTTTAATTTTGTTATTTTTGAGAAAATTATTTGTCTTTGTTAATTAATTTGAGGTCCAAAAGACGTAAGGTCCATAGGTCAGGAGAACCGTCAGAGACTGAGAAGGTGAGGAATAAGAATTAAAAGGCAAAAGACATAGGTAATTAATTAAAAGTAATGAAAAAGAAAGATTAATGAGTGAACGTTTTGAAAAATCAGTCCAAGATTGGTATAATAAGTCTAGAACAACAAGATTAGAATACTTAGACCTAGAATTACCTCAGGAAAAAACAGTAGATCAGATAAAACAAATTGCATTAAATAATCAAAATAATATAAGTGTCATTTATGATAGATTAAATCTGTTTAGTAGAGTCTCATTAAAACATTTCCATTCTATTACTGAATCCATTAGTGAGCTTGAAAAACAACTGAGTGAAACCCTTAAACACCAAAAGACCACCAACCGATTTCTACAGCAAATTGAGCAAGAGTTAAAGGAACAGAAGCCTTTAACCAGGCAGGAGGTTACTGAGTTGGTTAACACCATTGCTCAGCAGCCTAAGTTGGTTGAACAAGAAGCTCTTAAGCTCACTGCAGATCTAGAGCTTAAGATCACAGAGGTTTCAGACCTGGTCAAAGAGGTCCGTACTTTTCTATCTGGATGAGCAGGAGTTGGGTCAATACAGCTCAAACAGAAGAGTACAAGGACGCAGTAGAAGCAGTATCACCCATTCACGAACCAGGGCTAGGGTTCTTCAACCCAAACCTAGTCAGAGGTAAACCACTAGGGGACTCCAACGAAGTCCTCATCAAGCAGAACAACTTGCTAATTCAGCTAGTTGTGGTCCAGCAAGAAGCTATCAATAAGCTTCTAGAAGAAGTTACAGTCATCAAAGACAGAGTCACCAAGCTTGAGTCAAGGGATCCAGAAGGGTTAACACAGGTGATCCAGTCTCTAGAAGGTAACTTAAACAAGTTATCTTTACAGACTACTGGAAAGGCAGTCAGCAAACCCAAGACACCGTACTACGTGTTCAAAGATCCATACAAGATCTTCTCAGAGGAGAAGGCCAAGCTTGAGAGAAAGCAAAAATGAGTCGAACTCAGACAGAGCAACTCCCACCTGTAAGGGAAACAGCAGGAACTTCAACAAATGTTCCTTCTTTTGAGGATCAGGTGCGATCCTACAGGCAAGGAGCACGACTCAGGCACAGGGCTAGGAGAGCCCTCAGAAATGTTATCAACTTGAGAAGGGAACAAGGCTATGAGAGGAGCCTTGAGACACAACTGAATCCAGAAGAACAGTTGAACATCTCCAGGAGAAGGAGAGCAGAGCTAGTACCAGCAGAGGTTCTGTATGACTCAGAATGGAGCCAACCTGAGCATAGAGTTTACCAGCATTACTCTCAGCGAAGAATACTGGTAACAGAACCAGGACAGCAGGAAGATCTAAGGTTCGTAACAGATCAAAGTTACAGAGCCTTGACAGAGAGACGATTCCAGCACATCCATGTTGGGATGATGATGGTGCGTGTACACGCGCTTCACAGGCGAGATGCTGGAACCACAGTGCTTGTGGTCCTCAGGGACACAAGGTGGAATGATGACAGGCAGATATTGGGGACCATGGAGATTGATATGACAAAGGGGACCCAGCTTGTCTATATCTGTCCTGACCTGATGCTTAGTGTGGAAGATTTCTACAATCACATCCAACTAGCAATACAGACAAAAGGGTACGAAGGCTGGCGTGGAGAATCTAATCTCATTGTGACCACTTCCTTAGTGGGACGGCTGACAAATACAAGCCACGCAGCATTTAGATACCACGTGGATGACGTCATTGATTACTTGACATCCAACGGTATCCAAGCAATACCTGGCAGAAAGGAAACCACGGAGTCTTTGCGTGGGGCCAGATGGGACATGAAGAATAGCAGAGTGGAGCATCGAGCAACAGTCCCAAGAGATGTACAGATCAGACAGAGGACTAATGGAGACATCTCCTTTAGATTCTCTAATTATGGTGCAGTTAGGGACCCACAGCCACCTCAACGCAATGAAGATGACATAGAGACCATCTATGAAGGCGAAGAGGAATTCGCTGGTGTAATGATCAGTACTATTGACACCAGGCAATTTGAGAGAGGTGTAGCTGAGTTAATGGCACAAGAAAGGGAGAAACGAGCACAACAGGCTCGAAGGACTCAGCAGACCAGGTTAGCAACAGGAACCTGGGATACACTTGGTCAACCCGTCCAAAAGTTCAATATCCGAAAATCTCTAAGCAGAAAGACCAATGACACAAGCGGAAAACCTGATCGACTTCTCTACACTCCATTTTTGGAATCTGTTATATGCACTATTAAGAACCTCCAATACAACTTTTTAGAAAATTACACTTAGGTCCTAAAATCTTCAATTTTCTCATAAAATCCTCCATTTTCTAAAAATTGTATTTACCAAAACTACATGGATGTACCGGCAGAATGGGTTTGAAGAATTTAGCATAAGTCGGCATATTCTTTACTGCTTCAAGTAAGGGTAAGTTAATACTTAGCTTAGACAGCATGTTGAAGATGTTAGAAAATTGCTTATCTTGTTTATCATCCTTCCTTCATAGGTGGTTCCTCTACGTCACCCATTTCTACTTTCGTGTTCTCCTCAAATTGCTTGTCGGTTTCTTCTCCTTCTTGTCCCAAAGGATCTACTCCCTCAGACATGATAATATCCATAAATACAATTCTAATGAAAATAAAGAGATAAAGACCCAACTCCTGCTCATCCAGATAGAAAAGTACGAACCTCTTTGACCAGGTCTGAAACCTCTGTGATCTTAAGCTCTAGATCTGCAGTGAGCTTAAGAGCTTCTTGTTCAACCAACTTAGGCTGCTGAGCAATGGTGTTAACCAACTCAGTAACCTCCTGCCTGGTTAAAGGCTTCTGTTCCTTTAACTCTTGCTCAATTTGCTGTAGAAATCGGTTGGTGGTCTTTTGGTGTTTAAGGGTTTCACTCAGTTGTTTTTCAAGCTCACTAATGGATTCAGTAATAGAATGGAAATGCTTTAATGAGACTCTACTAAACAAATTTAATCTATCGTAAATAACACTTATATTATTTTGATTATTTAATGCAATTTGTTTTATCTGATCAACTGTTTTTACCTGAGGTAATTCTAGGTCTAAGTATTCTAATCCTGTTGTTCTAGACTTATTATACCAATCTTGGACTGATTTTTCAAAACGTTCACTCATTAATCTTTCTTTTTCATTACTTTTAATTAATTACCTATGTCTTTTGCCTTTTAATTCTTATTCCTCACCTTCTCAGTCTCTGACGGTTCTCCTGACCTATGGACCTTACGTCTTTTGGACCTCAAATTAATTAACAAAGACACAAATAATTTTCTCAAAAATAACAAAATTAAAAGACTTCACTTATGAACATCTATATAGTAATGAAATGTCCCTCAACTGATATAACTGCTAGAAACAACAAGACTAGAAAAATGAAATTAGCCTAGCATGATTACCTTAACTTATGCTCTGATACCAGGATGAGAAGCGTGGATAATTCAAACACACACTTGAATATTATTAAGGATCTTGTAAGGAATTTTTACAGAGAAAATAGCTAGGCTTACAAAGTATAGGCTATAGGTTTTTGGCTTATGTTTTTCATTGCACAAATACCTATCTGAATGCCTTTATATATAGGCAAGCTAAAGCCTAAAGGAATCAATTGATGCGGTTGGACATGGGCCACCATCGTCCATCAAAAGATTCGCTTACAACTTAAGCAAACAATTCTAGCCACAAAACACAAAAGCTAGAATAAAACACAGCTAAGTGGGTCTGGCCCACCACTAATACAGAATAAAACACAAACATGTGGGTATTGGCCCACCACACTCTGCATTATCTAGGATAGTGTAGTTTAGCGTCATCGCGGACGTCATCAAGTATTTTACGTCACTGCTGACGTCTTCTCTTGCTTGGGCTGGGCTTACTCTGAGTCTGAGCTGGTAAACCCGTTTCTCCTGTCTTGATCACCAAAGAGTCCTCCTTCTTGCCGTAGACTACTATGGGCCAAGCCTTCTTCATATTCTTGCATGAGGCTTTCATAACTGGACCCACCTTCATCTGGGTGCTGCTCTCTTGGCTCGAGTCCGAGTCTGTTAAGTCTGTTAGCAAGGGAGTGTTCAGTGTAGAGTCTAATGGGCTGAGCCCATTGCCTGAGACTCTCACCAATCTGCTGCAGGTAGCTGGCTGCTTGCTGGGAGATAGCCACCATCTCTCCTGCCAAAAGGCATGACTGACATCTGGCGGTTTCTGTTGAAGTCTGTACCCTAACCTCAGCACATTCAAGGCATCTGTTTTGAAGCCTTTCAGTTCCCTCCTGATTAACCATGAGAAAAGCTTGGAGGCAGTTGAATTCTCCCATAGTCCTTTGGTAGTAACCCAACAGAATTCTTCTGATGTCTTCTTCTTCAAGTCTTCTTGCCATACGTACACCCTCTGTGTAGTGAAGCCCGAACTCATATAGCTGGGTAGCTCGTCCAGCAGGACCTCAATGGCTTGCTTCAATTGCTCTTCCTTGTAAGAGGTGTTGTATCCCTGTTAAGAGGCTCTCTCGAGCTCTTCTAGGCACAGTATAAATTGCAGAGCCAGTTGGCTCTCTGGTGCTTCCTGTAGGATAACCTCTTCCTCCTCTTCCATTTCGTATTCTTCCTGGCATTCTACACAAACAAGCATATTTACCATTCTAGACAGTGTATCTGCTAGTACATTGTATTTACCATCTATATGCTCTATCTGTATGTCTATGCCTGACCCTGTCAAGAAATCAGTAAAATCTAACCACCTAACCCTAGATGGTTTGTTATTTACAGATTTATTATAAAAGGCTATGATAGCCTGACAGTCTGTTCTAAGGGTCATCTTTCCTCTATCCAGGTAATGGATCTTAAAAGCACTAAGACCTTCCTTGTAGGCGAAGATCTCAGCATCTATTGTACTCTTGACCACTGTGAATTTGCCACTTGCATAAGCGCAAACTCTCTCCGTTGACCTTGGGTCTTCCTTCTTTTTCTTCCACTTGCAGACTGCACCCCAACCTTCCATGCAACCATCTGTTTCAATGATGATGTAAGCATCTGAGGGAGGCAGTTCCATGTCTGGCAGGTTTTGCACTAACCGCTTGACTTCTCTGACTATAGCCCAATCTGATGGTTTGAACCGTTTATCTCCTTTTGGACTTGTCTTTTCATATAATGGGCCTAACAGTGTACCCATTTTAGGAATATAGGGCCTTGCATAGTTCAAGATCCCTAACCAAGCCCGTAGACTCTTCTTGTCTATCAGCTTGTCATCTGGCATGTGGGCTATCTTTGAGATGATGTGGGGCTGGAGCTTTAGCTTCCCATTTCCTATGACTGCTCCAAGGAACTCAATCTGTGGGACAGCTATCTTCATCTTGTTAGCTGAAAGGATAAGCCCATTCCTTTCACAAATGGCTAACATGTGCTCCAAGTGTCTAGCATGCTCCTCTTCTGAATTAGAGAAGACCAGTATGTCATCAATGTATACAGCTATGAACTCCTCTGTACCTTTAAAACACTGGTCCATTTTTCTCTGGAATACTGCTGGAGCATTCTTCAATCCGAATGGCATCACAAGCCATTCATACAATCCTTCTGAGTTAAGGAATGCTGTCCAAGGGATACTCTCTTCTTCCATGGCTACTTGGTGGAATCCACTCTTAAGATCAAACTTAGAGTAAATTTTAGAATTTCCAACCATTTTGATAATAGTATTTATACCAGGTAGAGAATACTGGTCCTTATACGTATTATCATTGAGAGTCTTGTAATTAAATACCATACGCTCCTTTCCCTTGATCTCCTGGCCAGTTGTGGGGTCCACTGATGTCCCACTATTCACCATTATGGCCATTGTCCTGTGTCTACTCTTACTGGGCCTGATGACACCCATTTTTAGTAGAACTTCTATATGTTTCTTGAATTGGGCCTTCTGTGCTGGAGTGATATGCTTGAGGGGCTTATCCTGAATAGTGATATCAGGATTTATTATGTCCAGTTTACATTTAACCCTGTTTTGGGCCCAATGCTTCATGGGCTCTTCTCCAATGTAGCCCTGCTTCTGAAGCCTGTTCAATACTCCATTGAACCTTCGTCTAAAGCTTTCACTGGTTTGGCCATAGTTGTACAGAGCAATTTCTTGGATTATCCTGTACTCATCATCATCCAACATTAGCTCAGTAATTGCATACTTGGCCATTTCCACATCTTCGGTTGTCTGTAGTGTAGTGACATTACTGTAGAAAGTAATGTTCCTTCCTTCAATCCTGAGCCCACCACCTAGGGCCTTGAAAAAGTTGCAACCGATTAACATGTCAATTCCTGTGGTCTCCTCCATAGGAAAGGAATAACAGAAGGGTATTCTGAACTTGTGGACCCTCCCATTATTATCTTCTATCTCCATCGTGCCATCTTTAAGCCTTTTGTTGGCATAATTGGATGAATTTATGCCTTTGTAGTTGATGACTAAGCCACTGTCAATTAAAGCATATTCTGGGACCGCTTTTGTGTTCACACAACACGTGGTTGCCCCTGTATCCAGAATAGCATTGATAGTGAAAGGCTCCTGATCCGGAATTCTGATTCGGACCTTTAGGTTATACAACCTGTTGATGACCTTCTTCTTGGATAACCGCCTATGAGGCTGTACTTCAAAGTTCTGGGCTCCCTCAAAGCCCATCATGGTATGCTCTTCATGAATGGTCTTACCAGGCCTTCTGTTGAAGCCTAGTTCACCAAGTTCTTCCCAATCTTTGCCAAGCTCTTCAGTGAGCTTTTGTTCACTGTACGTCTTTATCTCTGCCTTCAATCTGTCATTTTCTCCAATGAGATAAGCGTTGTACAGAGTGAGATGCCTGATCAACTCATCCTTCGAGTCAAAGTAGCCTTTAGCTTTGGGCTCCACCACTAGCTTATGTTTGTACGCACTAATTCCACATAGTGCGCATACCACTAAGTCACAAAGCTGACAGTGTGACCTGTAGCCTTCTTTAGTCATTATCCCGCACAAAGCACAGGCTTTAATACCTGTCTGATTGTCCTTTTGGAATTGGTGGATACAGCTGGCTTGATCATCAGGAATCTTTAGAAAAGATCTCCACTCACAAGTGGGCTGATTAGTCACAGTGGTCCTCATCATGAAGATAGTGTTGTACTCGTCTTCTAGGGTATTGGTGACGTAATCACCTTCTCCTTCAGAGATACTGCAAACTCCATCGCTCATTGGTTCATCATTATCCAGTGATCTGATATCCCAGTCATCTGGAAGCTTTAATGATTCAAGGACCTTGACTCGTTCAATCTTTCCTTTGGGATTTTTGCACTCCTTTGCATAGTGTCCTTCTTCTCCACAGATGAAACACTTGCACTTTCTGGTTCGTTCATAATCTCCCTTCTTACTCTTGAAAACCTTAACATGAGTGTTATGAGGTTTCCCTGAGTATGTCTTTGACTTTCTCAGACCATACTTTCTCTTTTCTCCATAATAACCAGGTATTGGAATTTGGCTACAGAATGATAAATCACGTACGGCCTTCATTATTGCTGCTCTTTTACACAGTTCCCCTAGGAAGTCCCTTATGAAATAAATCATAGGGCCCACTCCTATGCCAACTCCTGGATTCTTTTCTTTCCATGCTGCCTCTATCTCCTTGTCAAAAGGTGGGGGTAGCTTTCGAAATAGCTTTTCAGAAAGCTCTGGACTGATAAACATCCTTCCTGATCTGGCAGCTAGGTTTTCGTAATCCTTAAGGAACTTGAACACGTCCCTTATGTTGTGGCACTGTAACCTTTCCAGGTCAGCATATGCTCTGTCTTGCTGGATGGTACTGCCTTGGTAAGGATCCTGTAATAAGAAAAGTCTTCTTATCTGTGACAGGATATTCTGAGTATCCTCACCAATCGCTATCAGCTGATTGTACTCATCTCCGTACGCCATCCGCCATTGTATCCATGCAAGCTTTTCTGTTTCCCCTAACAGATTCTCAATGTAGTTCAGCTTTGCTTGGACTGAGGACCATCCCTTACTTGGATCATCCACATGGTTCAGGGTTATGGATTCCCATCTTGCAATTACTTCAGGATAAAGCTCAATATCCTGAGGTAGGACTAATATTGCATCTTGGCTTTGCTGGGCCGAAGGTAAAGTCCACATATTTGTTCCTATTCCATTGTTGACTGCAGCAGCCCTTGACCTTAAAGGCTGTATGTTGAACACGGGTTCTCTGGATGGAATAGATGTTGAAGCTCCTTGGGCTGGAGGATATGCAACTGGGCTCATCATGGGCTCAGTTGGAGGCCTATAGGTAGATGACTGTTCTGACATCTTTGCTAGCTCTACCTTCTTCTTTCCTTGGGCCTGATCCAATAGCTTCTGAATTTGAGGATATTCTAGGTTTAGAATCTCATCCTCAGCAGTGTATGCTGCTTCCTTCTGGGCCGTTGTTGGGCCTTGTTCCTGTTCATCTTTACATGGGCTAAGCTCAAAAAGCCCAGGGTAAAGGTCTTCTACCTGTCTTCCAGTTGAGGTGTACGGCGCATCTTTCAGCTCGCTACAACCATCAACCAGGTCTTGATCTGCTGAATTCTGGGAAAAGAGGCCAAAAATGTCCTCATAATCCCCACCACCTTCCGTACTGGAATTGTTAGATTCCACAGGGGTACTCTGTTCATTGTCATCAAAGTCTGATCCCCATCCTGTGGCTACAATCGTATGTAGTGGCGGTGTAGGTGTCATGGTGTAGTTAACCATGTAGTCAAAGCGACCACTGGGTTGACCAAGTGTATCCCAGGTTCCTGTTGCTAACCTGGTCTGCTGAGTCCTTCGAGCCTGTTGTGCTCGTTTCTCCCTTTCTTGTGCCATTAACTCAGCTACACCTCTTTCAAATTGCCTGGTGTCAATAGTACTGATCATTACACCAGCAAATTCCTCTTCGCCTTCATAGATGGTCTCTATGTCATCTTCATTGCGTTGAGGTGGCTGTGGGTTCCTAACTGCACCATAATTAGAGAATCTAAAGGAGATGTCTCCATTAGTCCTCTGTCTGATCTGTACATCTCTTGGGACTGTTGCTCGATGCTCCACTCTGCTGTTCTTCATGTCCCATCTGGCCCCACGTAAAGACTCCGTGGTTTCCTTTCTGCCAGGTATTGCTTGGATACCGTTGGATGTCAAGTAATCAATGACGTCATCCACGTGGTATCTAAATGCTGCGTGGCTTGTATTTGTCAGCCGCCCCACTAAGGAAGTGGTCACAATGAGATTAGATTCTCCACGCCAGCCCTCGTACCCTTTTGTCTGTATTGCTAGTTGGATGTGATTGTAGAAATCTTCCACACTAAGCATCAGGTCAGGACAGATATAGACAAGCTGGGTCCCCTTTGTCATATCAATCTCCATGGTCCCCAATATCTGCCTGTCATCATTCCACCTTGTGTCCCTGAGGACCACAAGCACTGTGGTTCCAGCATCTCGCCTGTGAAGCGCGTGTACACGCACCATCATCATCCCAACATGGATGTGCTGGAATCGTCTCTCTATTAAGGCTCTGTAACTTTGATCTGTTACAAACCTTAGATCTTCCTGCTGTCCTGGTTCTGTTACCAGTATTCTTCGCTCAGAATAATGCTGGTAAACTCTATGCTCAGGTTGGCTCCATTCTGAGTCATACAGAACCTCTGCTGGTACTAGCTCTGCTCTCCTTCTCCTGGAGATGTTCAACTGTTCTTCTGGGTTCAGTTGTGTCTCAAGGCTCCTCTCATAGCCTTGTTCCCTTCTCAAGTTGATTACATTTCTGAGGGCTCTCCTAGCCCTGTGCCTGAGTCGTGCTCCTTGCCTGTAGGATCGCACCTGATCCTCAAAAGAAGGAACATTTGTTGAAGTTCCTGCTGTTTCCCTTACAGGTGGGAGTTGTTCTGTCTGAGTTCGACTCATTTTTGCTTTCTCTCAAGCTTGGCCTTCTCCTCTGAGAAGATCTTGTATGGATCTTTGAACACGTAGTACGGTGTCTTGGGTTTGCTGAGTGCCTTTCCAGTAGTCTGTAAAGATAACTTGTTTAAGTTACCTTCTAGAGACTGGATCACCTGTGTTAACCCTTCTGGATCCCTTGACTCAAGCTTGGTGACTCTGTCTTTGATGACTGTAACTTCTTCTAGAAGCTTATTGATAGCTTCTTGCTGGACCACAACTAGCTGAATTAGCAGTTTTAGTGTAATATTAATGTGTTGTGTAGTGATTTTTATGATGAATATGTGTTTAGAAAATTGATTAAGTTCATTTGAAACATGTTGTATGGTGTATATTGTATTTGAGTGCAATTGAAGGAGTGTTGGATTGAGTTAGGGTTTGCTCCATGAATCAACAATATATTATGTCATGAGTTCCTCCACATCCTTAACAAGTTGATGATATGTTCCATGATATCAGGCACTTTAGTAGGAGATGATCAACTTCTTCTTTGTCTTCTCTACATAAGGGGCCTATGTTAAGAGCTTGATCCAGCAGCTCAAATCTCCTGTTAGTAAATATCAACTGAACTTTAACCTGAATTGGGGACTATTTCATGACTGTTTCTCCTTTCCATTTTCCTTTTTGGTGCGATGTGGTTCATATGGAAGAAAAATAACTACAGCAAGCTTCGGATCATGAGTAGGATAATTTAATTCATGAGATCAAATCTGTCTAGATACATAAGCTCACTTTTCCATATTGCATCAAAACACAGCTCAAACCTTTTCTTTGATAGCATAAAAATATTTCTTTTCTCTTATTTTGTTTGGCATTTTCCAGGAAATTAATGCATCTCATCAACCACATTTAAAATGAAACCCTTTTGTCCCGATATAGAAATAAATTATTAGATATACATATATAAACAATTTCTTCTTATGGTTCTAATCTTATGGCAGCACCTCCAATTACAGATTCTAATTGTAGCCCACTAATTTAACATCAAATAAAGCATACAGATTTGACAAGATTAATGAAGAATTTATCCAAACATTATTAATTAGCACATGCCTAAATTATTTTAAGGTGGATGTGTGTGTCTAGAAATTCAAATATAACAAAGAAAAACTTGAATGAACTTCTTTGGATTCTTCTCTGAATTCAGAATATTATAATTGAAGAAGTGCATTAATTTGGCGTGCAGATTTTTTTTAGGAACCCCTTTTTGGAGTAAAATTTAGAATTTCTTTTGGATTCAGAATACAATTTAGGGGGTGTCTGAATTGAATCTTAATTTCTTCCTCAGTATTTAAAAACAAATGGAAAAGGAACGAAAAGCGTTCATATGATGGCTTCAACCAATATTCAATCTCTTTCCCCTAATGTCAAAAAACAAAAGAATTTTTAAAATATTCAAATTGTTGATTGATTACTCGAAATTGGTGGAATGAATCAGACTTTAGGAAATTTTTTATCAGAATTTAGAATCCACATACAGACATATCATAGAAGATTTAGCAAATGGATTAAAAGAAAAAAACAGAGACACAATTAGCGGAAGAATCAATAGCACAAAGTAGATGGCAACATTGTATTCTCCAAAACTTCAAAGTTTTAAATAAAGCAAATATTTGAAAAAAAAAAACTTACCGGCAAAGATTCCAGTGGTGAGATACTGCAGACCACGAGGGGGGTGATGGCGCTTAGAAGGGAGGAGGAGGGTTGGGATTGATTTTGATTTCTGAAGTTTTAAGGAGTGAAAAGCAACGAAATCGTAAGTTAAGGGTTCCAAATTGAGCTTCTGCTCTCGAATCAAATCAAATCAATTTTTTTAACGTGCCACGTATTCATCCAGTCAGCCCATTCATTCAGCTCAAATGAAACCCACGACGTCCACATCACCACCGTTATCATCAGGTTAGTGAACTGTTAATTTAGGGCCAAATTGGTCTAATTCTAATATAAAAAAAAAGAGCCTTTTAACTCCCAAAAAAAAAAATTTATAATCTAAATTTGACTTCAAGCTAAAGGATAGGGTTTAAATCAGACCTTTATCCTTAAAATTTATAGTAATTAATTACAGATTTTGTTAAATTTTTATATTAATTTTTTAATATATATATATATATATGAGAGAGAACTAATTATAAAAATTAATTGTTAAAGTTAAAGAGTTTATTTCTGTATTAAGTATGACACTATAAGATTATTTACACTTTAATTATTATAGCATAGTTTAATATATTCATATTTATGCAATTTTAATTGTAATTTTTGTTTTCTTAAATAATTTAAATTTTAATGTTATAAACTATAATTATTATCATTTTAATAAATTTAATTGCAATTTTTTATAATTTTAAATGCCATTATAAATAAAATATATGGTTGAATTAAAAAAATAGAAATATTCTCCTCCTGTGGAGTCATTAAGCAGTAGGGAATGGCACATCGGCAATGCAAGAAGAAAGAAATTTCTCTAGTGGATTCTAATGGGTTGCCGCTGTAGTGATTGTGATTCTCGTGAAAAAAAATCACCAAAATCACACATTTAGTCATTTTGTGGAATAATTGTAAAGCCCAAATAACACGTTGCCACGTGCAAACACCAAACCACTATGTCTTTGGCAAATGGTCCTACTATGATACATTAAAAGAATTTTACAGCAGAACTGTAATTTTAACTAAACATTATAATTGAGTTAATAAATTAATTAAATAATAATATATAGTATTTTTCAAAAAAATATTCTAAAATTTATTGAGATAAATTTTTTAATTTTTAAATGATAAAATATAAAAAATTTATTATTATTTTAATTGATATATCTAATTAGAATAATGATTATATTGTATAATTTTTTTGAAGATAATGTTCTTTTACGAAATTAAAGTGCAATGACCCAACACACAATGTGCACCGAAGAAAGATGGAGACTGAGAATAATGAAAAATAAAAGTCTATACAATTTTTTTTAGACAATGTTCAACGAAACAACACAAACACAAAACTCAATCGCCACCGCAAAATAATACTCTTTGGTAATTTTTGTTTTTCTCTCTCTTTCTTTATTCTTTGAGAAATAAATTTATTTATAATTTGCTAAGGCATATACATTTCATACTTCTAGGCATTGATTAAAAAAAATCAAAATGAAGTAATTCCATTTTGTTTATGAATTTTTTTTATTTAAATTATTTTTTTGAAATGAAACTAGGTAATATCATTCAAAATTTGAAGATAAAATTTTTAATTAAATAAAAATAATTTATTATTAATTAATTTAATAATTTATAAATATATTTTTATTATTTTTAAGGAATTTAATCAAACCACTTACAACAAATTAAATAAAATACTAATTATTATTATTATTATGTTGTGTGTCCAATAGTGCAAAATGTCCATACACTTGTCGGTGACTATAAGTCTCCAAACTTTCCTCTATATATCTTCACTGCTCTTCTTCTTATACTCTGCTCTCTCTGTCTCAACTCCTCTGTAACCCTAAATTTTCTTCACAGTTGACAGTACTGAGCCATGGCTCTATCATGTGCCATGCTCGTGACATCTCTAATGTTGGGTTTTATCGCAATTTCTTTTGCGCAAGGCCCAACAGCAGCTCCACCAACGAGTGTAGCAATGCCACCTACTGCTACTGCAACCCCACCTGCTAGTGGTGCACCTCCACCCACAGTGTCTGCTTCTCCAACTCCAGCTCCTGTTGCAGCCACCACCCCTATGTCACCACCACCAATGGCGGCCACGCCTACTCCCACAGCCACTAGCCCAACCATGACCCCACCAACTACTAGCCCAACTATGAGCCCACCAACTACGAGTCCAACTATGAGCCCACCAACACCAGCACCGGAGTCACCACCGACACCAGAAATGGCGCCTTCTCCTCCTGCTCCTATGGGACCTTCACCATCTTCTCCTGGACCTATGGCATCTTCACCGCCTTCTCCTGGACCTATGGGATCATCACCGCCATCGCCTTCTGTTGCTCCAACGACGCCAGATGGAGGAGCTTTCGTTCATGGAAGTAGTGGGGCTGCCTTGCTATCATTGATTGGAGCAGTAATTGGCGTATTAGTATTTGCTTAATTAAATTAAATTAAACCCATGCATGCATGCACCCCTCTACTCCACTTTGTCATTTTATTAGATCATATCATCAAACCTTATTAGTTTTATCTTTACGTAGAATTTTAAGATAATATATTTGTGTATTCTTTTTTCTTGTTTTCCTTTTTTTTTGGGTTGATTCTTGGAGCTGCATTTGTAATTTGTAGCATTTTGACTTTAGCTGAATAAGGAAGACTTGTGGATTCTTGCTTTGCTTTGTGTTAATTTCACTTGCTATATATTTTTCTTATTCTTTTTTAAATAGTATTAGTTCTTTTTTTGCATCTAAATTTAATTAAAAATAATTAATCATCTAAACAATGGAAGAAAAGAATGCTCTAATTATTATTAATTTAAATAGATTAATATAGGAAATTAGAACATGTAAGTGGTATCATAATCATAATTGAAAAAAGTTTGGTGGGTCATTGAATGGGGTAGATATGAAGAAGAGATGTGAATGAATGGTAGGGAAAGGATATGAGGATATGGGCAAGCAATAAAAGGTTAAGTTGCTAGCTGTAATAGGCTTTAATTATCAAAAAAAAAAAATTTTTTTCGGAAGAAAAAGATAAGGTGATCATAAATAGCTTTTGGAAGTGGGATCGAACCTGTCCTTTAGATATGTTTTTTTTTACAAAGTAAATTTTTTTAGCTTTCATTTGGGAATTGCAGGCTTTTATTGAGTGAGTGAGAAAGAAAGAAAGAAAGGGTTTTTGTAATGTAATTTATAGTACAAAATAAGAAGTAATGGAGGAAGTGGGGAGAAGCATAAGGTAAGAAAGATAATGGTGGGGATACAAACAAATGTGATATGAGTAGGATAGTGATGTGCACATGGTGTGTTTGCCCCACATAAGATACTACTATTTTTTGCAGAAACAGAGAAGAGTATATGAGAAATAGATTTTTTTTTCTTCAATCTTTATAGGCCAGACATTCTTAACTTCTATTATTAATAGTACTCGAAAATTCTTTTATATATATACATGTATAATATACTATGACAAAGAAATTCTAATTGCTTTCAAATTAATAGACAGACCTTTTATTTCATAGGAATTCAAAAAAAATTAATTATTTATTAAAAATATATATTTATATATTTTTTATTTTAATATATGACATATATTTATTAAATAATTTTATATATGAATATAATAGAAATTTAACATATTAGTTAATTTATTAAAATAATAAATGAGTTATACTAAGAATATGCTTGGAAGGAGTATAAAATATTTATTAATTTCTAAAATATGTATTGGCATGTATATATAATTAGCGATAATAATTGTAACACTGCCTAACATATAGCTAGATGAGACAAATGATGACCACAATGTAATCATTCTATTCTGCTAATTGTGTCCATAATTATTCAATTTAAAGATATATTATTCCTATTTCAAAAGACCCAAGATGTCTCCCTCTCCCATTTATATTTTCATATTCTTATTGGAAGATTACTTGGCCAAAAATAAAAGAATGGATAATGATATTTGACTAAAATTTAGCCAGACAAAGGAGGTCATTTTTATCTTTTTTTTTTTAATTAATAGGTTCAATAATTAATAATATTTTTATCTTTTTTTTATTTTTGGGATAAGATTGCCCTTAAATAAATACCCTAATATACCTTTCTATCTAGCTAGATTCTCGTCAGATAGCTTTTTTGAAAAAAAAAATGCAAAAGAGAATGTTATAATTAATTTATATTACAAACACTAACATTAAGAAATAAGCAATCAATTAGTGGGTTATTGATCTAATGATGATATAATTAATAACCAGTCATAGATTAGATCAGAACTCCATTACTAATTTTTCTTAATCATCAAAAAAGAAAGTTTTTAAAAAATTTAATTAGAAATAATGATGGTTTTGTGGGAATAATTTGACACTTTTATTTTTTAAATAAGAGATTGAATATTCAATTTTTATAAATTGAGTCACTATTTACTATAAATATTTAATTTTTTAATAAATCGTTTCAGTATAAATATAATTAATTTGATTCAGTAAATTTAAAAATATCTATAATTATAAAAAAAAATTGATGATGGTGGTTATTATTACTTAATGCATAAGTAAATAAAAAGAGAATAAATCCATTTTTATAAGAAATTGGAATCTTATGCCAAATATAAAAGTTGTCATTTCACGAGATAATAATAATAGTAATAAACAACAAAGTAACATAAAAAGCAATAGATTCCAATTAAAAGAGCTAATAATGAGAAAGAATCCTAAAGGCTCTTTTTATCTTTAGCCTTTTTTTTTCTCTACAAAATGGAGATGATACTAAAGCAAAACATTCGGAAAACCTATACTATGATATTTATCTCAATAAAACCTTAATTTCAAATTAATTAGAATTAATTATATAAAATATTTTTTTATTTTAAATGATTATATATTATATTTAAAATATATATATATAAAAACATAAAATTCATTCTAAACTACTTTTTTTTTGTTTGAAATCATTGATTGCTGGTATTATTTGATGGGACTAATGAACTACAACCTTGAGATTGAAAAAAAAATGGCAATCAGATACATCTACTTAGACAAACAAATTGAAATAATACCAAATTTATACAAAAACACAAAAAATGGAAAATATCAAGAGGAAAATTAGGAGAGAAATATTCATAGTTGAAGGTGATGTATTGTTCGTATGGCCCTCTGTGTAGTTGTGGGTAGCATCAACAGCAACATGCAACGGTCCTCGTTGAGGAGTTCAGTTCACAGTTGAAGACAAATATAGGTCCTAAGCTAACATCAATACATCATTTAGGGCTCTGCCATTTTTCTTCTCTTACCTGTAAATGATAAGTCATCAACAATTAAATCTGATCGTACATGCATCATCATCAATCATCTTGACTATACAAACTGTTTACAAAGGACTGTCAGGTTATTGGCCAACCCCACATACAGAATGGGCTCTCTCTCTCTTTTTTTTTTCTATGGGCTTTAGCCTTTTGTTATACTCATAGCACAAAAATAAAAATAAAAAAACGATGAAACAAGGAGTTAGGTTAGACTCATAATTTATATTTTAAATTGCAGCATTAGAAAACATTGCATACTTTCTTATTACAGATATAAGAAGGGAAATTAATCATAAAGGACAGTCTGGTGCACTTACGCTCCTACTATGCACGAGATCTGAAAAATTAAATCATAGTATAAGAAAAAAAATGTGAATACCTAAAACTCGACAAAGAAAGGTAGAATACCTTCTGGCTGCTTCAGAAGCTCTTCTACCGTGCGTATTTGATATTCAACCAAATTAATCAATTTGTTCTCCAGAAAATCTTCATCTATCTTTATTACAATCTATCAAGATATTATCAACATCTCCGGATTATTGTCCTTTAATGGTTGTCAAGCCAAACCAAAGCTATCGAATTCGATAAGGGCATTGGTTAAAATCTTAGTGGTCAGAACCTTGAAAGTAGTCTCCACCGATATTTATATTTAACTTCGTCTACCTCTTTCTTTGTTTTCTTCGACACTCAAAACAATCAGTGCATGTATATTTATTTCTAATCGAGTAACCGGATTGAAGCTTGCTGGGTGATATTTTCAGGTCCTCAACTATTATCTGGCGAAGCTTCTCATTCTCCTCCATGAGCTTTTCAATGACTTGCTGGTGTTTCAACACCTGAATGGATAAGAATTGTAATAATTCAACAAATGTTATCCATAAGCACCGAACATAAAACTAGTTTGAGTTGTGGAAACGCTTGAGCCCTTTTCACATATTGCAAACACACATCCCATATGAGAATTTGGAAGTTCCCTTGCATCTTAAAAGCAAATCCATTAGAAAAAAAAATAATTTTGTCCACTCCAATCATGAATGACCTACCAAATTGTGAGTGATCCTTTGAGAATTCCATATTAAAAAAATCTCTCTTTTATAATCACCAATATGCACAATACTTCATTGATAATCTAATTTTTTACGACAATAACGTCAAGTTGACACAACTTCAAGAAAAGCAAGAAAGACACAAAAGATTACCATTTGAAGCAGGTTATTTTCAGACCGCAAGCGCCCAGCCTGTAAACATATGGTCAAAGAATTAGGCATAATTTCTGAGGCATACTAGAATGACGTATAATCCTATGATGAGTGAAAATCAAGTGGGCAAAAAGTCTTTTATGTTTCTTAACAAATTTTATTTAAAAAGGGCCAAGTAAGATTATGCAAAGCATAAAATATTTAGATGATCCATGGACATATTGCTACCTTTTATGGCTTGAATTATGCAAATTCTTTACAATTGTACATTCATAAAAAGATGGTAGATAAGCAAACAATCCACTCCATTTATTAGATGAAATTTTCAGGCTTATCCTACAACGTTAACTACTAATATGAAAGAGACTGATGAATCTACACTTAAAAATTCCAAGGAAAAGACTCCCTACTCTATTCTGAAATTTGATAATATTTTGCCAGTCTCCTGCCTGCATTCGAAACCTAAACATGGATTGATGACATTGATCAATTTCTGAATTACACACTACTGTTCAATGAGTGTTCTTATTCTCCCAACTGGCCCACACATATCCTAGGTAATCAAAATGGTAACAATTTGGCATAAAACAGTCAGCTTCAAGTACATGTTCTAGTTCTACATAATCCAATGAAACATCACCACCAAAAAAGTGAGTTCCAGGATTATTGTTTGTCCAAAAGTGAGCTGATCCACAAGGACCTTTACTTACCCTCCTATGACTTGTAATCAATAAGCTGGTCCACCAGAACAATCTTATCTAACTTTTGAAAATCGACTTAAATTCTTGGTTTACTGGTATAAATCAGCAACAGTTTTTAAATAATGCAGTTATAAAAGCCGATAGTATGAATCATGCCTGGTGAAGCATATCATTAACTAGTAACAAAAGAACCCGAGTGGAGAATTAAAAGACAATTATAGTGCATGAGTTCTCAGGGAAGAATGCCCCAAAATTTGTGTGCAAACTAAATAATCTTATAAATTAAGCAGATCAAGGGGCCAGATAATGTCATTGTGCATACCACTTCATTAAGGTTGGTGTCCTCTTCTCTCAGAACTGGATTCTGTAGAAAACTGCTAATGACTTTTTCTGTTCGACTTCCATAAGGTGTATCAACTAGATTGCTGGCCGTTGAGTTTACATAGCTTGAACGTGGACTTATATTTCCATATCCATGCATGCCTTCAGATGTATGATCTGGAAATTTTGTTGCTAGCTGGGTGATATTTCCCAATGTATTTTGGACAGCTGGTCCAGACACAGTGCTCATCCCGCTCTGTATAGACATCGGAAGGGCACCTTGATCAACTGATAAATTGGAAGATGCTCCAAATTTCATCATAATTTTTGTCGCCATTTGCTAATGAATTTGACATTAAAAATTTCAAATACATGAGTAAAAAACCATAAGAAGCATCATTTGTCTGCTTCTGCGTTGTATCTAACAATAAGCAAGAAAAAAAAAAATACTCCCTCCATCCACATTTCCTTTTAAGGATGTACCAAAAGATAGTTCCCTTTCCTTTTTCAAGTTAAATTTATTAAAATATTTCCAAATATGCCCTTTAGTATCCTTATAATCAATCAGGTTATACTAGAATAATTAATGCTATTAGTGATCATAATACGAGGAAAATAGTAAAAGAAATGCAAATCCTTAATCTTTGTGCGAAAAACAAAAATGGACTATGATTTGTGGACAAATGAAATACATACTATTAGACAAACATGAATCTTCTGCAACACCCCAGGTTTCACAGCAAGACCTGACATGTTCAAAAAAAAAATCAGCTATCATACTCGTCCATAATGAACAATGAAAGGCATAGAATCACGTATCCAAACATAGTAATGATATCCCAACACAAGGTCAGCTCAGCACAAGCTCTCTGTTGCACATACATGCAATTCCAGCAGAATTTATTTCAAATTTGGAAATATTGGCATCAAAAAGAATCTAAGTTCAACCCTTTAGGATCCTTTTGAACCTTTATTTATTTAACAAAGAAATGATGCCATCACAAGATCAGTTCACCACAAACTCTCATTTGCATGTAAATGCAAGTCCAGCAGAATTTATTTCAAATTTGGAAATATTGATATAAAAAAAGAATCTAAGTTAACTCCTTTAGGATCCTTTTGAATCTTTATTTATTTAGACATAATATATCACTTCATCTAATGTGATTCACTAGGCCGTTCACTGTACCCATACTAACGATGGACCTTGGATCATGGTCAAGGTTGTCAAAATCGGGATTCTACCTTGAATCGGAAAGTAATTGTAGAATCGTAAATCGGTAGAATCGTATTTGAATCGTAAGATTCTACATCAAATGAAAATTTGACCATATTTTATAAATAAATTACATTTAACAAATTAAAGAACATATAATCACAATTAAATAATTAATTTCTCAAGTTTAAATATAGATTCAAATTACAAATTAAAATAAAAGACATAAATTAACATAAGTTATAAATAATTATTAAAGATATTAAGTAAGATCAAAGATATCATCATCATTCATTGCCTCATTTGGTGCATCACCAACATCCAAACCATCATCATCATCATCATCACAATGAGGGAGCTCCAAGTCATCATCCATAGCTTCTCCATCTTGAGTCTCCAAATTCTCTACATCTTCAGCACCTTCATCATCTTCATTTTGTTTCTCCTCTCCTTCTTCTACAATCCACTCATCATCGGAGGAAACATCAAGTTCTTCTTCACTTTTATCAAGTTCACTTGGACTAATATTTTTCTTAACTCTTTTTTTCAACTTCAAGTTATACATTACAAACACCAAATCATTCATTTTTTTTATACAATCGATTTCTTTTCTTTGTATGGATCTATATTAAAAAGAAAAAAAATTATCAATTGATAAGATGAATGTAAATAAAAAAATTTATAATAATGCAAAATGAAATATTGTATGATAACCTACCATCTCAAATGTACTCCAATTTCTCTTGCAGGCCGAAGAGCTACAAGTTAAACTCAAGATTCTTATGGCAAATTTTTGCAATTTTGGGGTATCGGATCCATAAGAACTCCACCAATCAGCTGGATCTTTCTTAGTTATCATTGATTTTGCTGATGTCCGCCCAAATGAACCTCTTGCATGCTTAAATTCCTCAAGTTGCAAATCAATGATATCTCTCTCCTTAGAAGTTCGAATCAATCTCTCCATCACATCATAAAGTCCACGCATTACTTCTCGATCGGCTTGGAAAGTGGGACTATAATGGAATTGAGGATTAAGGTAGTATGCAGCAGCATGCAAAGGATGATGTAATTGTTTTGCCCATCTTTTGTCAATAATTTCCCATATTTTTTCATAGCTTCATAGAAAGATATTTGCACCATAATTTAAAATTGCACATAAGAAATAAGAATAAGATTTAATAAAATAAAAAACAAGTAATAAAGATGTATATAATAATAAAAAAAATAAATTTACCTTTTCTTGACTTTATTGAAGTTATCTTGTATTTGCTCTTTAGCACGATCCACCTCTTCATATATGAAACCCATTGCCGGCTTGTCATCCGAATCAACCAAACGAAGTACCTTGATAAGAGGATTAGCTGCTTTTAAGCATATCAAGATTGCTTTCCAAAATTTATTGTCCATGACAAAATTTTCAACCTTTATTCCATCATCTAATTTGGAAAATCGAGAGTTTTTCCACACATTTGATGAAAACAAACTTAGCAAACCATGTTTATGGTCACTGATACTTTGCAAAGTCAAATAGGCTGTAGCAAATCGAGTAATGCCCGGTCGAATCAAATCTTTCCCTTTAGTAAACTTCCTAAGCATGGCAATCAACAAAGTTCTACTATAGATAAAAGTAGTTATTTTTCTTGCCTTATCAATTGTCACATGATGAACCAACAATTCCTTTTCAAAATCTTCTAAGATTAAATCAATGCAATGTGCTGCACATGGAGTCCAATAAAGATGTTCTCTTTTCTTCATCAATAACTCTCCCGCTGCCTTGTAATTAGCTGCATTATCAGTGACTATTTGCACAACATTTTCTTCACCAACTTCCTCCACCACAACATCTACCATTTCAAAAACTTTCTCTGCTGTTTTACTGATTTCAGATGTATCCAATGATTTTAAGAAAAAAGAACCCTTTGTACTATTCACAAGAAAATTGCAAATAGATCTTCTTTTCTTATCTGACCAACCATCAGACATAATGGAGCATCCAGTTTTCTTCCATTCAGCTTTATGCTCATTTTGAATTTCTTTTGTTCTTAAAACCTGTAACTTTAAGTACTTTTCCCTAACTTCATGATATGATGGAGGTTTCAATCCAATACCATATTTTCCTATTAACTGGCACATAGTAAAAAACTCGGGATTTTTTACACAATTAAAAGGTATGGCACTTGTATAAAAAAAACGAGCAATTTGTTGGCAAACTTCCTCTCTCAACTCTTTTTTGAACATATTATTGATGGTGGTTTGAGTACTCCCATTCCTCCTCTTGAAAAAAGATGTAATATTTTTTTCAGGAGGTTCTTTTCTTTTATCATTGGGACGAGAATCATTGTCACCATCATCATCACTATGGTCTTCAATTGTGCCCCTTTTTTTCAAAAAATCAAGTTCTAAATTCTTAAGAACATCCAACATTTGGGATCTTACATCTTGAGGAACAGAAACGCATGCACTAACATTTAATTTCGTGCCAGCTAAATGATGCTTCAAACGATACACTCCCCCACTAACATCCCTATTACAATACTTGCACTTCACTTTTTTATTGTTTGTTCCTGGAATTTCTATACAATGATTCCATGCTACATCACTTTTATTACCCGGTGCATTTTTTCTTAAAGTTCCAGATCCACTAGCCATTTTGAATTTTCACAATTAACTAGAAACAAACAATAAAAGATAAAAAATTAAAATAATCAAACAATATGATTTTAACATATACACTGATTATTATACCATTATTAAACAAATAAATAATTACACAGTTAGTTAACAAATAAATAATTAAAAAATTATTTATAAATAAAAATTATACAAATTAAATTATAATTACATATATAAATAAAAAATCAAACAAATAAATAATTAAAAACAAGAGGTTGAGGACATCACCTTATGCAGCATAAGTTATGCCATTCCAGTAGACTGAAACAAAACAAGAGGTTGGCCACTTAAATGAACCGAATCAAATTACCTTTTTTAGGAATTCATATTCTAATGGAATTCATATTCTAATGGAAACCGAAATCAAATTACCTTTTTTAGGAAAAAAAATGAGATTTTTGGGAGATTTGTGTTTGTTTTTTTTCTGGTTTGCGTGTGTAAAAGGCGCTGGGAATGGCCTTGTGGCGTTTAAAGTACCCGCACTGTTTTAAAATAAGAGAAGTGTGTGTGAAATGAAATGAAATTCCACTTAAATGAACCTCAAATTCACTCTCGACTGATCCTGGTCGTCCGTTTACAATATCTCATCTACAGACCCCATGATGCTTCACTCTCGTGCTGCCAATTTGGTGCTTCATGACGTACTGGTTCGAAGACAATTCTAGTTTATAACAGACCCCGTTGTCTTCTTTCTCGTGCTGGTTCGCTTTCTGGTGCTTCACTTCTGTGGACGTTTGTGCTTCACTCTTGTGCTTCACTTCGGGTAATTCTTTTTTCTCCTTTTGCTTTATAGATTTTCTCCTTTGAATCGCGATTTCACCTTTTGCTTTATAGATTTTCTCCTTTGAATTGCGATTCCATCCGATTCAATCCTAAAAACGATTTTACTACCGATTCAAATCTTAATCCCATATTCAACTCGTAGAATCGTAAGATTATACGTTTTGAATCGGGATTTTGACAACCATGATCATGGTAGACCAATAACAGAGTTTGTCAAATCATTCATATTAACAGGGAGATTTTTTTTCTGTGAACTACAAATATGCATATAAAGGGATAACTCGCTATCAATTTTCATTTTCTCCCCTTTTACCATGGCAGACAAAATTGGTGAAGTTTAGAATGGTACACTAAATTCAGTATAATCAATTCTGAACCTACAAATCTTATGGTCATTAGGGAGATTAGGTATACTTTCAATCAAGATGATTTATGATATAACACAAAAGATGTATTTCTACTTAACAGGAAACTGCAAAACTGTGAAAAATTATGGCTGCCTACATGGTAGAAAACTCTGAATTTGACAGATATCCATATTAAGTTCATCGCTAGTGGCATTAGAAAGGATGCTTGGTAGGAAAAAGGGGAGTTCAAATTCTGAATAATGAAGTTTCTGCAAGCTATTCTAGAAGGCATAGAAAATTTGCTCTTTCTCGGTTGGGTCAATCAGCATGGAATGTGATTCTGTTCCAATACAAAGCTACTCTAATTTCCTTGGATTGACACAGGGTATACATTAAGACATAATTCCTCAACAAAGGAGTTTACTTCCAGTTTAGAAAGAGAGTCTAATTCCACTAGAGAACCCAAAATCCAAGAATTAATTTTACCAATAAAGCCATACTATATGAATCTAGTTCTTTGTTTAGTTCATAACAATCTCAATGAAGCAAGGGACAAAGCTTCTCTATTCCATAACTTATTTCTGTCAGGAAATAATTCAAAATTATTGGATGTATACATAGGCACATAGATTTCGAAGTTCTAACACAGCCAAGGAGAAAACAAAGAAGGCACAAGCATAGACTTGAAATAAGTTGTGGAAAAAATGAATGCTTGTGTATAAGAATAAAGCTAAATAGAAATGGAATCAAGTCATAATAGCAAGCAGAAAATTTTGCACTATCCATCTTAATAAGTAAAAGTAGAATAGCAATGTTATTATATATATGCACACATACACTCAAATCAGTAATGAACAACAATGTGGACCAACTCCAAAGCCATGACCAAGCCCAATTCCACATCCAATGCCTACTTCAATTCTCTTAGCTCCCATCCTTCGCAACTGAAAAATGAGAAATGAGAATTGAACGATCATGCTATTAACTGAGACAAACAAATGAATAAACAATAATAATAGACATTTAAAAGCACAAATGTTTGGCTTACAGCATCATTTTCAGGCCTGCTAACACCAGAAAAAGCATCAGTTGCCCCTCTGGCTGCACCCATAACTTGGCTCACCATTGGTACTGTCCCTACATCATAGTTTAAACAAGCACTTAAAAATTTTAATAACTAGATAAATATATAAATGCACATATACTCTCAAACCAGCACATCAAATTTAGCAATGGGATTTCCTTTTTTTCTCCTTTTAATAGGCCAAAACAACACTATTCATTTATTCTCATTTATTTTCACCCTAATGCATAAAACATTTTTAACTATCAAAAGAGGGTAAAACATACCCTCTTTTGATCCAAATGGCAGCTGGTTTGAGGAACGAGCAATAAATAAACACTAAATATTCATGAATTGAGATGTCTAGAACCTAACCACCTTTTACATTTAAGTATCATAACAAAAGCCAAACTTAAAAGTATAATCACATGCATACTGCAGGGTGTGCTCGTACCCTAACCTGTTACCAAGTTCATATTCTTCACTAATCGACATTCATAGGATGATCAACTAAACCAGTTCTTTGAATTTGATTATAGAGATTTCAAAGAACTTTCAAACATACAGTCCTTTCCTAGAAAATTAACAACAGCAAGGGAGTCATTAGCACTGCATACAATTATGTGACATTAATTTAAAAATACCACAGAAAGCAACCTTCCAATTAATTATTTTTTCATATCAATTATTTTTTCTTCTGAAAGTTGAACTGACATATTGGTAGAGAGAAGAATAAAAAGCACATGAAACTCATTAGACATATTACCCATCCCTTAAGACGATACACAATTCCAAATATATATTAATAGAAAGGAGAAAACAAGGAACAAACACAAATTATAAATATTAATGACTGCAGAAGATAACGCAGTCATAATCGCATTGTTTATTTTGAACACTCAATGCAAGTATCTCTACCAACCTAAACATTCAAGTCATAAACTTTCACCTCATTTCCCACATTTTCTTAGCAACTAAACACAGCTCAATATTCTGAAAGAGAATAAACGAAAAAGAAAAGGCACGTCAAATTATTGTTTATATAGACGTTTAGCCAGAGATTTCAGATGGGTTTCACCATTCTTGGGTTTAAACAATTGCCCGAAATTCATCTTTTCCCAATATACATAAACAGAGAGAGATTAATAGAGAAGAGATTATAGAGAAAAGGACAAAGAAAGCACGGTACCTGAATTTATGGGGATCCCAACGCCAATACCAACACCACAACCGATACCAAAGCCAGTAAATACTTGAAGGAATTTGAAAGTAAAGGGATTCTCTATTCGAATTCCCTGAAAGGACTCCGTCTGATTGGACATTACAACACTATTGTTACTGCTACTCTCCATTCTTGAACAAGCCTCACTCTTTTTCTAGACTTTCTCTGAATGTATGTCTATATATATAAATTCCTTTCTCTATAATAGATAAGGATTGAAGTTGGTTGTTACATTTGAATGTATTTCTGTTGTATACCAGCTGTATCTATTCCTGTATTGTAGGTAGCATTCTGGTGGCTTTCTGTGTATTTATACCTTTCTTATGTTAATGAAGGATTATCCTTCCTCCGTATCTGTTATGGTATCAGAGCTGTGAAAGCTTAACAGCATTTTTTTTCTCTTCATCGTCAATGACGATTTCTTCTACCTCTCCTTCGGATAGCTCTCAAACACCTACGGTTGTACAGTCACCAACTGTACAGTCGTCTACACCTTCATTGATTTCCATTAATGCAGCTGCACAAGCTCCTATCAAGCTCACCTCAACTAATTATCAATCCTGGCACACACAATGGTATTCTTTATTGGTGGGTTATGACTTTCTCAAATATGTTGAAAATACAAGCAATGTTACTATTGATTCTGATCCTATGTGGTTTAGGCAAGATCATTTAATACGATCTGCACTTGTGGCTTCTCTTTCGCCTGAAATTGTGCCGTTTATTGTTGGAGAACAGTCTGCTGCGAATGTTTGGTTGACATTGGAAAAGACATATGCAAAGCCTTCCCAAGCTCGAATTATGGGGTTGAGAGGGTCTTTATTTAATACGAAGAAAGGCACAATGACCATTACTGAATTTCTGCAGAAAATAAAGGCTAAAACAACTACATTAGCTGCTGCTGGTGTGGTGATTTCGATGGATGAAGTTGTACTCCATGTTCTTCATGGGTTACCCTCGGAGTACAAAGAAGTCTCTGCTGCAATTCGAGCTCGGGATACGGAGATATCCTTTGATATTTTACATGATAAACTCACTGATTTTGAGAGCCAATTGGCTCGTGATATGACTAATGCTGCTGTCCCAACAACTGTGAATTATGTTGCAAAACAGGGGCCTACGCGCTCGTATGCTGGAAATAGAGCAGTTTCATCTGCTTCCATGGCATCAGCTGGTTCTTCACAAGGAGGATCAGGTTCGAAGGGCAAAGTCAAATGCCAATTCTGTGACCGTCCAGGACACACCACAAAGCAATGTTTTAAGCTGAAGAAGTTGTTACCTTGGTTGTTTACTGATGCTCCATCGTCGGCCAGCAAACCGCAAGCTAACTGTGTGACCACTCAAGGGCAGGCCACGAATTCCAAGTGGATAATGGACTCTGGGGCTAATCAGCATGTGGTACAAGATCTTCAGAATTTGTCAATTCATTTTGAGTATGATGGTCATAAGGAAGTTCTTCTTGGTGATGGTAGTGCTTGTCCCATAACTCATACTGGTTTAGTTCATCTTCAAACTAAGTCCAGGCCTATAAATTTAAATAATGTGTTGTGTGTGCCTGCATTAAATAGAAATTTAATTTCAGTTTATCAGTTATGTGCTTCTAACAATATTGAAGTAACATTTAATCCGGTTTTGTTTACTGTGAAGGATTTGAGCACGGGGGTGCTGCTAGCGGAAGGGAAGCCCGTTAATGGACTCTACGAGTGGCCACCTGATCTGTCAAAACTTGCTTCACCAACTACAAATCACACCATTGCATATTCTCAATCTCTTTGGCATAAAAGGCTAGGCCACCCTTCTACACCCATTTTGCGTCAGATTTTAAATCAATTTCAATTTCCTTTTGAAAATAATAAATTCATTTGTGATTCTTGTAAGTGCAACAAGATGCACAAAATTCCTTTCTCTAAATCATCAATGAGTAGTAGCAGCCCTTTAGAGTTAATTTACACCGATGTCTGGGGTCCCTCTCCCGTTGTTTCAATTGACGGATTTCGGTATTATCTCATCTTTATTGATCATTATTCAAAGTATGTTTGGATGTTTCCATTGAAACTTAAGTCAGATGTGTCATCGATTTTTCCAATGTATAAGAAGTTAGTTGAAAACTACTTTGGAAAGAAAATAATTTCAATTTATTCTGATAACGGTGGTGAGTTTATTCATCTTAAAAGTCTGCTCCAAGAACATGGAATTTCACATTTTCTAACTCCTCCATATACCCCTGAGCATAATGCTGTGGCTGAACGTCGACATCGGCACATTGTTGAAACTGGTCTCACTTTACTACACTCGGCAAACTTACCGCTTTCTTTTTGGTCCTATGCCTTTCAAACTGCAGTTTATTTGATAAATAGAATGCCCACTCCTGTTCTTGATAATAAAAATTCGTTTCTTTGTTTACATAAGAAAGAGCCGAATTATATAAAGCTTAAAGTATTCGGGTGCTTGTGTTATCCTTGGGTTCGGCCATACAACTCTAACAAATTGGAAAAACGGTCTATTCCTTGTGTTTTCTTAGGGTATTCAACCACTCAAAGTGCGTATAAATGCTATGACCCGATCACAACCAAGCTTTATTTATCTCGTCATGTTGAATTTGTAGAAAGTGAATTTCCTTTTACTACTCTTGCTCAAAATCTTGATCGTATTGATTCAAATTCTGTTGACAATTGGTCTCCAATTCACTTTGTTCTACCTCCTTCGGGTTTTGACAGTAATGGGAGTCATGCAAATTCAACGGCTTCCTCTTCTTCAAAGCAGACATCTTTGTTGCCTTTAAATCCAGCCAAGAATAATGAGCATTCATCTGCAACTTCAGGACTGGATATGGAGGTAACTTCTAATATGGAATCTAGTATGAATAATGTTGATGAATCTCAGCAGTTGGTTACTTCTCAAGTTCAGCATCAGTCTACACATCCAATGATTACAAGGAGTAAAAATAACATCAGAAAACCTATTTAGAAGTTATGTTTAAATACAATTTCACAAACTTCTGATAAATTGTTTGTTCCAAAGACAGTGGCACAGGCGCTCAAAGATCCACAGTGGAGACGAGCAATGGAAGATGAGTATCAAGCATTAATGAAGCAAAAGACTTGGACTTTGGTTCCTTCAGATGCAGCGCGAAACATTGTGAGCTGCAAATGGCTGTTTCGCATAAAGACTGATGCAAATGGAAATCCAGTAAGGCATAAAAGCACGTTTAGTGGCGAGAGGATTTACACAACGACCTGGGCTTGATTTTGATCAGACCTTTGCTCCAGTCGCTAAACATCCAACGGTAAGAGTTTTGCTTTTGATTGCGGTTGTGAATGGGTGGTCATTAAGACAAATTGATGTTAATAATGCTTTTCTGCATGGTGTGTTAACGGAAGAAGTATTTATGGAACAACCTCCTGGGTTTGTTCAACCAACTCAACCAAATCATGTTTGTCGACTTGAGAAATCATTATATGGCCTTAAGCAGGCACCAAGGGCATGGAATTCTGAATTAACATCATATCTTCTTCAGCTAGGATTTGTGCAATCGAAATCTGATACTTGTTTGTTCATGAGATTTAAAGGTGACAATTGTGTTTATATCCTAGTGTATGTCGACGACATTATAGTTACAGGAAGTAACTCTTTACTGGTTGAGCAAGTTATAAAGGCTATTGGTATGAAATTTTCAATCAAAGATCTAGGCGAGCTGCATTTTTTTTAGGGGTGGAGGTTATCAAAATCAATTCAGGTTTATTTTTATCTCAACATAATTATGTTAGAGAGATTCTTGAGAAAGTAAAAATGCAAGAAACCAAACCTGCAACAACACCGCTATCGGTTACTGCAAACTTGAGTGCTCAAGATTCAAATATGTTGAGTAATGCTGCTGAGTACAGGTCGGTTGTAGGAAGTCTACAATATTTGTTACTAACAAGACCTGAGATAGCTTTTGTGGTCAACAAGCTCTCTCAATATGTTGCTCGTCCAACGGTAAATCAGTGGGCTGTAGTGAAGAGATTATTGAGGTATCTTGCAGGAACTCTAAATCATGGTCTCAAAACTCATAAAGATTCAATGTTTAATTTACATGCATTTTCTGACGCTGATTGGGCGGGTGATAGAGATGATAGAACGTCAACTGGAGCACATGTAATTTTCTTGGGCAAGAATCCAATTGCTTGGTCATCTAACAAGCAAAAGACTGTAGCTCGTTCTTCAACGGAAGCTGAATATCGGTCGGTGGCAACTGCTACAGCTAATTTGGTTTGGGTACAAAATCTTCTAATTGAGCTACGGGTACCGGTCACAAACATTCCAGTGATTTATTGTGATAATCTAGGTGCAACGTATGTGGCGGCAAATCCTGTTTTCCATTCCAAGATGAAGCATATTGCATTAGATTATCATTTCGTGCAGCAATGAGTACAAGGAGGCAACCTGCGTGTTTCACATATCTCTTCTAAAGAACAGATTGCCGACTTGTTAACTAAAGCTCTACCAGCTTCAGACTTTGTCAAGTTCAAGAATAAAATTGGTGTCGCTGCTCAACCACCATCTTGCGGGGGTGTAATAGATAAGTAGCTTTCTGTGTATTTATACCTTTCTTATGTTAATGAAGGATTATCCTTCCTCCATATCTGTTACTTTATCTCCAAGCTATGAACTTTCTCCCACTTTCTCCAGTAGCTCTAAAACCCTTTTGCTCTTTTCTGGTAAAACCCTCTGCAAAATCCAGGTGACATCACCAGTGAGAGTCAAGCTATGGTTTCTCTGCCAACAGTTACACTTGTTCTTTTTGAATTGGAGATGTGGCATCAATAAGTAGCACCACGTAACAAATTCTAAAAATATTACAAATTTAAATTACTAAAATGTTGTTGACATTTTACAAAATGACTAAAATGCCTAGGATGTACTTGAGAGAAGTTGTACCTAACCAGTAACTCGGCGAGTTGGCAACAGAATGTCAAATTGGTTCAGGCAATTTAAGAGGTGAATGGGTTTAATATTAATTATAAAAAAAAACGCAGACAAAATATAATTAGTTTACATAAATAAAATCATTAAAAAAATCAATTGCACTTCAAATGAATAAAACTTTGGATACCATTTTCAGGAGCTATTGTTTTAAAGCATCACCTTGAAGATTTGTTGTAAAAACAAACAAAAAACTACTGTAATAGAATATTAGAAATAAAATTAAAATTTAATACTGTTACATTTATAAATTTATATATAATTTTCACTTATCCTCTTTTAAGAATGAATTAATTTTTATAGTCATTCTTATAATTCATTTTTTACAGTAATTGTCTCTCAACTTCACACTAATAATTTTTTATCGTAAAAGTTGTTCATAGCATATGATATGGAGTTAGTATTTAACATGACATGCTGACTTAATAATGATGTAAATATGCCACATCGGCACTCATGTTGACGTAGATAAAATATTTTTGTGTAATTTCAACAAATATGATGACGTGGTACTATACGAAAATGTCATATCGGCATCCCAAATTTATTGAGATCATTACTAGTAATGGGTGATTTTGCTCATCATTTCTCAGAGTATCTCCAATTGGCTTGTCCTAATTCCTTACAATTAGGACTCATTTAAATGTCTTCAATGTAAAGACCACTTTTATTTTTTATTTTTGAAATAAATGACTGTCAGATGATAGCCTTTTATTAGAGGAGCAACCAGTTGAGACGAGCAAAAAAAAAATACATATATTGAAATATATATATATATATATATATATATTATATGCGTGTGCATTGAGTAAATATTTTGTATATTATGTATATATTGAATTTATGATGTGAATATATTTTTATACATTGTATACATGTTAAAAAATTTAAAAACATGCATTGAAATAAAAATTATCTCAAATAAATATAAATAAAAAAGATATTACAATAATAAAAATTTATAAAATAAAATAAAATTCTTTTTAAAATATTTTATCAAATATGCAGAGTGTATTACTATTAAAAAAATTAAAACTTTTAATATTATAGTTAAAGAACAAGAAAAATAAATAAAAATATATTAAAAATATATTAAAAATATATTTTTTAAAAAAATATATAGAACTGAAAAAACATGAAGAAAAAACAGAATGTAAATTTGTAAGAAAAACAAAGCACGGAGATATTTCGTGTAAATTCCTCAATTTAATATGTAATAAAGATACTTGGGAATATTACAGGGAACACCTTATTTTCAGGCTATGTTTTAAAAAATACGATGAGTATCAATTTTTTTTCAAAATTACGGACTGCCCCTTTTTTTTTTTTTTACGCTATTTTTTTCTTCTTTTTTTCCTGTTTTTATATATGTTTTTAATTTTCATTTATATATTTTTAATTTGTTTAATATTTTATTATTCATATAATTTTTTTATTTTATATTCCCATTAACCACACAAAAAATAAATATACGCATGACATATACACAATATACATAAAATATATATAAAATAAATAGTAATATATCTGGAACATATATATAATATATTTATAATATATTTATAACATATACATTATAATTAATCAATATATAAATATTAAAAGACAGATATCTATAATATATATATATTATATTCTAATTAAGTAACATATAAAAATTGTATAATATGTAAAGACTAAAATATTATATAATATTTAAAGGCTAAATTATAATATATGTAATATATATATATATATTACATATTTATAATACATGTACAATATATTTAAAGTATATAAAATTATATTACAAAAAGATATTTTAAATTTTTTTTATAAAATTAGTTATTTTCTAATAAAGGTATTTATTTATAAATTAAAATATGAAATAAACTCAATTTTAATATTTTTTTAAATAATTTTATAATATATCTATAATGTATATATAACACATATAAATTGTATAAATATAATGATATATAATATTTTTATAAATTTATAAATTTTTTAGGTATTTAAAAAAAATTATATCAACAGTATTTTTTAAAAAAAATTAATTTTATAGGTAGTTTTGTAAGAATTACAGGATATTTTCATTTTGTATTGGATTCGGCTTTGGGCTTTTTGGGCACAATTGGGTTGGAGTTGAGAGTCCAAAACTTTCAGGTTTTGTTTCGTCATGCTTTTGTGCCTTGTATTTTCACACAGTAAAGTACAAACTTATCTTAATTTGTGAACTGTAGCTTAGGTTTGCTCTTTTGATAAAAATTCAAAAAAAAGTTGAAACAAATACTAAATTTATTATATTTTTAAAAAAAATTCAAATTTATAAAAATTTATTATAAGTTTATCAAAATATTAAATATTTATTAATTTATTATAAATTTATAAATTTTATTTATTTTGAGTTTATTATGAATTTATTATAAATTTATAATAAAATAATTAAAATATCTATAATAAAAAATAAAAAATTTATAAAAAAATAGTGAAGAGTGCAGTATATCTCTTCCCAACTGATGTGCGGGCCTTTGTAATTAGGGGTGTATAAAATTATTGAATCCGATATAATCGAGTGCATTTTGATCGTATTTAGTCAGTTTATATTATATATAAGGTGAAATCGGGTTAAAATTTATAAAAAAATTTAGATTTAGTCGGATGGTCGGATTTAGATTTATTTGTTCAATTCAATCCGAATCCGACCGACACATATATATTATACATATATATTTATAAATTATAATATATATTACATAACTCGACCCGAACATACTCGAACCAACCTAAATCATATATATTTGTATATAAATATATGTATTTTTTGTTTAATTTACTACATAACCCGACTTAATCCAAACCGACTCCATCCGACAATATTAAAATAAAATAATAATAAATTCAAATATAAAGGTTTAGTATTAAATATCAATCCGTTTGGATTTGACTGACCCGGCCGAATTTAAAATTAATTTGAATCGGTCAAAATTTAAAATAAATATGGTGGTTTTAGTTTAATTTTTTTACTCTTTAGTCGAATTTATTATAATTGAAAAATCACTCTAACTCGACCGAACTCAATCCGTACACACTCATACTTGGGCATAATCAAGTCAATCGTATTTGAATTTAAAAAATTTAATTAGTCTCAATTATTGTCAAAAAAATTAATATATATATACACACATATGTTTATTAATATTATGGTAAAACTGAAAATAAATTTGAGAGAATGCATGTGTTCAGCTATTAATAAATTTCAGAAATTTGAATTAGATTTTATATATTTTATTGACGAATAATTTATGAATTAAAACCAAAGATATGTTTGAAGAAATGAACTTTCTTAATGCATCCACGTGACAATTTTAACTGACATTTCAGAATTATTAGTTTCTTAATTTATATATTATATATATATATATAGTCAATGAGTTATAATATGGTTGCATTTGTGTATTATCCCATTCTCAATCCAACTATTCAACAAAAGAAAAATATTTCCATTTTTAGTGTAATTTTGAGATATTTTTAGATTAATTATTAAAAATTTATGAATTTTTTTTATCAAATTTATAGTTAAATTAGCAAGAATTCAAGAAATGGTTATGAATTTCTAGGTTTTAGAGGAATCAAAAGGCGAAAAATAGAAATTTTGAAAAACCAAAAAAAAAAAAAGAAAGGGGAAAGGGTTTTAAATTTGTGTCAGTTAAATGATCAAAGTGCGGCGATTACAGTTTATTTATTTATATTGTTTTATTTGTGTTTAGATGGCGAGAAATTTTGGAGAATTAGAATGAGAGAGAGAGGGCTTTTTGATGCGTAAAATGTTGGGTTTTCAATTTTCTTTTTTCAATTCGTAGAAAAATATATTATACTTTTTTTATATATATAAAAGGTATTCATTCTTTAATTCAAAGCATCATAAATTGCCTTTACAGTAAAATGAGGAGTATATGACCATGAAATGAGACTTAATCGATTAATTTAAAATAACCAGGAAAAATATATTATAATTAATTTTAAAATAATTAAAGTATTAATAAATGGATAAAATATTAAGATTTTTTTTTTAAAAAAAAAGTAAATTAAGAGAAATTTAATACATGCATTTTATGTATATTAAAATATGTACTTTCTCTATCCCGTAATAATAAAAATATCTTTTATTTTATAAATATTAAAAAAAATTAAATTATTTAATTAATAGACAGAATTTTCTTATAATATTCTCATTTTACACTTTATTTAAACTTAATAATTATTTATTATAATTTAGAAAATATAAATAATTAAATATAAATATTGTTGATTATAAAATTTTAAATAAAGATATAATAGTTAATTTATAATGTAATTATAATTCTAATAAAATGATGAGACTATATTTTAAAATAAATAAAAAAATATTTTTATTATTATAGGAGGGAGGAAGTAATTTTATATGATTGAACATTAAACTCTAATAATTATCCTGCATTTACTCACCGGCTTTATGGGTTGTACACTCATTGCAATGAAGTATTTGATGCATACACTTAATATTAATAACTCATGTGGCATTATAAGATACTGTTCCTCATGTTATAATTAATTAATTAATTATTCTAATTTATTTAATATTTTTGCAGTGGGAGAGAATCTACAATGATGCCTACATAAATTAACCTTCAAAATAAATAAAAATTTCTTCATTTATATATAAATGTGATTTGTATAAATAAAAAAATAAAATTTTATAATAAAAAAGATAAATTTTACAATTGAAATTGATAATAATTACCTATTTAGTAGTTTATCCATATAAATAAAATTTTGTAATAAAATGTGTTTTAAAACATATTAATTATTTTAATATAAGTTTCATTGCATAGAGATGGTATGCGTGCAAATATACAATATCACTGCAGACAAAATGACAATAACATGACCTCAAAGGGAAGACAAAAAATTCTGTTATACCCATTATATTAGTATAGTTCATATTGAACGCCTTTTAGGCAAGTTAACAACCCAAGAAAATAAATAAATGAACTTTTATGTGGATTGTTTTATTCCAGTTCTGTTTATTTAGCTTTATGAACTGATATTTCTTTTTGAAGCTTCACCATCTTTTCTCTTTCTCTTACATGTTAGACAATCAAGAATATCAATGTCTATGCCTTTTCAAGATAAAGAAAGACTTTGACTAATCAAGAAAAGAACTAATTTACCTTATCAGATACATCCATTCCTAATAAATACCAATTATCTCTCTTGACTTGCTAAATACAGGCTCCCATAGATCAAAAATGTTTTCAATACAAATAATTCAGCCACGAATATGATTTCTCTCTTTGCAGGCAATCCTTTTTCAAGAACTTCTCTCTTGAAATCTTGTGATTCTTTAACTCCTACTCCTGAAAATATTTCCATAATTGTCTTTCCTAAAATGTATTTCCTAAATCTTTATCCTGAAATGAAAGATTTTTGTTAACGAATAAGCTCTTCAACTAAAGATAAGAAACAATTTATCTTGACAACCAAGTTTCATAGTTTACCTGATGGCCCAAGACAACAGGAGCATTTTGAAGTATAAAATTTAAGAAATTGTTTGCTCTTTTCAGAATCTGAGATAATTCTTCTACTGGTGAAGATTGTCTTTCCAAGGTTTTTACACTTTCTTGTAACTTGTCAATGAGTACTTAATCTCTTTGAATACTGGCCTCCAACAGTTTCTTTAAATGCAAAGCTCTCTGCTTCCAACATGTCACAGTATCAAATTCAGCATCTATTTTACACTCTTATTTTGCACAATAACATCTCTTTTTCTCTGAGAAAGATCTTGATATATATCAACATCGCCACCACATCCTCCTTCTTCGAACAAAAAATCTTTCAATATCTCTTGTTTTTTAAGCTCAACTTCCTCTCTTTGTTGGCGTAGAATGTCAAGCTCTTCTCAAAGAAGGCAAACCACAGCTGCCTGCCGATATTCCCAGTGTTTCACAGGGTATGCCAATTGAGAAGAACCTCTATCAGTGTAATGGGTTAGCTCTATAAGATAATGAAAATCAACCATACTTGGCTCCTCGGCAATGGTGACTTCTTCTAGCATATCTTGATCCCCTCTCGGCTTCTCTATATTATATGGTTTTTCACTGACAATATCTTCGGGCCACATTGAGGGGACAACTTCAATTTTCACGTCCTCCATTTCATAAATCATATTATCCATTTTGATAAATCTTGAATCACTTGCATCCACTCAATCATAAGCAGAAAATTGAATAACTGTGATGTTGTGGAAGCCTAGATAAATGTGATTGCCAAAGCATCAAAATAAAAGAAATTCAGTTACAAAAGAGACTAATTCTTGCAAAAACAGAGTATTTAATGAATTATTCAATTTACCCGTATTGTTCAATTTAAAAAAGGAAAAAAAGTTTCAAAGTTTAAAGCTGGCAATGCCCAAATAACTTTTAGAAAAAACCAAGAACACGTATGCTATGAAACAAAACAAAAATTAATTCCAATAAACAGAACAAATAGAAAAATTCTATTTGTATATAATCATTATAATGAACACAAACCAAGATATACTATCATGAATGAAACAATCACCTGTGTAACACTTAGATTAGTAGCAATCTTCCCAACAATCACATTCAATGATATCAAATGATCATGTAGTCCAAGAAGCTCAGACAAACGGGCATATAATTGCTGCAAAAGAAAGAGACTTTAGGATATTAAGAAAAGTAGAATCATCCAAGAAAGCTTCACCATGTTTTCATCAAAAAAGGAAAATACATATGCGTGTGCATTACACCATAACTAAAACAAAAGAAGACAAACATGAACTGCAAGCATATATCAAAAAGCTTTCTCCTGTACCATCTTACTCTAAGCCAATTTATGATAATTAGGTATGATCATCGGTCGGTTCGGTTAATTAACCGACCGGTTAATCTAACCAATTGTCTTAAAATTTTTTAACCAAGCCGACTGAATTTCTATTTTGGTCGGTTCGGTTAATTAACCGAACTAAATCGGTCAGTTCAGTTACTTAATCGAACAGACCGATTTTTTTTTTAAATTTTATAATAAAAATTTTATTTAGAACAAAAAAATTAATATAATTAAATAACTAAATAAAAATTATTAAAAAATTAAAAAATAACTTTATTTTGCAATAAAAGTTTATATTTATAGTAAAAAAATAATATAATTAAAGAATTAAACAAAAAATAATAACTAAATATTTAAAAAAAAGTTTGGTTAACGGTTAACCGACCGAACCAAACCGGTTAACCGTTAACCGAACTAAAAAATGAATTTATATAAATTTTTCAACCGAACCGACCGAATTATTTTAAATTTGGTTAACCGAACTGAATTTTTAGTCGGTTAACTAAAAATTCGGTCGATTAATCAAATTTTGTCCACCCCTAATAATAATAGACTACCATTTGAATAATAATCACATTAAATTTACGATCGAATACGGAGAAATTTAAGAAAAGAAAAGAAAAAAAATTATAAAAATTTTATGATGGTAATTCACTTACTGGCATAACTATAAAATACCCAAAGTCAACAATATCTAATTGTGTCAAAATCCATATCAAATCCTCTCCATTATTCACTACAGTATATGAGATATGTGCATAAAAAAAAATTAGTTAATTTATATGTGGATAAATTAATTAGAATGATCTAATGAATTGGAGCAATCGCGGTTATAAATTTTATCATTGTATTTTATATAATATTTTAAATACTTTAACTATTTATTATGGCCATTATATATTTTATTATGATAAAAAAAATTTTCCTAAAAATATTGTTATAAGGCATAAGAAAATTTATTAACATCTTATAGTTAATTGAATTGCACATATAAAAAAAAGATAAAGACAAACAAAATGTCTTATTTTAGAGTAAAATCATATTTTAGGATCGTAACGATGTATATAAATTTTCTAGTTTTATCCCTCTAGCAGTAAAATTAAGACCAAAAAAATACATATATAAACAGAGTGACAACTGAGCAAAGCAAAAATCTTTTAAATTGAAAGTTTCAACTAAGTAAAGCAAAGATCTTTCATTTGTGTACTAAAATTCAATTCTTATCCAACACCTACAAAAGGAAGAAAGAAAAATATTTCTTGTCATTAACTAAATGCAAATCCATTTGCTCTCAGTTCTATTTTCACACAGTAGAACATTAACAATAAGAGAAAAGCGAGAGATGGCTTAATGAAATACCAGCATGAAGTACCAACAAAATGAACTAAACAATTCCAAACAAAATTAACTTACAAAATGAACCTCAATTCAATGTAAGATTGATTTGTTAACAACAAAATTTAACAAAAACGATGCAAAAAAACTAAACAATCTAAGATAAATTAGGGATTGAATAATTAAATATAGTTATTGTTAATTAAAATGTAACTAAAATTCTCTCCTTTAAATATTCCCAAAAAAATCAACAAAAAACCCAGTAAAAAACTAAACAACCTAAGACAAATTTGGGATTGAACGATTAAAAATATGAACTAATTAATTTACGAAATGAACCTCGAGACCTTCAGAAGCTGTGGAAGAAATGGAAGCCTGATCAAGTTCAAGATTAGATAAACCCAAAAAAGCAAAAGCCATGGCGAAAAGCAATCCAATGAACCTTTTTTTTTACTGCCAGAAAGGTATTGGTTATCTGCAAACAATTGTTGTTGGGCTTACTCTTGTAGACGATGATGATGATGATGATGATGATGGAGAAGAAGAAGAGCCGTGGTTGATTGAGTCCGCTTTGTGCCGTTTGAAAAATACAATAAGCGTTTCCTTCTTCCCTGGAATCAGTTTTTTTCCTCAGAATAGTTGCGAAAAATGCGGAAAAGAGCCTGTTTTAAGAATTTGCTGATGTGGCAGCAAGAAGAGCTCTCTCAAATCCTCAGCTTTTATATATTTATATTATATGTAGATGTAGATTTTAGGCATTTAATTGAACAGCGTACGTCCTTTTTAACTCAAACTAACTCAATCAAACGCCAAAATTTTGCTGTTGCCAAACAATTTATTATAATTTTTTTTAGCACCATATTCTGCGATCTAGAACAACCCGTTGCTGTACAGTCTGCCTTAAATATGTAACTATTAAACAACACACACGGTTCAGCTCAAATCATTATTAAAGGCGCAATTCATAAATCAACTCAACTGCAATTAAATGTATAAAATTATAATTTTGATTTTAAATTTATGAGAAAAAATCGAGTAAATAATTATAGAAGAGCTAAAATTTACCATATTATTTTTAAATTGTCCATGCTATAAATTATAATAAATAAGCAGTTTTTGGGAGTGAATAAAATTTCATAAAAATTTTATATTTATATTTATCTAATTACTGTATCTATTATTTATGATCCGCTTTATCCTAATAAAAGTTGGTTGCTTTATTTATTTATTTTATTTACATACATGAGAGGAAAAACACTTATCGTTTGAATTTAAAATTTAAATGGGGGTAACATAAATTTCTAGCCATCAACCTACATTTTAGTAATTAGTTTCTTGCTTTAATTATTTAGTCAAAATTGTGAATTAATTTTGAACTGCTGAGGAAATTTTAATTAACCAAAAAAGAAAAATCATACTTATAAGGGGTGATGCAAATTCATAAAAGGAAAGCAAAGAAAGGAAAAATGCAAGATAAGCATAAGCAAATCCTTGAATTTCAGTTATACATTACATACGCAAACCAAAGACGCATACATAAATCCCCATATTTATATAATTAATATCCCATTAATTAGGAACTGTAATTATGAAATTTAGCTCAGAAACACCCTTATCAACAAATGGAATTGCCACAACAAGCCCATCATTTACCCCACCAATCCAATATGAAACACTAACAGGTTTGTTGCCTTCTCTGAAAGCTACCTCATTGATCTCTGAATAATCCTTCAAACTTGAACAACTTATCATCACTTTATTATGATTCTTGATCAAATGGGACTTGACAACAATCTCATTTTTCTTGCAATTTTGCACTTTGATAACTTTAGGAGATTCTTTCACAAGAAAAGAGAAACCTGATAATGACATTATTTTATTACCAAGTTTATGCTCTGCCTCCTCAATGCAAAACAATGCAAGATTCTTGAAATCATCATCAGTTTCATCATTAGTGATCTTGAAAATCAGAGTTTGGCCACAGTTGTCTCTTGAAGCAGAGCAAAAGGTACCATTGGCAGTTAAACTGGGTGGTCTGAGATTAGGAAGGTAAAATATAGGCAATGTTTTGTTATCATTTTTGGAGAGCAATTCTTTTTGAATATTTGCCCATCGTTGAAGAAAGTTATCCATAATTAAAAGATCTGCCAATAGCAGGCTGCAGCTAATCCCTATTGAGTATCCACCACATTTGAAGTTGGTCACCTACACAAGAAACAATATCAAATTGAAACTTATTAATTACAAGCAAAAATTTATTAGTTTCTGCCATTATATTGAGACCCTACTTTTCTTAATTAGTAGAAGATGCAACAATTACACCAATTATATCAAATCGATGTCAGATTTTAGATTATAATATCTATATGTAATTAGATCTGACCAAAGGTCAGGCAAAAATTACGAATTGACCAATTAGATAAATTTAATATTTTTTTAAATTAAAAAAATAAAATGGTAAAAAGAGTTAAATTTAGTATAAAACTGCAACAGATGAAAAATAAAAAAATCGATTTAACTTGCCTGAACATAAAATAGTGGAGAAAATTGAGGATTTTGTTCATCAATATCTTTCCAAAACACAAGCTCTGCTTCAGCCATTTTTCTATCTTTCATATCAAGAAAATCTTGCAAAGTTAACCCAATCTTTGCCTCAATAAGCCTAACCCCACTATCATTCGACACAAGTTCAAGTTGTCCATGGCCATCTTCCCCTCTCCGTAAGCGGCCACTGAGCATTGGCTGCTCTTTTAAAGCCTTAGACAATGACTCTTTAATCCAACCAGCAACAAGCCACCCTGAATCATCCTCCATAGCCTTATTAAAACAGAGGACTATGTTGAGGCAACCCCTGAAAATCCCCAAGTCAATTGGTGGTGGCTCAGTCACTGAAACCTCAATTACCTCTCTTGGGTCGGTCACTTTGAAGGGTGGCACAGTTTGGACAGCTTCAATTTGGGATTTAGAGACATTCTTACCAGTAAAATAAGGCATTGCCATCTCAGCAAAATATGTCTAAGAAAGCTGAATTGGTTTGCTATTTATAATTATAGCGACTGACTACTTGTGTGTGAGATGCACGATTTATTCATATATTTATATTTATCATAATTTTTTCATTAAGAATTATAAATTATATTATATAAAATAACTATATTTTTATAAAAACTTCAAGTTAGTGTGTTGGAGAATGCTTAATAAATTTGAAAAAATATGATTTTATTGAACTATAAAATAAATTAAGTTGTTTTTAACAAAAAAATGTTTACCAATGTTAAAAATTTTATAAAATAAGTGATTTTCACTTTAGTTACAAAATTTTTGTGGCCAATATTGTAGTGTTTGATGTCAAATTTATAGTTAACTGAGAAATACTTATTAAAAGTTTAATTTTTAATAAATTATAATAAGTACTATAATGAAAATTAGAATTTTAATTTATTCAAATTATAAAATATAATTTGTTATCATAATGATTATGAAGCTATTTTTATGGTTTAAGTTACAATAAATGAAGAAACAAACACTAAATTACAATATCCTTATATTTTTTATTTTTCTAATATTTTTAATGTTACGTTAATATATTTTAGAATAATAATAATGTAATATATGTATATATATATATATTCGTTAAAAAGTATATATATGATATATTAAGGAATTTTTTTTATAAAATTGTTTAACTTAATTTGATATATGTTAGTAGTAATTAAAAATAATATAATAAATTATATTTATCGAGATAATAATAATTATTCTGTTTGTATTATAATTAATTATGCTATAATTAAATTATGTCCATAGTCATTTTCCACTAAAATTTTAAATAAAATTAATAGAACATAATAATGAAAATAAATGTATTTTACTAAAAATACATTTAATTACATTTAATCTGTACTTAGTTAGCCATTAAATATATATGTCATATATAAAATATATGCATGAAAATATATGCCATTGAGATTTATATGGCATAAGCAAATTAAAAATCATTCTGAGATATTTTCATAATTATTGTACAAATAAATACCCAAATTGATAGAAAATTAAATATTAGCATTGACATACACTGCCATAACATAAAAAAAAATAAAAATAACAAATCATTTTCTAAAAGAAAAATAAATATACAAATTTAAAATTTGTAACTTATTCCATAATCACAGAATTAACACTTCATCAACGTATACCAGCTAAGCCTAACAACTACCATAACAAATAGGCAAATATTAAATGAGGAAAGATTGCGTCTTAATATTTATATAAATAAATAAAAATATGTACTAATATTTAATAAGGGTTATAATATAAAGGCATGCATTGCTCATCAAGTACATGTTTGGTTGAAAAATAATACAACATAGAAAATTATTTGTTGATGATGACCTGAAAATTAATTTTATTGTTTATTATATAGTAAAAAAATAACATATGTTCATCATTTATTGGTTGATTTATATAAGCATGCACGGGATTTGTTTGTTGGTATACCTAACAGTAATACATTAGTACTATTTTTCCCAAAAAAAAAAAATCATTAACACACTATTGCCAATTAGTTGCAAAAGAGGGAAAGAAATTACTTCACTTGAACAAAATTTGGCAAACCAAATGGTACTAATAATTAAGCTTCACTCTACTGTTAATTTTATCCAATATTTTTTTTCCTTTCCTTAAAAAGACTTATGATTAATTAGCATCTTAAAGTCAAATTTTAGAAAGATTACTAATATTATAAGTTTAGACTTTGGTTTAATTATTATTATATATATATATATTGCAATTGATTCAATTTACTATATAATATATTATAAATTTTATATTTCTTAAAATTAAGGATATTGTCCGAGAGAGAAGAAGGAAATATAGTAATGTTTTTTATTAACTGATTATATTTTCCCATTAATCTATCATTTGGTTAATAATTCAATTAGAGTTGCAGATTTCTTTTAGTATTAAAACTATAGTAATTTGTTGATATTTAGATCGAATTAGCAGTAATAGCATTAGCATTATTAAAAATATAAAAAAAATAACTATTATTTGTGGCTGGTTACAAGTTTAATTTTTCAAGTTAAGAATATTAAATTTAAAAAATTAAAAAGTAACTATTATTTCTCATTTATCAATTTTCCATATAATATATTATAAAATTTATATTTCTTCCAGAAGAGAAGAAGGAAATATAGTTATATTTTTAATTGATTGTCTGTTTCAATTTTTTCCAATAAGTTGTCTAATAATTTATATTATTGTAATTTAGTTATTGCAAACGAAATGAAACATAATTAGAATATACGTGTGTGTGTGTGTGCGTGTGTGTGTATATATATTTATAAAGGGTATTCATTTCGTCTTAATAAAATCGTTATTTTCAATTTGTCCACCTATATTAAAAAAATTATTAAAATCTTTAAATACTATATAAAACTATTTTAAATGGACTAAAATACTTTTGGTTAACTTATTAATATTAATATTATTATACTTTCACTTTATTAATTTAGTAATTAGTAATAAGAGTATAATAAAAAAATAATTAGACAAACAAACTAGTATATTATATAAGGGTAGATCAAGATTTATTAACAACATAATGAAACAACGAGGCAGGCAATTGCAAGACTATATATATACACAAAAATATGTGTGTATGTGTGTGTTTTTAAATAATCCCTCTATCTCAGTTAAAGTGTCGAATAAGAACAATGCGTACAAAAAAAATAGTTATTATAAATTTCATAAAAATTTTATGGCTAAATAATTATGAAGTCTCTGAGATTTTACATATTATACTAATCAGTCTCTGTATTTTTAATATCTAATTTTTCTATCTTTATATTTTTAAAAATTAAACTGTTTAGTCATTTTGTCAATATTTTCATCCTAAAATCATTAGACAACTACTTTGATATTATAAAATATTTTTTTGCACTTCTTTTATATATATTTATCTTTGTTATTTATTAAATTTATTTTATATTTAATTTTATTTTATATATAGATCGTCTGTAAAATAATAAAAGACATTATTCGTATTATTTAAAATTATTTTTTTAGTAATATCTATAAAATTAAAATAAATAATATATATGGATTGTCTACAAAATACTAAAAAATATTATTCGTATTATTTAAAATTAATTTTTAATAATATTTATAAAATTAAAATAAATTATGTGTAAGAAATATAAATAAAATTTAAAATAAGCATGACTTAACAAATAACAAAGAATATATATATATATATAAATGAAGGACAAAAAATTTATTTTATAATATTAAAATAGTTTACTAATATTTTTAGGATGAAAATATTAATAAAAAGACTAAACAGTTTAATTTTTGAAAATAGAGAGATGTAAAAATTAGATGTTGAAAATATAAGAACTGACTAGCATAATTTATAAAATTTTAGAGACTTTATAATTATTTAGCCAAATTTTATTATAATTTATCTAAATACCCTTTCATATCTCTCATTATATTTATTTTTTAATAATTAATAGGAATAATATAAAAAATTTAATTAAATTTTTATTAAATTTTTTTAAAAAAATTTTGAAATGAAATAAAAAAATTATTATACGATATTTAAAATAAAATGAATGGTCTAATAATTTAGTGTGGTTTTTAGGGACAATTAATTAATTCTTGCAGCTCTTGGTTAGGCCGTTGTAGTTTGTACTACATTAATTAATAGCAATGCCTACTTAGTTGCTTTTTCAGGCTGTGAAATTAAATGGCAATTAAATTATATTTTTGGCAAGTTGCAAGCCAAATGCCCATGTTCACATGCATTTAACTATTATTACTAGCATTAATAATTCAAAAGGGGGTAAACAAAATTAATTAGGAGATCAGTTAAAACAAAAGAAATTCAAGGCATTGTCGAATACTCCAACCAAACCTCTTAGTTCATTTACCCCTATAAACTAAAGTTATTGATATGGATGAAGAAATATTGCTGTGTTCGTTAATTTTGAGGGAAATAGATGAAAAATAAAAAAAAATCTTTTTTTTGTTTGAATAATAATATAAGGAGCAAAATATAAGAAAAAAATAAAAATAAAATTCATCAATTTCATTTCAACCCTTCAAAATATTTTCTCAACAATTTAGAGAAAAAAAAAGTGAAGTGAAAAAATGAAAAAAATATAGTTTAAGAAATTATTAATTTATTCTTTATCAATTAATTTTTAGGAATCAAACTTCCAAATACCATCGTTTAGTGTCCTTAATTAAAAGGGCAGGAATATACTCTATAAACTCAAACCTTATCTGATAATACTGTATCATATACTTTTTCTTTTTGCTGGTTACGGTAGTTTGGAAGTTAATTAACTTAATTGGCCATTTTGCCTAATTTTATTTAATTACTTATTTCATTGTTGAGATTAATAGGCTATTTGGTAGATTAATGAAAAAATTAATTACTGAAAATATATTTTATAGAAATATATTACTGTAATTATATTTTATTGAAAAATTTTGTATTATCATATTTGAAAGATGTAATAAAATACTGAAAAAATAGATTGAAAAATTGTTAACTTATTTTGTTATAATTCAATTTTATTAAAAAAATTTGAGTAATATCGAAACTGCCTTTGTATAATATATATTTTTTATTTTATCATATTTTAAAATAGATGTATAATTATCTTGTAATATGAGATCCTACAATCTATTTTTCAATAAAATAATCTTCTCTACTCTTTTTAAATAAAAATTTTATCAACTAATTAGTAAAATTCGGTGGCTCAAAAATTTTATTTTATATGAATTTTTTGTAAATAAAAATGATATTTTTGATCAAAAAATTTATTTTATCAACTTTTTTGAAATTATTTTACAATCAAACACTCCATAAGATGTATATGCATGCATTGTTGTTAATCAATGGCCAATTCAGAAAAAATATTAGTTGGAGAGTATATATTGAATTTAAACATCCAAAATAAAAAAGCAAAATATATTTATACATAAATATAATAAAAGTTAAAAATTAAATATGTTAAGGATAAAAAAAATTAGAAGTGAAAATATTATTTTTATTAAATGATAAAAGAGTTTTAGTTGTTTAATAAAATATATTTTTTAGATTAATTAGGTTTAATTAATAGAAGAAATTTAAGATATATAAACTGTGTTTTTAATATATAGATTAATTGAATCTAATTTTTTTACTTTTTATTTATTTGAAGTCTAATTTTTTTAATTGGAGTCCATTTTTTTAGTTGGGATATAATAATTAAAAAATCACCTATCTCTATTATACTTATTTTAAAATTAATTGACACCAATAGACCCATATAAAAATAAAATACTAGTACATGAGATCCGCCACTGCTGTTGACTATATACACGCGCATATGACATCTCACAAATAAATGCTGACATTCAGGAGATGAAACTATACACTGCCGGGACCAATGCCCACGGCCGGCAGCAATTTATTGCATTTAATACATTATATATTTTGAAAATTAATATTTTTCTATGCATGACCTTTTACGGGGACAGACAAAGATTCGAAGGCGGCGAAAATATCTTAAATTATCCATTTTACGATTAATTTTTTAAAAATACTTAATATTTCCACCGATTTTTAATTTTATGACAATTTTTTTTTTGATAAATTGATATTTAAATTTAATTTTTTCTAATCCGCCTTTATTTTTTTATTTTATTTTTATTTTTAATGGGTATTAAAAATTATAAACAAGCATTAAAATTTTTTAATGTCCATTAATATTAATTTTTTTTTAAAAATAGTATAATACAAAAAACTCATTATTAACCTCCATTAACTCAATTAATATATGTTAAGTTATTTAATGGACATCCATTATATATAATGTAGTTAAAATAAAATAAAAATATTTCTAAAATAAGGATAAAGAGATATAAACCGATAATTTATTATAAAAAATTAAAATTTATTTATTTAAATCTAACAATAGATGATTTAGATACCTGTTTCTATTTTAATTCTCATTATTTTTTTAAGGTAAACTAAATTTACTTCAAAATAAGAAAAATTATTGTCAAATATAATTTGTTTGTAAAAGTATTATACAAACTTTTAAAAACCATTATTTAAAGTATTGCTCATAAGATGAAAGTGCACGCCTTTAGACTTCACTTCAGATCTGTCTAAGAGAAGAAGAAGAGGAAGTTAGAAGCCTAAAAAGAAACTAAAGTCCAAATTTAAGACACTTCCAAGTTATAAATATTAATATACGAATATATATATATATATATATATATATATGAAATTGTTGTTTCCAACAATTGATTTTAACGTGTTGAATCATTACGGGATATTTTTTTATACTTCATAATATACTTGGTCTTTATCACATAAAGTTATCATGTAAATGTTATAACAATATGATGAGGTTGATGAGGTTACTGTTTTTATTTTTCTATAAATTTCTTTTAGTACCATATCATATATATCCAAATAAATATTTTTATTTGTTTATTTATTATTTTGTATAATGTTATTATTGTGAATTATTTATATAGCATTCATTTAAATTTATTTAAATTTCAAATATTTATAATTATTCTTTTTATAGTTAATATAATTTTAATCAGGCAGTTTTATACATATATAATTTAAAACTCTTATTTTAAATATAGTGTTATTATAATGTCGAATCTTACAAATTTTGAATTTGCTGCCTTCGATATTTTCAGAAAAAATTATCTATCATTGGTACATGATCGCGAGATTCATCTCAATGCTATGAATCTTAGATATACTATTGAGAAAAGAAACAAAACATCCTTGTAAAATTATGCAAAAATTATAATTTTTCTTCGGCATCACTTACATGAATAATTAAAAACTGAGTACCTTACTATTAAGGACTCATTAGCCTTTTAAAAATTTTTAAAAGAAAGATATGAACACCAAAAATGTTAATTTTTCCAATAGCTCGATATAAATGAATTCACTTACGATTACAGGATTTTAAAACTATAAGTGAATATAATTCAGTCTTATTTAAGATTAGCTCTCAATTGAAATTATGTGAAAAAAAAAATATTGATGAGAATATGTTATAAAAAATATATTCTATCTTTCATGCATCGAATGTGCTCCAATAGTAGTAATATCGAGAACACTGATTTAAAAAAATATTCTGAACTAATCTCTTTTTTACTTGTGGCTGAACAAAATAATAGGCTTTTGATAATAAAAAAAAAACCAACAAACTCATCTTACTGACTCAACACTATTTCTTGAAGTGAATGCGATATTTTCTCAAAGCCGTGGTCATGGTCATAATAAAAGAGATCGTGGTAGAAGAAATTTTTTCACCAATTATTAAAGCAAATGTGCTAAAAAGAATAAAATAAAACGAGTCAAGAATGAAGAAATTCATAAAAGAAATGCGCATAACAATGATACTACCTGTTATAGATGTGAAACAAAAGGCCATTGGTCAAGACTATATCATACTCCAAAATATTTAGCCGATTTTTACAAATCATCACTAAAAGAGAAGGGAAAATATTGAAATGAATTTTTCTGAAGCTATAGATCCGACTAGTAATGATGCACATTCTTTAAATATTGGTTTTGATATTTTTGATTTTTTTGAAGATGAGGATGGCAATTTTGATCATTTGATAGGAGATAAAAATGTTAATTATTAGAATATATTTTTCATAGTTACGTTATTTTTCTTATTTTAAATTATGATATTTTTCTTTCTCAAAAATAATAATAAGATTATACTTTATTTTTAATATAATTATTTTATTTATTAGATAAAGCATAAAAAACTTAATATTATGGAACACGATATATGCTTGGTTGACAGTGGTATACCTCACACAATTCTTCAAGATAAGAAATACTTTTTAAAATTAATATTAGTTGAAATTAATAATAATACAATATCTGGTACTGCAAAAATAGTTGAAAGCTGGAAGAGTCCATCTTATATACCCAGATGGAACAAAATTATATATTGATGATGCATTGTATTCTACTAAACCTCCAAGAAATCTACTAAGTTTTAAAGATATAAGTTACAATGGATATCATATTAAAACAAAGAATGAAGGTGATATTGAATTTTTATATATCACCTCTACAAATTTAAATCAGAAGTTTATATTAGAAAAATTTTTAAATTTATCAACTGGAATATATTATACAAAAATATAGAAGGCTGAGATGCACTATATGCACCGAAAGTTAACAGATCTTAAAAATATTATACTTTGGTATGATCATCTTGGTCATTCAGGTTCAAATATGATGCAACGTATTGTTGAGAATATAAATAAACATTCATTGAAAAATTAGAAAATTCTTTTATCTGACGATTACTTTTTTGCTTTTTGTGCTCAAGGTAAATTAATTGTGAAACCTTCACCATCTAAATTATATTTGGAATCCCTTGAATTTCTACAAAGAATACATAGAAATATTTGTAGACCTATCCATCCACCTTGTGAATCATTTAGATACTTTATGGTTTTAATTGATGTTTCAACACTAGGGTCACATGTTTGTCTATTGTCAATTTGTAATATTGATTTTTCTAAATTTCACGCTTAAATTATACAATTAAGGTCAATATTTCCTGATCATCCTATTAAGACAGTTCGTCTAGATAATGTATGTGATTTACTTCAAAAGCATTTTATAATTATTGTATGTCAATAGAAATTACAGTTGAACATTCTGTTGTGTATGTTCACAATCAAATTGTTTAGAATCAAATTGTTTAGCTGAATCTCTTATAAAATGTTTACAATTAATTGCTAGACCTATGCTTATGAAATCAAAACTTTCAGGATATGCTTGGGGACATGCTATAGTTCATGCTACATCTTGAGTTCGTATTCGACCATCTGTATATCATAAGTTTTCACCTTTACAACTTGTGTTTGACCAACAACCAAATATATCTCATCTTAGAATTTTTTGTTATGCAGTATATGTCCTATAACACCTCCCTAAAGAACTAAAATGAGTCATCAACATCGTCTTGGTATCATGTAGATTTTGATTCTCCATCTATTATCAGATATCTTGAACCCTTAACAAGTGATCTTTTTAGAGTAAGATTTTTAGATTGTCATTTTGATGAGTCAGTTTTCTCACCATTATGGAAAGATAAAAGTAAAGAGCCAAAAGCACAAGAGATTAATTAGAATACATCAACTTTATCTAATTTTGATACACGTACAAATCAATGTGAACTAGAAGTTTAAAGAATAATTCATTTGCAGAATGTTGTAAATTAATTACCAGATATATTTACAGATATCCAGAAGGTATCTAAATCACATATTTCAAGTGCTAATACTCCTACTTGATTAATTATCCATACAGGACATCCGATTAATATGGTATCCAATGAATCTAATACACACTTAAAGTGTGGTGACCACTTGGTTCAAAAGATATTGTTCTCCAAAAAAGAAAGAAAATAAAAATTTTACCAAATAACGCTCCTGAAGAAGTTAAAACTAACATAGATCAACAACTTTATATTTCTAAATAAGTAATCCCAGAAGTAATTCCGATACCGAAAAATATATGAGATCTCATTGAAATATGAAAATATGTGGGAAAGAGATGACATTGTTGTTGATTATGTGTTTGCATATACTGTTGCTTCTGAAATAATTAATGATGATGAGCATGAGCATAAAAATGTTGAAGAATGTCGACATAGAAATGATTAACTAAAATGGAAAGAAGCTATTCAGGCTGAGCTAGATTTATTAGCTAAGCATAAAGTATTTGGGCAAATAGTCTTGACATCAGAAAATTTAAAACCTGTTGGATAAAAATAGTATTTTTCCATAAGAGAAATAAATTAAATGAAATTATGAGATACAAAGAACGACTTATGGCTTAAGGATTCTCACAGAGACCTAATATAGATTATGATGATATATATTCTCCTATTATAGATGTTATTACTTTTAGATTTTTAATTAGTTTGACAGTCTATGAGGGGCTTGACATATATTTAATGGATGTTGTGATAGCTTATTTATATGGTTCATTGGCTAATGACATATATATATATATATATATATGAAAATTTCAGAATGATATAAGATGTCTGAAGCATATAATTCAAAATCTAGACAGATGTATTCTATTATACTCTAAAGATCCTTGTATGGGCTGAAGCAATCTAGACGAATGTGTTACAACCGTCTCAGTGAATACTTAGTAAAAAATAGATATAAAAATAATCCGCTTTACTCATGTGTTTTTATCAAAAAGATAAATTCAGGATTTGTTATAGTTGCAGTTTATATTAATGATTTAAATATAGTGAGAACTCCATAAGAGATCTCAATTACTATAGACTATTTGAGAAAAAAATTTGAAATGAAGGATCTTGAATAAATAAAATTTTATCTTGGATTTCAAGTTGAGTATCTATCAAATAAAATTCTTCTCTATCAAGCATCATCTATTGAGAAAATTCTGAAATAATTTTATAAGGATAAATCTTATCCATTAAGTACTTCAATGGTTGTTCGTTTTTTTTATGTAAAAGGAAATTCTTTTTGCCCTTGAGAAGATAATGAAGAAATCCTTAATCCTGAAGTCTCATATCTTAGTACAATAGGGGAGTTTTTATATCTTGCTAACAATATAAGACCAGATATTACTTTTGCAGTTAACTTGCTTGCGAGGTTTAGTTCAACACTAACAAAAAGATATTGAAATAGAGTGAATCATGTTCTACACTACCTATGTAGCACATTTGATATGTGTTTATTTTTTTCGAAATGAATAAAGTCTGAATTAGCAGGATATGCTGATGTTGGATATCTTTATGATCCTCATAAAGCCCGATCCCAAACAGGTTATGCCTTTATATGTAATGATACTTCTATTTCATGGTGATCCGTGAAGCAAACAACTACTGTTACTTCATCAAATCATTCAGAATTATTAGCTATTTATGAAACTAGTCGTGAGTATGTATGATTGAGAAATATAATTGAACATATTAGAAGAACATACAGATTATCTATAAAAAGCAATAAACCAATAATTTTATATGAAAATAATGCAGTATGTATTACATAAATCAAAGAAGGCTACATAAAAGGTGATAGAACTAAACATAATCACCAAAATTCTTTTTCACTCATGAAATCATGAAGGAAGAAAAAATTGATATTTGCAAAGTTCCTTCAAGTGCCAATCCAGCAGATTTATTCACAAATGCATTGCCGATATCAATTTTTAAGAAGCATGCACACAATATTGGAATGCATTCACTTAGAGATATATTTTAGTCAGTTGTATTATTGAGGAAAAGTTATCTATGAATATTATACTCTTGTTTCTTCGCTAGATTTTTGTCCCACTAAATTTTTCTTAATAAGATTTCAATATGGATGACTACTTAATGAAATTAACTTTACCTTTTATCCTATTCAAATTAAAATTTAATTTCATAATAGATGTAGTCTTTTGTTCTTATCTAAACTCTGCTTACACTACTATGTATACGTCATTGTATGTGGTGCATAGTACTCAATTGATAATATAGAGATTTCTCATATTTCTTCTTCTCTATATTTCTTTTTCTTCTTTATTTTCATAACAATATTTTTATTATTGTTGATTTGGCCGATAAATTAATTTGTGTGAATAATTTAAAATTACTTAATTACATAATCATATTTTTTGAGTCAAACCGGATAGATATAAGGACAATAAAATTTTCTCTACCAATGTAGCTACATATCTAATACTTGAATTTAAAATTTTTTATTAAGTTAGAATACTTTCTTATCAAATAATATAGTCATTCATGGTTACTTATTCTTTTGTTTTAGTGAAACACTGGAAAACGAGGAAGCAACTCCTCATTTACAGACATCTAGTATAGAGTCAATTTTTCCTTGATTTGCCAATAACTCTTTATAAATTTATAGCCGAATTTGATCGTAGGCATAAATTCGGTCAGTTTTGTAAACCGACCGGGCCAAATTGGTAGCCTCCCTCTTCATTTGTAAAGTACAATGATATCGTCTGAATATATAAGAGTTTTTTGCGTGTGATAAAGCAAGAGAATTAATTCTAGAAAGAAAAAAAATTCTGCTATGATAGTCTCTCTTATAAGTTTATTTTTTTATAGGATACAATTATATAAGAGAATTGGGTGCTGGATTCTTTGTTAAAGAGAATTTAAAAAATTATTTTTGTAAATTTTTTGTTTTATTCATAGTTAAATGCTTGTATCTTTTTATATTTGGAAGGCAGACATTAAGTTCTATTTTTTTTTTGTTGATAATTGGTATGCATAGCCATTTTATTCTATTATATGATTTGTCGTGTCATCTACAAGTATTTGTTGTTAATATTTAATGTTGTTGATTTGTACATTGTTTTAATTTATTTATGCCGCACAGTGTCTCAACAAGTTTTCCGCACTACTTTTCTACAATTGATTGTTATGCATAGGTCCGCCGCTACTGTCAAATTATCAGCACATCTATTGCTCTCTCTGTAAATATGTTGAATTTTAATCTATCAGGGATATTAAAAAAGCTTTTTGATAGCACATCATAGGTTTTTAACCAGGTGGGAATTAGACGGCTCCTTAAACAGACAATTAACCACCACCTTAGAATCAGATTCATGGATCAACTTTGAAATGTCCATGTCTTTTGAAAACCTAATTGGCTTTGATTACCTTATTGAGCACACATATATACTTGAATTATATTGCAACAGGCTCTGTACAACTAACTTACGTGGAAAATGACTAATATTTAATTTATGACTCAAACAATAAACATTAAGAAAAGAAAAACAAATTAAGAAATAACACTATCAGAATTTTATTCCATACTTAAAGAATAAGGTAATTAGCAATATGGATCCAAAATTTAACGTTTATTTTTATTTTTTTATATTTAATTATTATGTGTTGTCTTTCTATTAGTTTTATGTATTTTATTTGTAGTTTATTTTTAAAATAAATTTCAAATCAATATAGATCTGAAATTTAGTATTTAGTATTTATTTTCATATTTATTTATCTTTTAAAATAAAAAATAAATCAATTTAAATTTTTATTATGAAATTTTATCATTATTTATTTGGAGGTTATATATTATTCTTTAATGAAAATTTATCTTTTTTTATGGAAGTTATTTTTTTTTTTAAATGGAGGTGTTGATACTACAAATGACAGATTAAATGAGTGACATCCTGAAAGTCAGATTATCTGTGATATATTACTATTATCCACCGTTTTATTGAAAAAGTATAAAGAAATTCATAAAATAATAATCAATATAAAAAAGATATTTAAATTTAATTATAGTAATAAATAATAATTGATCTTTTATTATATTTTCAATTGTAATAAATATAGGATTTTAAAAAAATTATTTTCAATTATATATATTTATCATTTTTTTTTTGTTTTTCGATTCAAAATTATCTTTTAATTTTTGTTTGTTGTCTAATGACTTCCTATGTATTTTCATATCAATTATTTATATATTAGTTTTAAATTCTAATTATAATAATTATAAACCTTCCTTGAAAACATATCAATTATAATTCAAAAAAAGTACAAAATGTTTATTATTTATTATATATTAGAAGATAAAAAAACAAATAAACTTTCAAAATTTTTACAAAATATTATTAAATTAAATTCAATTTTAAAAATTTACATGATACTATAAATTTATAAATTTAGTGAATCAAACAATTATTTTGATTATTGATAGTTTATCAAATTTATAAAGTTCAAGAGTTGAATTAATTATAATTAAATTATGATTTTAAATAGTAGGATAATTAAAATTAGTTTTTAATTATAAAAAAATAATAGCATTGTTTTATATTAACTTTAATTTGGAGGATATTCTAAAATTAAAAATTAATCGGAGCATTTTTAATGGAAGAAAAAAAAATAGAAGAAACAATTGCAGCCACACTCCAAGTTCCATCCAAATTCCAAGGCCACCATTTTAGACCTATATAAAATGCAGAAGCACACGTGCTCTTTTGTTCTTTTACGCATCACTACCTGCGACTTGATTCGAGAGCTATATTATTTGCCGCGCGAACACGTTTGCGCAGGTTCGAAGCAGCTTTCTCAGTTTTTTTTTTTTCTTATCTCAGTGGAAACTTCTTCTTTTATGTCTCTGATCTGACTCATTACATTCAAATTCTCTTTTTCGTTTTAAAATGAGTGAAGAAAAAAAAATTTCTTAAGCATTTTTTAAGGTATAATTTAATTGTCGATTTTCATTTAATTCATATTAATTTAAACTAGTTTATTAATCCAAATCATACTTAATAAATGGAAATTATATAAAAAGTATTATCTATTTATTTGAAAATAAACAAAATTTCATTTAATTATAAATTCAATATAATTTTTATATTATGGATTTATATTTTGGCAATATGAGTTTATTATTTTATATTATTAAATTTTATTTTAAAAAATTCTTTACTAAAATATATTATATAATTTAATTAAATATTTATAATATACTCACTCCATTTCATTTCAAATATCGTATAAAAACAATACGCACGTATTAAGAAAAATAATTAGTTATTATAAATTTCATAAAAATTCTATTATAATTTATCTAAAGACCATTTTTCATCTCTCACCATATTTATTCTCTTTTAATAATTAATATGGATAATATTAAATTTTTTTAATTAATATTTTTTAAAATTATAAAAAGCGATATTTGGAGTGAAATAAAAAAAATATTATAAGACACATGAAATAAAATGATGGAAGTAGTTTAATTAAAAAGCATTAATTACAAATTACTTAAAAAATTCAATAGTATTATATATCTCCATAATATGGGACCTTTTAATTATCAAATCTCAATTTTAATTTTTAATCACTAATAAAAAAATTTTAATTAATATATTATCATATAAATAAAAATATAACTTATAAGATTTTTAATTTCAAAATGAACTACTAAAATTGTAACAACAACAAAATATCATAGAATCTCAATATAAATCTATATGCAAATTCAAATTATGTTCCATACCTTCCAAAAAAGGAAATTTTTCTAAACTTATAATATATTTTGTTTCAAAAAAATTATATTATATTTATTAATCAATCAAATTCAAATGCTCATCAACAACAACAACTACAACAACAACTAAGCCTTAATCCTAAACAAGTTTGGGTCGGCTGTATGGATTATCAACAAAATAAGCTCAAAAGACACCAAAAAAGATACTTCAGCCTTAGGCCCCTTCGAAGACACGGATTTTACGTCTCCATTCAAGTCTGTCATTAATCAAATCCGCATCAAGATCTAAGGCACGTAAGTATCTTGCTATCACCTCCTTCCACACAGTTCTAGGTCTGCCACGACCTCTAGCCCCCTCAATCAACAAATTCTCACACTTACGAACCGCAGCATTAGGAGGTCTTCTTAAAACATGCTCATACCATCTAAGTCTTCCTTCCCTCACCTTATCTCCGACGTCCGCTACTTGGACTTTTTGTCGAATATAAACATTCTTAATTTTGTCCAGTCTGGTATGTCCACACATCCATCTTAGCATCCTCATTTCTGCCACACTCATCTTATGCAAATGTTGTCCCGTTGGTGCCCAACACTCACTACCATAGAGCATCGCAGGTCGAACAACCGTCCTATAGAATTTAACTTTCACTTTCAGAGGTATTTTCTTATCACATAGAACCCCAGTCGCACCCTTCCACTTCAACCACCCTACCTGTATTCTGTGAGCCACATCTTCATCTATACGACCATCATTTTGGAACACCGAACCCAAATATTTGAAGTGCTTGGTTTTAGGAACCAAAACTCCATCCAACTTAACCTCATGTTCCTGCTTCTTCCTTAGACTGAACTCACAGTGCATATATTCCGTTTTACTCCTACTTAACTTAAAACCCTTGTCCTCGAGGGTTTTTCTCCACACTTCCAACTTACGGTTTACACCAGCACTAGTCTCATCAATTAAAATAATGTCATCAGCAAACAACATACACCAAGGAACATCGTCTTGTATGCTTCTGGTTAGCTCGTCCATAACCAGGGTAAATAAATATGGACTCATGGCCGAACCTTGATGCAATCCGGTAGTAATAGGGAAAGCCTCAGTGTCTCCACTATGTGTTTTCACACTAGTGGATGCATTCTCATACATGTCCTTGATGATGTTGATATATTTGCCGTTGACTCATTTCCTCTTCAAAACCCACCATAACACTTCTCTTGGTACTCTATCATAGGCTTTCTTCAAGTCAATAAATACCATGTGGAGATCTTTCTTCTTCTCTTGATACAATTCCATTAGTCTTCTTAGAAGAGAAATAGCCTCCATGATAGATCTCTCTGGCATAAACCCAAACTGATTCTCCGAAACTCTTGTAAGCTTCCTCAATCTGTGTTCAAGAATCCTTTCCCATAATTTCATAGTATGGCTCATAAGTTTGATACCCCGATAATTTGTACAGCATTGAATGTCTCCCTTATTTTTATATATGGGTACCATGATACTCTTCCTCCAGGCATTCGGCATCTTACGTCCTTTCACAATAGCATTAAAGAGTTTAGTTAACCAGGCAACTCCTACCTCTCCAAGGTTCTTCCAAACCTCTATAGGAATACCATCCGGGCCACAAGCTTTACCAACTTTCATATACTTCAAGGCTTCTCTTACTTCACTATGCAAGATCCTCCTAGACCAGCTGATATAATCATTTGTTGCATGAAGACCTTGAAAATCTTGTTCATGTTCAGGGTTGCATAACTGCTCAAAATAAGCCTTCCACCTCTCCTTAATCTCAACATCTCTTGTCAACACCCGTTGATCTTCGTCCTTTATACATTTGACTTGGCTTAAATCTCTGCTTTTCCTTTCTCTCATCCTTGCAATCTTATAAATGCCCATTTCTCCCTCTTTAGTACCTAACTTTTGATAAATCCCTTCTAAGGCTTTGCCACGAGCTACACTAACAGCCTTCTTTGCCTCTTTCTTAGCTCTCTTATATTCCTCAAAGGCCTCGCTATTAACCGCATTGGGTAACTTTTTATACCATTCCCTCTTAGCCTTAATAGCCTTTTAAACCTCCTCATCCCACCACCATGCATCGTGCGGTCGAGACTCTGCCCCTTTAGAGATCCCAAGCAATTTACTACCTGCTTTCTTAATGTCACTTTCCATTTTTGTCCATAAATCATCTGCACTAGCCTCAAGATTCCAAATTTCTTTCTTTAGTAACTCCTCCTTAAAGGTACTTTGAGCTAGATCTTTCAATTTCAAATTCAAATGCTCATCATGAAAGCAAAATACTATTCAAAGAAGAGGGACATTGATGAACCCAAAACTAATTGGTCAACTTTGTAATTTTACAAAACAGTATATAACACGTGGCAAGCATTCGTACCCCTCTTAACATTCTCTCACCTTGTAAGTCAAAATTTCTTCGATTCTATTTTTCTGTTTATTGTTTTTCGTTTCTTCAAAATTCTCCTTCTCTCCGGCGATAATCCCAATTTCTGTTCGAACACTCCGTCGGTTCGTTTTTGAACCGTTCAATTTCTCGCCGGAAACTTCATTTCTGCCGTCTCTTCTGTCTTCTAATTATATTTCTCCAGATTTAATCAGAATCATGAATCCTGAATAGTAAGCTCTGACTTTATCCTTTGTGAATCTTAAACCGTTAAATTTCGGTTTTATCGATTTCGATTAAATTATGTATGATTTAGATTTAATTAACCTGGATCTGGAGTTAATTAATTCGCTAATTAGTAATTAATTCTATATCTTCTAATTTCTTCTAGGTTTTCCTTAATTTATTTATTACAGATTTAATTATCTGGTTTCTTATTTGTTTGATTGCTTAGATCTAGGTGTTTTGACTTTAGAACAGTCGCTATCTCTATGATTTATTAGTTTCATCGATTTATAAGAAATTCATTTTACAATTTTTTGTGGGGGTATGGAATTTCAGCGATTATTTGTTCAAGCTTTTGCTTATTGGAGATTCAGGCGTTGGCAAATCGTGTTTACTTCTGAGGTTTGCTGTAAGTTTCTATCATTTGTAATCGAAATCTATATTTGTTCATCTTGATTTGTCCTTAATTGCATAAAAATTTAAGAGATAGTTATGACATGATTTTGTGATGTTTTATTTTATTTTGTTAAGCATAATTATAAGCTGTTCATTAAACCATAAACTTGATTTATAATGAGAATGGAGGATACTGGTTATGGAAATGAATGGTAGAATCATAAATTGGCAATTTTCATACCATCTGACTTTATCATTGTTGTTGTGATAACCAGGATGATTCTTATCTCGAGAGCTACATCAGTACCATTGGAGTTGACTTTGTAAGTAATTGCCATGAACGTTTTCTCTTTTGCTATCTCTTTTAGTGATACCTTTATAATTGGTTTTTTCATATTGTGTTGCTTTGCATTGTTTAGAAAATCCGCACTGTGGAGCAGGATGGAAAAACTATTAAACTCCAAATTGTAAGTTATCAAATCATCCATTCAACTATGTTTTTCTTAGTTTTGTATATGTTCCATCTTGGACTCTGGATTGATTTGGTTGCAATTATATTCATATTCCATGTAGAGCATGTCATGTTTTCTGGTGATGGGCTAGTGGATATAAAAATTGTTTATTGCTAGTGCTACAGTTTTTCAAAATGGCGTTGGTTCGCTTTAAATGAAATAATGCTTGAAATAGTAGGGAACTTGTCATAAGTTTCTTAAATCTTGTCAAACATGCAGTGGGACACAGCAGGGCAAGAACGTTTTAGGACAATTACAAGTAGCTACTATCGAGGTGCCCACGGAATTATTGTAAGTTTTGCCTTCTCTTCTAAAATCTAATGTGATACTATCGATGGTTCTGCTTCTCTTTGTGGGGTTCTCTCATATTAGTGTCCTTTTGGCTCAGGTTGTTTATGATGTCACGGACCAAGAGAGTTTCAACAATGTTAAACAATGGTTAAGTGAAATTGACCGCTATGCAAGTGAAAATGTGAACAAGCTTCTAGTTGGTAACAAGTGTGACCTTACAGCAAACAAAGTTGTCTCTTATGAGACTGCAAAGGTAATATGAGCTGCACAGATTCCTTCATTTTCGTGCATTTCTGCAAATCATGTAATACATTTTATAGAAGGGGAGTCTTGGCGCAGCGGTAAGTGCCGTCGCCGTGTGACCTGAGGTCACGGGTTCGAGTCGTGGAAACGGCCTCTTGTAATTAATTGCAAGGGAAGGCCGCGTACAAAGATCCAATGGGTCCGACCCTTCCTCGGGCCACGCTCATTGTGGGAGCATTCGTGCACCGGGCTGCCCTTTGATGTAATACATTTTATGAGTAAAGTTCTAATATGGAACTTGCCCTTTTTTCTCTTCAGGCATTTGCTGATGAAATTGGGATCCCATTCATGGAAACAAGTGCAAAAAACTCCACGAATGTCGAACATGCTTTCATGGCTATGGCTGCTGAAATCAAGAACAGGTGCTCTTTCTTTGCTTCTTTTTTTCATGTTATATACTCTGAAGAATTGATATTGAATTGTATGGTCATGCACTGAATATTCTGTCCATAAAGATGTTTTAATGTTGATGTTACTATAATTTTTCAGTGTGTTGACATTGTATCTTCTTTTCTTATCTATAGGATGGCTAGCCAACCAGCAATGAACAATGCAAGGCCGCCAACTGTGCAAATTCGAGGACAGCCTGTGAATCAGAAGTCTGGGTGCTGCTCTTCTTGAAAGGGAATTTTAGTGGGCTTGTGATGTTAATCATGTTCATTGTGGCATGTAAAACTAGTTCTTTCTTAATGCTTAGATAAGAAGAAAATTATTTGTTATGATTTGGTTTCTCTTTTATCAGTTGTTCAGCACGGGTAAAAACTTCCATTCTTTTAAATGTAATTTTGATTTTTAGAAACATTTGTACAAATTAGGAATATTGGTGAATACCAGTATTTGCCTTGTTCGTTAAGTTCATCTCTTTGCTGTGCATATCATGATAGCCTGATTAATAGGCTCTTCACAAAGAAAGTAAAGCTTTTTCTGGTTTAGATAGCATCATGCAAACCCTGTGGGATTGGCTTTTCCAATCTCCACTTGTATTCTTTCTTAACCAGAAAAGTTGAAAAAGCAAAAGCTGGCTAGAAATTTCTCTGCTAGTTAAGGCGATAAAGCGTTCACATTTTTGTATGACGATGCATTGCAGAATGAACAATGACGTAGGAGAACTCAGCTCCAGTCTCCATGCCGAGCAATTTTTGAGAATTTCAATTAGGAGTAGCAACTTTTAAATAAGCATTATTATCATATTGTTGTTTCCAAATTAATTGTGCAACTTATTAAGAGGTTCAATTTTAATCTCATAAAAATGTTTTCTGAAAAAAAAATGTACTCTAAAAAAATGAAAATACAAAAAGCCAAAAAGGATGTGCAAATTTGTGAACTTACCAATAATCACCACAAGAACAAAGCCCATCTCTAAAATGATAGAACCTTACGTTATCTCTCACAATTATTTCTCTCATCTCTATTGCTGATATGTATTTTATAGCACGATGACAATCCCCGCATACTCTCAAGTTTTTGAACACGCGAATTGGAGTCCTCAATGGCAATTTGATAAGGCCATAAGCAATTGCCAGCTTCTCACTATGCCACGGCAAAAGCTGCTCTTTCTGATCTTTCCGTACATCATGTAATTCAAAATCAAGATCTGGCACATATCCAGCTAACTTCATTTTCTTCTCGAATTCCTTTAGTTTCTCATGTATAACAGCTATTTCTGGGTGAAGTCTGTCACCTGATCTGAACTTGTGAACTACATTCTTAACTTCAAGCCAACTGTATCCAGGGGTCTTCACCACCCTACTGTTTTTCATTGATCGCCTAACCCTGGAAACTTGGTCCCATTGATTCCGAGATGCATAAACATTTGCAAGTTGAACATAACCACTCGCACATGTTGGATCAAGATCAAGCAAGTTCTTGGAAGCAAACTCAGCTGTCTCTATATTCTTGTGTATCCTACATGCACCCAAAAGGGTTCCAAATATAGCAGCATGAGGCTCGAAAGGCATTTTCTTTATCAAATCTACTGCCTCATCTAACTTACCAGCTCGACCCAGAAGGTCAACCATACATGTGTAGTGCTCCGGTTTGGTCTCAATTCCATAATCACTCGCCATAGAGTAAAAGTACTTAACTCCAAGATCAACAAAACCTGCATGATTGCAAGCCAATAATACTTCAACAAAGGTAATCCAGTCTGGCCTAATACCTTCCTTTTTCATCCTATCAAACAAACTTAGAGCTTTTTCTCCGGCTCCATGTTGAGCATAACCAGAAATCATTGCATTCCAAGTTACTACACCCTTTCTTGGAATCTCAAGAAATAATTTTAAAGCATCCTCTAAATCACCGCATTTAAAATACATACTAACCAATGATGTCCCTGCAGTGGTATCACTCGACAATGACAACTTGGAAACTAGCTGGTGAATTTGTCTTCCCAACTGCAAAGCTGATAATTCGCTACACCCTAACAAAATGCTACTCAAGCTTGATGGTTTCGGCCTAATTCCAAACCCCAACATTGTTTTGAAAAACTTCAAACCATCTTCTGCTCTAGAATTCTCAATGTAACCCGAAATCATAGCATTCCATGTAATGACATTCTCGGTCGACATTTCTCCAAACAATCTCTCTGCTAACTCAACCTTCCCAAACTTCATATATCCAGTTATCATTGCCGTCCAAGCCACCACACTCTTAACTGGTGCTAATTCAAACAATTTTATCGCTGAATCCATATCTCCGCACGCTATGTACCCAGAAATTATAGCATTCCACGTAACAACATTTTTATTAGGCATTATCAAGAATAACTCTCGAGTCTTTTCCATTTGCCCATTATGGGCAAAACCAGATATCATTGGATTCCAAGAAGCAGCATCTTTATTGGGTATCCCATCAAAGAACGCTCTAGCTGTTTCCATGTCAGAAGTATTCACATAACAAGCTAACATGGTGTTATAAGATATTATATCTGGTTTAGGCATTTTGTCAAATAGTTCACGGGCTTCCTTCATTTTCTCGTGCTTGTTAGAATATCCAGCTAGAATAGAGTTCCATGTAATTGTCGTTTTAACCGTCATGTTATGGAACACAGAGAGAGCTGAATCCAGATCATCAGACCTGATATAGCTAGTGATTATCTGGTTTGATAAAATGATATCATTAGATTTATAGTAAAGAGGTGGTTTAGATTTATTAATGGAAAGAAAAAAGTGGGTATTGTGGGTTTTAGATGGTAAGGTGGAGTCATTGTCTGGTTTGGCATCTGGGTTTTGGAGAGTGAAGGTGGAGAGATAAGATTCATGTTGTTTGGTTCTGAAAAAGGGAAGACGAAGAGGGAACCGTTTTCTTGAGAAATTGTGCATATTCCTACTATTTCTTTGTAACGGTCGCAAAAGAAAAAGGAAGAAAGTTGTATAATCTGATACTGTGTAATCCCATTCCCATATCAAAGAGGGTTCGGATGTTTCATTTAGCAGGAAGATTAAGAAATAAGAAGTTGAAAATTGAAGGAGAGATTTAACTCTTTCTAACGACATAGACTCTTAAAACATGCAAACCTTTTAAACGAATACGTTCCGGCACTGCCGTCGACGCCATCAGATCAGCCATCGCCGCCATCCTTGAGCCTTGCCGATTGTTTCCTTCAATTCCGGTGTATTTTGATAGAAAATTTAGTTCGTTTAATTTTTTTCAAACTTCTTATTCTTATTATTGACAAGTAAATACTGGTTTTTTTTTTTTTTTTTTTTTTGCCTTAGGAATGACTGGAGATGTAATATTCCTCATATGCTGAGCTTGTTGCTAACCAAAGATATCGAGTAATGAATGAATGAATGATATTTTACTGTTCAAAAAAATTAGGTGATAAATTATAATCAATATATTTGAATATTGTTTCCATTTTCTTGAAATGGAAAAGAAAAAGAAAAAAGTTCGTGCAAACATTTTAAAATTGGATTATTTTTAACAATTTATGAAGGCGTCAATATCTAATATTTTATTGAGCGCATATCATAGGTATTTGAGAATTAAATTGAATAATCAAACTAAAAATATTCAGAATTAAAAATTTTTCAATAATATTGGACGATTCTAAATCTTAAACTATATTCACACCCAGAATCGTTTTGAATTAAATAATCAAAATAATAACCCAATTTTCACAATTTTTGTTTAATTTAGTTTTATTAATATGAAAAATATAGTATTCGCCATTTACATTCTTTAAGATATTAGAGTTAAAGCTTTTTTTTTTTTACATAAAATAGTGTAGCATAATATAACCCCTTGCGTGTCAAGATTTTAAAATGACAAAAAGATAAAAAGACAACAGATATGCTTTAATCTTTTAAAAATGAAAACATTCCAAATCAATTATGGATATTTTTAAATTTCCGAATTCAACAATTGTCCAGCGAAAATGGATTATAAAACTGAAACATGCCAACTTAAGCTTGGACTGTTTTCCACGACTATGAGCCTTTCTGGCTCGAAGGGAGAGCAATGTTCAACTACGATGTTAAGGCCGAATACAAAAGTAATATGCTAAGTACATTTATTTAAGAAAAGCGTAATCCATCAACCATGATCTCAAAAGCATCCTCGCCCTTGTGATCAAAATATCATTTGTTTAGAAATACCCGAAGAATCTGGGTTTCTCACTACCTCTTATCTGCTTCAAATATCACAGCTTTCCGCCGCTTTCATTTTAATGTTACAAAAGCCGCTGTTTTGTCAAGTCATGGAAAAACTAGCCCAAACGTAACCGAATGGTTGATTCATTTCTTGAAGCATTGAAGAAAAATAACCATAATGAAACACAACAGACAGAAACTTGGAAGGCTACAAAGTGCTGACCTACTACAAACCAAAACTGATGCCACTACTAAGTTCCAAGACATAATAACGACTTCATATTTCCCTAACTTGAACCCAAAAAGAAAATAAATAAAACAAAACAAAACAAAAAAGAAAAAAAGGGTACGCAGGCATATCAAAGTCGAGAAGGAATCACAGTAAGATACCCATGGAGGAATATCTAAAATTTACACCCAAAAGACCCAATGTTAAAAGAGGGTTTGTAGTGCATGAAATAACATTTCCTATTGACATCCTTCAACTCACTCCCAACCAGATCATAATGGAGTTCCAAATGGAGGAAGCCCTTTACAATAATGAGACACAGTGACATCTCACTTGCCACCCAAGGAGGGGAACTGCCCACGATCTTCGATTGAGGGGGCTGCAAGATCACGTGCATTGCCTCCACCATATCCACCTTTTGAACCACGGCCGCGACCGCGGCCGCGACCACCATAATATCTCTCTCCATCAGAAGGCTTCAAAAACTCATTTATGCTGACAGACTACAAACAAAAACCAAATTACTTTTCATGTTGCACATGCAAATATACTATTGAAAAAGAAATGAACACCGGGTCCATTTCATGTGATCATGAAAAAATAGAATATATAATCAAAAAGTTCAAAGCACATCATTCAATTACAGGAAGAACAAAAAAAGCACCAACACAACAGTTATTCAGCAGGTACAAGGATGGGTATAAAAATTCAGTATAGATCTATGAGTGAACCAAGGACACAAAACGTTGCAATGCCATCCCCACCAAGGAAACAGATGCTCTATCTCCAAAAGTACTATTCCAATAAAACCAATAATGATATGGATGTCAGCATCCCCGACAAAAAATAAATAAATAAATCCAATAATCAGGAAACAAAAACTCCACGTAGAACTTGTGCAGAGCTCAAAGCCCAGTCCTTACATAGAACGATCAAATCAGAGATAATCGACTGAAAAAATAATTTTTGCTATGCAAATGTAAAGTATTGAACAAAAATGCTTAAACTACCACATGTATTGATCAGCATGAGATAACAACAAACTAGAAACCTGAGAGACATTGCATGTCATCATATCACTAAACATGCACACAAAAATAAAGATCAACTGTCATCAGGTAAGCACGACTAAAAACATTAGATGTCCAAAACATATTCCACCATGGCATAAAAAAAATACTAGATAAAAAACATGGGACAAACAATCCTTAAAAACATGCACCTTTTTGGCTCGGTCTTCTTTGTCAGCAGCATCCTTTCGTTTGTCCTTTTCAGATAGCTTGGAACCAAATGATTGCACGTCAGCGTGCCTATTTAACCTATTCTTATCAAATAAAATAAGATATATTATCATGCAACATTCACAGAGCAACAGTTGATCTTACCAGTTTGATAAAGATGTCATCGTTGTCCTTCTTGTTTGAAAGTTGAAGCATGGAGCCAAACTCCTTCTCCACATCAACCTTTCTCTCCTCAGCCTTTGCAGAAAGCAAAGCTTTTCTCTTTTCTTCGCGAATTTTCTCATACTCCTCCAAAGTCATCTCCTATTAACAAAAAGGAATAATTATAGTATAAAAACAATAGCCCAAAAAGGGGAAAATAAGAAAAAGTACTGCAATCTCTGAAGAATTAATCGGAACAAAAGCAATGATTAATTACTTTGGTGCACTAAACTGTTCACATAATTGAAGCAAAGACATCTACAAGTTTGCATAAATAGCAAGATAAAGTACTTGTATGGTCAAAGGTTAAGACTAGATTTCAGTAACCTACAGCAACACATTATAACTTGCACAAGAATAATATAACACCTCAACTAATCCACACAGCAAAATCCACATTTAATCCCAAGGATAAACAACTAAATTTCCTTCAATTTCTATGTTATGATCCCAAACAAATGATTTGTAGTCTAAATCCATCAATAAAAATTATACCTGAGCGAGCATCAATAGAAAATATTATTCATGATAAGCAAAGAAAGTACAATAATAGATTATCACAGAGACGAGAAAATTATCTGCATTCCAAAATCTAACTTCCAAAATCACTAACGTATATTCAGTGAATTAGTTTCAAAACAAGGTTCCTTAATCTGGAGAGCAATGCTTGTTCAACCACAGCAAAGGTAACATTAAACTAGAAGGACGCATATAGGAAATGAAATAATCATTTCACAAACATGATCACACTTCATCTAGAACTCCTGGAACCTAGATGGAAGGCATAAAAGCATCTGACTTTAATGCCACACAGATACTTTGTTTACAAGGAAATTTGCACTCAGGGCATCCCATAAAGTAAATAACTTGAACAGCAAAAGCTTCAGGCTATGTCTAGCTTCTAAGAGCACCCAATATCAATAATCACTGGATACAGTATAAAAAGATGCATACAGCTTTAATCATCTATTTTAAATTTATCCTATTACTATCCAATCGCTTGTCCAGTACAGCACTAATGGAAACAGAGATATCAAAATGACAGCTGAAATAATTTCAATTTTTTGTGGAACTAACTGTAAAAATGAAGATTATATGTACCAAAACACAACAAGGTCCAGAAAAAAAAAACGTGTACCTTGTCCTCCTCCTTCTCCTTCTCTTTCTCTTCTTGCTCATTTGCTGGACTGTCCTTGTTTGCATCTGCAGCTTCCTCCTCCCCTGCCTGCTTCTCAATAATAATGCTCTTTTCATTTTCAACAACAGGTTCCTCAATTTCCCTTATTAGCAAAATGAGTAAACAGATATAAATATTTATGAACACTAAGAATATTAGGAACTACTTGGATTGACATAATAAATTACTCACGGAGATATTTCATCAGTGGGCGTTCCCCAATTGCCACGACCAGCTCCATCTCGTTTGATCTCATTCCTGTTAAAAGATAAAGAACAACCGAGACAAATCATAGCAGTTATTGACAATGAAGAACTAGCATAGGCAGTGCGGCAAATATTGAAATGATACAACAAATACTAACCCTCGCCCAGTACCACTGTGGCGTTCATACAACCTCCGTGGGCGTCCACCATCTCCATCTTCCCCATTGCTGAAACCACCACGGCGACCCCCACGGAAACCACTACGTGGACCACCATAGCTGCGCCTTTCTGAGGGCTTCCCAGTGTCTCCCTCTTCATAAGATCTGTATCCTCCAGAAAATCCATTATTGCTGCCAAATGCAGCTTCATTGTTATTTGACTCTCGGTTAAATCCACCACCGCTGCCTCCACGGCCACGGCCACGGCCACTGCCTCGGGCCCCACCACGTCCACCTTCACTCTTAGCTTCCCTCACTACACAATAGTGTAAACAAATTAGGATAGACAAACAACATATATGCAATATGAAACTCAAAAAAGCATTTATATACAGGACTAAACTATGTTAATACAGAATTGTGTAAAGATAAATAACTACTCAGCACTTGTAATGATAAATAGCTCAATTCAAGTATGCTTGTCCATAAGCAATGCAAGAAAAAAGAGACCGAGCCAAATGAAAGTTGATACATTCAATCAAATATAGCAAAATAGATAAAACATTATCAAAGATGGTAAATTTAATCTCTACTTGTTCTTTATGTTTGAATTTTACTCAGCAACCAAACAGACTACATTAAATAAAAACTTCAAAACAAATAAAACAAATAGTTTACTAACTACATAACTAAACCAACGCTAATAAAAAACATAAAATTGTGAAAAGCAAATAAAAGATCTACTTTTTACTCTGCGAATGGCCTATACCTTCAATACAAAACAAATAAAATCCAAAACAAAATTCACAAAAAAATAAAGCATATAAATGAATCGAAGCTCACCAGCCTGAGAAGGAGGAGGTGGCTTGGTTGGAAGCTTAGCCGGTTTGGTAGGCTGAGCTTGAGCTTGAGGCTGACCAGGAGCGGACGGCTTCTTAGGCTTTTCACCCTTGAGCTGAGCCGCCCCGAGAAGCAAAGTGGGATCCTCATTGTCATCGTCGCCGAGGAGATCAAAAGGGTTCATGGTTGCCATTTCTTTGAAAGTTAAATGAATAAACAGAGATTAAAGCTCTTCTCTTTTTAACTTGTATAACTTAAAAACAGCAACCAGAACCCTCTACAGGTTATTTAAACCCATGACTTATAAACCGATCTAAGATTGAAAAGGTGTTAAAGGAGTAAAATTGGTAAAGTTTTTATTGGAAGGTAAGGAAATGGAGAGGAAATGATGGGAGAGCTTTGAGAAAGTGTGGAAAATCCTAGCCAATGCGGCAGAGAAATGAGAGAGAGTCCCAACCTAATCTTAAAAACCCTAGTGGGAGATTTTACAGTACAAGAGGTTGCATCTTATGAATTATGGTTTTGTTTTTTTTTTTTTTTATCGCCAGAGTTTTTTTTTTAAGTAATTTAATAATTTTTTTTAGTATTATAATATAGAGATGAGAAACCGAAGTTAAACCTATCGAATTCGAATTAACCTTGCATTTATAGTTAGAATATGTCTCCACATGATAATAAATTTTTGTCATTTGATCTAGTTAAAATTAATATTTTATTTGAAAATAGATTTTTTTTAATCGGCATGAATAAAATAAATAATGAGTAAAATAAAAAAATAGATGAAAAAAAATAAAAATATCTCTCATTAACATATAAAGTCCACGTTTCACACGCGAAGAGAGATGTTCAATCCATGGTTATTTGTGAGAGAGATATTTTGTGATTATTTTTTCTTAAAATAAAAGGAATTTTACAAAACTATATTTTTAAAAAAATACGAACATTGGCCAAATTATAAAAATACTAAAAAGTTTATGAAATTATAAAATACTTGCGGCATTATTTTTGTAAAAATTTTATTATTTTGTAAACTTTCTCAAATATTACATGTATTGTAGATTTTTTTTTATTCCTTAAAAAGCTCAGCCCTCGAAAATACGTTTTCGATGATCGAACCCCTGCCCTTCCATAGGAGTAACAATAGGTGGTCCGCTGGGCTAACCCCAGTAAACTTATATGTATTGTAGATATATTATGTAAATAACATATATATCATAAGTATGTTGAATTCTACCTAAAAAATATATATACTATTTTTATATTTTCTATAAATATAATTGATATATAATGTAAATATAGTTGTTATATTGAATTTCAAATAAAAATATAATACTATTAATAGCCTTATAATATAATATATTATAAATCTTTTTTATACTTATGATGTGTATATATATATTACCCTTATATTATTTTTAATTATGGTGCGCATATCATATAAATATTATTCTTATTCATATATTATATTTCTAGTGAAAATATATACTCTATTATTAATAATATAAATATGTTATATATATTATGAAAATATAACTATTGTTTTATACAGAAAATGTAACTAATTTTAATACAACTTAAAGCATTACTAGATTACAAATGGGTACCTAATAATAAAACTATAATAACAATAATAATAACAAATGTAATAAATAATAAATAAATAAAATAATCAGCAGCAAAATAAAAAAAAAAAGAGAATAGAAAACAAATTAAAATAAAAAATATTGAAAAAATAGAGAAAGAAAAGAAAAAATACAAAACAAGGGGAAATTATGAAAACCTAAAAAAATATAAATAAATAAAATAAAATATATACTTGAAAAAAATGAATAAAGTAAAAATTAAAAATTAAAAATTAAAAAAAAAGGTATGAACCGTAAATTTGAAATGGTACATTTACATAATTACACTAAAAAAATAATTTTTATTACAAAAATATTATAAAAATTAAAAATATTTAAAATTTTATAAAAAATTATATAAAAATTTAAAAATACATCATTCTTCAATAAAATATTTTTTGTTTCAAAAATGCCTATTTATTCAATACAATCAATATTTTACTTCAAATTTTTATTTTTTTAAACTTCACTATTAAATAAAAAATTATAATAAAGTAATAAAAATTATTTTTCCATCATATAAAAATCATAATTTTTTATAAAAATAAAAAAATTAATTTTAATTATAAATAATAAATAACACTAAAAAAATAAAAAAATAAAAAATATAAAAATACATCAATGAAAATTATTAAATTTATTTTTAAATAAATTTTACATATTATACATATGAAAAACTAAAAAAATACAATTTCGTTATATAGATGTATTACAGATATATTGTATGTGTGTTGTAAATATTATGTGTATATTATATTTTTGTTATTTAAGTTGTAAATATTATGTGAATATTATATGAATGTTGTGTGAATATATTAAGAATAAAAAATTAAAAAAATAAAATAAAATAAATATTAAAAATATTATATAGATATGTTGTATATATATTGTGATGTGTTGTAAATATTATAGATATATTTTATATTGTTGAATGTGTATTATATATATATTATGTATATATTATTTATATATTATATATGTATTTATTTTTTATATATGTATTAAAAATATGATATAAATTTTTTAAAATATAAATAAATTAAAAAAGAGGGGGGGGGGGGGGGGGGGGGGGGGGGGGGGGGGGGGCAAAAGCTACATATTTGAAAGAAAAAGTTGGCGTTGCAATAAAAAGTGTATACAATGTAAATTTCTTATTTCAAAATGAAACTCAAAATCACGTTTTCGGCCTAATATCATCCTGCAAATATAGGGCTTGATTATGCAAGTGAGATAAAGAAAAAGGAAACTCTACAAAACTAAATATTGCATCTTTAAAAAAAAATTTAATACTAAAATGAATATTTTTTTAAAAAAATATCTCACTCATCTTTAAAATAATTTTTTTTTTCCAAAAATACCTCATCTTTCATTTCAAACAATATTTCACAATAAAATTTATACTTTTTAAATTTAACTATTAAATAAATATATTCTAATAAAATAGTAAACATTTTTTAAAATATATTTTTAACTAATAACATATATTAATTTTTTATAAAAAAAAATTTAATTTTGATTATAAATAACAAAATTATTCAAAAAAAATGATAAAATCATATAAAAATATATTAAAAAATTTATTAAATTTATTTTTAATAAATTTTACATATTACAAACATAAAAAAATAAAAAAAAAAGTTATTTTTATTATATAGATATTGCGTGTATGTTGTATTATGTTATATAAATATTATGTAGATATTATATTTATATTGTGTTTTTATTGTATATGTTGAATATATATTGCCAGATTGTTGCGTATATATAAAATTAAAAAAATATTAAATAAATTATATAAATATTATGTAGATGATGTGTATATATTTGGTATATGTGTATATATTATTATTTGTTTTTATGTATATTTTTTATATGTTGTGTATATATTATGTATATATTTATTTTTTATATATATTAATAATATAAGAAAATATTTATGAATAAAAAATATTAATAGAAATAAAAGACTAAAAATGAAAATAAAAAATTCTAAAAATAGAAAGAAAAAAAAAACAATGATTTTTAAGTAAAAAATGAAAAAAATAATAAATATAGAAATCAAAATTTTTTATGAAAAGAAAAAAATTAATTTTAATTATAAAAAATAAATAAAGCTCAAAAAATAAAAACAAAATAAATATACAAAAATGTAGTAACAAAATTATTAAATTTATTTTTAAATAAATTTTATATATTATACACAAAAAAATATATACAATTTCGTTGCATAGATATCATATGGTTGTGTTGTAGATGTTGTGTATATATTATGTTTTTGTTATTTAAATTATGTGTATTTTATGTAAAAATTATTGAATGTTGTATGAATATTATTATAGATTTATTATAGATGTGTTGTTGATACTGTAGATGCATTTATATTGTTGAATGTATATTATATATATTGTATATATATTATATATATATTATGTATGTATTTATTTTTTTGTATATATTAAAATATGATGTTAAAAAATTTTAAATAAAAAAACATAAATAAGTTAAAATTGAAAAAATGAAAATAAAAAAATTATAAAAAGAAAAAAAAAAGAAAAATTAAGGTTAAAAGCTTTTGAAAAAAAAAAAAAAAAAGCTTGTATCCTTATTGCTGAAAATAAAATATAGCGCGTACAGTATTTTTGAAAATGCAAAATTTTCTAAATTATCGCAAGTTTTAAAGCTAAATTGAGCTTCTTCCGTTAATAATGGCCAAACCCATATTTTGAAATCCAATAAAGCAATTGGACTTTGTTACTCTCTCAGTGCATTTTAAGTCCAACCTAGTCAATGGACGGCTAGAGATTTAGACAAGGAAGATGACTCAATCCAAATTCCAGTTGCTGTGCATTGAAGAAAGGCCTTGCATAGAATTCTCTAAAAGCCCAACGTCTGGACTCTGCAAAAAGGGTTATTTACAAAAATAACCTAAAAACTATTCCTATTTTCAATTTTACGGAAAATATATAAAAATTTCAATTTTGCGGTATGAGCATCTTTTTCTCGTAAAATTACGATAAACGTAATGGAAGTGGACCATTGACAGAAAAATAAAGGAAAAAATTATAGCACATTTTTTTATTTTTTATATATTTTTTATTTTTTATATATTTTTAATATATTAAATATATGTCTAATATATATTTTTAAAAATTGAGTTTACTTTTAATATATTAAAAATATACTTCTGAAAAATAATATTTTTAAAATTAAAATAAAAAATAAAATTTTTTTTATTTTTTTTTATTTTTTAAGGTATTTTTGTAAAGGCTCCAAAATAAAATGAAAGTGGACCCAAACACACACTTGTTAATATTTTATGCACAGCCTGCACAAATGTGCATTCAATATTTTTTCATTTATTAATATTTTAAAAATTTTATATAATTAAAAAATAATTAATTAATTAATCAAATTATAATTTACATTAAATAATTTTAAATTATATTTTATACACATGTTTTATATATTTTATATTTTTTAAAATAATTTTAACTTATACTATAAAGTTAATTAAGAATAATTTTTTTAATATATAACACAATTCATACTTTTATGCGCTTATATATAGTTATATATAATATATATCCACGTGTATTAACATTTATAACATATATGACACTTTCACACACTTTATTTAATACATGTTAGTTAATTTATATTATATTTTATGTTAATTAATTTTAAATTATATTATTTTCGATAAAATATTTTTTTTAAATACAATAGATATAGATATTTAAAATACAAAGAATTTATAAATTACTTTGGTGGATATATAACATAACATAATATATATATAGTTACATATAACGTAAATCGATATTTATTAATATATATCTACATATATCATATATATTGTTATGCTTTATTTAAAATATATATATCAACATATACTTACATATATAACATATGTTGTTATTGTTAAATATCTCATACTGATAAAATCTAATAAATATATGCTCTTTATAATGACTTGAGCAATTTTTATATTTTGTGCTAATTTTTGGGGTTGAGTTAGGTCTAAGTCTATTTTTTCAATAGTTATTATTTTTTGAAACACATATACAAATAAATCTAATTATCTGTAAGATATATTAATATATATTATTATTATTATTTGTATATCTAAATATATGTAACATATACCCACATATATTGTTATTATTTAATTAAAGTATATGTAATATGTATTGGCATATATTAATATATACCGAAATATACTAATATATACACATATACATCTACATATTATTATTTGTTTGAAATATATACCCATATATATTTAGTTATATAAAATATATACTAACATATATTATTATTCTTTTCGGTATATTTGAATATATAATATATACCTATATATAAATAAATATATAAAATAGTTATAAACAGATATATATATGTATTCACATATACCCACACATATCGATTTATACTTGCTTATATTATCATTATTTAGTTAAAGCATATGTAACATACACCGACATATATATACATATATGTAACATATATATCAAATTATATGTAATATATACTCACATATAAATAATAATATAAATAGTTATATACTAGTATATATCCATATATATTGATATATACTTATATATATTATTATTTTGTAGTTAAAATATATATAACATATACAAACATATACTTACATATAAAAATATATAGTGTTATTCTTTTATAATATATACTTATATTTGTAGTTATACATAACATATATTACTTAATACTTTTATATGTTATATGTTGGTATATAGTATATATAACTACATGAAACTGCATATATATCTTGTTATATGTAATATATCTACGTATATATTATTATCTTTTCGATATATCTAATTATATGTAATATATATCTACATACAACTAAACGTATAAAAAATTACTATTATTTTTTCAAATTCATTATATATATCTACTTATATGTAAGACATACTCATATATAACAAAATATAACTATACTAATATCTATGGACATATATCCATATATAAATGCATTTACCGTTATTTTTTATATCAATTATATCTTTGTTATTCTGATTTACTAATACAAATTTTTTTTTTTGTAAAAATGTTGCAAATTTAATTTTTTTAAATATAATTAATCAATAATTTTCATTTTAAGAATACATTTTTTTAAATTTTTTTATGCTCATAAAAATGATAAGATAAATGAAACGGTGGAAATCTATTATTAAAATAAATAATGACCAGTCATTTCTAAATTTTAATTCAATGGCAATTAGATCAAAATTAAGAATTAACTTTTAAAAAATATTTAATTAAAAATTTTGTAGAAGTGCGTGTAATTAATAAAAAATAAATGACAACAAATAATATTTAAAGAATTAAAGTATAATTATTTTGCAAGTTGAGCAGATATATACATGTCTGATATAATCTGCCAATAAAGTCAAACTTTGAATTCAAACAATATGATACATATTATAACTGCCTTATTTTTGAAATAAAAGAAAATAGAAAAAGCTAAAATTGAAAAGTAAGAAAGTTAAATGTGAGAAAAAAAAGAAGGGATAATAAAAATAAAAATAAAACTTAAAATATGGTATATTATGTAATTTTTTCCTGTAAAAATTCTCTATGCAGTCTAATAATAATAAGTTAGTCTATTCAATTCATTTTTTTAACTTATAAATTTATAAAAATATTTAAATAAATACACATATTTAAATTTAAAGTTTATAAACTAGTTTGACCAGGTTAAAAATGCTATTCATGTACCCGCGAGTTAGTGAAAACAAAGGTCCATCCATTTGCTGTTCTTCTACTTTCCTGTCCCACTAACTCCACTTAATGGAGTCTGTAAGGATTTTGAAAGGAAGAAAATAATGGTTTTTAATGTGTTCTTCCATAATTTGATTCATTTTATCTATAGATTCCAGTGAGAAAATCGAAACAAGTATTCTTGGAGGAACAATAAAATTAAAGCTTATTCTTCTTCTTTTCATTTCTTTCATCCTATAACTTTTGCAATTGATTTTAAATTAAGGATGAAAAAGTTTTCTTTTATTCTTTTTCATTAAGTATGCCTATGTTATTTGATTCATAACACATCTTACTTATTTTTGGCTATGTTTTTACTTTTAAAAAATAATTTAGTTCATGAAATTTTATTTAAGTCAACCTTTTTATTATCTGAAAAGAAAAATTATGATACGTGGAATAAGAAATTATTATACTTACCATTTAATATACACATATATATTCTACATACGACTGAGGAACTAAAAAATTATTATATATATATTTTCAATTGCTGAACTTAAAAAAATTATTATACTCTGTAACAGATATTTATAAATGCATAGTTAGTTGGTTAGTAGTCTGTAAGATCAGCTGGCACTTGTATAGCTGTTAGGATGACTGTATATAAACTTCTGTAACTAACTCACAATACACGTAAATTCATTTTTCAGTTATTCCTCAGATTACTCCTTGGTTTTAATGCTAATCAGTTTGTTATCATGGTATCAGAGCACCATGGTGACGATCATGGAGTTTTCTTGAGTTCTTAATTTTTTTTTTTGTTTCTTGTTTACAAGTAATCAAATTGCTAAATAATAGATCGTGTTTCTTCCTGGATTCATAAATTTATTTTTTTTTTCGATTTTGAAGCCATATTAGATGGCAGAAATGCAAGAAACAAGTACTGAAAGAGCTGCTACTTCAGCAGAGGAGATCACAATTGTTCGGAACTTCGATAATCCTGGTTTTTCATTGGTTGCAGCTCCACTTACAGGTAATAATTACTTAACCTGGAGTACAACAATTCAGATTTCTCTTGGAGCAAAAGACAAGTTAGGTTATATAGATGGATCTATAGGCAAACCTTCTGAAGATAGTTCTGAATACTGGAGGAAATCAGATTATGTAGTACGTTCTTGGATCCTAGGTTCTTTGTCGAGAGAATTAGCAGAGAGTTTTTTGTATTGTTCAACTGCTAAAGTTCTATGGGATCAGTTAAAGGAGAGGTTTGGGGTAACTAATGGACCTAGGGCTTTTCAATTACATAGAGAGATTAATTCATTTGATCAAGGAAATTGTGATTTGACTACTTTTTTCAACAAGATCTCAAAATTATGGGATGATTTGAATAGATTGAGGCCTTTACCATACTGTGAGTGTGGAAAATGCATTTGTGGAGTTAATAAGAAGATGACAGAATTAGAAGCATCAAATAAGCTTACACAGTTTCTTGTGGGACTCAATGATTCTTATGAGGTTGTGAAAAATTAAATACTCATGTTAGAGCCATTGCCTACTGTCAATAAAGCCTTTTCTATGCTACAAACTGTTGAATCACAAAGGCAAGTCCAGAGAAGTTTTGAAGATAATTTGGATAGCAGTGTTATGATGGTCAAGGGAACTTATAGGTCTTTTGTCGCCAAAAAGGGTAGTACAAGGAGAGAAGATAGGTTTTGCTCATATTGTAGGAATATTGGCCATGTTAAAGAAACTTGTTACAAATTAAATGGTTATCCAAAGAAGGAGGAGCAAAAATATTATGATTACTCCAAGGCTAGTGGGCATACAAAGAATTCGTGTTTTCCAGTTTGGTACAAGGAGTTAAGGGTTAAGAGAGAGAGAATCTGGCAAAACTCAGGTAAATTTGACAGTAGCTACTGATATGGAAATGAAACCAGACGAGAAACAACAGTTATGGATGACAGAGTTTATCAAGCAAGAGATGAGCAAGTTGATGAAAGGGAAGGAGATTGCAACTGATCATTTTGTGAATTTTGCACAAATGGTGGATTTTGCAGGTATGGCAACCATTCAAATACATAAAAGTAACACAGTTGACTATTGGATAGTTGACACTGGTGCATCAAACCATGTTTGTGCTAATTACAACTTGTTTTCTGCACTTTACAATCTATCTATAGTAGCATCAGTTTACTTACCAGATGGTACAATCAAATCAGTTACAGAAGTGGGGCAAGTTAAACTACACAATAAAATTTTCCTTGAAGAAGTGATATTTACCATCCTTTAATCACAATCTGGTGTCTGTGCAGAAGCTGTGTAGGATGAGTTCCCTTTGTTTCCTGTTCTTTGCTGATAAATGCATTTTGCAGGACCAGAAGAATAGCAAAGTTCTTGCAGTTGGAAGGGTGTATGGAGGCTTGTATCTTCTGGATAAGAATTATTTTTCTGATAATGTTTTGAGTCAGTACAATAATTTTGCAAGTGCTCCTTGTATATATAAAACTTGCAGTAAGACATTTTCCTCTCAGCCTTCTTTTCTTCAGGCTGAAGAGAAGTCTCAGCACTTTGTAAATACTATCAATAAAACGATGGTTTTTGAGTCTTTGTGGCATTCTCGATTGGGTCATCCAAGTGACTTAGTTCTTCAACATTTGCCTTTCATTTCCACTGCTGCTAAAGTAAATAATCTATGTACAGTGTGCCCATTGGCTAAACAAACCAGGCTTTCCTTTCCACAAAGTTCAATTCATAGTACCAGAATTCATGAGTTGTTACAAATTGATGTTTGGGATTCTTACAAACTGACTTCTTTAAGTGGAGAACAGTATCTCCTCAGAGTGGTAGATGATTTCAGTAGATGTACATGGGTGTTTCTTATGCAAACTAAAAGCCAAGTCCCTTCTATTCTACAGCAGTTTATTACTTTGATTCAGAATCAGTTTGATGTTGCAGTCAAAGCCATTAGAACAGACAACGGCTCTGAATTCTTGAACAATCAACTAAGAAATGTGTTATCTCAACTTGGCATTCATCATCAACGAAGTTGTCCCTATACACCACAGCAGAATGGAGTTGTAGAGAGAAACTATAGGCACTTGCTTCAAATTACAAGGTCTCTCCTATTTCAGTCAAAGCTACCTGCAAAGTTTTGGGGAGAGGGAATATTACATGCTGCATTCATTATTAACAGATTGGCTACAAAGTTGTTGAATTGAAAAACTCCTTATGAAGTGCTTCATCAAAAGCCTCCAGATTACTGTTTGCTTAAGAATTTTGGATGTCTCTACTATGCAACTGATGTTCATCCTCATAAAGACAAATTAAGTCCTAGAGCTATTGAATCTGTATTTTTGGGATTTCATTCTGGGATGAAAGCATACAAATTGTATGATTTGTCAACAAAGAAGACTTTTATGTGCAGAGATGTGTGTTTTAAGGAGAATGTAGATCCTTTTAAATCGGTTGATGGTTCTTCTACAATTGCTCTTCCAATTATTGCACCTGATGAACCAACTGAACTTGGTTCTCACACATCTGATTCATCCATTTTACCCATTACAAATACTTCTCCTGCTCACTCCACTTCATCACCTTTTCCAATTACTGCCTCTCCAGTTTCTGAGAATCCTTCTAGTCCACCTTTAATTGAACTTGTTTTAAATTCTCCTCAACACATACAACCACTACAACCCATACCACAAAGACAAAGCAATCGCCCTAGACAACCACCTGTTTGGCTTCATGACTTTGTTTCTAATGCCATCACCCAACCAATTGCTCAAACATATCATTTTTCACAACCATTACCTGACTCAAATGTTGTACCAGCATTCCCCTTTATCACACCCAGTTGTTTTTCCTCTTTACATTTAGCTTTTATGAAAAATTTGGATCATCAGCATGAACCAAAGAATTATCATAAAGCAAAGCTTTCACCACAGTGGGTTCAGGCAATGCAGGCTGAATTGGCTGCTTTAGAAACAAATAAGACCTGGATTTTGACTGAACTTCCAGAAGGTAAAAGACCAATTAGCTCTAAATGGGTTTACAAGTTGAAGCTCAAACCTGATGGAACCATTGATCGTTTCAAAGCAAGACTTGTAGCAAAAGGGTATAATCAGGTTGCAGGTGTGGATCATATTGATTCTTTTTCTCCAGTTGCAAAGAATGTTACTGTCAGAGTATTTTTCTCTATGGCAGCTTCAATGTCATGGCCCTTGTTTCAATTGGACATAAATAACGCCTTCTTACATGGTTATATTGAGGAAGATATATCCATGATTCCTCCATATGGTTATTCTGATGCAAAACCAGGTCAAATATGCAAATTGGTGAAAACACTTTATGGCCTCAAGCAGGTATCTCGCCAATGGAACTTGGAGTTTACCTCCCATTTGAGTAAATTGGGTTTCCAGCAACCTTCGGCAGATCATTGCCTTTTCACTTATGCTGATGGTAATGATTTCTTGGCTCTTATTGTCTATGTGGATGATGTTCTATTGACCGGGACTTCAGCTTCGTTGATTGACAGAGTAAAATCTTCTTTACATTCAGCTTTCACAATAAAAGACTTAGGCATGACAAAATATTTCCTTGGTCTGGAGATAGCTTGATCACCAGAAGGCATTTATATCAGTCAACGGAAATATGTTCTTGATATCTTACAAGAATCTGGTTTGCTTGGGGTAAAACCAACAAAAACTCCTTTGCCAAAAGGTCTGTTGCTTACTGCAGATTCAGGAACTCTTTTCTAACAGCCCAATGGTTTTAGAGGCTTACAGCGATGCAGACTGGGCTGTTTGCAAGGATTCAAGGAGATCAATCAGTGGGTATTGTATTTTCTTAGGGAACTCTTTGATTTCTTGGAAATCAAAGAAACAAACCACTGTCTCAAGGTCCTCTGCTGAAGCAGAGTATAGAAGTCTCGCTTCAACTTGCTGTGCACTTCAGTGGATAGATACTGTATTTGCTGCGTGATCTTCAGCTCAAAGTTCCTCTTCCTATCAAATTGTATTGTGACAATCAAGTGGCTATTTACGTAACACAGAATCCTGTGTTTCACGAACGCAAAAAACACTTGCAGTTGGATTGTCATCTGGTTCGTGAAAAGTACAAAAATGGCTTGATTCATCCTCAACGTGTTTCTACTCGATTCCAGATTGCTGATATACTAACATCCCCTCCACAACCCAGTTTTCATAGGCTGCTGTCCAAGTTGGACTTGTTTCAGTTCTCCCAAGCCCAACTTGAGAGGGGGATGTAACATATATTTATAAATACATAGTTAGTTGGTTAGTAGTCTGTTAGATGAGCTGGTACTTGTACAGCTGTTAGTATGACTATATATAAACTTCTGTAACTAACTCACAATACACATGAATTCATTTTTCAGTTCTTCCTCACAGATTACTCCTTGGTTTTAATGCTAATCAGTTTATTTTCATACTCGAAAAAGTAATTAAGGAGGTGTGGGGCTAATTGAAAACTCGTACAAGGAAGAAAATTTTGAAAAAAATCAGCAACACATTGAAGTTGAAAATGTCATATTATTATTATATATACAATATTAATTATTTTATCTGGTAATTTTTTTATTATTATTAACGTTATTACTCTATTTGATTAAGTCTTCAATTTAACAACTTATTATTAATAATAATTATAATAATAATAATAAAGTCTTGATCCTTATTTGAGCATCACCAAGCATAGAAAAAGAATGGAAATTCAATTGGATTTTTTTTCTTTTTTTGTTTTCAATTAAAGGGGGAGACGCAGAATTTTAACCTTTGAATGTGTAAAATAACCACCGAATTAAGCGTTCAAGGCTGTTATTATTATGATCCGATGCCATTCAAAATGATATTTCATCTTCTTCTGACTTCTCTTCAATAAGTATGGTTGGCATCTTGATTTGGATGATTCAAACTTGATTATCCGACTTAAATTTATAATGAATCCAGTTGATCTGCTGAATTTAAAAAGGAAAAAAAAAACTAATAGAGTCGAACAAAAATTTTATTTAAAATTTTTACCAAATTGATTGAAATTGGACTAAAATAAGATTGGTAAATTTGAATTTAGATTGAATTAATAAAATTAAGTTGGGTCAAATTTGATTGGACGAATCTTGGAAAACATGGCAACTTGTATAGCCAGGTCGAAAATGAAAAAGATTAATATATCCTTTTTTTTTTTTTGGTAAATTATCTTTTTGACCTTTCACTTATTCCAATTCAAAATTTTCATAGTGTTTTAGATAAATTATTAGAAAAATTAATTATTAAAAATATATTTTATATAGATATATTATATAAATTATATTTTACTAAAAAAATAATATTACTGTATTTAGAAAATATAATAATATATTAAAAAATATATTAAAAAATATTAATTTATTTTGTTATAATATAATTTTACAGAAAAAATTTAAGTAATATCTAAACTATTCTTATAATATCTTTTTTTTATTTTATTATATTTTAAATTACAAGTATAATTATTTTTTGATATATGGATCTCTTAATTCATTTTTCTGGTGAAATATTTTTTCTTATTTTTTTAAGTAAAATATTTCACCAATTGATTGGTAAAATTTAGTGGGCTCGACATTTTATTTTACATAGATTATTTATAAATAAATATGATATTTTTGGCTAAATATAATTATTTAGTTAATTTTTTTAAAATTTTTGTATAATCAAATACATTATTAGTTAAAAAGTTATCAACTAATCCATGTATTTGATCATATATAGCACATATTAACAATATCAATATATATATATATATATATATTTGAAAGTAGAATATTGCCAATTGATAACATTATAATAGTTTGAAACTACAAATCAAGCGCGAAGCTGCTGACTTGGTACCAAATTCAGAGTGCACGGCAATGAATAGATGACCTTTATTTTTTTTTCTCGCCTTCTTTTTCATAAAAAAAATCCCACTTGAGAATGAACAATTTCAAAGAAAATGTATATGTAGTTGAGTAATAAATAAATCGCAAACCATATTAAAAATATTAATTTAATAAATATAATGGCTTAATTTTTCCTTTGATTGTGAACATTTTCTCTTTGATTTTTTTGAAGACTCAAAATACTAGAAAATGCAAATATATATATATATATATATTGTTTTAGTAAAATATATTTCACAAATGAAGTTTAAGAAATAAATTAAAAGTATATTCATGTCGCGCAATTTGATTTGTCAGTGTAAAAATGAAAATAAAAATTAATGATTTAAATAAAACAAGATAAATTTGAATATAAAACCAACCAAATAATAAATATATAATTTTAATATACAATTAGTATGCTATTAAAATTTATCTTTCAAGCCCCTAAAAGAAACAATTATCATTTTCAAGTAAAATATATTGAGTTTGACAACTAAGAAAAAGTTAAATTTATTTATATATATACGTGGCATCCAAGTTTTCCACATGTTGGCTCCCCAACAAAAATTGTCAAATAATATTAGGCCCCAGAGATTTAATATTATATTCATTACTTACTGCCAAGTACCCAACCAAACCAAAAAAGATTGAAAGCTATGTTTTTCCACAGAATTTATAAAAGAGAATATATATGTTCAGCTGTATTTGAGAAAAAATATCAATTAATTAGCTTATTAATCAAAATTTACAATTGGATTGGAACTTAATTAATTGTTTTTTTTTGTTTAGTATATATCGAGAGCTTTTCTTTAAAATAAAAAGAAAAAAAAATTATTAAGAAGGACTAGGGAGACATCCAGAACTGGAGAATCCCTGTCTTTCAAGATTCAAACTCAAAGCATTTGCTTTGCTTGTATACAATTTTTTAACATTAGACCTTTGTTCATTTAGCAACTTTAATAAACTTCTCTTGGCATTTGCTCTAAAAGGACAATTTGAAGCCAAGTATCCATCTACCAAATGCAAATAAGCCTCCAAGTCATGACAACATGCTACATCTGCATTTGGCTTCAAATATGGTGACATTTTTGTATCCACTTTTAGTTCAGCTCCCACATGTGAGTATGCTAATGGTATGTTGTCGTTTAACTCTTCCACCCCTGGTAAACATGGAACTTTTGTAATCACATCTTGACTGTTTACTATTCTTAATACCTTAACATTTTTGCCATTTATTTGGTTTGCAAATCCTCTGTTACCAACTTTTGGTCCTCCAAATGAAAATACTGCAATTGGAGGCATTTGAGGCGCACATTTACTTATATCATCTCCCATTAATAGTGCTAAGGCTGCCCCTAAACTATGGCCTGTCACTGTGATGCTTAAGCTCTCTCCTTTATATATTTCCATTAGCCTTTTAACCTCTTCAGCTACTGATTCTGCCAAACTTGGCACATGAGCTCCACTTGTTTTGTACAAGCTCAAGAAACCACATTCTACCTTGGCTTGTCCATGGGTTTGGTCTTCGTTTTCGTGCATATCCACTAAATGTGCTCTCATATTTTCTGCCCATTCTAGACACGTGGCTGTCCCACGTAAAGCGATGACTATATCTCTCCTTCCCATCCGTTGGATCTCCCTTCTATCATCGCAAATAGCGACATACCCGATCCAACTGGATCTTTGGGTCATCCACCCGAGATCCGGTGCAACATCATCAATCCACTTTGGTAAACCGACGGATGATGTGGCGTAAAGACTTTTCGTCACTTTGTATGATCTATCAGGCAAAGCCACGTGTCTAGGTAGAGGAGCTTCCTCTGCTGACATGGCAGGATTCGAATGAAAACAATGATAAGCCGCTTGAACAAATTCTCCGTATCTAACAACTTCTCGCCGGAGATTCTCATCAAGCGGGTCAAGTAATCCGACCCAATCATTACTTCCATGATATTCCCGCCACCGTGAACAGAGATGATTCCTCGGAGAATACTCTTGTGTTTTGGATAACAAACGTTGAAGGCGGTTTAAATGTCGAGGAGACATTTCCTCCGCCGTTTTAACTTCAGACCAAACTCTAGCCAAATTGAGGCTTTCAAGTAAATTTTTACCTTTATTTGCTAATGCAGAAGATCCATTATTATTTTCACTAGAAACTTTACGAACAGGTAACGGATCAGGCGGGCTTGGCTCTGATTTAGTTTGTTTATCAAGGAGTTTTTCAAGATTAGCCAGGTGTTTCTTTGTCATTTCAGTGGTCGACGCATAGGACGCAGTCGAAGTAGGCTTCGTTGAAGGATTTAACGTTGAAAGCTGGTATCGGAAACTGCAGCGCCTGGGTTGAACAAGGTGGAGATTCTGTACGGGAAGTGTTGTTCCGATCTGCATTTTTTAAAAGAGAGAGAGAGAGAGGAAACAGATGTCAACTTGAAAAATTACAGGTAGCAAGTTGAAACGAAGTGGGATTGAGCAGATCAATCTGGGTCTTTATAGACGAATAAATTTGTTGATGTAACTTAAATGCCCTTAACTTTATATATAAATTACAGGGTAAAAGTTGCATTACTTTATTAAGTTTGAGGGTCATAATTGGAAAAAAGGACCACTTCTAACTCTAAAGTGTGATTGCGATGTCCGTGTTCGAAAACAGAAATCGTGTTTCCGTATTTATTTTATGATTTGAAGAAATAATAATAAAAAAATGTTTTATGTTTTTAATAATAAAATTATTCCATAAAAGTCTGCTAACAAGACGCTGTTAAAGATGCTTCGTTTTAAACAACGTAAGAAATTTGTCAATTGACGATTCTAACCTTCTCCTAGTCTTATGGGATTGGCTAATTACTAAATCAATCGATTTGAGTAAATAAAAACCCATAAAAATTTTCCCTTTGACTTTTTTTATCAGAATTTTTTTCATGTACTTAATTTTTAACCATATAATGTGAACTTAAATTGAGAAAATTAAATGAAAATAAATCGCAGTCGGAAGAGGACTGAATGTGAAATGCAAATTTTTTTTTCAAACAATTCTTTTAACAACCTTATTAATTCAACTTTTTATTTATTTATTTTTAGTGTAAAACAACAAATTTTTGACTTGTTATAAAAATCATATATTATATCCATATTTATGAGAGATTTTAGGTTGACTCTTATATATATATATATATTGGTAAAGGTGGATGGTAACACCGCAGTTTTTATTAATTAATTTAATGTATGGAAGACTCATACTATTAGTCAATACAACCCCTTTAAATGTAATTTGACAAAGAGTTAAAAGATAAAAACCACCTACAAATACTATTCAATCTACTGTAATAGGCTAAAAAATGTGCAACTTGATTTGCCTCCCTATAAACATGAGAAATAGAGTGAAAATTTGAAGACAAAAGAGCCCTTGCTCTCTTAAAATGCGGTGACACATCAGAGGTCGAAGACATCAACTGAACTAGCTCCAAAGAATCTACTTCCACCTAAACAGAAGCATAGCCAGCTATATTCACCCATTCAAGCGCATGAACCAAGGCTGTCAATTCAGCCTAAAAAACGTTTCTCGCCTTGATCAAGAAAGCTCCAGCAGCGATAATATAGCCTTCTGAGTCACGAAGGACAGCGAAACAGTATGCAAAGAAAATGAGGCATCAACATTTAGTTTAAAATAATGAATAGAGGGCTTACTCCATGCAACCAGCTTAGGACGTGGCTTCCGACGCCCAAAAACAGAAGGCAAATGATCTGCAAAACACGAAAGAGGGGTGGCGAAACGATCTCCCGCATGAGCTACTCCCCAACTGAAAATGAACTTGTAAATTTGTAATTCAACACTGTGGGGAAAGAATTTCTCAGAGCCCCAAACACAACGACAATAAGCATTCCATGTATTATAGAGAATAACCAGGGAAACCAGATTACAAAGTCTTCCCTTAACTGGCTTACCTGCATTAAGCCACCAGATTAAGAGTTCTTGCCCTAAAGATAGAGTCCTTGAACCTCCATGCCGAAGAGGAAGGAGTGAAGCAGCATAATATTTCCAGATCTTTCTTATATGAATGCAGTTATGAAAAATATGGTCTACAGAAGCTGAGGCCGCCAAACAAAAGGGACAAACAGCTGCAAGGGAGATATCCAAACGCTGACTCTTAATATATATATATATATATATATATTTCAGTAAAGGTTATTTCATTAGCAATTATTCTTATTATATTAAATAGTTACTAAAAACAAATTACTAAATAGTTATAAAATAAAATATCATCAATAATTTTTGTTATTAATACAACAACAACAACAAAGCTTTAAATCCCAAGTTTCATGAAATCGGCTATATAAATTTTTTTTTACTCAATTTGAGTTAGTATTATTAATTCTGATAGATCTAACACTGTAAAAGTATTTTTTACCATTCTTATGCAAATAAGTTTGAATCTACATCTATCTCTTTTAGTAACTTTTGTAACTTTTGGTATATGTAACTTTTGTAAAGGTTATTTCGGCTATATGTAACTTTTGGTGTTATAAATTAAAATATTTCGTGTTGGATTTCTTATTGAAGCTCAATTTATTAAGAAAAAAAAAATATAATGCATTGTATAAAAAAAAAGTTCAGGTTTAGCATAAGAACCAATCAATAATAATTTATCACTTTTATGTAATAATTATTTAATGGGATAAATATGATAATTACAAAATCATGAATTATATAATCAATAAACTGGAATGCATACAGAATATGCATATATATAATTAATTAATTTATTATGTTACTATTTCAAGATGATTTTCAAGAATTAAATTATAATTAAGTATGACATTTAAATGATTTTTCTATAATAATATACATATATAATTTTAAATCTTGCACATATATTCCATCTATTGTTATTGCATGGTGATCATGATCTGATCAATTTCATCTTACAATAATTTCATTGTCTATTGAGTCTAAGTACGAGTTATCAACCGTCCATACTAATTATCACATCTGAAACATGCATATGTAAAAAAAATTTAGAAAATTAATTAGTATCAAATTTTCAACAAATTTTAGCTACAAATAAAACTGTTACATTGAATTTTAAAAAGCGAGTAAAATGTGCATGCATTTTTTTTCACATGTCATAAACTTGGGATAAAAAAAATAAAAAAGAAAAGAGAAAACCAGTGTTTGGTGGATGAAATAAAATAGAAGGACGGTAATATGTTTTTTCTCTTACTGAAAAATCAATTCTTGACGATAAAATTTTCTCTACTAAAATTTAACGTGGCTGTATTTTTAGAATTCAAATTTAATATCTCTAATTAAATTAAAATAATTTTTACACTTTTAGTTAAGCCACATTATATTGTTTTAATATATATTTTAATTGGCTTTGTTGATTAATAAATCAATTTGGTGAAATTAACAAATTAAAAATTAAATAAAAAAAGAAATAAAGAAAAAAAAAAGAACAGTCTTATCTTAGGAAAAGTAAATTAGGCAAAAAGTTGAATATGGTAGTAAAAAGTTTTCAAAATTAGGCAAGCAGCGGAAAAATCTAAATTTTTTTCAATATTATTATTATTATTATTATTTTTTGAATCTCCCAAATATTTGGACAATAAAATCTTTAATTTTCATTTAAACACAGTAGTTTCCTTCTCAATTCCCTCAAAGGGGTCAATTCTAATAAATGGAAACGTAGACAAATCAAATTCCCAAAAATATATAGCCATTAATTGATTTCAAACATAGTGTCACCGCCTATGTATGAATGGATAGTGTCAATATGGTTTAAGCAATTGAGCCATTGATTTCAAAAGACTAACCTTGACTCTTGATCGAGTCCTTTTTAATTATATATAATAATTCATTTATTATTACTTTAATAATCTGAATTAATAATATTATTAGCCAGAGAATGTTTAGGGTTGGATATGGTAAAAGGCTGAAAATGGTCGGCAAAATATTTTTGAATATTGAAATTGAATCGGCTTTCAATGAAAAAAAAAACTGCAGAATAATTTTGAAGTCAAATAGTTCTGTTTTGTTATATATATATTATGTGCGTACTGATATTATCCAAGCAGAATATTAATAACATGCAATTGGCTGGTCAAGTGGTCATCCAACGATATAATTATGCAAGCAATTAAGCAAGCTTTGCTTAATTTCTTAAACAAACCACTTAAAGGGTTTAGATTATATTATATTGAAATACATATTCTCTTACGTATTATTCTTACCTAAATTATGTTATCTCTCTATATTATCCATATTAATTAACCAAATTATGTGATTATTTTATAAAAATTGCAAATATTTCTCAAAAATTATTATCATTATTGAAACAATAAAAAGTGTTATTACTGTTATTATACCACTAATTAACCTAATAACTTAGAGAGTCCAAATTTTATTATTGTGCCTTCTATATAAATAATCAATTACACATGCTTTAAATATATAATTTAACTAGTTAGCTAGTTGATAATTAAATCCATGATTCGCGAGTTTTATTTTTAAAAAATATTTTTTAATTAATTTTTATATTATAAAAAAGATTATATAAAAAGTATTCATTCTAAACAAAAAAAAAAGTATAAATGAAAAATTATCGTATATTTTATATTGTCAGTATTATTGTTATAGATTTTCAAGCCTGTCCCTCGCCAGTGTTTTTATCTTTATATTCTTAAAAATTTAAATTATTAATCATAATATTTTGAACAAAAAAAAGTTATGGAGAATATAACGACAACAATTATATTGTAACTGTAATGTATTAAAAGTATCATGTTCTGTTTTACTTACTTTATATTTTTTTATATTGTTAATTACTTTTATTTATTTTTCCTCTAATTTGCCCAAATGAGGTTATTATATATGAAAAAAAATTAAAAAAAAATCCTTAAACTTTCTTATAAATACTCGCTCTATTAATTATATATTATTTAATTTTAAATACTTAAAAAAAATTAGTATAAATAAATTTTCAAAATTTTCTTGATACTTCACGTATAAGAAGTATAATAGACTTTGCTTCTCGCAAGACTCTTATTAATTAAAAATTTCATATGACTAATTAAACTCTTGCATCATTCAGTTTTATTTCATTTATTTGTTTAATTAATTGACATTGTCTATGGTCCAAGTATTTTAATTTACGCATCGACACTCAATTGCACCTTGAATTAGTTTTTGATAAAGTCCATAAACCAAAATCTTGTCTAATCAAATTATAGTCAATTAATCAATAGATGACATAATTTTTTGTTTTAATGAATAGTTTTAGTATTATATTATGATCACTATTACAAATCTCTCTCCATAATAACATATAGATATTGCATAAATCTAAATACTATCAAAATGCAATTAATATAACTATATATCAGAGGCGGAGATAAAGGGGGTCCCATGGAGCCCTGTTCCTCCCTCAGTTAAAAAAAAAAATTTTAGGTATATTTGAGAATGAATATTACATTGGTTGAGATGGAACAGCTTGGCCTTACTATGTGAGAGCACCCAACTTCGATCCACGCTCCCAATATTTTTCATCCTTTTTTTCCAATCTTTAAAACTGGGCCTTTTAATCAAGCCCATTACAAACAAACAAGATTTGTCAATGACTCTGCCCATTACAAACAAACAAGAATAACTTAATTGTGACTCTTTCTCTTCTTTCTCACGTTTCTTCTTCGTTAATTCCTTTTTCTTTCTTTTTTTTTCAGATAACAGTTTCTTCCTTTTTCAATTTCATTCTTTCACCGATTGGCACCAGCAAGGCAGCGGCAACAAGTTAAGAATAGGTACACCACTTACTTTTAATCTCATATTTATTTTGTTGCAATTTTTTTATCTTGCTAAAATGAATTGAAATTTGAAAAATAATGAATTAAGAAATTGACTTGAATACTTGAGGACATTATAAAATTGAAATGTTTAATTTGATTTTGTAGTATGAAGTTTTTTTTTTTTGAGAAAAGTAGTATGAAGTTAAATTGAAATTATTATTTTTTTGTAGTTTATAATCTGGAATTTTTTTATTTCTTTTATAATTTGATATTTTTAATGTTTAGTATTTAAGTTGAATTGGACCCCCCTTATCTAAAATCCTGGCTACGCCACTGCTATATATAATATATAGAATGCAGTGTAAAGTTATCTTTCCGGCATTATTAATTATATTTGTATAAAATAATCAATTGCTATCATACTTCAGTTACTAACATGAGCAAAATGTGAGAAAGAAGCAATTGGATTTTTACTGAATTTTGTTTACTAAATTGTCACTTTCTTCTTTTTAGTCCATGGTTGGTGGGATCCTCAAATGAGTGAGCTTTAAACTTGGATAATGGATTAGGTTTTTAATTAAAATGTTTCTTTAGAAACATTTCAAAAAATGAAAATATATTTTTTAAAATTATCTTTTTTCTTTAAAAATATATTTTTTAAACTTGTAATTTTAAAAATATTTCATTTTTAGAAATATAAATCTAATATATTAAATATGTATAAAAATTATAATTATCAGATTTTTAATATGCATTGCTTTTTCAAATTTTGAATTAAGTATTTCAACTTACAAATTTATCAAATGATATTTAAAAAGAAATGGCATGAAAAAAACATGTGAACCTAATCTATAAAAATTAAAATAAAATAAGATAAATTATTAAATGTATGGTTTTTTACACCACTCCACTAAATCGAGCTGCATATTCCAAAATCATGGTATCAAAGTTGATAAAAAGAAGAGAATAATTCATATCCAATAATTTTTATTTCCTTGGCAGGAAGTGCAAATTTTTTTTTCTTTTTATGGTTAACTATAAAAAGACTTTTCTACAATTCTAATATATATTATTTATTGGGGTATCTTCAAAATATAATAAACAATATAAATTGCTCTCATCTTAATTCATTATTCATATAATATTAAGAAAGCACTTAAAAATTTTCAAAATAATAGGTGGAAATATATAACTTTATAGATAATTAACTATAGTATGCTTTCAAATTGTAATAAAATTTAAAATTATATATCGTACGTACATTAAAATTTACGTTGATTAATATTAAAATAATTGAATTTATATTTATATGGATATGTAAGGAAGGCAATGGAATCTTTACAAAGCGAGTGATTTAAGCTTTTTTTATGATTACTTTATTTCCCACTAAGAATACTGACAAGTACTACTGAGTTGAGTTTATGACTTTATTTTTTTGTCTGGGAACGTGTGGTCTATTTTCTATACTTCTGATTATTTTACTTACTCTATAAAATAAGTGTGCACGTGATTTTAATGACATTTTTTTTTTACTTTTAATATCAGTTTTATTATTTATGCATGCGACAATATGTTGAGTGCTTTAGCTGATGTAATAATAATAATTATAATTATAATAATAATATCAACATAATAATAATAATAATATAGCGGCTTGGCAATCTATTGTTATTCTTAATTGAGAGGGTAGGGATTCGATCTCCATAAAAACATATTTCGGAGAGTTTTTTTTTAAGAAAAATAAATATTGCGGCTTGCAGTTGTTGCTTTATTCTTTATTTTTTTGTCCATATTTTTTTTATGTTGTGCACATCACGTCTTGTGGATTGATAAACCAAGTGAAACTCTCTAAAAATTTATTTTTTCTTTTTTTACATATGTGAAAATTGATCAAACTTAATTAGCTTGTGGCCTTGATTAATTATATGCTAGATGGTCACTTAAATTAAATTAGTTAATTAACTAATTAAATTTTTATCAAATAAAAATTAATAAACTAATTAAACATTTACCACATTCTCCTCTCATGAACTCTTAAAATAATCGAGATCTAAATTAAATTACAGGCTTAACGCATCCCTTTTTTTTTTAGAGTAAAACAATTTTCTAAACATATTTAAAAAAAGTTACATTTATTCCCCTGATTTTTTTTATCTATAGAAATTTTATAACTAAATTTATAATTATCATATTATTAATCATCCTATAAAAAATGCTTGATAAAATATAAGAAATGTAAAACTTAATTCTTAAAAATTGTCTAGTAATATTTTTTTTAAAAGTCATATTTTATTTAATTGAAAATTTAATTTTTTTTATTGAAAATTAACTTTAAAAAAAGTTTATCAAAAGAATATCATTAGGAATTCTAAATTTTTTAATTTTATGGAATATAATATATATAGCTAAGCATTAAAATTAAACAGACGGCTTGGAATTTTTTTTTTTGGAAATTCTAGTATCGCCAGTATATAAACTATAATTTCACTTATTACTTAATCTATTAATTCTATTATACCTTCTGCTTTCATCTATTTAACATTATAGCATATCAACTGTAGAAGAGTTAGCAATTGCATTACAACTAATGTGCAAAGACATACATACATATATATAAAAAGTTAAATTTCAAAAAAAAAAATTTATAGTTAAGCTAATTAGGGTTCACATGCATTCACCTAATAATAATTAATTTCATTATTATTTTTCTATGTCAGCGTGCTTTGTATAGTTTCTATTTTTATCCAAATCAGATTTATTTAATCAATAGAATACTTGTTTAACAACTCAAAATAGAAATTGAGGGACAAAATATATACATTATAATAAATAAATATATGTATAAATTAGAGACATGCATGTCCATACTCAATCTCTCCAACTATTAATTTAATCATCTTTTGGTATACAAATTAACAAAAATAATCATAAACATGACAATGTGAAAAGACAACTAATATAATAATGTTAATTAAATGATTAAATTCAATTAATTAAATGTATAATTATTAATTTGCACTTAAATAATTATAGCACAAGCAACGTGGCACAACTACTACGTTCATTTGACAATGAGGCTAAGAAAATTTGCTTGAATGAGAGTGACCATATATGCACCGGCCATATATAAAAAGAAACTCAATTTCGTATGGTATATGTAGCAAATTAAAAGATTAGTTCAAATGAGATTAATTGAGACAATGACTGAAAAAATCTTACAAATTTGAAGGCTACTAGTTCATTAAATCTTAATAATAATAATACTTTTCATTTTATAAAAGTTAACTTTAATTTGGAAGGGAAATTTTAAATTAAACCGACTCTATATGAAACTATAAATTCAATGCTTAAATCCTAAGGAATTTAAGTTGATTGGTAATAGATTGATCATTTCAAAAAATTTATGAAATTTCTAATTAAAATTTGAATCGGACAATAATTTAAAATATATATATATATATTAATTTCTCTTTAAACTTTAATTTTTTTTATCATATATTACATAAAATAAAGCATATATAGAATATTGAAGTAGCCAAATATAGCTGCAAATGGGAAACTACCGAACAACAAAATATTATATACTCAGGCGAGCAATAGAAATGGCGCTATTGGTTTGGGTCTTAGTGAGGTAAAAAAAGTCAATGTTCATCAACCCACGAAAAGATGCACCGCGTCACTCTCGTGAGGAGTTTTCTAATTCTTTCTTCTTTTTTGTTTTCAACTATATATATATATATATTTATATGAGCAATAAATATTTTAAATTCTAATTCCGGGCATATACATTAGTTAATAAGAAACTGCTCTAGTTAAATTAAAAATTTTGAGTTTAAATTTTAAAAAATATAATTATATTAAAATTTAGTAAGAAAAATTTTATCATCATTACAATCTTATTCGATTCTATTTTAAAAAAAATTAATTTTATACCAAAAAGTATACCAAATTCTAAAAAGGTTTAAATTATAGTTCCTTGGAGAAATTTTAACAATCCTAAGAAATTTAATTTGTATTAGCATGAGCCATGCGCAAGGAAAATTAGTTTTGACTATACTTATCTTTGGCCACAAGTTAAGAAGAATTGTCACCTTCAAGGAAACTTAATTAATTTAAATTAAGAAATTAATTAATATTACACCTGTCTAATTAACTACGTGACCTCAAGATTTAGTCATCATTTAATAGTTAATTATCTCCTGGATCTTGCTATCTTTTTAAATCTGCTAGATTATAACTATAAAATATGGAGACAAATAAATTAATTTTTTTTTCAATTTTGTAAGTATTTTTTTCTTAAATTTTAATTTTAAATAGTATGTTTTGCACATGCAAACAACTGCTTACCATATCATATTTTAACACTTGAGAAATAAATTGATGAGGAGAATATTGGTTTTTTTTATAATTAGAGTTCGATTACTGGTGTCAAAACTCAAAAAATATATAAATTTTTTGAATTAAAAGGCGAAGTATGAAAAATATACTCTTTTGTATTTCTTTTGAAAAAAAATTAATTAAAATATAAATTAACATATGTTAAAAAATTAATCTAGAAATCCGACTTGCATTATGTATTGTACCTTTATTTAAATTTATGTGAAATTTATTTATTTTTAAATATTTTAATTAGGTTTGTATAAATATGAGCAAAAAATAAATTAGATGTATTTCATAATTTACCAATTATAAGCATATACAATACAGTAGCTAGTTAGTCATTTTACCATTTGATAATAAATACATTTTGAAAATTAAAGAGTGTGTATATATATATATATATATATTGATGAAGTGGATTATGAGGACTCTAGCTTGGGTTCAGATTTTGTTGTTGCTGGCTTTTCTATTTACAAAATAGAAAAAGAGACTTGTCTTTAGTGAGAAGATTCAAATGTCTAAATCAGTGCTCGAGTTGTCTGTAAAAAAGTGAGTTAAGAAAATTGAAAAAATATCATTTACATATGAAAATCCACTCATATTTATAATTGAGTGCTCCTAGACAATATCTGAATGTATCAATAAATTTTTAGTATATCAGTGTCGTATGACGATGATATTTAAAAGTTGTCTTTCGATCATCAAGAGCTCAATTGTATCTCAAACATTTTATATGGATACTCAATCTTCTTAGAGAGCTCGATATTGTAGCTTAGTGTGTAGGGATAGTACACATATATATACACACAAGTTATGAGTCCTCATAGTTGGCTTCTTCGTCATATATATACATATTTATATTTATATTTATACATATGTACATATGTATGTATATGTATATGTATATGTGGTCGACAAATTGCATAACTAGGGTTGGTTAGTTAAGAACAAGTGTCACACAATAACTCGAGCCATTACTAATTTATGATGGTTAGTTGATTGAATTTTCGTTGGCCCAGCAACAAAATTATCTAAGTCTTAACCTAATTCAAACCCCACCTAATTAAATGCCAAGCTTGAGACAATGACATTTAATTTAATGCATGATAGTACATATATTGTTTTTTTTACTTTATTTCTTTTGCTAATTATATTCTAATTTATAAATCTAATATATAGCAATGATGTCTAAAAAAAATTAAAAAAAAATTAAATTTTTAACTTTTGATTAAAATTAATTATATAATTTTAGTTTAAAAACTTAATAAATTATTATTAATCAAATTAGTAAAATTAAAAGTTACTTTGTACTAATTATCCCACCTGCCATTTTAAAATTAAATTAATAATTTGTTATTATAGTATATAATAAATTCAATAGTCAATTTAATTTTAGATTTTCTAATTAATGATAAAACAAAAAATAAAACATGACCAGGGCGATGTGATGTAGGACAACCGAGTAAAAGACCTATAAGTATTAATTAGAGGCAAAGCAATTGTCATTGGTCTACACTGTAATTACGCCCAAAATAACTGGCAAACAAATTAATTCTTCGTTGTGCAATGACTTAAATTCTGTCTTGTACGTGGATATATATAAAATATATCGTTGACCTACCCCTAAACGTCAACGATATTTTATTAATTTCAATATTTAACATAAATTATTTAATTAAGTATGGATTTAATAATCAGGGCTATTTATCAATTACACTTTCTGATTTTGCATACATTTGGCATTTTAATTAATAATTATAATGTAAACAACTCACTTGGTATGAAAAATTTTATTTAGTAATTTTATAGTTATTCAAATTTCTTTTTTCTCAACAATAAATATTTTTTTGGCATATATATATATATATATATGAAGATTTTGAGTTTAAATGTTTTCATTGGCTATTTTGGTATATAAAATTTTTAATATTGTATGTGAATTATTTCTATAATTTTTTCTTAAAAATATATCGCCATATATTGAGGGCTTAAAAAAAATAAACAACATGAAATACTTGATTTATCATAAAAGAGAAAAGTGCAAGCACTTTCTATTTTTCAAAAATAAAAACTCATATTTTCATTTTTTGGACTTTTACCAATTAAAAAATTCAAGAATCTTTCCAAAATACTTTATCATAGAAGAAAAAACAACACTTTCTATTTTCAAAATAAGAATTCATATTGCATTTTTAAACTTTTATTGATTTATAAAATTAATTAGAATTCAATTATTGAAATCAATTAATCAGAAACTAACTATACATAAGAGTAGTACTTAGTTTTGATTAAGTTAATAATATTTTAAAATGTATATATAAGATAAATACTCAATTAATATATATACTTATTAATTTAATTTCTAATTAATTTATTTTTAAAAGACATATACAAACAATTAAAAAAAAGCATATAAAAACAATTAATTTGATAATTTACTTAGTTATATGTTAATTAAGAATTATTTGTTTGAGTTTCTTGAATTGGGTAGGTTTGAAATTGTGCAACTATATTATTCAACAAACGTGAAGTCATAAATATCTAGTGGGTAGTTGTCATATTATATATATACGAACATATATAACTAAGATTTTAATTTTATTACTTAGAATGGTATTTAAAATTATATGTATCAACTTCATATATGACATTGTTGTAATTGTCTAATATTAACTGATTCTGTATATATGATTAACATCATCAGCACTATAACATTACATCAAATATATATATATATATATATTTATATTTAGTAAACACGTAAATTTTTTAAATAAAATCATAATTAAATAATTAATACAATACTTTTATCTTGGAAAATAAAGAAATTTTTATGAGCAACTAGCCAAAGTCAGTTGAATTTCCTTCCAGGAAACTGCATCATATACGTAAACAATAATAATAACAATAATAATAATAAATTTTAAAATATATATATACGAGCCACGTGGATCCAAATTTTGAATAATAATAAATAATCTGATAAACTCATAGAAAAATTTAATTGTCACTTTTAAAGAATTTATAAATTTATGAATTTTATCAATAACTTAACTCAATATAATACTGAAACTATTATTCTCAAGAAATTGCGATTAGAATCCAATTAATTAATTAATAAAAAAATATTTATGCATAATTTTTGTTTAATTCAACAAAAGAACAATTCTCAGAACAAGAACTGAATGTATATTTCAAATTTCAAACAAAATAAAAATCTAATATGACCTAGACCAAATAATATATATGAAAATCAAAATTTCAATGTTTTCACAACCATAAACTTTTAGTAATTACCATAATTATGGTGACATAATCTTGACTAATTTGTAAATTAGAATCAGAAAGCTGTAATTTTTTTGTTTGTTTCATATCCAACAACAACAACAACTAAGCTTTAGTCCTAAACAAGTTGGGGTCGGCTGTATGGATCCTCAACAAAATAAGCTCAAAAGACACCAAAAAAGATACTCCAGCCTTAGACCACTTCTAAGACACGGATTTTACGTCTCCATTCAAGTCTGTCATTAATCAAATCCGTATCAAGATCTAAGACAAGTAAGTCTCTTGCTATCACTTCATTCCGCACAGTTATAGGTCTTCCACGACCTCTAGCCCCCTCAATCAATAAATTCTCACACTTACGAACCGCAGCATTAGGAGGTCTTCTTAAAACATGCTCATACCATCTAAGTCTTCCTTCCCTTACCTTATCTCCGACATCCGCTACTTGGACTTTTTGTCGAATATGAACATTCTTAATTTTGTCCAGTCTGGTATGTCCACACATCCATCTTAGCATCCTCATTTCTGCCACACTCATCTTATGCAAAATGTTGTCCCGTTGGTGCCCAACACTCACTACCATAGAGCATCGCAGGTCTAACAACCGTCCTATAGAATTTACCTTTCACTTTCAGAGGTATTTTCTTATCACATAGAACCTCAGTCGAACCCTTCCACTTCAACCATCCTACCTGTATTCTGTGAGCCACATCTTCATCTATACGACCATCATTCTGGAACACCGAACCCAAATATTTGAACTGCTTGGTTTTAGGAACCAAAACTCCATCTAACTTAACCTCATGTTTCTGCTTCTTCCTTAGACTGAACTCACAGTGCATATATTCCGTTTTACTCCTACTTAACTTAAAACCCTTGTCCTCGAGGGTTTTTCTCCACACTTCCAACTTACTGTTTACACCAGCACTAGTCTCATCAATTAAAATAATGTCATCAGTAAACAACATACACCAAGGAACATCGTCTTGTATGCTTTTGGTTAGCTCATCCATAACCAGGGTAAATAAATATGGACTCGTGGCCGAACCTTGATACAATCCGGTAGTAATAGAGAAAGCCTCAGTGTCTCCACTAGGTGTTTTCACACTAGTGGATGCATTCTCATACATGTCCTTGATGATGTTGATATATTTGCTGCTGACTCCTTTCCTCTTCAAAACCCACCATAACGCTTCTCTTGGTACTCTATCATAGGCTTTCTCCAAGTCAATAAATATCATGTGGAGATCTTTCTTCTTCTCTTGATACAATTCCATTAGTCTTCTTAGAAGAGAAATAGCCTCCATGGTAGATCTCCCTGGCATAAACCCAAACTGATTCTCCGAAACTATTGTAAGCTTCCTCAATCTGTGTTCAATAATCCTTTTCCATAATTTCATAGTATGGCTCATAAGTTTGATACCCCGATAATTTTTACAGCATTGAATGTCTCCCTTATTTTTATATATGGGTACCAGGATACTCTTCCTCCAGGCATTCGGCATCTTACGTCCTTTCACAATAGCATTAAAGAGTTTAGTTAACCAGGCAACCCCTACCTCTCCAAGGTTCTTCCAAACCTCTATAGGAATACCATCCGGGCCACAAGCTTTACCAACTTTCATATACTTCAAGGCTTCTCTTACTTCACTATGCAAGATCCTCCTAGACCAGCTGATATAACCATTTGTTGCAAGAAGACCTTGAAAATCTTGTTCATGTTCAGGGTTGAATAACTGCTCAAAATAAGCCTTCCACCTCTCCTTAATCTCAACATCTCCTGTCAACACCCGTTGATCTTCGTCCTTTATACATTTGACTTGGCTTAAATCTCTGCTTTTCCTTTCTCTCATCCTTGCAATCTTATAAATGCCCATTTCTCCCTCTTTAGTACCTAACTTTTGATAAATCCCTTATAAGGCTCTGCCACGAGCTACACTAACAACCTTCTTTGCCTCTTTCTTAGCCCTCTTATATTCCTCAAAGGCCTCGCTATTAACCGCATTCGGTAACTTTTTATACCATTCCCTCTTAGCCTTAATAGCCTTTTGAACCTCCTCATCCCACCACCATGCATCGTGCGGTCGAGGCCCTACCCCTTTAGAGATCCCAAGCAATTTACTACCTGCTTTCTTAAAGCTACCTTCCATTTTTGTCCACAAGTCCTCTACACTAGCCTCAAGGTTCCAAATGTCTTCCTTTAGTAACTCCTCCTTAAAGGTGCCTTGAGCTAGGTCTTTCAATTTCCACCATCTTATCCTTGGTTCCAATACTTTATTATCATTCCTCCAGCTACTTTTATTCTTAACATCTAAAACCACAATACGATGTTGCGTCGTCAATGCTTCACCCGGAATGACCTTGCAATCCTTACACTTACTTTTGTTCTGTCTTCGAGTAAGTATGAAGTCTATTTGACTTTGGGTTCGTCCACTCTTAAAGGTAATCAAGTGTGACCCCCTCTTTTCAAAGCAGGTATTTGCCAGCACTAGATCATAAGCCACCGCAAAATTCAAAATGCTCTTTCCCTCCTCATTCCTGTTGCCAAAACCATAACCCCATAGACCCTATCATAACCATTACTGTCTTTACCAATATGCCCGTTAAGGTCCCCACCAATGAAAATTTGCTGATTATCCGGAATACCTTGCATGATTTCATCCATATCTTCCCAGAACTGAACCTTGGATGCTCCGTCCAAACCTACTTGGGGAACATAAGCACTAATAACATTAATAGTGTCATCTCCCAAAACAAGCCTCAAAGAGATAATCCTGTCTCCCTTTCTCTTCACTTTCACCACCTTGTCTTTAAGCGTAGGCTCAATAATAATGCCCACACCATTCCTATTGTTATCCAAGCCACAATACCACAGCTTATATCCTGAGTTACCAATCTCTTTTGCTTTATTTCCCTTCCACCTGGTTTCCTGCAAACAAGCATTACTAACCTTCCTTCTTTTCAAAGTATCCATAAGCTCTATACACTTCTCAGTCAGAGTGCCAATATTCCAACTACCTAATCTTAATCGACTCCCTTGGACTTGCTTCTTTAGCTTCATTCGTCCATAATGCGGTAGCCTTTTCCTGTCTGACACCACATCCGGACGCTGATATGGCGGGACTAACTTCTTTACCCATACCCGTCCATGGCATGAAACCTTTGCTCATACTCCACCACACCCAGGCGTCGATGTGATGGAACCCCTTGCTCATTTAACATTACACCCGGGTGCCGATGTAGCACGTGCCTAGGTGAACATGTCCCAACGGTATAATGATAGTTTTGAGGATCCATAAAAAGTTTGGCAAAATTTTTACACTGGCTGCCAACCTACCGCAACCCTCCTCCTTTATTCGGGCTTGAGACCGACTACGATACTCACAGGTGGAGTTTTTTTGTTTCATATATACAAGAAAAATATTTTTTTAAATATTATAATTTAAATAAAAAATTGTGATTGGTCATATTTATGAATAAATATATACATCCAGTTAACAATAGAATTTTCAGTGTTAATATGTTTATTGCCTGGAAGCTGGATCTGATAGTTGACATGCAAGCAAGCATTTGAATGCAAATCTAATCAGAAAATGGCTACATCATAGTTGACCAACTACTGATGCAAATATAATCATAAAAAGATGATAATAATTATATTATTACAAAGTCTAAAATTAATTTATGAACAAAAATAATAATCATATTTATCACAAAGTTTCACTTGTTTCGGTAATCAAATGTGTAAATTCATGGGAGATTTCTATTTATTTTTATTATTAAGAAGAAATCAATGACTATAATTATAATATATATTAACAATATAGAATTGATTCATAATTTGAATTGAACTCCAATTATTTTTTGGATTAGGCCAATTTGGTTGATTTTTGGATCGAGCTATCCATTTGATTCAATAAAATTATTAGAATATGTAACTATTTATGATTTGATGCATGGAATGGTCAAATTCGAATAAAATTAATGAATGGACAAATCTTAATAAACCTAACAAATTTTAAATCCAAGGAATTTGGTAGGTTAACCAATAATATTTTGCTTTCAGATTTTCACAAATTATCATTTTAAAATAATTAATGTTACCAAAAAAAATTTAAATTACTTTCTCTCAAAAAAAATTTTAAATTATTTATATTATATTAATTTCGCCTTAGTTACTCCATTAAATCAAATTGCCAACCACTAGCCACTGGATAAAACTCCACGGTGAGCTGCCATCGACTGTAACCACTGCAGATAAAACCACTCATTCTAGTTTTTCTTTTCTTCCTAATTAATTTTTGGTTTTACTTCTTTCTTTTTTTTAATTAATTGCTATTAATGATTCTTTACTTTTTAAATCATTTTAATTTTTTATTGTAATTAAAAGTATATTTAAATTTTATTTTTCAATTAAATATTAGTCTTAATAAATTGATAAAAAAAATATTGATTTAACTTTGATATTTTCTTATTTGAGTTTTCAAATGATTATTAGTTATAATGCTTTATTATTATTATTATTATTATTATTATTATTATCATTATTATTATTTGTGTTATTTTCATTTATTTTCAATTGAACTCTTATAATTTTAACATGAAAAAGGAAAAAAAAATAATACAATTAAGACTATTTATTTTGCTTATGGGTACTTGTTAACGGGTCTCATTGAAATAACCATTTTAAACTGTAAGTTATTTTTAACATCAGCTGTCAAATAAGAGAGATACTCGAGATCTTGAATGCAAATCCCTTGATTCAAGGCTCAACTCTTTTTCTAACCCCAATATATATATATATATATATATTATACATGTATAAATCTTGGGATTTGATTAAGATACCATCAACATATATATTATATATATATACGTACAATATTATTTATATATAGAAAAAAAATTCTAATATTATAATAATGAAAATAATAATTTTAAAAAAATTGAAACTAATTAAAATAATAATAATGAAACTTGCAATGCGTCGTGGTTAATTAATAAAACCATATATATGAGATCAATTAGGGGAGACTTTAACGTTGAGTTTCAATTTACTAATCTATAATTATTAGTCATGGTATCACTAAGAGCAGTTGAAGTCTGCAAGGTGGCTCCGGCAAACAACTCACCGGATTCTGCCGCTACGGCATTCTCGCTCCCTCTCACATTTCTTGATAGAATATTTTTTAAAGCTCCCCCAGCTGAACGAGTCTGCTTCTTCAGACTCACTTGGTTAACTCCAAATTTCTTCCACTCAGTAGTCCTTCCAAGACTCAAACACTCACTGTCGCAAACACTTCTCCACTTCCTCCCTCTCGACGGCTGCCTTACATGGCCGTCTGATTCTGCCAAACCCATCGTCCTTTCCACTCCAAATGATGTCGTTTCACTCACCGTTGCGGAGTCTAATGCCAACTTTGATCTTTTGGTAAGCGACAAAATAAAAGAAGCTGCAGAATTTTCGTTATTGTGTAGCTGAGCTTCCAATGTCAGATACAGAAGCATAAGTAATTGCTTTGCAAATAACTTTATTTCCCAATGAAGGATTTTCCATAGCTGTTACTATGAACCATGCAGTTCTTGATGCAAAAAGCGTTTCCGTGTTCTTCAAATTATGAGCTTTTATTTGCAAATAAACAGAGAATAATGGAAAAATCTTACCAGATTTGTCGCTGGAATTAACACCCTCTTTTGATCGATCTGCTATTAAAGATCCAGAGATTCCAGACGGTCTCGAGGCATTTTCTTTCAACAACAGAGTAGCTACGACTCCATCATATTCAGAATCCAACCCTCGAAGCTTGAAACTGCCGACAAATGTTCCAGGAGTTCAATCCAAGTTGGTTCGAGCCATATTTCGATTGAGTCACGAAAATATTGAGAAACTCAGAGAAAGCATACTCAGTCACTGCCAAGATCAATTCCATCCCTCTACATTTGCAATTACATATGCTTATGTATCTGGATGCATGGCAAAAGCTAAAGGAGGAGATTTCAATAGAAAAATTTATTGTAGGAGCCGTTTAGGCTCCTCAATCCCACAAAATTATTTTGGTAATTGTGTTTTTGTATTAGAGATAGCCTTAGAAGCAAGAGATTTCATGAAAGAAAATGGATTTGCAATAATAACAGAGAAGCTTAGTCGTTTAATAAAAGGGTTATCAGAGAAAAAGGATTTCCAAGGAGCAAAGGAGAGATACGAAAGGTGGAAGTCTGCTGAACCAGAAGCGCAAATATTTGCAATTGCTGGATCCCCTCGTTTCGCTTATTATGATTCAGATTTCGGATGGGGAAAACCAGAGAAGGTGGAGGTTGTATCCATAGACATGACGAATGCTATTTCACTCATTGATAGTAAATTCGAAATGGAGTTGGAAATTGGAGTAGCTCTGCCTAGCCATGAAATGGAGGCTTTTACTTCACTGTTTGTTCAAGGATTAAAAGATTTATGATTGGTTAACTAAGTCATGCCAATTAAGAAATTTTTTCAAACATAATAACATCCATTTATATATGTTTTTTTTCCTGAGTTTTATTATGATATGCTATCAATATCATTTTGAGATTCTTTCTTGCTACGTTAAAATCACAATAAAAAAGAAATCAAGCCTATGCTTGTTAGCTCATGTAAGAGGGTTGGGTGGGTTTTAAAAAAAACTTGTTTGTAATGTTGGATTAGTTTTAAAATCTAAAATAAATTATTTCAGTTAATTATTTTTAATTATTTAGATAATATTCTGATTGATTCCTATCCTAATCATGTGAATTTATCAATATGTCAACAGCACAAAAATTAAATTATAAGGTGAATATTCCAGTAAAATTATTTTTGACATTTGGATAACTGGATGAATTTTTTTTAATAAATTATATTACATGTGGGTAGGAAAATATATAAACTTGGACTCGAAATTTAAATGGAAGTAAAACACAGCTTTTAATCACCTGGCTACACCTTAGTAGTTTAATTGGAAGAATTAAATTATACAAAAAAAATATGAGAAGAAAATCATTAAAGTGGTGTTAAACAATTAATAAATATATTATTATAATTTTTACCATGCATGTAGGGATACGTATAATCATATTAATTTATATAATAATAATAAATTAACATTTAAAAACACTATTATAAGATTAAAGTAAGACATGCAAATATATATAAATATATATATATATATATATATATTTAAAGTGACTAATGATTTAATATAAGCATATATAGATTATGACAAGCAGCATGTAGATTTAATTAAAGATATTTAACAGTGCCTTTTCAGCATGATTTAATAACACTAATAATAACAACAACAACAATAATAATAATTGATAAATTAAAAAAAGAAAATATATTTATTAGCCACGAGGATACAAATTAATTTTGTCTAATAATAATTAATCTGACGAAAATTCATGCTTAAAAAAATCTGATATTTATATATCTTATTATTGTTATTATTATTTGGTCTCACAGAAAAAATTAATTGTCATTTTCAAAGAATTTATAATTTATGCATTTTATCAATAACATAACTCAATATAATACTGAAATTATTATTCCGAAGAAATTTCGATTAGAATCGATTTAATTAAAAAAAAAGGTAGCCCGATACACGAATGCTTCCGCAATGAGCGGAGTCTGAGAAAGGGTCGGACCCATTAGATCTTTGTACGCGGCCTTCCCTTATAATTAATTGCAAGAGGCCATTTCTAATAATAAAAAAATCTACATATAACTTTTTTTTTAATTCAACAAATGAACAATATAATTGATCAGCGCAGGAATTGAAATGCAGATTTCAAATTTCGAAGAAATTAAAAATCTCATATGAATTAGGCCCTGTTATATATAAGAAAAATCAATATTTCACTGTTTTCATAACCATAAACTTCTAGTAATAACCATAACTATGGCGACATAAACTTGACTTATAATCTCAGACATTAGAATAAGAAAGCTGTATTTTTTTTAATACAATTTAAATAAAGTATTTAAAAGAGTCTTATTTATAGACAATATATTTGCAAATATTTAGCTGAATTATAATATACAAGTGTATATGTTTATTGCCTGGAAGCTATATCTTATAGTTGACATGCAAGCAAGCATTTGAATATAAATATGGGTAAAAATTTCCACGAGTCGAATAAAAAAATGGCTACATCATGTATAGTTGACCAACTACTGATATCTTTTTTTCTGTCTTCCTGGTATTTGACTGTTGACAAATATTAATCACAAAAAGATAATAATATTTATATTATTGCAAAGTTGATACAACCCTTTATTTTACCGAGCTTGCATACCGTGCTGCATGTCAGTCACTTTTTGGACGGACTTTTCAGGAGGCTCAGCATCTGTCCTAGGCATACTCGACATCGAACTTTATTGACATCCCCTAACACAGTAAATGCATAATCTTGATGTGACAGGCATATTGACATGACTTTTCAAATATTCTCTGACACAAAAAAATTTGTCCTCCACACACCAACTATATATATGGGTAAACCTCTTACATGTAAGGGCTCTTCTTCTTCTTTTCTATTCTTTGCATTATTATTATCTATACTCAGCCCTATCGAGCACTAACTTAGGCATCAGAGCCTCTCCCGCGGAGCCTGATCCACCTCTCTCTCTCTCTCTCTTATCATTCAGATCAAAACCTGAGCATAGGCGGCACCCAAACCTGATCTCAGAGAGCTAAGATAACCCCTAAGAATCAGTCCATCATTAGTGGTGCGGTGAGCGTGAATAAGCTATTCTCTAGAAGAGGCGGTATATTTCAGGTACGTCCCACAGCTCTTGCAAGAAGCACTCTGGTTGTGCTCTACTTTATTATTTTGTACAATGAATATCTCATTTTTCTCACAATAAATGCATATACTGTTTACAATTTATCGAGCTATGTAATGCAATGCACAATCGCTTAAATATCAAATAGCTCAATCGAGCTCTCCAATTACTTTTAGCTCAAAATGGCTTGCATAAAGAGCCTTATAGCGCCCTTGCTGTGCAACAATCAATTGTACTCTGACCGTGCATATGTGCATCCTAGCCGTGCCAAGTTAATTGTACTATAACCGTGCATAAGCGCACCCTAACCGTGCCAAGTTAATTGCACTCTAAACTTGCATAACTACCCCCTAGCCGTGCCAAGTTAATCGCACTTTAACTATGCATCTTACAAGTGCCCTGGTTGCACACTGAGCTCCTAGCTCCTTACAAGTGCTCTGATCGCACACTAAACTCTTGGCTCCTCACAAGTGCTTTGGTTGCACATCAATTTCTTAACCCCTTTATCACACCATAGCTCATCAAACAAGCAATCAATTACTATTTTTCATACCAATATGTATGCATCGACACATCTAAATAAATGAATGGAGCTCACCATGAGCAGATGAGCTAATAACAACTCTGAATACAATTAAAGCCAAGCAATATAAGAGGCTTTTTGTTTATAATATTGAACTGTTTGGCGCCTTCTCGTGCATTTGTTTTATTTATAACATCATACTATTTAATTTTTTTATTGCATATTAATTTACTTATGGCACCTACGTGCGCATTTTATTATAGCCTCCTGTGAAGGACCGAGCTTCAATGCTCTAACCAAGCATCAATGCTATCATATTATGTTGCAATTCATATTTGTCTTTACAATTTTGTAAGTTTAGGGGCTTATGTAATATCACTCTTTGCATGAAGTCCTGAGCCCCTCTTATCTGATTTTATTATTATATCAGACATATCAATGTACATAGTTAGACACTTTGTTAGCTCTCTGAAACCCAGCTCAAGAGACTACTTGACATAAATGTTAAAGCAATGAAGAAAGGCACTGACATCTCTGATTTTCTAGTAATGGCATCAACATTTAAGCACTTGCACCCTTAAACGCCCAACATCAGTACTCAGGCTCATCCAAGAGCCAAGCTCAGGCACTTAAGCTTAATTGAGTCATGGTTAAGTCTGTAGCATAACCAAACAATTTGCACTGAAAAGAAAAGCAAAGAATCTGGTCAAACCAAAAAAGCTTAAGCAGCTCCACCAGAGCCAAGAATTGGTCAAAGCATAAGAGCTTGAACAGCTCCACCAGAGTCAAGAATCTGATTGGAAAGAGAAAGCTCGATCAACTCTTGCCCGAGCCATAAATGCCAAAAATACTCTCCTGGATGCTGAACTTCAAAGCAGGTCGTCTAACCAACCATTGTGGATAATACCTCGGGCAGATAATTGCTTTTCAACTTTCAATTCATTATTATTTTATGTAAATAGGTTTTTAGCCCCCCTTCATCATTTTATTGTTTTATTTTTTTCTTATTTTGTCCATTTTTTTATTATTAGATTTTTTTTTATCAAAATTCAAGATAATTCTTTTAAAGGATAAGATTTTTAGACATCAAAGAGACATGATCAATGAGTCTATAATTAGTGAATTAATGAATTATTTTCATTTTTCCTTTTAAAATCTTAAGTTTCTATTTGATTGAGATATAAATTTTTCTTAATTTTATGCATAAAATTGAGTAAATATAAATCAGTATTCTAAAATAAAGAATTTTACTAAAAATTTACTAGATTATCAAAATTCCTATTAGAAATTTTGAATTTTAAATATTAAGTTCTTGAATAATTTTTTCACCTTCATTAGATTTTCTTTAGTATACATATCTAAAGGTCCTAAGTAATTATCTAAGCATGAATTTTTAATTAATTATAGTAGTTTTTCAAGATTGGCCAAAAATTTTAAATAGAAATAAAATGAGATTAATTATAATATAAACTTGAATTTTATGTTATATTTGCAAATAAATGAATAAAAATAATAATAATTTAGAATTATTTTGTCACAACTACTTTTGTTTGCTCAAAATTTTACTGTAATTAAAAGAAATTTTTTATTGTAAAAATTTATTAAAATTTTTATGTTATTTTTGGCCCCTCTCAAGTTGCCATGCTGGGTCCGCCCATGAATTAAATAAACCTAAAATATCTTATACACCAAAACTTCATTTTATTTTCTCTTTGGGAAAGATAGAGGGATTTCAATGAGAAAAAATTAATATTAGAAAATTTTATTAGATAAATTGAAATTCAAAGATTTCAATGGTATAAGCTCCGACCTAAGGCTATACATATAATGCCGCTGGAATAAGAATCCCATGAATCAAGGAAATTTTCATTTTTACATATATGATAATTAATAGCTTTAAGATTGGCTATAATACATATATTACGGTTAGAATGAAAATTTGTTAGATAGAACGGTATTACCATATCATCAGGCTGATTTGATAATTCCCGTCTAATAGTTATTGAACAATTTTTTTTTTTTTATAATTGTGGATTAATTAATTTAGAAGGTTTTTTTTTTTTTATGAATTATGGGTGAATAGATATTCACTTGATAAAAATTAATTTATAGTGAATTTTTTTTTATTAGACGGGACTACACATCAGTTTTATGGTGTGGTAATTATGTTCTATATAATAATTTGGCTAAATAATTATAAAGTTTTTGAGATTTTATATATTATACTAGTCGGTCTTTATATTTTCAATATATACTTTTTACATTTCTGTATTTTTAAAAATTAAACTGTTTAGTCATTTTATTAATATTTTTATCTTAAAATCATTAGTCAACTATTTTGATATTATAAAATAACTTATTTGCTCTGCCTTTATATATATTTATCTTTGTTATTTATTAAGTTTATTTTATTTTTAATTTTATTTTACATATAGATCGTCTGCAAAATAATAAAAGATATTATTCGTATTATTTGAAATTATTTTTTAGTAATATCTATAAAATTAAAATAAATAATATATATGAATTGTCTGTAAAATAATAAAAGATATTATTCATATTATTTAAAATTATTTTTTAATAATATTTATAAAATTAAAATAAATTATTTGTAAGAAATATAAATAAAATTAAAAATAAGTATGACTTAACAAATAACAAAGAAAAATATATATAAAGGAAAGACAAATAAATTATTTTATAATATTAAAATAGTTAATTAATATTTTTAGGATGAAAATATTAATAAAAGGATTAAACAGTTTAATTTTTAAAAGTAGAGGAATGTAAAAATTAGATGTTGAAAATATATAAATTAACTAGTGTAATATGTAAAATCTCATAAATTTTATAATTATTTAGCCTAATAATTTATAGGTTAGAATAAGAAATTGACCCTTAAATCAAGGAATTTGCATTTCTAGATCTCTATTGTCTCTCTAATTTGACAAATCATTTCTAGATCTCTATTTTCATTTATATATGTGTCTATCATTTAGTTAGAGTGAGATATTGCTTGCTTTGTTTAGTTCAATTGATTTATGCTAATTTTATTACACTTTTTTTTGCTTAATACATAAAAAAAAACATTTGTGATGAGTTACATAGCTGGAAATATCAACCTTACCATTTTGTGATTCAAGTATTGAGGTTCGAGTTTTGTCTTTTTAACCTTTAATTCTTGTTTGGCTAATGTTATTAGGAGTGAATCTATTAAAATATACAATTAATTTTATCGACTCTTTCTGTATTTTATCATTTATATTATTAAAATGTATAAATTTTAATTTATTATGATAAATTTTATTTATTTTAAATTTTTTTATTAAAATCTCTAGCTTCATTTTCTGACAAGAAAAATGTTGGAGTAGATATCACTTAGATTCCATGTGGCCTTATGTATTCGAAAATGTATATGTTATATTAATATCGTGAAATTTCAACATCACTAACCGTCCTTGTTCTTTTTCATTTGTAACCTTAATGTTTTTAAATTTCAATTTTATTCCCATTAAAATTTTTGCATTAGTTTTGTCAATAAGGAAAAAATATGGTGCTCATATAAACATTCTCTCATTGGAAAACGAAAATGAGGATTTTAACGAGAAAAAAAAAATTCATATTGAGAGATTCTGCCTAATGAATTGAAATTTAATGATTTTAATGGTATAATTGATAAAATATAGGAATGATCAATAAAATTAGGGTTTTTTTTTTCAAAAATACTCTAAAAATAAAAATATTTTCAAAAAATCCAATTTTCCTCTTTAATTTTAAAAATACTATTTTTTTAATTTTTAATTTTAAAAATACCCTTTTTTAAGAGATATATCTTTGATATACATTTAATATATTAAAGGTATACTTAATTTTTAAAGATATACATTAGATATATATTTGGTATATCAAAAGTATGCAAAAAACATAAAATATTTAAAAAAAAGTTAAAAAGTATACTATATAGTATAATATTCTCATAAAATTAGGGGCAAAACTACATATAGCCCCCCTCCCAAATTTTTTAATTTAGGTATAATATATTTATTATATATATTATTATTTTATGTAAATAGGATTTTAGCCCCCTCCATCATTTTATTGTTTTATTTTCTTCTTATTTTGTCCATTTTTTTTATCATTAGATTTATTTTTTTTTTATCAAATTTCAAGATAATTCTTTTAAAGAATAAGATTTTTAGACATCAAAGAGATATGATCAATGAGTCTATTATTAGTGAATTAATGAATTATTTTCATTTTTTCATTTTTCCTTTTAAAATCTTAAGTTTCTATTTGATTGAGATATATTTTTTTCTTAATTTTATGCATAAAATTGAGTAAATATAAATCAGTATTCTAAAATAAAGAATTTTACTAAAAATTTACTAGATTATCAAAATTCCTATTAGAAATCCTGAATTTAAAATATTAAGTTCTTGAATAATTTTTTCACCTTCATTGGATTTCTTTAGTTATACACGTCTAAAGGTCCTGAGTAATTATCTAAGCATGAAATTTTAATTAATTATAATAGTTTTTCAAGATTAGCCAAAAATTTCAAATAGAAATAAAATGAGATTAATTATAATATAAACTTAAATTTTATGTTATATTTGCAAATAAATGAATAAAAATAATAGTAATTTAGAATTATTTTGTCAAAACTACTTTTGTTTGCTCAAAATTTTACTGTAATTAAAAGAAATTTTTTATTGTAAAAATTTATTAAAATTTTTATGTTATTTTTGGCCCCTCTCAAGTTGCCATGCTGGGTCCGTCCATGAATAAAATTAACCTAAAATATCTTATACACCAAAATTTCCTTTTATTTTCTCTTTGGGAAAGATAGAGGGATTTCAATGAGAAAAAATTAATATTAGAAAATTTTATTAGATAAATTGAAATTCAAAGATTTCAATGGTATAAGCTACGACCTAAAGCACACCACGCATCGAATTTTCCTTTTATTTTCTCTTTTGGTAAGATAAAATGACTTTAAACACGCAAGCATGAGAAATTATAATTTGAAATCGCCACTATCTTAGTTGGTGTAGCAAGCCAATTAAAAACTGAGACTTAATATTTTATAGGGCCCACATAATTAAATATTAATTATTTTGTGCTTACTAAGATAGCCTTTACAATTTCCATGATATTTTTCTTTATCTTTTTATACTATAATTATCACCTCCTCAAATTAATTAATTTTTTTATAATCAAAGGTTAATTACACCACTAAATTATAATGAAAGTCTCACTTAAATACCTAAAGATTTTTTTTTAATCTGTTAAGTTCAATTACTACTATGAAATTAACCCGAAATTTTTCATAACTTCATTCCATTTTTTCTTTCTTTGGGACCTAACTTAAGTACCTAGCTTAGCTGGGTCTTCTTATACATATTGTCAACAAAATTGATTAATTGAAAAGAGAATAACGAATATATACATTATTTATCAAGTAAAATCTACTTTATTTATTTATTTATTTTTTTAGTGTCAATTTAGCATTACCATTATTTTATAATTTTAATGATTTCCTTTCTTGTTAGGTATTGAAAGTAAAATTAATTGTGTCAGTATATAAACTCTCTCTATAATAATAATAATAATATATGCGTCTTAATCAGAAAATACAGTTGGTTGTTTGGTAGTGGGGTGGTATAATAAAAGTCAGTAGCTAAGACAAATTCATGGTCGTCTCCGCAGTGTTCCCATGGCTGCAGCCTGTAAGTTGTTGTCATGATGACAAAATCAGCCATTTATATCGTTAAGTTTTAAGTGGTCAAATTTTAATTGACTTGCACTATAGAAGTAAACTTAAGAGGGTTACAAAGAAATTTGTATTATATGCTTTGACATTCCGTTAATTGACAATTATTTTTCTTGTAAATTGCCTCAAAATTATAATATTAGCTTTTGACATTTCATAATTACTTGACAAATTCCCCTAAAATTAAACTGACATTAATTGATAATTGAATATAAATTTTGGCATAACGATAAGCGTTGTTATTCTATGATATAAGATTATGAATTCGAATAATAAAAAGGTCTTTTATAATTATAAAAAAAATTGCGTCCAATAGATCCCTTGAGTTAGATCTTTCCACAAACTCTGCGTACTGAGAAAATATTTATGTACAAGGTTGTCCCTTTTTTCATAGTCTTGCATTGAAACCTTTCATCAATTCTAATCTTTCTGCTGAATGCATCTTAAAAAAATGGCAATATTTTCAAAATCAATCCAATGATCTAATGATTTGGAAATTCCCCAATTCATATAATAACATTTACAACTTCTTGACAATTTTTCTCTTTTTTTTTTGTGCTTTTTCCCGTTCAAAATTCACTGGAGACTTGTAAATATTATAAGGCTGACATCATCTATATTTCCAATGCTGTTGTCATCGAATGCTGCTGGCCATTCCTCTTTAGACCCAAATGAAAATTTTGACACAAACTGTTAGCCATGGAAGAGAACGATCCAACATCGTTGTTGTTTGATGCCATTTGGAGATATATAAAATCTTCTGGGTAGAATATGAAGTAATAGCTAATTTTTCATAACTAATAGGGGTGATTATGGTTTGGTCAATTGACTTCTCATAAAGAAAAAAAATTGATTCGTTGGTTTCAATTTTGAAAAATCTAAAATTGAAAATGAAAAATAAATGATTGACTGACTATCTTAGATATATCAATACATTAGTGCAAAAATAAAATTTCACAAAATATAAAATTGAATATTTTTTAGATGACACGATGTAAATTTGTAATAATTTTCATTATAATTTATTCTTAATTTGATAATTGATTTAACAGCTAAATGCTTATTGAACATAATTTAATTCTTAATTATGATTAGATTATAAATGAAGTATTTTTTTCTTGTTAATATTTTTTCATTTTTAATATGAATGATTTTCTTTTCGCTTTACTAATTAAAATTAATTGTTATTTATAAATTATAATTACATTATAAAAGAAAATTTTCTCTTCTATAAATTTTCTAATTTCAATGTGAATGATTTAATTACTTTTAATTAAATTAGAGAAGTGAACTTAGACAATATAACATTCTACAATTTGAGTATCAAGGAGAAAATTCTGACCCAAAAAAAACTATTATTAAAATCATATATAAGTATTAACATTATTTTATAATTAGGTATACATTCTAAGCTAACATATTTTTTCTTAGTTTTTACAATGCTCTATAAGGGTAAATATATTTATGCATGAAATTAGGGAAAATGTGAATAAAAAAATTAGAATTTATTACTATTATTATAATAAAATTAAAAAGGAGAATTACTCTCGGAAAGTAGAAAAAAAAGGTAAATAAAAAAGGTCCAGTATTTTATAATTTGATGATATTGTGATTATGTTAATAATTTAGTAATTAAAATGCTAATGTCAAAACCTAATCACAATAACCTTTTTTTTTTTTTGTAAATATTTCCAATATAAAAAAAACAAGAATTTACTAAACAACTTGAATATTTTCTTTGCAAGCACAAATAAGTGTTTGCCATTTTGTCATTGTTAGTGGCGAAAAATCATTTATTTTGCAAAATCAGGAAATTGAATTGAAATACAATCTTAAAAGTGAGAATGGAGTTCAGACCTATTTTCTTATTTTGTTGATTTTTATATTTGTTGTTGAGAATCTTATTGCCTATTGATTCCACTGCATTGTGTTTAATTTCAAATGATGGTTAATTTTAACTGGTGTTTTTAGCAAAATAAATAAATAAAATTCATCTTCACTTGAAATGATTTTGTTTGAATTTCATATTAAGTTCATTTTTGTTTATGATTTTCACTTAACGCGCAAATTCAATTGAACTTTCTTTTCAAGAGAACACTTATTTCTATTAGGTTCTTCAGGTTATCTTCTTGTTGAATTTTAATGCATTCTTACCACTAACTGCTAAACTGATAATGTCAAATTTCTTTTGCGGTGGGTTTTCTAAAAAATCAATGTAAGCGTGCGTGCACACACACAAAATAAGGGAAAGAATTATTTACTGCTTTTCATAAAATTATTTTTTTTAAGAAAATAACATATAAGAATATGTATATATAGGAAACCAATATATTCAAAATATAATTTTGGCAGGGGCAAACATACATACATTATAAATAATTTAATAAAATTATATATTTTTATTATTATAAAATTATAATATATTTTTATTTTCAACATACGAAAAAAAATCATTACACATATTATGATATTAAAATAAAAATATTATATTTATAAGAGCATTCACATTTTAAAAAAATAATATAAATTTAATAAAAATAAAAATAATTAGTTCAAAGTCTAACTTATATTTATTTAGAAAAATTCAATTATATTTAACTTTGGACCTAATTTATAAAATTCATGTACTATTAATTAATATTAGTAAAATTTTTCATTTCTAACTGGCAGAGATGAAGCCAGACTTTAAAATAAAGAGGGGTAAATTTTTTTTTTTATAAATTTTGACTTTCTTCGTAATTATTTATCTCTTTTTTTATTTTAATAATATTTTATAAATTTATTAATTTATTAATAATATATTTTTATTATTAAAAAATTAATTAATAAAAAAATATTAATATATATGTGTAAATAATTTTAAATTTATAAAATTATTCACAATAAAAATAAAATAAAGAGAAAAAAAATTAAATAATAAATATAATTTTTTAAAAAATAATTAAAATAAATGAATTATTTAATTCATTAAATGAGTTCAATTTAATTTAGTTGAAAATTTTATCCCTTTTTTATTATTTTTTTTTGCATTTATATATTATTAATATTTTATTAATTTTAAAAAAAAAACTATTAGTTATAGAATAAATAATTTATTATAATTTTTTTAACTTTTTGTAAAAATTTAAAAAAAAAGAGGGGGACAATTTAAAATTTTAAATGAAATTAATAAATAATTTAAAATTTTTTTAAAAATATTATATATATATATATATATATATATTTGAAAAAAGAAAGGGGCAACTACCCTTCTCATTAAACACTGCTATGTATATATATAATTTAAAAAAATTAGCGATGTGGGTAAATGCTCATTGCCCCCCTCCCCCCTAACAGGGGATAATATCTTTGAATATGTTTCCTATATATATATAGGAAACTAATATATTCAAAATATAATTTTGGCAAGGGCAAACTTACATACATTATAAATATTTTAATAAAATTATATATTTTTATTATTATGAGATTATAATATATTTTTATTTTCAACATACAAAAAAAAATCATTACACATATTATGGTATTAAAATAAAAATATTATATTTATAAGAGCATTCACATTTAAAAAAAAATATGAATCTAATAAAAATAAAAATAATTAGTTCAAAGTCTACCTTATATTTATTTAGGAAAATTCAATTATATTTAACTTTGGACCTAATTAAAATTCATGTACTATTAATTAATATTAGTAAAATTTTTCATTTCTAATGGGGATAAATATATATATATATAAATAATTAAAAAAAATTAGCAATGAGGGCAAATGCTCCATTGCCCCCCCCCCCCCCCCCCCCCCCCCCCCCCCCCTAATATGAAATAATATCTTTGAATATGTTCCATGATAAAATTATGATAATCATTTTAAAAGTGAATTTTTTTTTTATAAAAAATACATATTTTTTTAAAAAATAACTTTTAAAATATATATTTGTAATTTTGTATATCTAATATATATTTTTTATATTAAAAATATTTAGTATATCATATAATATATTTTTAATTAAATTCAAATAATAATTTTTAAAATTATATAAAAATAAAAAAATAATGTAATTTTCTCTTGGGAAAAATACTACCCTGCCAATTTTTGTAAATTTTTTACATATTTTACTAGTTTCTGTAAAATTTTTATATGTTTTAGAATCAGTATTTTGGTCATTTTATAAAAATATACAATAAATTTGAAATAAATTTATTATATATGTAATAAATTCATAACAAGTTATATGAATTTAATAAATTTATAAATTAGTTATAAATTTTGATAAATTTAAAAACATTTTTAAATTTTGATAAATTTTATATTTTTTTATAATTTTGTAAAAAATAATTTTCTCTAACCTTTTGATTGTGGGCCTGGTCTTATACTCCTCATCATCGTCCATTAGCAAGCCCGCTATTCTACAAAGAAGTGGCCCATCACTAGAGATGAGTAAAGGGAAATTAACACTGTAACTCACTAAAAATTTAACTTTCCAACGATATACGGATTATTTTTTCAAATTTACCTTTGCAACGTTACTTTTTTTTTTTTTTAATTTTTAATTTTTTGTATTTTATATTATTTATATTTTATTATTTAAAAAAAATTAATTTCATATTTTTAATATATACAATAAAAATATAAACAACATACGCAATATATATAAATTATACATCCAGCAATACAAATTACATCTACAATATCTACAATATAACTGTTACATATCTCTATAATGTTTTACTTTTTTTTAATTTTATTTTTAAAATTTTTTATTATTACAATTTTCACATAATATTTAATAATTTTTACATAAAATACATACAACTTAAATAATAAAATATAATATACATACAACATCTATAACACATTTATTACATATTTACATAATAAAATTGTGTATTTTTTTATTTTTTGTATAAAATTTATTTAAAAATAAATTTAATTATTTTTATTAATATATTTTTATATTTTATATTTTTTGAGTGTTAATTTTTATAATTAAAATTAATTTTTTTATAAAAAATTGTGATTTTTATATGATAAAAAATAATTTAAAATATTATTTTTTTATTATAATATTTTTATTTAATATTGAAGTTTGAAAAAAATATTTAAAGTAAAATAATGATTGTAGTGAGAAAATATGTATTTTTTTTAAAAAAAAACTTTGATTTTAATGAAAAATAAGGTGTTTTTAAAATTTTATACCAATTTTTCATAAAAATATAAAAATTTTTAATTTTTATAATATTTTTATAATCAATTTTTTTTAAAAGTAATTATGTAAATGTCCCATGAGTAAATGAGTCAACCCGACCCAATATAGAGAATGTTTGGTTTAATTTATGAAAATTAACTTATAAGTACACTGTGCTTATAATTTAATATGAGCTTATAAATATTTAAAATTTTAAGTAGTTGTATATTTATTTTAAGTGTTTATAAATGACTGATAAGCACCTAATATATTTGATAAAAAATAACTTATAAGTGTATTTATTGTTAAAATGACTAAAAAAAATATAAAATGATATCAGTAGAAATATCTATTAAAATAAATAAGGATAATATAGTAAATTATTTAGTCAAACTAACTTATAAATTAAGTATTTATAAGCACAAAAATAATAAATTGGGAGTACTAATTTATTTTTTTTTCTTATAAGTTGAACTTATAAGTTAATAAGTTATAAGATTGTATAAACAAGTACATCAACTTAAATTTAGAATTTATAAGTTAATTTGACTAACTTATAAACTTATGATTGATTTAATAATTTTTTCGATTAATTCGACCGATTAAATCAATTTGAATTAATTTGATTGATTGATTTTAATTTAAAATTTTAATAAATTAATATTATTATCTCAATTTCAACCTGCATATTTTACAAATTAAAATTGATTAAATTTAATAAAATCAATTCATAGCGACCTATTTTATAAACTATTTTTTATTTAAATAGTTAGTTTTAAATAATAAAATTTTTAATTAAATAGATGATAATAATTAATTTAATAAATTATTAAAATTCAATTAACTCGACTAATACTTATCTATATCCATCCCAATTCACAAAAACTAAAAGGATTATATCAATCATTTCACTTCAATAAAGTGAGCTAGTTGTAACGGCCATATTAACTACCCTAAAGTGACAAATTAAATTTGAAAGTACATAATTATCTGTTTTTCATTTTTTTTTTTGGGAATGATACTCTACGCCAATACTTACTAAATGCATATTCAATTGACTGCTAAATCTACATTCAGTTTCCTCTTTTTGATATTGAAAAAAATAAAACTCAAATATGAATTATCATTTAGAGATGTGCTACCACAAAATTTATATATATATATATATATTTGTTACGTGCAATATTTAAAAATTATTAATTTATATAAAAATAATTTGTGCTTTTAATTTTGATGTTCCATATATTATATGGATTATTTTAAAATAAAATATCAATTTATTTATTTGTGTCTCGCACCAAATAATATAATAAATTACAATGAGATTTTGGTATATGAAAAAGATAACAGTCAGATTTTGACATTCGATTTTAAATTTGATGCATTTTTTTTATAATGTGATATAATAAAGAGAAAGATTCAAATTTAATATTTTTTCTAGTTTTGGAAAGAGTATCTCAAAATCATTAAATTAAAAATTCATAATTTATGTACACGGCAAGTATATATCTTTAAGATCCATTTTTTTTAAATATATTAAATGTTTTAAAAAACTCATACTTTATTTAATTATGAGTTTAAATTTGTTTCTTAAAATTATATCTTATTTTTTTTATTAATTTTTAATATATCATGATTTTTGTCAAAAATTATACTTAATTTATGTTTTCGCCCAATATTGAATTAATAAAAATATTAATTTAAATTATATTAATATTTTTAAAAAAATAATTTTTATTTTTAAATTATATTTTTTATTAATCGAATTTATAAATAAAAATATAGATTAGATCTGCATTAAAATTTTGTGTCAAATAAATACTCATAGGCAGGATTGAGGGCCTAGCCTAATGGTTAGTATGCTGTGATATGATCAGTTGGTTATGAGTTTGATTGTCCATTCTATCATTTTTATGGTGAGTGTTAATCATCTTTGTGATGAGTATTGATAGGAGAGGACTGCCCTCTATTATATAGTCTATAGATTAAATCTCTCTAATAAATTAAAAAAAATAAATACTCATAGGCTGCGACAGTGTGCATAATACCTATCTTATTTCTTGTTAAAAAAAAATTAGATTTAAAAGCAGCCAATAATGATTTAACTTATGTTCAAAAAATATTGATTTAACTTTTGGATTTTCTTGTGAAGAAAACAATGTTCTGTTCTCTTAGTCTCTTCGAATTCCATAATACATTTTCCGATAGCTAACCTAACGAGTAGAAATCTTCCTCCTTGACCTCGCCTTGTTTCTTCGAAACTCGCAATTACTCATTTCGCCGGAGAAATCTCATCGGTAAATCTTTTTCTTCTTCCTCTTCTTCTGTTTATAATTTTGTTTTAATCTTCCATGAGAGAAATATTAGCTTTTTAGCTATTCGGATGCTACAATTATCGGAGATACTTTGGTTTTTAGGTGTTGTAATTATGATTATAATGTAATTAAGCTAGGTCATGATTTTGTGGTAATTTGGATTTGGTGAAACAGGAACCTAAGCGATGTGTCATCAGAATTGTTGTTTGCATTTGTCTGTAGAAGAAGCAATTGCAGCTGATGAAAGTCTCTTAATATATTGCAAGCCTGTTGAGCTTTACAATATTCTTCACCGCCGTGCTCAATTCAATGTAATGTCTGTTTTTCCCCTTTGTAATTTTTGGGCTTTTTGTTGTATCATTTTAATGTTGATTATTGCCTTTTCTGTTTTAGCCTTCGTTTCTTCGAAGATGTTTGCGTTACAAAATTAAAGCAAGGCGAAAAAGGCGGTATGAGCTTCTCCACTTAATTGATTTGTCAATTTCACTTTTCTTCTGTTTTCTTTTGCATTAGTTTTATTGCCACTCAAGAATTAGTTCCTATTAAGTGGTTGAAATAAGGTGTAGTTGATTAGTTTCCTCCTGTTAAATACAAATTATGAAAGCCTTTTAATGCTTTATTTACCCATCTAATTTAGTGGGAGTGGAAATATATTTTATTATTATCATTTCTTACATTGTGGTTTTGTTCTTGGCCTTGCTAGATGATTAATGTATTTGGATGCATATTTTTTTCCAGGTTGGCAGCTGGAATTGTAATTTTCAACTACAGGGATTACAGCTACAAACTACAAAAGACTGAGGGTATCTTTTTTAGGCTGCTCTATTAATTTTTTTTAAAGATGGTATATGCTTAACTTCCTTATGTTGAATTATTGCCATTTCTTCTTGCTAATTTATTAGGCATTCTTTTATTTTTTTTATGACATTTTATGTAGAACCTGCTAATTTTGTAATTAGTTCAAACACGTAAGTTCTCTAGAAGAAACTGTTGCTTTGAATGTTATGGAATTTTGATGTGCAAAATTTCACTAATATTTCTATTCTAGATTCAATTTTACTACTGCCATTGATATCTATTATCCCACTTCTATGATTTAACAGAACTTGGTGATGCTCAGTGCCGTGAATGCTTTAATAATGCATATGGTGATATTGACATTTTCACTTGTTTAGAATGAATTCTATTTATCTAGGATGCTAAAGTTATTTTATGGGACAAAATTTTCTCATCTATGAAATGGAAGTCTAAACATCTAGGGTTGAGTTCCCTGTGAAATCAGGGTTATGGGGAAAACATTAGATAATTACATATAGTTCCCTGGCCTTTCTGTCTCTTATCAATTGAAGGAGTGGATTCACTCCTTGCTCAACATGCTTTTCATTAATTTTTCCTTCTTGACCATACAAATGAATTGGTCGTAACCAAACTTTGCATAAGTTGTGAAAGCACTGGATACTTGATACTTCATTGAAGAGATCAATAGTTTGAAAAACAAAGTGATGAATTATGGACAAAAACTCAGGAGTGTAAAACTATTAGCCTCTTTTTCTTGTTTATGACTTCCTTTTCAGTGCTTTAAAATGGATTTTGCTATTTTACTTTTAGCATGTCATCTGAATTTCTATCAATAAATGGCAGAACAAACATTTGCTATTGTTGCATGCATGATTTGTTTTCATTGAGTATTTGTTCATTTTCATTAAGCTGCTAACCATTGCGTAGTTTCTTAACTTGCAGTCACTGAGGATTTCTCCTGTCCATTTTGCTTGATGATGTGTGAGAGCTTTAGGGTTAGTTTCTTACTGAGATATGTGCTTAACCTTCTTGTTGTCTTTTCTGTTATTCCATTTCTGACTTCAAAGGTTAAATTGATACTGATGAAATCTAAGTTTTGATAATATGTAATGGTAAACCACCCTAAATAATGGTTTGTAGAAAATCCACAAACCATTTTTAGTGCTGTATATATGTATTGAGTTTTAATAGTCATACATAAATTTCCATTCTCATATTGAGAAACTGTGAAGTTTTGACAAAAAATTCCATGAAAGCTTGTAAACGTTGATTTTTTTAGATTGGTTTTCATTCATCTAATGACTCAGAAAGGAAATTTTCACTTCTGTTTCCAGGGTCTGCGGTTCCATTTGTGCTCTTCACATGATCTATTCAATTTCGAGTTTTGGGTTGGTAATAATAATTCAATCACTTATTTTTTTCTGCATTGAGTACTTCAGAAATTATTAATCAGGAAACATTTATGATGTAGGTGAGTGAAGAGTACCAGGCAGTGAATGTCTCTGTGAAAATTGATAGATTCTTGTCTGAGGTCAGAACCTTAATTCATCTTGGATTAGTTATAGATGATTTTCTTTCTTTACTCTAAGGTTGGATATTTTGTTGTATTTAAAAAAAAAAAACTCAAATTGAACTAGGCACCTGGTAACTAGTGTTGTGCTTGGAATCCTTGAAAAAAAAGCTTCTTCCTTACTTAGAGACCTATTCCTTTTGAAATTTTTTTATGCAAAGTTTTTATTACATTCACATGTCTGTTTATGTGAGACTAACAGTTTATTTCTTTGCTACCTTCCTGAAATTATTTTTGTTTTCTATTTATCCACTATGTGGGCTGCGGTTATTTAATTGTTTTCATTATTGTTTGTATTTTGTAATGACCATTGTACAGGGGCCTTCAAGTTTAGCAGAAACTTGAATAAATTATTTTTTAACCAGTTAAGTCTTGTCAATATGTGCAGACTGTTGCAGATGGAGTAGAGCAAAGACAGCAGGCGTTCTTCTTCTGGTTGGTTTAGATCTGTAACTACAGTTTCCATTTTCTAGTTAATCTTCATCTTGTAGTCAGTAAAAGTAGTGGTAATCCAAAAGATTAAATAAAGTTTATGCACAGCTCAAGGCCCCAAAAGCGCAAATCAAGAAACCATGATCAAAATGACAAGAAAGTTTGTGTACAGTTCTTGGAGTTGGATTCCCCAAAACTGCCCATGGAAGGCATAAACAATGGATTTTTGAGGAAGGATGATGGTAACTTTTATTTTCTACCTCCTATGTTGTTACTAATATTAATATTTAAATGTTCCAACCTAGACTAGGAGATCATAGGAGTATCAGAGGATGTGAACTGTTCGTTCTGGATGACTATAATTAAGATCCATTCGCTTGTGAATCCTTTCACTCGCTCACTGTCCTCAAGAGTTAAGACTATTTGTTCCTGTCACCCAGTAAAGTTTTGGAAAGCTGAATCACCCACCCTCATAATCTCTTTTTCTTGCTTAATTTTGCCTCAATCCCATTCTTTTACAAACACTAACTGCCCACATAAATTTCTGACCTCTCTAACTTTAAAGTTAACCCAAAAAATAACAAGCCATACAAGCTGTTCTATGTCACCAGCTGTGCTGCCACTAAAGGGGAGGTCCTCCTCATAAGGAAAATTTAGAGATTGCCTTCACATTTTCTGTTTGAACTACATGCTGTGAAGACTTCAACCTGTATGGTTGGGGTAGCAATACCATGACTTTGTACTATCTTCTGTAAATTCTTAGTCTGCACTACCTATAACTGCGAGCCTACTTGATTAATTTGTTATCAGTATCTTTTCAGTTTTAGACTTATGACTCATTTTTTCCTTTTTATTTTTTAATAACCAATTTGCTAAAAGTGGAAACTAAAATCCTCATAGCTTACACCTATTAATTTTGACATTAAGGCTGAGTTGAGTTGAATTGAGTTGCACATTTGCTAAAAAAATTATGGTGTAACCCATTTTTTTTGTTCTACTAGTTATATGCTTTCTTTAAGAGGACTGCAATTTGAATTCAACATTTAGATGTTCGTTTTATAGATATTTTAGATGTTCTATCTTATATAGGTAAGAATGCTTCCAAGTCATCTTCCAGTGAGAAGGATTTGCACAACTCAAGGCATGGGGCAGAAAACTATGGTACTGAATATCCTAGTGCAACAGAGTTGATTGAACGTGTTGCATCAAGTTGTAATATCCAAGATGTTTCAATTGCCAAGACTCAATCTTCCGTGGACTCTGAATGTGTTAAATCACAATCTGGATGTGATCCTTCATTGCCTGCTGGGATCCATATTGCAAAAGCAAGGAAGTTAACTGCAGAGCGATCAGACCGAAAGTATGTTTAGTAATTCTTTCTTAATTTATTTCAACAGTATTCCAGTGGCTTCTGAACCTCTAGGCTGTTTTTTTTACCACCAAAGTCCAAAACCATTTATTGGTGTTGGATTTTTCTTTTTGGGTCACTTTGCAATTATTGAGAACTTGATGTTGTTGCTCATTTGTGTATATACATATAAGTAGGTAATTTTTGCCGAAAAGGTGGTGTAATGCCTTTTCTGACTTCTTAGGGTCAGTTATGCTTATCCTTTTAGGTCATTAAATTGATTCATGGAAGAGATTTGTGATACTTTTAGAGTTAATTTTTTATTTTTTTATTTTTACCTACAATAGCCTTTAACTAAATAGTGAATATGTCTTCTTATCTTGATACTGGGTCGTTTTAGGGGTGGGCAAATTTTTGAATCAGACCACACCGAATACATTTTGGTCGGGTTCGGTCCGTTTATATTGTATATACGGGTGAAATCGAGTTTGTATTTTTAAAAAATTTTGGATTCGGTCGGGTGATTGGGTTGAGATTTATTCTTTCGATTTAACCCGAATCCGACTGACACATATATATATACATATATATTTATAAATTATAATATATATTACGTATCCGACCCGACCCGAACCAATCTGGCATATAAATTTTTACATATAATATTATATATTACATATATTTATAATATATATTATATATATTACAATCCGATTTAACCCGACCGAACCTGGCCGAAATCGAAAGCATGTGTGTCGGTCGAAAATACATGTAATTTCGGTCGAATTTGATTTGATTTTTTAGTATATAAATGGGTTTGGTCGGATTGAAATATATTCTCAACCTGACTGAACCCGACCGATGCCTACCCCTGGGTCGTTTCAATTTGAACCAATGTTTCTGTCAATGTAATGCTTGTTTTCACATGAATTTCTCTATATAGATGCTACACCATCTCATTATTTTTCTTTCTTATTCTTGCTTTTTATTTTCTAGAGATATTTGTTCTATCTGTGCAAACCTCTTGTATGAGGCTCAGATAGGTTATACGTGTCTTAGCTCGTAGGATGTGCTTTTGCGGCTGAAAGAGTAGTTTTGGGATACCATGGCCCTTAATAAATCTGAGAATAATAGAAAGATTTTTCCTTAACCATGTCCACTTTTGGGATGCCAATTGATTGTCCTTTTTAAATTTTTTTTTTCCAGCCGCACACTACTGCAGAAACGACAGTTTTATCACTCTCATAGAGTTCAGGTAAATAATTACAATTCTTCCTGGTATAAAGTTTTTTTTCTTCATCTGTTTGCTGCTGAAATTATTTGTTTATTTGTTGCCTCCATAATCTGCAGTTCAGTAATTAATTTGAGCATTTAAAGTTTTTTTGGTAAATCAAGATCTCATAAATAGGATTTGTTATTAGTCTTGCCAAACAGTTTGAGGATATATTATCATGATGATTCCCCTGCAAGCTTGATGTATGTGATTCAGATGTATGTGGCCTTTACTCAAGTTGAATAAGATATTTTTGAATTTTGCACAACTAACATTGTCTACCCTTTGTCCTTTTTTAGGTCTTTTTTTTTCTGCAAGACCTTGACAAAACATATTACATGCTATTTACTTACAATTTTGCTTGGGAATATAATTCCTAAGAACAAGTATATGTGGAAAAGTTAGTTTTGATACAGAATTAAATGGTTTTTATTATACGAGGGACCTTGAGTGGGATTAAATAATACTGGAAATTCAGTGCTTTCTTTTCGTTTTTTCTTGGTATTTGGAATTTACAACCTCTTTATGTTGGTCTTCTACATTTATTCAAGTGATCTTACAATTTTTTTTAATTATCCTTTAACTAAGGTTCATGGTATACATATTTTAGAACCCAGTAAATCAAATGGGGATTTGTATAAAAAATTCTAGGATAGGAACTCTCTGGTGTATTTGAAGGGAACTAGAATAAATTTGCTCAACAAAAGAAGGAAATTAGATTTGGTGCATGCTTCCATGCTTATAAATTTCATAAGAATGTTTCCAGATTCCATATGGGGTCTACATAAAATGACCATGGTAAAGACAATTTTGTTGGGAGGTGTGCAAAGATTCATACTCCTTTATTTTGCATGTTGATGGTGTTCGGCATGATCTGATGCCCTATTTTTCTTCTTCAAAAAAAGAAAATAAAAGTAAAAATTAGTTTGTGATGAATTTCCTTGAAAATTGTATCGGGATGATCTTGTGCTAGGGAAATGCTCATTATTGTTTAAATTTTCAATTTGAACTGATTGACCTTTTCAATTGGCTTATATGAAGTTCTGGATACTTCAGAACTTGTGTGCATTTTTCCCTTTTTCACCATATTAAGATTCTTTTTGTTCTGTACTTCAAGCCTATGGCATTTGAGCAAGTAGTGTTTTTCACCATATTAAGATTCTTTTTGTTCTGTACTTCAAGCCTATGGCATTTGAGCAAGTAGTGTCAGATCGTGACAGTGAGGATGAAGTTGATGATGACATTGCAGATTTTGAGGATAGAACGGTATGCTTGACGCTAGCATATTTGTTTTGCTTCTTTTTTTTTCTTTTAATCTCTTAAGATTCCTACATTTTATGTTTTGTGGAACTTGTTTAGTAATTATTTGAGTGTCATAGTCCTGCTTCAACAATGAGTTATTTTGCCTTAATATATTTTCTAAGATTATTGTGGAATGAATTTGATTGCCTGCATGTTTGATGTTGGCTAACACTCTTGCAACTCAAAAGCTCACGTCAACATCTCTAAACCACCATGACCACATAAGCTAAGACTGAGTTTCCACCCTAGTAACTAAATAAACATTGAGAGATATGGTGTCCTTGCTTTGCTATGATTTTCAATTAGCACATACACTAGCAATCTTAAAGAAATTTGACATTTTAGTTGTCAAGTTGGATCCATTTGAATTTAATTTTGGGACTTGGATCAAGTGGATGGGAGTTAAACGTGGAGGAATTTCTGCGTGTTGAGAGTGTTTTACTATCGAGGCTGGACCTGTTTGAATTTGATTTGGATACTTGGAACAAATTGTTGGGAGACAAATTACTGTAAAATCTCCCTCTCTCTCTCTCTCTCTTTTATTATAGAGGTTTGACCTATTTGAATTTGATTTGGATACTTGGAACAAATTGATGGGAGATGAACCACTATAAAATATATCCATGAAAGAGACATTGAAATCCTCTCAGCACCTGGTCATAGAATTACTGACAATAGTGTGGGGAATTGAAACTCATTACTAAAACTTATCTAATCCTTTGGTTTCACTATGATTTTACGTTCGCTGGTTAATGAATTGCAATAAATTGTATCATGTTGCATTTGGTGTTTTTTACCTTTTTTTTTTACTTTTCACTGAGTAGTAATGTTGCTGATGCTGAAATCAGAAGTGCAGAATCTGTATTTTCTCTTCCTGGGGTCCTGTATGTAGTAATTCATCCATGTTCAATGTATTGTCTTTATCAATATATTGTAATTTCCATCATTATTAGATATCCTTTCACAAGATTTATGACTATAATTATTGGGGGAACTTGAGAATGGTCAACTGGAATTCAACTTGTCTTTGATTGTTTTTCTAGAGCGGTGAATAAATTTTTATTTCAACTTGATTTGTACATTACTATATCTGCCTTTCATGGCCCATTCAAGTGCAACCTGCATTTGCAACGTGACTATTCAGAGTGCAGAGGATAATTTTAAATTGATATGTTGTAGATGCTTGATGACTTTGTGGATGTTAGCAAGGATGAGAAGCAACTTATGCATCTTTGGAACTCATTTGTGAGAAAGCAAAGGTAATAATTGCAAAGCATTTCTCTTCTTCGTGGTCCTCTCTTTGTTCTTTTTAGTGATATTGTTCCTTTTTTTTATTTTTTTATTTCTCTTGCTACTTTCTTGTCCATGCATTTTTGTATTTTGAGAAGCACCTAAGAAGTGCTTCTTAATGATGGCTTAAACAATTTGGTTTGATAATTGAAAAAAAAAAAACAGTTTTACTTTTCACTGTGGCAGGGTGCTGGCAGATGGTCATGTTCCATGGGCATGCGAGGCATTTTCAAAACTTCATGGACAGGAGCTAGTTGGATCTCCCGCTCTCTTTTGGTAATGCTCCTGAACAAAATGTTACCATGTTTTTGGCCTTTGCTTCTATACGAGTTCATTTAATTTCATATTGTTAAACTTACAAATTGACACTATACTGTACTCTCTATACCTATGAGACCTATTCTGAGTGGGCCAGTTATCAAGTCTCCGTTATGATTCAGTGGAATTATAACCTAGCTTTGCACATGGGCAAGTTTCCTATCTTGTTTAGGTTTTCATGAGTTACAAGTACCAAAATCAATTGTAATTTGTAATAATGGTCACATTAATTGGTTATCTTTTGCATTATCTAAGTGTTTCTTCTTGATTCATCATTTGCTCCTTGGCTCAGGTGCTGGAGATTATTCATGATCAAGCTTTGGAATCACGGTCTTCTTGATGCATCCACGATGAACAACTGTAATGTGATCCTCGAAAGATGCAGAGATGAAGGATCTGATGCTACAAAAACTGAAAGAGGAGATGATTAGAAAACATGGTATTAAGGATGATTATTAATTTGTATTAACCTAATTCGTCACTTACCTCAAAACTTACTCCTAACCATTGAGCTACATGTGAAATTTTAACATTCTTTCTGGTACAAGGGGAGGGAATGGGGCTTCCTAGACAACGTTGTAATTTCATTTGATACTAAACCCGCCCTTTTATTTATATGTGTATATATATATATATATACACACACACACACACACATTTAAGTTTAAGAAGTTTAGAATTGTGCATTTTAGCCTCTGAGGTCCGAGCGAGTGTTGTCCGTCTAGTACGGTGGTTATTTTTTAGCTTTTGTTTGTTGCGTGTGAAAATTTGATAATTATCAAATAATGTTTCTTTTGTTTGTTATTTATTGTTCTAAGACAAAAATAGTTTCTCACTAATGAAAAATCATAATTCTGTATCCGTACCATTTGGTAACAACTACAAAATATACATTTTGGGCAGTAAATGAGTTAAACTTGGATCCGTTCTAGATTTTGGCTTCATTATAGTTTGGGATTGATTCTATCAGATGTTTGACTGTACATTTATGTATGTATATATTAAATAAAATAATATATAATATTTCAACTCTAAAATCAATTACCGGAATAAAAATATATAAAATAATTATATATATATATAAGATTTTTATAATATTTTTTTTTGATGTTAGGCTGTAATATGAAATTTTAACCAATACAAATAACATATACAAGAGAAAGTATATATTTTTTTAATTATAAAAATCATTATAATTTTATTAAATTAAGACTTATTGATGTTTTTATTAAAAACAAAAAAGGAAAGGGATTCTTGCAGAAATAGAAATAGGCTTAATCTATCCCTAGTTATGGGATAGGAACGATGATTTTTCGTTAAAGCACAGATGAATACGGAGAATTGTCCCTTTCCCTTGGCTCCTCTCGTTGCCATCTCTATCCGCCAATGAGCTCCAGCCTCAACATTGTAGTCGACTGAATTAAATTTTACACATTTTATATCTTTTAAAGGCTGAAATAAGTTTTACACATTTTATATCATTTAATTTTTTTTCCTCGCATCCTTGAAAGCAAATCTCTTTGTACTTCGCGGATAAATACATTAAAAAAAATTGATAATTTTCCTCCTAAAAGCGGATAATTTATAAAACTTCCCCTAAAATCCATCAAAATATATAAATTGATCCCTCATTTTTTAAATTTCATTATGTGGTTCGCACTCACTGTGATTTATGTCGGACTCCAATTAGTTCCTATAAGGCTACGCACGCGATTCATCACATTATTAAGGACCACTCTGCGAGTTCTAAAAAATAGGGGACTAATTTGTGTATTTTGACTAACTTAGGGAATTTTTATAAATTACCAAAACCTTGAAAGTACACCGCCTTCGACTCTTTGGGAAAAAAAGGCGCAGTTCATCAGCCTCTATTTATTTTCATTGGACTAGCACTGGCTAATAAGCGCCTCTGGTGACTGATCACTGGCGTCAGACTCAGTAAGTGACTTCTCATGATCTTCTTACTGGTTATAGTTTTCCAATCTATTGATTTTCACATATAAGTTTATACTGCGGATTATAGGGACTTTCATTTTTGTTTTTGTAAATGTGCTGAAGTCGTTGGATTTTGGTTTTATCGGCTATCGAGTCTTTGGTTCTGTGATTCGAATCGAATATTAGATGATTTGTGTCTGAACGTTAAGAATCCATCAAAATGCATGATGGTTGGTTTATCATGCTCGGGAACTTGAAGACAAAGATTGGGAATTTTGTTGGGCTATCATGCTTTATCATTTGTTCATTCTGGTTTGCAGTCTTAGCTTCGTTACAAGTAATTCAAGTTTTGGATATGAGGACATGTCAGTATACATGAAACTGGAACAGGATAGTCACTTTTGCATATGTATTTTTGTTTGGAAGTGTGTTTGCTATATCAATTAATGGTGTTTCAGGGTTGAGGACAAAGTTTTGATTGTTGGAGAGGAACTGTGGAAGGAAACTCTTCCATTACAAATGGGTTCTCACATTTACCGATTGCAAGGGCTCAAGTCATATACTTGGTATGAAGTGAAGATATCATATCCAGCTTCTGTATGTATGTATTTCTACATCGTCTGATTGTTTATTTTTGGGTCATTTAAGCATAATTTTGACACATTTGTTAAATAACAGATACCTGCTAGCTTCTCTATACAACTGAAGAAAGCAGACACAAACTTGAGGACAAATCGGAATAGAAGATTACTCAATACTGAGAAATTGATTTTCAGGACTGAAAGTCTCACTAGTCATCAGGTCCAATATGCTACTGAATATTTGGTACGGATGCATTTGATTGTTATATGAGCCGGTTAAGTTAGGAGTTTGATATTTTCTTCTTTGTCCTGCTTAGAGTAAATTGTTTGTGTTGGTGACTGTGGAGCCTAAGGGAGTTGTTGCAATACCACATGAACGAGAGAGGCAGCACATTATGTTCAACATAGGTACATTTAATGGTTTCATCTTATGGAATTATTGCATATTATGACTTGAAAATTTTAATAAGCCAACCTGCTCATTAATTGCAAGTTATTTTGTCTACGACCTATGTGATTCTAGTCATTTTAACGATCTCACATGCAATTGTCCCTGTTTGATAGTTTGAGCAATAGCTGTGTTTAAAGAAATGGTCATCTACTGCTTAATCAGTTTCACTTGAACATATTTGTCTGTCCGTTTTGAAATTTCTTTGGTTGCATATTCTTTTTATCCACTCCAGATTATTCATTCACTTGCTTTATGCCATTGTATTTTCTTCTGTTTATGATATATTGGTGTAGTGAAGCAGGTTCAGATGGTATATCAAAACACATTTCACCTGCTTAGAAATACTGGAAGCCTAAAATTGAATTGGAAGACTGTGTTCCTGATTTCAGTTTGTTCTTCTAAATATGTAAACTGTCTTCCTATGATATTGGAATGCATGGTATGGGATTACTAGTTTAATCCCAAGATAATTTTGTTTCCTTTGCATTAATTAACATCTTGTCTCTTTTTCTTTTGTCTGATCTCACATCGAACCAATGACTTTTCATGGTGACATTTTCCTTTTCGTCCTTTTTCTTTTCCTTATATCTATTTTCATGTAATTTTGGTTTCACCATAGCACTTATTTACTTGTGTTTTGCATTAAAATTTGTTGTCATTTGCTTGACAGTTTGTGATGAATTGTTATTGGGTCTCTCATAAGGCTTGGTGGGTTGGAATCCTGGTGTTGCTCTGTTTGGGATTGGCGTTCATCATTCCTCAATTTCTTCCACCGTATCTGCTCCTGAGAAATGGAAGTTCCAAGTTATTAAATCAGAATGTTTCCAAAAATTCTTGATAGATTGTCTGATAATCACCGCTTTTCATTTTGTTCTAGTGCATTTCGTTCTAGTGCATTTCGCAGCTGGCGTGGCTACTTGTAAGGATTCTTGTTCAGTTCTGTAAGTTCTACTTCATAAACAAATTACATTTTGCAGTTATGATACGCCTGCAGGGATTTTTGGCTGGGAAGTTACTTATTTAACTAACCTATCGGTGGGTAAGGGTTTGTTGGTAACCAGCGCCACTCAAATGATCTCTAATGCAGCCTGCTTTCATGCAAAGGACCGACCATCTCTTGTATGCTTAAATTATTTCAGTAAAGAGTTACAGTTAGTACGTGAATGACTTAAAAATACAAGTTATACCGAGCCCTATCACATGGTGTTCTCTTTTACAGTTACATAGTTTATCTGTATTTTTTTGAACAAATTATTTACCTACTGATTGTTGCGTGAGTTTATACTATTATTCACCTATAAAAACTCCATTTTGTTGGTTTTAAGTGGAATATAAATTGAATCGGAAGTTACATTGCTCAATATATCTTTATAAAAAGAACTGACCAATCTGAATATGTTGAAACTATTGAGTAGATTGAGATAGTATTACCATGAGATTTAGTTTGATCTTTATTTATTATGTGTTTTACCGTTGTTTTCTTTCTTATTGTTGAGGCCTATCACCGGAAGATCAAAGTTTCCAGCTTTTCACAAGTTCAAATTATAAAGTAAAGCACATGAACAAAGGTTCAACATCAAGCTAGCAAGCCTGCTGGGCTCAGCCAAGGATAGGCCCAGTTGATTTGGCTTATGTGTTGACCGTTGGGGGATTGGGGTTTTGGTCCTCCTCATTCCACATCGGTAAATTGTGTGTGTGTATGTGTTGAAATATATAGGTTAGTATGTTTCTACAAAATCTCTATGGGTTTATGAGATATGTGTTTGTCTCTGTCCTCTTTATACGTCAGAAAAAAAAAAACTAGCAAGCCGGCAAATTAACCTTATGTGCATATAAACTAACATTTGATCAATGAAACTGCCCCTCTAATGGCACGAATGTTAAGCATCTGCAGGTTCAGAAGGATAAAGATTCAAATTCAGGGTGGTCAGCCTTTTTCTAGTTCTCATCAATCTCCATGACTAATGTTTGTTAGCGTTGTACCACTGCTACCGCCACAGAACTTGCACAAACAATAATTGCAAGCCAACCAATTTTTCTTCATTCCAAGAATTCACAATGGAACAAGGAATTTGAATACATAAAATAGTAAATAGAGAATTACGATTACCTCACTAATTAGCAGCTTGGATGGAAGCCAAATTAAGTCTCCAGTACATAGCAGACAAGCATCATCAATTCAATACCTGTTGCCTCTAATCAGAAGGCAAAAAAGATACATATAAATTTATACTTTTAAGAAAAATACGGTACTTAAAAAAGAATTTTTTGTATGAATACAAGGATCACAGTGTTAATTATTAATAATTGTGAAGGATTAAAAATAATATGCTCTCTATTTTATTTTAAGGATCTTATAAAAACGATGTATACGGATTAAAAATATATTAGCTACTATAAATTTTAAAAAAATTTATTATAATTTATCTAAATATCATTTTTTATTTCTTATTATACTTATTTTTGTTTATTAATTAATGATTTTTTAATTAATATTTTTTTAATTTTTAAAAATAATATTTAAAGTGAAATAATTTTTTTTATATATTATTTGAAATGAAATAAAAAGAGTAATTTTAAAATATAGAAACTGGCCTAATTAAAATAAATTTTAATATTTATAGTAATTTATCCAACTAGATTCCTAATAAAAAGAGTATAATTTCCATTGAAAAAAAACTTCCTATTCAATAAATAAGGGAGTGGGGATAAGCCGCAGGAGAGTAGCTAGCTTATAAAGTAAGTGCGGGAGAAAGTGGGTTTCTTGCAATTTGTTTTTTTATAGGGTGTTTTTCAAAACTTAAAAGTCGGTCAAAATTGATTATAAACAGTTTTTAAATTATAAGTTGTTTATTTAAGTGTTTCTGAAAACTTAAATAGTAGATTATAATCTGATTTTAATCAGTTTTTTAAAAGTTGGATTTTGCTACTTTTTTTTAAGCACTTATTTTTTAAGCAGTTTTGACCAAGTAAAAGACCACACTATCCCTACCTAATCTTCAATATTTTAAATTTACTCACCCTATACAATTTAGTTCTCATCAAAATTCTTTTACGTTTATTATTATTATTATTATTATTAAATAAATTTTTTTATTATTATTATTGCAAAATAAATTTTGAATTGATATCTAAAAAATTATTTTTATACAATAAATAAATTCATGGACAGTTTAATTATTTTGACACTTTTTATAATTAAAAATTGATTATAGGCTGAAAAGCTTTTATTACGAGAAAAACCTTTTGGAGTGCCCTTTTGAAATAGGGGCTAGCCGCTCTTTGCTCACATAAGCTTTGATGAACTTGCAGGAGTCTCCTTATATCAAAATTTTCATCGCATAATAGTTCTATTACGCGGTCACACTGGTTTGTTTTATTAATATAATCTATTAGATTTAATAATTATACCTAGAATAAGTAGTTTAAGTTAAAAAAAATGGCTGGAACAGCAACTGCTATTGATATTTTCGATTTTCTATTCACTCATGATCCGGCCTGGGCGACCCGATCATGATATTGAGGGAAGGGACCTTTTCTCGAAAATACTCTGGGTCCTGTGTCAAACTGCCCCAAATGTTGGCGCCAGGTTTTTCCAAAAGACGTGTGCAGAATTAATTAGGCAGAAAAACATTTCTTTCTTCTTTTTCAACGAGAGATCTGATGGAGAATATCTCTCATTCCGAGGTAAGCAAAGTACTTGCTTATCCTTCCTGTAATTCTTAATTTGTTGCAATTTCATTTTCTGTTTGGTTTCTAGGAAAACATAGGAAAAACATATTTTATTTTCTCAGCAACTAAGCATCTTAATTTCTTGTTCAATTTATTACAACTCATTTTCCCTCTTGGTACTTGTAGATTGCTAATTCGCGTAACTCGCTGTCTCACCTTTCTGGTACGCAGAGATTCTAGGCTTAAAATTGTCTATTTATTGCATTTCCCCAAATTGCTTTCAGCAATTGGTAATGGGTATATTACAATCTCATCCAAAATTGTGAAACTTTTTATTTATTGCAGAGCTCCCCGCGATCAGAAATTGGTTTCCTAGTTACAAGTATGAATCTTTTGTATTGGATACTTATGACGCTTTTGGAGGTTCTGTGTTTAAAGAAAGTGATTCTGAGGGAGATGGGTCAGGAAAACAAGGAAATTTGGCTGAATCTACAAGAAACAGACTGTGATGATACGAGTGAAGAACAGCTTTTAAATAGGGTAAGTAGAATTGACTCCATTTTATTGATATAAATGATAGCTGTTATCTGGGTTTCAAATATTCTACCACTGTGGCATAATCTCGAGTAACTGGGGTTTTAGCTGTGTTCATGATTATATTAATAGTTTTTGGCTCTCCGAATTTGCAGCCTCACATTCCTGGATGACTCCTTTACTATTAAACCGTAGCTCATTGATGTTACATATTTTAATGCCGTTGATTTCTTCTTTTTTTTGTTGAGAAGTAAAGTGACTTTAATTCCCTCTTGTTCCCTTCACTTGTCGTGCACAATTTCTCTGCAAACAATAACATAATTATAATGCTAAAGTTTGTTATATCTAACACCGTCTCTTTCTTTTTAGATTACAGATTCTGCCTGCTCGTTGTCACTCTTTTCTGGTTAGTAGGACTAATTCTTTCACATTCTTTTACATTTTTATGAAATTTTGTTAACTGTTTGATTGATTTTATGATCTGAAAAAAAAAATCTCATACAATTTATGGTTTTTAAGAATCAATTGCTAAAGGAAATGAATGTGAGAAAGTAGGATTTGCCAGAGAGGGAAGCAAAAGAAAAAAAGAACAGATTTTTGACAAGTATAGGAATTCCTGGAACCACAATAACGTAGATGATGGTGAGAAGCTGTGCCCAAATGTGCTTGTTGAGCATGAGAATTCGGTTGAAGACACGTGTGTGAACGGACCTTCAAGTATAGCTTGTTCATATTGTATTCTGTACAATCGTAAATGTGTTTATAGCTGTTTTATGTTAAGCACATAAGGTAATGATTTCTTTCTTTCATTCAATGTCATCAAAGATTCCAGATTCTTCACAGCCATTTGCAATTCTCTCTGGTTAGTAGTAATTTGTTCTTCTATGATTTTATAGCATAAAACAATATTGCAGCTGAGAAAATATTGAATAATGGATTATGTTTAATCACAAAAGGATGCAAAATGATATGATATTTCCCAATCACAGAATTAGTTCAACCAAAGATACCGAGAAGTCAAGCTTGAAAGATGGATGTCCTCCTTGTAACCAGCAACAGAAGCAAAATTTCCTCAAAGAAGCTGGTGTTGTGTCGTGCCAGAGGAGTACAAATTCAAGCAATAATGATAGGATATCTCCCATAAAGTTGATTTATCAGAATGATCTTGCAGAGAACTTGAAAACTAAGGTTCAAGCAGAAGTAAATTTTGTATCACCTGCAAGAAATACGAGTTTTATTCAAATTGCTGAAGACTTGATGAGAAACAAGGGCAGAGAAGATGACGAAAAGAAGTTGCAGAAAATGGTTTTATGACAATAAAGAAGAACCGACGGATACAAAACGATGAGAATTCTTTGCATCAGCCACAAAAGATTTTATCAGAATGTTCAAGAAATAAAAGAATAACTTTATCAGAATCTGGAAATGAAGCCATAAAGAGAAAAGTTTTGTCGGAAACAACAAATTTGAAACACATTAATGCCAATGAAGTCACTGGGAAATGGCGATGTCCTCAGAAGACCAAGCCAAATGTTGGACCTCCTCTGAAGTAGCTTCGACTCGAAAAATGGGTTCAGAGACTGAAAGCTTCAACCAGAAGAATTTCCAGATTCTGAAACAATAATATACTAATAATATATCTATGTTATATTACAAGTAAGTGTACTTTTATATTCAAGCCAATGTTTATATTAATCCAAAAAAATACTTTCAATTAAGATATCTGGAGTTGAGATATCTTAAGCCAATTTAAAATTAAGATAATTTAGATTTGAATTATTATTTTATCAGTTCTCAGATCTTTATGATCTTTGTAGAATATTAATATAATAATTTAAAAATAAATAAAAAAGCCATACAGCTAACTTCAATGGTTGCACCTGTTCGCACGATCATAAAAATTAATGAAAATGGTGAATAAAGTCTGCAACCAAAAAGCATCTTCATACTTCCATAACAAAGAACTGTAGAAATTCGAAAAAGAAAAAAGAAAAGAGTGAAGCCAATGGAAAATTTTGTTCTACAAATAATAGGTTTTGGAGTAATTTCATGACCGTTAATATTTGTTTTTTTCATCAGCAAAATTGTTACCAAATCGTTCTTTCAAGTTGTGCAATCGCATGGTTTCTACAATGGCAACCCATTCCACTTTAGATGAGACATTAGCTTCATTCTCTGATAAGGATTGGAATTCCCCAGTTTGTCCTTTGGCTTTGCAATCTTCACCAATCAGGTAATTTTGTTTTTTTTTATAATCTAATTTGTTTTCGGCCAACGTTTTTTTTTTAAAATCTAATTTGCCTAAGAATGCCTTGTTCTTTCAAGTCATTAGAAGTTATATCTAGATATTCTGGTCTTTTTAAAATAAATAATGAGAATATGGTAAAAAATAAATAAAATATTTTTATTAATGTAATTTTATATCAAAAATGTAATTTTAAAATACTAATTTTTTATTATTTTTATTAAAATATAATTATTTAATAGTGAAATTTTAAAATAAAAATAAAAAATTGATGTATTATTTGAAGCGGATGACATATTTTTATAAATAAAAAAAGTTTAAAGGTATTTTTAAATATATTTTTTTAATATGTAGTATTTTTAAAATTGATTTTTTTTTTGAGATTGTCATGTAAAAAGCACATATACAAATGTGTATATATATATATATATTAAAATTCTGGAATTGAATAATGATGGGATGATTGAATTTGGGAATTTGGATGGGTTGAAACGATAAGCTGTTAGTTTCATGCACTTTGTGCTCTAAGGCATTAGCTAGTGACAAGAGGCGCTTATACATGGAGGTGGAAGCGAATTGGATACTTTCCAATACCCAACCTCAGAGGCGGAGATAAAGGGGGTCTCATGGGGCCCTGTTCCCCCCTCAATTAAAAATAAAAAATTTTTAGGTATATTTGAGAATGAATATTACATTGGTTGAGATGGAACAGCTTGACCTTACTATGTGAGAGCACGCAACTTCGATCCACGCTCCCAACATTTTTCATCCTTTTTTTTCAATCTTTAAAACTGGGCCTTTTAATCAAGCCCATTACAAACAAACAAGATTTGTCAATGACTCTGCCCATTACAAACAAACAAGAATAACTTAATTGTGACTCTTTCTCTTCTTTCTCACGTTTCTTCTTCGTTAATTCATTTTTCTTTCTTTTTTTTTTTCAGATAACAGTTTCTTCCTTTTTCAATTTCATTCTTTCACCGATTGGCACCAGCAAGGCAGCGGCAACAAGTTAAGAATAGGTACACCACTTACTTTTAATCTCATATTTATTTTGTTGCAATTTTTTTATCTTGCTAAAATGAATTGAAATTTGAAAAATAATGAATTAAGAAATTGGCTTGAATACTTGAGGACATTATAAATTTGAAATGTTTAATTTGATTTTGTAGTATGAAGTTTTTTTTTTTTTGAGAAAAGTAGTATGAAGTTAAATTGAAATTATTATTTTTTTGTAGTTTATAATCTGGAATTTTTTTATTTCTTTTATAATTTGATATTTTTAATGTTTAGTATTTAAGTTGAATTGGACCCCCCTTATCTAAAATTCTGGCTACGCCACTGCCCAACCTATTCTGATCCGATTATATTAAATACGAGTAATATAAATAAATTTAATATGAATATGAGTATTAAAATTAATATCCATCACGAGTTTAAAATAAATACGAACAATATAAATGGATTTAAAATGAATATGAGTATTAAAATTAATATCCATCACGAGTTTAAATTCAGATTTAATACAAAGAATATTTGCTACTCGAACTTATTTATATATACGGGATCGGATAATGGATATCTACGAGTATTTTATATATTTAATCCATCTAATTTATAATTAAATTATACATATGGTGTTGTTCAAGAGTTTCAAATATAAATAAGTTCGGATAGCGAATACTCTACCCATTTAACTTATAATTAAATTATATATAAGATGTAGTTCAAGAGTTTTAAACGTATGACTTCTTGAAAAATTATAATGCACATTGCCAACAAACTAGGACAACATTCTTGTTAGTCTTTTAAATCAAAAATTAAATAAAACATAAACAAATATTCCATGAATACATATAGCTAAAATTATATAATTAAAATAAAAAAAAATTAAATTGTATATATAATATAATTGATATATAAAAATATAATATATTATATGTGACTAATGATTATCCCCAATAAACTAATGAATATTCAAAGATAAATCTAAAACAATTTTGTTGTAAGGGTCGATAAAAACATATTTAATTTTTTAATATGCTTTTTATTATTTTGGGACAATTTTAATTATTTATAGTCTAATTACATAATAATAAGAATAATAATAATAATAATAATAATAATAATAATTAAATATAAGCATCAAACTATAACTGATTATGAATTTAAAATCTTATTAAACTCGAGTTAAAAAAATATTAACATCAATTAAGAGATTTAATTTATTTTTTAACTATTTAATTAATTCGAAACTCATCTTTAAGATGTATTAAATTCTAAAATTATAGTTATATAAGATGCGATCAACTAGTAAAAATATACATATATATGTACATATATTATGGGCTATATATATTATTAATTATTTCCATTATATATTATAATATATATTTTATATTATTATTTTCACTATATATATTATTTATATATATAATCTATATATAATATAGTATATTATACTATATAGTATAATATACATACTATATAAGAACAAATATACATACTATCAATTATTTTCATTATATACTATAATTTAACTTGCATATTATTATTTTCACTATATATAAAATTTACGTATATAATATAGTACAATATATATTATATTTAATACATAATTTTAATGTAATACCCCTAATTTTTAAATATTAAATAAATTAAATTGGATACATTAAATAAATAATTTAAATGAAATGAAAAAATTTTGAGTGAAATGTATATTTAAAATATATTTAAAGTAAATATAACATATATATATATATGCCAAACATATACAACACATATAAAAGAATAATTAATATATATTTATATATATATATAAGGATGGAAAGAGAAGATATTTTCTTCTTCTTCTTTTGCTCCTTTTTACCGTTAGTTAGAGAGAGAGAGAGAGAGTAAGGGAGAGTTTAATCTTCTTCTATACGCCAATTTTACAAGGAATTTCAAGGATTCAGGTGAAGATTTTGAGAATTCTTCATCAATTGGTAAGTTCATTTATCATTTTGCAAGTTTCTTTGGAATTCTATGGAAGAACATGATATTTGAATTTTGAGAATTTTGTATTAGTATATTTTGATGGCTTATTTGAATATGTATGAAGATTTTGTAAGTAGCTAATGATGATTATTAACGTTAAATTGAAAGAGAAGAAATTCCTTTTCTTTCTTCTTCTTTGAATGTGTTGTGAGAGAAAGTGATGATTGATTGAATAAGATGATAGTTATGATATGTTGGAGTTATATGAATGTTAAATTTGTGGGAGAATTATGGATATAAGCTAAGATGATGATTTAGGGTGTTGTATTGTGGAGTTTGGAATGATTGTATTCATTTGGTTGAAAGTTCGAAATACAGATTTTGTCTGACACGGTCAGTGACACGACCATGTCGTTGGGCGTGTTGACGGTGCTGAGTTCCACGTTAATGACACGATCATTAACACGGCCATGTCCCTGAGCGTGTCGTAGCTTCTGTAAGATAAAATAATTAACACGGCCATGAATACGCCCGTGTTGTTAGGCGTATCAAATATTCTGTGAGGCAGCATGAATGACACGGGCAGTGACATGCCCATGTCATTGGACGTGTCAATGTTTCAGTGTGAGTGAGTTAATGATATGGTCAGTAAGACGCCCGTGTTGTTGGGCGTATCAATTGAGAATAACTTTTTTCTTTGTTTTTCATTTACAATTCCTATTTAAATGATTTGATGTTGAGAATGCCTTAGAATGTGATATTAAATGATTATTTATGATCACATTTAGTATAGGCATTGAGAGAGATTAATTTGTCCAACCCTAGTGTTGAAGGGCAACTTGGAAGAGAAGGTTAGAGGGAGTTTTAAAGCTTGTTTCGGAATGTTTCCCAAGTTATGTACAAACTCTTGATAAATGGAATATGTGATTGCATTACATTTGGCCTAACATATTTTAAATGAAAAATATGTTAAGTTACTTGATACATTAAGTATTCATGAGTAGGTGCTAGGACATGTGAATTGCTATATATGAATTATTATGCATTGTGAAAAGCCATTGTTAATGGCTCAATTGAATGAAATGTAAAGCCATTGCTAATGGCTAGATTATATAAAATGAGATGCATTATGATTATATGATGATGTTGATATAAATAAGATAAATGAGGCAAAATGCCTAGCTTGATCATAAGAAAATGAGAAAGAGATTGATAATAGAAATATAAAATAATTGTGTGCCTAGTATGTTATTCAATTTTCAGAGTTCTGTGTTTGGCGGCATGCCTATATTTGCCTATGGAGCTAGGCGCTTGATGTCATTGTGAAAATATTTTTGAGGTGAAAAGACCGGGTCGTAAGCCTCAAAAACAAGTTCTTGAAGCTGGGCTTGGTGAAAAAACCTGGTCGTAAGCCCATGCCTAGTTGGACTGATATATTAATATTTTATCTTTAGAGCTAGACACATGATGTCATTATGGACCAAAATGGTAACTCTGAGAATTGAATGATATATTAGTTGTTTGGACCCATGTTTGTATATGTGTTTGTGTGAATTATCAAGTGATAAAAGTATATATCCAAAAGTGGTCTTGAATATCATGTGATGACATAGCATATGAACATTTTGCATTGGTATTGTATTTGAATATACTTATTATCAAAGTTTGTACCATTAGACTTCGACTTAGTGCGATTGTAATTTATTGCGCAGGTGACATGAGTGATCCGGTAGAGCCAGAGAGTTCTACTAGGCCAGATCGGGTCTAGAATTTTGTTGATTAAGCTTGAAGTGTTTGTGCTATAGCAAAATCAGTGCCACTTTTTCAGCATGTACATATTTTAATTTATAGTATATTTTGACATTATGTATATTATATTATGTTTTGAGAGTAAATACATATATATATATATGTTGTAAATTATAAAAAGTGTTTTAAATAATGGAGTAATGTGAGATATCATGTATTTTGATACACATATATATATATATAAATATAAATGTTTTAAATAATAAGGGACTATGGAAGTTTTTATTAAATCAGATTGTAATATTTTTATACTGTATATGCGTATTTTACATACTGGAGCGTGTGTATTATATGTTTATAAGGTATAAGGGTGTTACATTTATTTTGGTATTAGAACCTAGATTTGAGGTTCTCAACCTATGTGAATTATGAGAGAAAAGAAATAAAAATTTTTAAATATGATTTTTATTTATGATACATGCATTGGCACTGGCAGTTTCTAATCTTTGATGTGACAATTTCTGTTGTGTTTACAGATATAGGTAGTTATGGTGTCTCAGATGCATCAGTCTATAAAGGGTAGTGCAGAGAATGTGACTCTTGTTGAGGGTAGAGATCGAGCTAGAGCTGAGATTACTGGAGAGACACCTGCTCCTGTGCCAGAGAGACTAACAGTTGATGAGATTTCGCCAGGCTGGGTACGGCATATGGTGGAGCTACTGAGGCAGGCTCTAGTACAGCAGCCGCTACCACCGCAGCTGCAGTTTCTAACAAGAAAATATGATAAGCTGAGAAAGTTTAGAGCCGAGGACTTTATTGGTACTACAGACCCTGCTATAGCAGAGCAGTGGCTAAACAGAGTCCAGAGAGTGTTCATCCAACTGCAGGCTACTCCAGAGGAAAAGTTTGATTATGCCAGATCTCTTCTGCAGAGGGATGCATATGATTGGTAGAAGACAGTCCCACATGCTCTGGATGATCCACCGGTCCTGACCTATAATGATTTCATGCGGGAGTTCGAGCAGAAGTATACTCTGAGGGAGTATAAGGATGCAAAAAAGATAGAGTTCTTGAGTTTAAGACATGATACTAGGACAGTGTCAGAGTATTACATAGAGTTTACTAGGCTGAATCAGTATACTGGTGGGATCATTTCTGATGAGATTGATCAGTTTCAGAGGTTTGAGGAGGGGCTGAGACCCTCTATTATATGCATTATAGCAGGTTCAAGATACCAAATTTTTTTTCAATTGGTTACAACTGTCAGGAGTATTGAAAGAGCACAGAGTCTTGCAGCAGCTGCTAGGGTTGAGGAGACCAGAGTTAGGAGACCTCAGAGTGAGGTAGGGTCTTCATCAGTGAAGAAAGGCCGAGGGTGATATTTTTAAAGATTCAGTAGGAGCCAAGAGCAGTCTGACAGGTCAGTACAGCAGCAGAGACAGAGACAGAGACCTGTAGTTTCAGTAGCTAGTGCTCCGACCCCAGTGACTCAGAGATCTGCTCCACCTACCTGTGTTCATTGTGGTAAAGTACATGGAGTTGTTTGCTGGAGGATAGGTGGACCAATATTATATTATAGATGTGGATCATCAGATCATTTTATTAAAAATTATCCAGAGCCATCAAATGATAGACAGACAGATATTATAGCTTCTCGACCCAGTGTTAGATGAGGTCGTAATAGCAGAGGTTTCGGTAGGGGGTAGTAGATCTAGGTCTAAGTAGAGAGGAGGATCTATAGTGGAGGTAGACCAGATTAGGCATAGCCATCACAGTGGGTATATGTGATGCAGAGGCAGCCAGATACTTCAGCCATTATTATTGGTATTTTTTCTTTATTTGGTATTTTAGTTCTTGCTTTGATAGATCCTGGGTCGACTCATTCATATATTACTGCATTCATCTTGCTTGTGACATATTTACATTCAGAGTTCCTAGGATTTGATGTTTTGATGACAAATTCTTTAGGGCATAGTATTGTGGTTAGCCGGGTGCACCGAGATAGTCCGGTTGTGGTTTAGGATGAGGAATTTCTCGGTGACCTGATTGAGATGCCTTTCAGGAAGTATGATTTGATTTTAGGCATGGATTAATTATCCAGGTATGGGGCTATGGTAGACTATCGACAAAAGTATGTTACCCTGAGAACCTGTGATGGTAGAAATGTGATGGTATCTGGTGAGTAGAGACATCTTCCATCCATGTTTATTTCAACTGTTTCAGCGAGGAGGAGGATTCGGAAGGGATGTAAGGCTCATCTTGCTCATATTGTAGATACCAGAGTAGTGGGTTCCCAACTTGATGGTATACCTACAGTTGTCGAGTTTCTAGATGTTTTTCCTGAGGAGTTGCCAGAGATACCCCCTGAGAGAGAAGTTGAGTTTGGTATCAATTTGCTGCTTGATATCACTCCCATCTCTATTACTCCTTATCGTATAGCACCAGCTGAGTTAAGAGAGTTGAAGGTACAGTTGCAGGAGTTGCTGGATAAATGGTTCATTCGCCCTAGTGTGTCTCCGTGAGGAGCCCTTGTATTGTTTATGAAGAAGAAAGATGGTATCTTGAGATTGTGTATTCATTACTAACAGTTTAATAAAGTGACCATCAAGAATAAATATCCATTACCTCAGATAGATGATCTTTTTGATCAGTTGAAAGGTGCAGCAGTATTCTCTAAAATTGATTTGGGATCAGGGTACTATCAGTTAAGAGTAAGAGGTGAACATGTACCTAAGAAAACTTTTCGAACGAGGTATGGGCATTATGAGTTCTTGGTGATGCCCTTTGGATTGACGAATGCACCAACAGTATTTATGGATTTGATGAATAGGATATTCAGACCCTATCTAGATCAATTTATGGTGGTTTTCATTGATGATATTTTGGTGTATTCACATAATGAAGGGGATCATGATAAACATTTACAGATTGTATTGCAGACTCTGAGAGAGAAGCAGTTGTATGCTAAGTTGTCTAAGTGTGAGTTTTGGCTTGATCAAGTAACTTTTATCGATCATGTGGTTTCAGCAGAGGGTATTAGAATTGATTAGAGTAAAGATGGAGCTATTTTGAATTAGAGTCCACCGAAAACTGTGACAGAGGTTAGAAATTTTCTGAGTTTGGTAGACTATTATTGTCGGTTTGTGAAAGATTTTTTTATGATAGCTACCCCACTCACCATATTACTTCGGAAGGGAGTTAGATTTGTGTGGATAGATTGGTGTCAAATGAGTTTTAAACAGCTGAGGGATATGTTAACTCAGGCTCCTGTTCTTACTCTGCCTGTGGAAGGTAAACCTTATGTGATTTACAGTGATGCTTCACATAGTGGTTTAGGATGTGTTCTGATACAGGAGGGTAGAGTCATTACTTATGCCTCTCGACAATAGAAGCCGTATGAGCTGAATTATCCGACTCATGATTTAGATTTAGCGGCCATAGTTTTTGCATTGAAGATTTGACGATATTATTTGTATGGAGAGAAGTGTTTCATTTATACTAACCATAAGAGTATAAAGTATTTGAGTGTTCAGAAAGAGTTGAATCTTCGGCAAAGACGGTGGTTAAAGTTGATTAAAGACTATGATTGTTTGATTAATTATCACCTTGGCAAAGCAAATATTATTGCCGATGCCTTGAGTCGAAAGTCTTTGGCAAATTTGACTGCTTTTTATCTCTTATTGCTTGTTAAGTTAAGAGCGTTGTATGTTAAATTTGAGTCTTGTGATGATGGTGTTTTGATGGCTCAGTTGCAGTTAAGACCAGTGTTGTTGGATCAGATTAGGAAGGATTAGTTGGTAGATGAGAAAATTCAGAAGATTGTATTGGATTGCCAAAACGGGGAGAGTCGAGACTTTCATGTGAGAGATGATGACAGTCTGTGATTTAGAGATAGGTTATGTATTCCTGACGATGCTGAATTAAAGAAGGTGATTTTGGAGAAATCACATCAGTCAGTTTATGCTATGCACCCTGGGAGTACCAAGATGTATCATGATTTGAAGCAGCATTATTGGTGGTCAGGTATGAAGAGGGACATAACAGAGTTTATTTTTAAATGTCTCACTTGTTAAAGAGTGAAAGCTGAGTACCAAGTTCCTTCAGGGTTGCTTCAGCCTTTGTCAGTACCAGAGTGAAAATAGGAACAAGTAATGATGGACTTTGTGACTGGATTGTCTTTGACCCAAAAAAAGCATGATACGATTTGGGTGATAGTTGATCGGATAACAAAGACAACTCATTTTCTTCCAGTTCGGATGGATTATTCTCTTAAGAGATTGGCTGAGTTGTATATCAGTGAGATAGTGAGGTTGTATGGAGTCTTAGTTTCTTTGGTGTTAGACCGAGATTCCCGGTTTACATCGAGATTTTAAAAGAGTTTGCATAATGCATTGGGTTCTCGATTATATTTTAGTACTGTTTTTCATCCTCAGACACATGGGCAGTCAGAAAGAGTAGTACAGATTTTAAAAGATATGTTAAAGAGTTGTATCATTGATTTCAGTGGAAGTTGGGATAGATTCTTATCATTGATTGAGTTTGCATATAATAACAGTAATCAATCTAGTATTGGAATGGAACCTTATGAGGCCTTGTATGGCAGAAGATGCAAAACACCTTTGTGTTGGGATGAGGTTGGAAAAGATAAATTGGTCGGTCCCGATTTGATTAAAAAAATAGAAAAGAAAGTAAAGGTGATTCGGGATCATCTGAAAGTAGCTTCAGATCGACAGAAATCCTATTCAGATTTAAAAAAAAGAGACATAGAGTTCGGTGTAGGAGATAAAGTTTTTTTAAAAGTGTTTCCTTGGAAGAAAATTTTGAGATTTGGCCGCAAAGAAAAGTTGAGTCCTCGTTTCATAAGACCATATGAGATTATGGAGAGAATTGGTCCAGTAGCCTATAGACTGACTTTACTATCTGAGTTGGACCGAATACATAATGTTTGTTTATGTGTCTATGCTTTAGAGGTACAAGTCAGACCCGTCTCATGTTTTATCAGTGGAATTTATTAAAGTAAGTTCATATCTGACTTATGAGAAAGAACCAGTAGCGATCTTGGCACGAGAAGTAAAAGAGTTGAAAAATAAGAAACTGTCACTTGTCAAAGTTCTTTGAAGGAATCATAACACTGAAGAAGCGACATGGGAGAGTGAACAGATGATGCAGAGTCAATATTCTCAATTGTTTCAGAGTTGATAGCGGATAATTTTGCGGACGAAATTCTCTTAAGGGGAAGAGAATTGTAATACCTCTAATTTTTGAATATTAAATAAATTAAATTGGATACATTAAATAAATAATTTAAATAAAATGAAAGAATTTTAAGTGAAATGTATATTCGAAATATATTTAAAGTAAATATAACACATGCATACACCAAACATATACAACACATATAAAAGAATTATTAATATATATTTATATATATATAGATAAGGATGGAAAGAGAAGATATTTTCTTCTTCTTCTTTTGCTCCTTTTTGCTATGAGTTAGAGAGAGAGAGAGAGTAAGGGAGAGTTTAATCTCCTTCCATACACCAATTTTATAAGGGATTTTAAGGATTCAAGTGAAGATTTTGAGAATTTTTCATCAATTGGTAAGTTTATTTATCATTTTGCAAGTTTCTTTGGAATTTTATGGAAGAGCATGATATTTAAATTTTGGAGTTTTTGTATTAGTATATTTTGTTGTCTTATTTGAATATGTATGAAAATGTTGTAAGTAGCTAATGATGATTTTTAAGGTTGGATTGAGAGAGAAGAGATTTCTTTTCTTTCTTCTTCTTTGAATATGTTGTGAGAGAAAGTGATGATTAATTGAATAAGATGATAGTTATGATATGTTGGGGTTATATAAATATTAAATTTGTAGGAGAATTATGGATATAAGCTAAGATGATGATTTAGGGCGTTGTATTATGGAGTTTGGAATGATTGTATTCATTTGGTTGAGAGTTCAAAATGCATATTTTGCCTGATACGACCAGTGACACGACCATATCATTTGGCGTGTCGACGGTGCTGAGTTCCGCGTTGATGACACGATCATTAACACGACCATTTTCCCGAGAGTGTTGTAGCTTCTGTAAGGCAAAATAATTAATACGACCATGAACACGCCTGTATTATTAGGCATATCAAATATTCTGTGAGGCAGCATGAATGACACGGGCAGTGACACACCCATGTCGTTGGACGTGTCAATACTTCTGTGTGATGGGAGTGTCACTTAAGAATAACTATTTTCTTTATTTTTCATTTACAATTTCTATTTAAATAATTTGATGTTGAGAATGCCTTAGAATGTGATATTAAATAGTTGTTTATGATCACATTTGGTCTAAGTATTGAGAGAGATTAGTTTATCCAACCCTAGTATTAAAGGGCAACTTGGAAGAGAAGGTTAGAGGGGGGGGGGGGGGGGTTAAAGCTTGCTTCGGAGTGTTTCCCGAGGCATGTACAAACTCTTGATAAATGAAATATGTGATTGCATTATATTTGGCCTAACACATTTCTAACACATTTTGAATGGAAAATGTGTTAAGCTACTTGATACATTAAGTATTAATGAGTATGGTGCTAGGACATGTGAATTATTATATATGAATTATTATGTATTGTGAAAAACCATTATTAATGGCTCAATTAAATGAAATGTAAAGTCATTGCTGATGGCTAGATTGTATAAAATGAGATACATTATGATTATATGATGATGTTGATATAAATGAGATAAATAAGACAATATGCCTAACTTGATCATGGGAAAATGAGAAAGAGATTGACAATGAAAATATAAAATAATTGTGTGCATAGTATGTTATTCAATTTTTAGAATTCTGTTTTGGCAGCATGTCTATATTTGCCTATGGGGCTAGACGTTTGACTTCATTATGAAAATATTTTTGAGGTGAAAAGACCAGGTCGTAAGCCTCAGAAATAAGTCCTTAAAGTTGGGCTGGGTAAAAAGACCAGGTCGTAAGCCCATGCCTAATTGGACTGATATATTGATATTTTGCCTTTGGGACTAGACACATGGTGTCATTATGGACTGATATATATTGCTTCGAAGTGTTTCCCGAGGCATGTACAAACTCTTGATAAATGAAATATGTGATTGCATTATATTTGGCCTAACACATTTCTAACACATTTTGAATGGAAAATGTGTTAAGCTACTTGATACATTAAGTATTAATGAGTATGGTGCTATGACATGTGAATTATTATATATGAATTATTATGTATTGTGAAAAACCATTATTAATGGCTCAATTAAATGAAATGTAAAGTCATTGCTGATGGCTAGATTGTATAAAATGAGATACATTATGATTATATGATGATGTTGATATAAATGAGATAAATAAGACAATATGCCTAACTTGATCATGGGAAAATGAGAAAGAGATTGACAATGAAAATATAAAATAATTGTGTGCATAGTATGTTATTCAATTTTTAGAATTCTGTTTTGGCAGCATGTCTATATTTGCCTATGGGGCTAGACGTTTGACTTCATTATGAAAATATTTTTGAGGTGAAAAGACCAGGTCGTAAGCCTCAGAAATAAGTCCTTAAAGTTGGGCTGGGTAAAAAGACCAGGTCGTAAGCCCATGCCTAATTGGACTGATATATTGATATTTTGCCTTTGGGACTAGACACATGGTGTCATTATGGACCAAAATGGTAATTTTGATAATTGAATAATATATTAGTTGTTTGGGCCCATGTTTGTGTATGTGTTTGTTTGAATTATTAAGTGATAAAAGCATATATCCAAAAGTGGTATTTAATATCATATGATGACATAGCATATGAACATTATGCATTGACAATATATTTGAATATTGTTATTATCAAAGTTTGTCCCACTAGACTTCGGCTTAGGGTGATTGTAATTCATCGCGCAGGTGGCAAGGGTGATCATGTAGAGCCAGAGAGTTCTACTAGGCCAGATCGGATCTAGGCTTTTGTTGATTAAGCTTGAAGTGTTTATGCTACAACAAGATTAGTGCCACTTTGCCAGCATGTACACATTTTATTTTATAATATATTTTGACATTATATATATTATATTATGTTTTGAGAGTAAATGTATATATATATATGCTGTAAATTATAAAGAGTGTTTTAAATAATGGACTAATGTGAGATATCATATATTTTAATATATATATATATACATATAAATATAAATATTTTAAATAATAAGAAATTATGAAAGTTTTTATTAAACCGATTGTGACATTTTTATATTGTATATGCGTATTTTACATACTAGAGAGTGTGTATTATACGTTTATAGAGTATAAAGGTGTTATATTTAACTTACATTATATAATATATTTAAAACTACTATATTTTATTTTTATAGTACTTTATTTATTGATTTTTTATTGTATTATTTTTAATTATGAAACTCATGTGTTGTTTAAAATTTATTTAGTAAAATTGTGGTAGCGTGAAATTATAATTTATAATTATTTAAGAAAATATTATAATTATATAATTTATAGTTATAGTTTTAATTTATTATCTTAAATGGGTATCAGATAGCAACATATCTAATAATAAACGGGTTTAAGATGGATACGAATAATTAATATATATATTTATAAACAGATTTAGGATGAGTTTAAGTATTTTAAAAATAAATGGGTTCAAAAATGGATAGAATACTTTTCACGAATATTTTATCTATTGTCACTCCTATTTATGTACATGATTGTAATTCACTATGAATTGAATTGTGACATGGACTGTTAACTATCAATCTTGTTGACTGAACCAAATTAAAATTAAGATAACTTAGCATAAATTGAAATCAAGGTCGGTGTAAGGATTCAATTTTGATTTTAAAAATTTTAAATTAAAACAGATCCGGTAGTTCTAGGCTCGAATTATAAAAAATATATTTTTTTCATATATATTTATGTTAAAATTAATGTATAATATTAATATATATAATTTTATTTCAAAAAATAAAATATGTGAATTATTTTTTTTTAATTTTTATTATTTCAGTTATAATGTTAAATAATTATAATTATATAGTTAAATACATATATTTAAAATAAAAAAACTATATTTACATAAATTTTTCATTATTATTAATTGTTATTTTTATTGATAATATTATTTGTTATTAATAGAATTAATAATAAATGTTGTTAATTTGTTATTATTTTTAACAATTAATATTATTTGCTATAGTTTAATTAATATTTTATAAAATTTACGAGTTAAGTATTTAATGTTATAAAAAATATTATTATTAATTATTGATAGATTTATGAGTTAAATATTTAATTTTATGAAAATATCATTAATTATGATTTTTTTTTAAAAAAATATGAGTTAAAAAAATCAGAATGGGCACTTTTTTATAAGCTTGAATCTTGATCAAACTAAATCCTTAACTGTCAAAGTTACGCCTCTAGTATGAATTAGTAGAGATTTTGATCTCAACACCTACAATATTAAAAGCCAAATGTTTAACCATCATTATATTTCACAAAAATAAATTTATTTTATTTATATTTTAATTATAACTTTTTAAAATTATAAATTACAACATAATTTCATTTAAAAACTAAAAAATTAATTAGATTAATAAATTTGTAGGCAAATTATTTAAAAAAGTTTAATTTTTTCAAAATAATCTAATGTAAAAAATTAAATTATTTGCAAATATAATATACTTTTTGAAAAAATTTTAGATTATTTTTAAATAAAAATTTTAAAAAATAATTTTGAAATTATATAATTTTTAAAAATTAAATCTTTTTAATAAGTTAGTATGAATTTATTAATTCGATTAATAAAATTTATTTAATTATAAAATAAAATTATTTTATAATTTATAATTTTCTGAAAATTATAGATAAATTATAAAATATAAATAAAGTTACTTTTTTTTAGAAAAAAAAAATAATAAAGTCACCTTGATTGCATGAAATGAAATGTAATTAGGATGATTAAATATTTGAATTTTAATGGTAGAGGTGCAAGATCAAATCTCCGATTTAACTAATCCTCTGACGTGGCGCTAAGTGATTCTCTAACGTAGCTCCACGTCATGTTGCGTCAACGGGCGCGGTGATTAGTAACTTGACGACCGGCGTAATTAATCCTCCTCCTAATTTCCACCAGGGCTGCAGTTCTCACAGATCCGACGAATTTTATGCGCATTCTTTGAGCTGAGCTTATTTTTAATAACCAAAAGAAAATTAAATAGCAGAAACACAAATGGGCACTTTCACGGCTCTTGCAAGATCTCTGGGTCACCACTGCATCAAAAAATCCAAAACCCACAGTTTTTCTCATTTGTTCAATTTGAGCAAACTGATAGTTTCTTCAGACATTTCATATCCTAATTTCGATGGCAGTTTTCATCAATTACAAAGCCGTAGAACGCTTATCTTGGACTCTGTTTTGTCTGACTCGGTGAGGTTACAGAGGCTTTCCGACTCTGATTCTGGTAAGTTTTATTTAAAGCTGTGTACTTTATGTGTTGTTTATGGTGTGTGTTGTATTCTGCGACGTGGGTCATGCCCAATCTGAGTTTTTAATTTTATCAACCAAAAAAAAAACCACTTGGAAATTTGTTCAACAGGAATTGTCGAGGTGACTTTGCATAGGCCGGAAGTGAAAAACGCCATTGGGAAAGAAATGCTGAGAGGATTGCAGTATACTTTTGAAACAATCAATAGGGATGACTCTGCTAATGTTGTTATAATATGCAGCTCTGTTCCCAAAGTCTTCTGTGCAGGTGCTGATTTGAAGGTATTCTGTTCTTTTGATTTTTGATAGGAAGATTAGTTTGATTCAACTGCATTACTTTTTAGGGATTTTCATTTTTGGTTGGAGACCTTGTCATGACAAATTTTGGAGGCTCCTTAGATGCGTATACTGTAGAGTGTAGACTCCTTCAAGGTGGGCTCTGGGAGAGAGAATTCTAGCATAAAGTGAATTCTTTTAGTGTTTAAAATAATGCTGTTCACTTGCCTTTTCTCATTGCAATGCAAATTTATCTTTATCTAAAAGGTTTGCAGGGATACTTTATCTGTTAGATTCTAAGTTAAATCAGAATGTTCAGTTGGGTTAAGTTCTTTTCGTTCTCTGGAGATTACTTCAGCAAGGGATTTAGTCAGCCTACGTAACTTGTTCTCCGTAATTTATGTTAGGAAGGGTGCATTATATCTTTCTGTTAGGTTTGTTTCGTGTTATTCTTAACCTTTTTCTGGTTCAGTGCCATGATGGCAACGATTGCCCCAGCTAAGTTGCTATGTGATCCGAGTCTTGTGCATATCTCAATTTGCTTTGATCTTCATTTTAGAGCTATAAGATTTGGTTGAGTGGAGGTAGTCTCGATTGCCGATTTCATAAAATTTCATATTTGTGCATGTTGATGTTAAATCTTGAAATTGAGCATCAAGAAACACAAATATTTAAATGCAATTACTAGCCTTTGCATTTTGTCAATTGAACATGCAGTCACCAGAAGTGGGATGAGGAAATCCTCTCTTCTGAGGGCTTCATATGTGCCAAAGGCTTCTTACTTTCTTTTTCTACCATTAGGGATTTATGTTATGCTTGTAAAATAATTTACTCTTTTTGGAACTGCACTTTTATGCAGTGGCTAATGCATAAACTTGATAGCTCTAAATTTGATTGGATTGGCAGGAGCGTAAGACAATGACTCCGCCTGAAGTGCAATTTTTTGTCAACACACTGCGATCAACATTCTCATTTGTAGAGGTGGGCCTCAATCCCCTTACAGTACATTATTATCTTCTTTAGTAAATGCTGTTATTATTTTTATGGCTATCATTCTCATTTTTACCTAACCACTTAAGAAATGCAGCTCACAGACAATGATTTACCTTTTATTTATGTTCACCATATTCCATGGTTACTTGAGACTGATATCCCTGCATCTATGGTAAAATGTCTTTATAACAAGGAATCTTGTCTTGAGTTCTTGACTTCTATTTTATGTTCACTGCAGGCTCTTCGTATCCCCACTATTGCTGTTATTGAAGGAGCAGCCTTGGGTGGTGGACTTGAAATGGCTTTATCATGTGATCTCCGTATATGTGGTAGCTCCAGATTGCATTTGCAAGAGATGATATTGCTTTTTTGCTTTAGTTTAAGTATAATTGTTCTTGAAATGCAACTTTCTTAATAATTGCGTCTCTCGTCTAATGATTCAGGAGAAAATGCAGTCTTGGGCTTGCCAGAAACAGGACTTGCTATAATTCCTGGGTAAATGCTAATTCTTATTATACATTTATGGTATTTGGGATCGCTAATTATCTATATTTTACTTGATGACAATGTATTTGCTCTGTATGTGTGGGTACACGCTATGATTATTGTGGGAATAACTTTTTGCTTATGTAGCTCTGCTTATAAATGACAGAGTTATCCATCAGAATAATACTCATTATCATTTAACACATTGTCTTCTTGTGCTTGAAAAGTTCCTTTCTTTCTGTGGGAACTCAATAAGTGCAAGATCACCTGGCCTCTCATTCAATCTTGGTTCTGAACAGGGCAGGTGGGACACAGAGACTTCCTAGGTTGGTCGGCAAATCAGTGGCAAAGGAACTCATATTTACTGGCAGGAAGATTAGTGGCAGCGAAGCCATGTCAATTGGTAAGTTTACTGGGGTGCTGCTTATGCAGTTTTGTGTGTGTTAATCCGTATTTAACAGCGAAAATGCACAATTCTTATAGGACTTGTAAATTACACTGTGCCTGCTGGTGAAGCTCGTCTAAAGGCCCTTGAAGTTGCTCGGGAAATTAGTCAGAAGGTAAATTATATTCCTTGAGGATCTCCTTGACAGAAAATTTATATAGTGCAAAAGAGGTACATATGTGCAGAAATACGTTTGGTGGCTACAAAAACACTTAACACACTGCTGAGACCTGTCGGAAGGTTTGGCAACCTACGGAATTCAAGTTTAAGACCTTTATTCTAGTTTTTTTTGAAGACGAATTAGAAGGCTACAATTATTGATGGAATAAGGTTGATGATGATCCTGTATTTGTGTTTCAGCTCTATATTTGTTTCAAAGGGCTATTTCCTTTAAACTCATGGGACAAAAATGAACTTTAGTGAATCAGCTCTATATGTCAACATCCATTAAAACTTGAGATCTCTGATAAGAGGTCTCAATTTTGAATCCAATTGTGTGTGGGGAGTAGAGGATTCTGATGGAAGGGGGAGAGTCAACTTCATTGTGTAGCTCATCCAAGCCTAAAAAATGGAAAAAAAAGAAAGAAAAAACTTTACCTCGATGGCTAAATGCAACATGAAAGTCTTTTCAGTGTGAAGCAAACATTTTTGCCATTGATTTCTACTCATTCAAACTAACATGTTCTTTGACAGGGTCCAGTAGCATTAAGGATGGCAAAAAAGGCTATTAATGAGGGACTGGAGATAGATTTGGCATCAGCTTTGGAATTGGAAGAAGATTGTTATGAACAGCTCTTGAGCACTAAAGATCGCTTGGAAGGCTTGGCAGCATTTGCTGAAAAGCGGAAACCAAGATATAAGGGGGAATAAAACAAAAAATTGATATTAACAAGCAATTTCTTTTCCTTTTAAATACAAGTAGGCAGGTGACTACGCATTGCACAGTAGTATAATAATAAAATGCAAATAAACATAATTAATAATAAGTAAATATAAAATTATTTATATAAGTTATTTAGTAAATTGTAAATCGAAAATAAATTTTATTATAAAAGATAATGAAATCTTTTACTTGGATTTTCATGATATAATTTCGCTGGAATACTATGAACGAGCACATAGAATCTTTGTATTTCACATTTTGACACCTTTAAAAATAAAATTCATATCACAATTTTTTTTATAAGAAAAAAATAATAAAAACTAACGAGGTGGCTTTTTAGAAATTAAAGATTTTTCTTGGCTTTTTATATAAGAACTGACTTTGACCTTTAAACGCGAGAAAGGAGTAAAGGACATCACATCTCATTCAAATTCGCTGAATGATCCTTTAACCATATAATAAATGCCCATGGATGTAGAAGCGGCAGAAATCTAATGGTTTCATAAATTAAAACTAATCGTACTATCAGTAAATGATGAGTCAAGCATTCTTGATGCGGTTATGTTAGTGCTGGAAGACTATTACCGGCTCTCTGCTTAAATAAATTTAGGTTTGCATTATTGAAACAAAAGCTTGGTTAGGTTATCAATGAGAGAAACGAACAAGGGGTACAAAAGATGCATAAGCTACATATTTCTTTATCAGTTTCGCATGTACAATAGATGTTCATTTTGCCTTCTGCAACTCACAATAGGATCCTTTTTTTGATTAATTACATTTGAGGAGGGGAGACACTCAGAACTTGAACTCGAGACCTAAGCAAAAGTAACTAAGTTACACTTTTGTGGTTTTCACAATAGGATCCTTCAACAAAGATCATTCTCTCTTTCATTTTCCTAGACTAATTTAGGGTATGCTAACTGCTAAGTCCTTTAGGCTGATTACTTGAAAATAACAAATTTCATATAGGTTATATATCATTTTCATAGAATAATAAACATTTTATCATTTAGCTGTAATTGGAGATTCTAGTTAATTTTATTGGATGATGATTCTGTTGGTTATGCTTCTCAGTTCTGGTGTTATTCTTATCCTTTTAGCAGAACATTAAAGAAAAAAATCTAATAATTTGAGACTTATTATTTCTTCCTTGAAGCTATTTTGATAATTTTTTCTCTTATATTTAGTAGTAAAAATGTGTTCATGATTTCAATTGTGTTGTTAAGATTGCCATTTTCAACATTTTCAACTCTATATTCTTTCTTTGGTAATGTGTAGTTCTCTTTTTGCATCTGGAAGGAAGTGTTTTTCATTTTTTGGAATGTACCTGATTCATTGATTCATAATTGGTTAGACTATCATTCAGTATTGTTTTTGTCATTAAAATCTGACACATGAATTAAAATAAGAAGTTATCTGGTTCTGTGTGCAATTCTCTGAATTTTATTTCAAGAATCAAATGTGTATCTCAAAAAGAGCTAAAATTGTTGTAGTGCCATAGAACATGGGTTTGCTTCATAGGACTAGGAACGGATATCAAATTGTGAAGATGATCTTTATCTGTTAATATGAGAGCTTCAAGGCCCAGATCACCCTGATGATCAAGGCGTGCCGTTAATTCTATTTTCTTGATTAGGAAATAGTATTTGATATTTATTTTACAATTTTTTTCCTAGTTAGGAATAATCTACATTTAAGATTTAATATCTAATATTCATTAGCTTGAAAGTGAACTACAAATAGAAATTAAGTTGATAATAAACTTCTCTTCTTCCATATTTGGAAGTGAGTGAAATGATTCACAAGATAAAATAAGAAGAATTAATTGAAATTAAAACTAAATAGATATAAACAAAACAAGTAATTGAAATTAGAACTCCATTACTATGTAAAAGTTGCATACCCATCTGTCATATTCCTAGTATACCAGTTGACAACTTTGATATCAGTAGGCAGTAGCCACTACTGTATCCTTCATCAAGCTAGTGCGTTCTTTGTTACTTTCCGTAGAGGACATAGAATAATAGCAATAAACATTGGAAAAAGAGACAAAACCATCTACATAACAATCCAGTGCGTAATCAGGTTGTGAATAGTAGTGAAATTATGTAGTTCCTTAACTTGAATTTTGGCTTTTACTGTCATTTTTGCCTTAAACAACTAGTACATGTCTTTTATAAGAGTGACTTTCCTTGCTAAAGTAGAAGTATAGCCTAAGCCTAAGTTGTACTTGCTGTTCTCGAAATGTAGGTCTTTTTGCTGTGTGAATTCATTCACTTTTAAGATTCACAATAGGGATCTTGCATACACTATTCCGTAAATGAATATCCTCTGATTACACCATAGATAGAAATATGAAACTGGCATGACATATGTGGTCTGAATGTTCTGCTTCTAGGCTTATCTCTATAGCTCGGAGTTACCATAACCAAGTCTGCAGTTTGCTGTACTAATCTAATTTATACCCTACAATTCTACTGTCTTCTTCTTATAAATAGCAGCAACTTAATGTAGTTATTCATTTATCCTTTCCTACCTTGTTTATTTCCTAGGAGTCTTTTCTCAATATTGTAATATGAGAAAGTCAATAGAGATGAAGAGGAATTCAAGTTCGAGCATAAGCTTGACAATGGAAAGTTCAAGCTTGAACATCATCAGCACACATCAACAGAATATTAAGCATTATAGCAGCAGTTTTAGAGGTTCTTCAAAATTTAGAGTAATTTCGCTTAGAAGTGGGAAATGGGGAGTGCGAATAGCCTTTAGGTGCAAGGCTTACTGGCTTGGAACGTATGACAGAGAGGAAGAAGCACTAATTGCTTATGATAAAGCATGCATCAAACTTCAAAGAAGCGATTCACCCCTCAACTTCCCTATGCACATTTGCACAGTTGAAGAGACTAAATTCCAGAGCAGTACTCAAATGAGGAGATTCTTTGTATGATCAAGGACAAAACTTACATGTCTAAATTTAAAAATTACCTTGGAAATCAATCTTTGGAAATGGTATTCCGAGCAACTCAGCCAGGGATATTATGTCAAATGCTTTTCTGGAAGGAATTGACACAAACTGATGTTACTCACATCAAAGGCTTTCACATGCCTGAAGAGTATGCAATGTACTTTCCTCCACTTGCCGGTGTGTACCCATCAGGAGAAGGAGGAGATGAAAATGGGAACAAGTCCATTGAATTCAGTGGCGGAACCAGGAATTTACCGAGGGGGTCGGCGATGCTGCGGTCGGCGGTCAGCGGCGGCTGGCTGTGGTGGCGTGGTGCTGCTGGCAGTGGGTTTGGGGAGAGGGAGAGGGAGAGGGATCTGATCTGAGAGACTGAAGAAGAAGAAGAAGAAGAAGAAGGAATGGCTGCGTTTTTAACGCAGCCCTTCATTTTTTTTAATAAACCCCTGGCGAAACGGCGCCGTTTTACCAGGGGTTTATTTATAAAAAAAATTAGTCCCTGGCGAAACGACGCCGTTTCGCCAGGGACTAATTTATAAAAAAAAAAAATTGAAATTGCGGCGAGGGGTTCGTCTACCCCTCGCTGCGTTAAGTTTTTGAAACTCAGCCAAACTCAGCGGGGGCTGAGTTTCAGACTCCTCCACGCCTCCTCCACGCCTCCCTCCTTCTGGCCGCCGGTGAGGGGGTCGTGTGACCCCACACGACCCCATAGTAGTTCCGCCCCTGATTGAATTAACCTTCTATGATAAGCATTGTCGTCCATGGACTTTTCGGTATTCGTATTGGAAAAGTACTCAGACGTTTGTCTTTACAAAAGGGTGGAGACATTTTCTCAAGATGAACAACTTGAATCCAAAAGATGGCGTTGTTTTCTATAGATGTGAGCATCAAAGGGAGATTCAAAGAAGAGTCTTTTACATGATTGATGGACAGAGTAATAGTATTGAAAGTTATGGTGTTACTTGGAATATAGAGAAGGAAACAGATCATATGGGGAGAAAACTCAACCATGAAGAATATGTTCAGGAAATGATGGAAGAAGAGGAGACAAGCAATAATGGAGTAAAGATTTTTGGTGTTCAGATTGGCAAAGGAAGATCAAATTACACGCATTTTTTCTGATATGTTTTAATGAATTACTATTTCTATAATTTTCCTTTGATCTTCAATGAATTTTACATGGTTTGGATGTCGCGTAGTATGAAATTTTTAGTTTTATGTTTCTCATACATGATTTGTAATTGATTCTTCTTTGAATTAAAGAAAAGAAAGATTGGAATTAGCAACACACAACGACAGTCGTTTACACATTGAAGCTGAGGCTGTCGTTTCCAGGGGGTCACCAAACTAAACGACGCGTCATTTGCCGTTGTTTCCAGATAATATCGTATTATTTTAAATTGTATATGATATATAAAAAAATTTAAAATTTTATCACTAGTTTTTAAAAAATTATAATATAATTTAAAAAAGAATTAAAATTTTATAACTAGTTTTTAAAAGGTTGTATATAATTAATATATAAACTATAAAATCTTATCAAATCATATAGAAATATACTTAATTAATTATTTAGACTCGCGTATTAATTAATGTAATTAATACGGTTAATAAAAACTATAGAAATGTAAAAAATAAAAATTTAAAATTTAAGAATCAATTTATAAAAAATATAAACTATTATATTAATTTTTTTAAAAAATTTAAAAACCCATAAAAAAAACCTGTTTATACGACTGCAGAATCAGTATATATGTATATATATAAGACCTCTGCGTCCGAATATATTTGTTGGTTTCTTTTTTCTAGAGAGAAGAAGAAGAAGGAGAAGAAGAAGAAGAAGAAGAAGAAATGGCACCTATAGACGAAAGTTCCTCTGCTAAACGGTGGCTTCCTCTTGAAGCTAACCCAAATGTTATGAACCAGGTATCGTTACTCTAATTCCACTCTCCTATTCCCTTTTCTTTTCTTTTTTTTTTATATTAGATTTAATTTGTTTTTGATTGTTCGTTGGCATTTATTTTTTGATCGGTTGCTGATAAATTTTTTTTGAAGAATAATGATAAAAAAGTTAGAAATAGAAAAACAGGAATCAATTATGTAATGGGTGGCAATGGCATAAGTGAGGAAGGGGATTTCTCTTATTAGAACAATTTTGATTTGTTTGGAACGAATTTTTTGTTTGTTGTTGATTCTTGATATTTTGGTGTCACAGTTTCTTTGGGGCTTAGGTCTTCCTGAGAGTGAAGCGGAGTGCTATGATGTTTACGGTTTGGATGAGGAGCTCTTGGAAATGGTTCCCAAGCCTGTTCTTGCTGTTCTTTTTCTCTATCCCATAACCCCAGAGGTTTGTTTCATTAAAAATTGTTTTTTTTCTACGTTCTCTTTCAAGTCTTATCATGCTTGTGGTGTATGTTGGAAGGTTAGCAAAGAAAATGTTCTTGCTTCTTGATTTCATGAAATTTTTTCTCTTTTTCAGAGTGAAGCAGAAAGAGTGCAGCAAGAAGCTGAGAATAGGGTGAGTACTATGAAAATTGATCATACGCTGAATGTGAATTCCTGCACTCTAAAAGTGTCATGTTTGTTCCCCTGGGGCTTGTTCCGCGAATAAAATGTACCTGTGAAGTTTTAGCCTGCAAGTGCATCCAGACTGATAAATATTTGATAAGGGAATTAAAATTCAGCTGTCTTTCCTTTTTTTTTATTGAACATCAATATAGAAGTTCATATCCTTCTGCAGAGTGCAGACATTTTATATCAAATTTCAATTTTGAAATAAAGAGTCAGCTAGTCAATTCATAAGCTCATTAGTGTTGTTGGATCATGCTGATATCCAGTGATTTAGTAACCTAAGACAGCTTAAATACACCTAGACATTTCTGTTGACCATAGCAATTGAGATATGCCACTCTCGTGTGAAATTGTTGGTATCTATCTCCATGCTGGAGATTAAAAAATGGTCTTGAACTGGACTATTAATTCACTTCAGCTTAAGTAGCTCAACTTCTGGTTGATGATTAGTACAAAATCAGAGATTAATTGGTGTTGTGAATTTTTAAGCTGTTACTTTTTAGATTGGAAGTTCTTTATGAAGTCCTGAAACGAGGAGGTTTTCTAGATTCTTCACTTTAGCAAAACTTTAGAAGGCAGAAAAATTAGCAAGGCTGGGCTCTTTTCTGCTACCATGTGGTTTTTTGTAGTAATAGCTTGAAAATCTAGTTCATACTGCTGTTCCTTTCAATTCATATTTTATCATTACTTAGTTGGAGCATACTTCTTGATCGACTCATAGTAGACTCTGCATTCATAGCAGGATTTAGCATAATTTGTTATTGCCCAGCACCGGTTGAACTTGAAATTTTGCATTCTGTCAAACGTTTTGATATTCTCATAATTGATCAATCTGCATTTTCACCATTATTTGTACTATTCCTTTGTATCAGTGCAGTAATATAAGGACACAATTTTCAAATAAGTTAACATATAATAAAGCATTAACCAAAATTCAATTGACAAACATTAAATGTTAGTTAAGAATATAAATTTAATTGACAATTATTAATTGAGAATATAAATTCAATCCGAGCAAGCATTAATTAATGGCTTCATATCATCACCTATCAAAAGCTCATGAAGTGAGAAATTATATTAACTAACAAAGAAAAGTGAATAATGCATGTCTGAATTTGTGAAGTAATCATTTCTTGAGGTTGGCTTGGAGTTTTTTACACCTTATTTGGGAAAAAAGGTAAAGGGGCGAGGGGAGGTGTAGGTGGAGGAGGAAAGAATGGCTGCAGGGGGATGGGAAAGCTTGAGGTTTAGAATCTTGAGATAACTATTGAAGAAAACAGTCCTCAAGACAGGAATTTTAGGCTTTATTTATTGGATTTTATTTTGGCATCCCCTCCTCTCTTTTCCTTTATCATGTGCAAAGCAGTTCATTTGTTATCTTGAATGCTGTAAAAAGGCTTTATTATGAAATTTTATTTTTCTTGGACAGTTTATAATACTTTCATGCTTTTTGGCTATAGGAACCTTGCAAAAAAGTGTATTTTATGAAACAAACGGTTGGTAATGCTTGTGGAACAATAGGGCTTCTTCATGCTATTGGGAACATCACATCAGAGATCAAACTTCGTAAGTTGGTTTTATTTTCTTTTATCCATTAGTTTTGTTTAAATATGTTTCCATGCATTCTCCCTACCCCAACCAAAAAAAAGGGATGAAAAGAAAAAGAAGGTTACAGAGACAGGACTCAGGAGCATTAATGCCACTACCAAGTCACCTATGTGTTTGGTTTTACTTGCTTCTGCTTCTGATATGGTAGTTTGAGATAGATGGGCTGTGATTAGTAGACAAGATTTACATGAGAATGTGAGCTTTTAATTTATGGAATGACTGGATCTATTGTGTTATTGTATTAGTATTCACACCCCTAGATGATGAACAATAGAACATGCAATTAATGAAAGAGTGATAATAGTTAGAACCGCATATTTGAATTTCCACTGCTGATCTATATGAGCCTATTGAAACTTAATGGCTGTTACAACAATAGGTTTGAGTATCCTACTACCCTTTCTAAAATTTGCAAGTCCAAAATCTATGTGCTGTCATAATACAGTCAAAGGTGTAAGCCTGCCTTCTGGAATAGCACAAATTCTACAGTGAATTTGCATCTTGTAAACCCCAAGCCTTTCTGTATTTATTAGGACAATTGCTGCCCAATAGCATTGACTATTGCTTATTTTTTTGGTATTTACCTTGTTATTTTCAGTTGAGGGGTCATTCTTGGATAGTTTTTTCAAATTAACAGCAAGTATGGATCCTCTGGAGGTTATTTCCTGTCCTTTTATTTAAACCCTTTCCACTTATCTTCCTTTCTGAGACCCTACATTTAAACAGAGTTTGATGTTTTTGCCAACATAATATGGCTTCCTTACCTCTCTTCTTATTACATTCTTTTTCTTTTCATTTATTTTGTATAGCGTGCTGCATTTCTTGAGAATGACAGAGAAATGGAATTAGCTCATTCTGTAGCAGCTACAGCTGGCGATACAGAAGTAAGTGCCATGATATTTTCAGTTTTGATTGAATGATAAACTTGATGGTAGTGATTCTTGAGGACAGAATACGGACATGATGACCTGATAGGCTAATTTTATCCAAAAACACAAGTATTAAGATTTATCCTATCTAATTATAACGTTGCATAAGTTTATTTTAATTAACGCAGTGGGCTGATAGGGGAAAATATATGGTAATCAGCTTGGTGTATTTTAACTGCAGAAAATGAGTGGCTGTTATACTCTGGACAGTGAAGGACCATAAAGTTTATCCACAAAAATCATGCCAAATGACTTAGATCAAACATCGCTGAAATAGATATGAACATTGGTAAAACAGAGCAAATTAATATAGAGAATGGGGTTCTAGTAATAGTTCAACATATAATGGTCTTTTTTATCCCAAAAAAAACATGTAATGGTCTTCAAACACCTTGATTCAGAGAATTTTACATGGTAACAAATTGCAAAGAAGTTTTTCTATTGAGAGAGGAGAAGGCCGGATGAGAAGAAGTGATTTGATTAGGAATGAAAGTGGATTAATCTGTGTAGTTGCAGCAGGCCAGCAGCTGAATCATGCCTGATATGATAGTGATGTATGTAAATGTTAAAAGATTTAGGAATTTCTAAATATTTTTTTTCCTTCCTCATGGAGATCAAATGAATAAAATTACCTAGGTATAGCAATATGCTTATCTTTATTTTCTTTCACTAAGGTCCTATGTTTTATTATTTGTGCAGGCTTCAGATAATGTCGACACTCATTTCATCTGCTTCGCATGTGTGGAAGGTAGATACTTTTAGATAACAGGTTTACTCTTTGTTTGTGCATGCCCAAGTATGAAAAACCAATGAAAAATAAAGCAACAGTAATACAGTATGCTGTACTCAACTAACCAAACACATTCACAAATGGTTTGACTGCAACTGTTGCTTCGATTTGTGGTTACTCATCCTTGGCTATGTTATATGTAGGGGAACTCTTTGAGCTTGATGGAAGAAAGTTAGGAGCAATATCACATGGCCTTTCTTCGCCAGGGAGATTATTGCAGGTGCATATTTGTAAATTTTAGCATGGACTTTTTCCTGGTATGTTCTTTTGTAGTTTATGTGGATACTGAAAAGAGAACAAAATAAAAATGAGATTATATAGGAACAGGGAATAACTACAGAAGAACGGAAAGATTCTGATGTCAAGCAGAAATAGAATGCATATTTGCCATTCCTTTATATATGGTATGATTCAATTGAGTTGAACATGATGAATAAGCTGTGTAATTCATGTTCTGATTGTTATCATGGACTTGGTAGGTCCATTGTTGCAGATATTAGGCTTTGTTTGTAGGTTTGAGAAAAGGAGCATCCTCTCTTTCTCTCTCCCCCCCCCCCCCCCCCCCCCCCCACCCCAACCCGAAGACATCAGTTTTCTTTATGTTGGATCAGAGAATTTTAGCTCTGAAGTGGGTCTTGGTGGTATCAAACCCACCCAAGCATGATATGTTGCATTGTGGCGATATTTTGCATCAAGGTATTGGATCCACATGTAACCTTTGAAATTTTCTGTATTTGATGATGTTTTATATTTTGGCAGGACGCGGCCAAAGTCATAAGGGAAATGATTCAGAAAAATCCCAACTCCCTCAACTTTAATGTAATTTCCATTTCGAAGAAATCTGAGGCTGTGTTTTGAAGGTTAAGCCTACCGAGTTATTGAAGTGGTTTTAAATTTTATCTGGTCCATTCATCCTTGATGCAGCCAATTATGGACTTAATAAAACCCTTTTTCTGGTCAGTTGTAGACTTGCAGGTTACAATTTTCCTTTTCCTTTACCGTGTAAGCTAAATCTTTGGCATAAGATTCTTGACACAGGTCTTTGCTGATTGTGGTGGTGATATGATAGCGAAGGATTTTGGTGCGATGGGGTTTGAATTCCATTATATATATATATATATATATATATTATATATTCTAAAATGGATCTTACGCTTACCCAAATGATTTGGGTTAGAAGAAATGATATTATAATTGATAAAAATTCACAATTTGAATTATATGTTGAACGGCCTGTTCTCCCTCTCTTTGTAGTGTGCTTAAATAAATTTGTTTTATTTCTGTACAGTTTACACTGTTCACGTCATTCCTGAGAGAGGTTTCTTTGATCAGTTCTTAATTTATCCTTTTTTTTCCTTGATGATTGATACCCATCGCGAGTTCTCCATTTCATGAGATCTGAACAGTTTTTCAATTTTTCACACGCTTTCATTTCAGAGGTAAATGATGCAAAATTTTACTTGCTAAACTTTTTGCTACATTTGCGCTGATTGGATTATAAAATAAACTCATTACACTGCTAAAGAAAAAGAAAAAAACACTACTTTATTCTTATTCATATGGTACTTGCTAATTTTAACGGTGTTCCTAACATTTAACCTTATGCAATTCGACTAACATCATGACCCCAATGGCTCGAAATTTCAAGAACTAGTGCTGAAAAAGCATGGAGGCGGAGGCGAAGGCACTTGGATGCATCCTTCCATCATTTGCAGAATCATCTTCATTGGAGGTCTTTTTGAAGGATCTTCTTGAATGCACCAGATTGCTATGCTTAACCATCTGTGCACTCTGTCTTCGTCCCCCACAGCCTCAACCGATTCAACTACGGCATCTGATCTCCTAGCCATAAAACAATCACAAACCCAGTCTGTTAATATTCCCTGTTCTTCTTCAAGCTTCATTACATTCTTCCTGCAGCAGATAATCTCCAGCAACATCACACCAAAACTGTACACGTCCACTTTAGCTGTAACAGCAACATTTCTAAACCATTCCGGAGCCACATATCCACGTGTTCCTCTGATATTCGTCAATGTTCGACTCTGATTAGAAAGCAACAGTTTTGCTAGCCCAAAATCAGAAATTCTTGCTGAAAAGTTTTCATCCAGAAGTATATTTTCAGGCTTTATATCACAATGAATGATTGGAACTTCACACTCTTCATGTAAGTACGCAAGCCCTCTTGCAATCTCCAATGCAATTTTTGCCCTTGTATTCCAGCCAGGTTTTGGACTTCCAAGAAGAAAATTTGCCAATGTACCATTAGTCATGAACTCATAAACCAAAAGGCGGTGAGCTCCTTCTTCACAGAAACCCAACAACCGAACAAGATTCTTATGGCATGTTTTCCCGATTGCCTTCAATTCTGTTTTGAATTCCTTTTCAGCTTCTTGAATCAACTTATCCAACTTCTTGACTGCAACAACATTATTTGAATCAAATCTCAGGACGCCTTTATAGACAATTGCAGAAGAACCTCTACCAATTTGTTCTTTGAAGTTATCGGTTGCTTCCTGCAGTTCCTTGTAACTAAATGTATGCAGATTTGATTCCAAAAAGGTCAAAACCGGATTCTCTGTGTCCGAGTTTCTCTTGAACTTCAGGAAAAGAATAAGAACTGTGATTAGTAGCAACCCGTTGAGGACGCCAGAGGTACTTAGTGATACTATGAGGATCAACTTATCCTGTTTCTTGTTTCTATAAACAGAAGTAGGGTGATCCAAATAAGAACCTTTTCTAACTTTAACGAGAGCATACGTCTTTCCATTTGTATATCTTCCGTTAGCAAGAGGTGTCCTTTTCTTCCAACAAGTTCGACCCCCATAAATGGCGACATGACACAAACAATCTTGCAAGCAAGAGGTTGTGCATTCTGCTTCACTATAAGGCTCAAGCCTTTCGTAGTCTCCCAAAGGCAAATTCACACCTTGTTCCTTCCGCATCTCATACAACTCTTCCAGGTTCTCTGATGTGTCATTAATTCCACAACCCACAGGAAAATCTGGTTTGCACCCACCAAACAAGTTATTGGGATCCATTAATGAATACCCAGGTAGGCATTTACAATTAGGCCTTCCATATGCAATAACGCAATAGCTATTATACCCACATGAACCACTACCAAGTTCATTGAACATGGCGGTGCAAATATCCTCAGGAATGTATTTCACAATTCTCCAGCTCTGCTCATCGTTAGAGTTCTTGGGATAGGCGTACTGTGCAAAAACTCCGTTATAATCAAGTGTTGCTCGATAGTAATACTCATCTTGACTCGGTCCTGCATTCAGAGCCTGCCATGCGATATTTGTGATCTCTCCATTTCTAATAATGTAGATATCTGATGATGTTTCATTGAAAACAAGTTGAGGAGCAGAACCAGTTTCATTTGTAGTAGTTTCAGTTTTAAAGTAATAAGGGTATCTGAATTCAGTTGGCCAGGCAATTGGACTAAGCTCAAGACTACCATTGGAGAAGTAAAGCTCGAATCTTCCTCTGGAGAAATTAGTTTCTGTGAGCCTAGAGAACAGGAACATATCGGATTCTAGTATTTGTGAAGGCAGGATAGTGTCTCTGGGATATTTGAAGCTCTCCCATAAGAAATCGGAGGAGTTACTACCAAAAAGAACAAAGTTTCCTGTATCAAGCATAGCACCATAGGAAACATTTCCAGTTTGGTTGATCTTTATCACCTGTATTTCCTGGCCATCAGGATAAGTAAGTACAAGGCCAGTTGCAATAAGCTCGAGCTTGGACCCTTCTTGTGCTGGTTTATCAACATTTGCATGCCAAATGATTGTTTTCTCGGGAATTTTATTAAACCAGGTTGCAAGCAAGAAAAGGTTTGTATTGTTGAGCTTTTGGAAGCCGAAAGAGAAATCTCCGGAAGGTGAAACCAACGAAGAAGAAGAGCTTTGGTCATTCGCAAATAAAGGTGAATTTAAGGTTATGTTCTGTGAGGCAGAAATTGAGATGAGAGAACAGATTGTGAGAAAAATAAATTTAGGAACAGCCATGAAAGCCAACGAAAAGATCTAAGCCTTTATAATTACTGAGTTTGAATACTTCAACTCGAAAATTCAAGTTTTTCCGTTCAATGTTTCAGCTGGATGATTTAGAAGGAGGAAATTACACCATATACTATTTTTTTAATTTTGCTGTTGATAATTTTTTCCTTTCTTTTCCGCAGTTCTTTGGCTTTTAAAAACGATTAAAATCGCTACCACAAGAACGAAAATAAGGATGACTTTAATTTGATGATACCAAGAAAATTAAACTATTGATAAAAAAAAAGAAATTAAACTAAAATAAAAAAAAACAAAAGGATTGTAAATGGTAAATGGAGAAAATCAAGCTTAGAGCACCAAATTGATTTCTACTGTTGCATCCATCTGGATTCAGTGCACCAGCCGCTCTTTTAGTTGGCTCGATTCAATGCTTTTTTTGTTTTTGAACAAGACGATTCAATACTTTTAATTAGGGAGCCACGTATAGTGCGACCAATACAATAGATGAGGATATCAACTGTCAATATTGATGGCTTAAGCTTTTTATTGAAGCTTTTCTGCAGTGTAAAAAGCTTGAATAATTCATGGCTTAGGCATTAACATCATATAATTTTTAGTTTTTTATTTTAGTTTTTTTGTTTTATAAGTATTTTTTTTGGTTTTTTGTGGTTTTCAAAAGTTTTTTATTGGAGATTTTTTTTTCAAATATAATACACCCACATGTTTGATAAAATATTTCAAAACAAAATTTTTTTAATTTTTAGCTTTTCCATGAAAATTTTTCAATGCCAATCATAATAATTTTCCACCATGTCTTGCTGGGTATAATATTTTTGTATGCATGGTTTTACAATTGCACAGCTTAACCATATGAATCCTTTATATGTTAATAATACAAGTAAGGACTAGAAAATGAAACAAAGTAATGAATGTTTAAATCTGGGTCCTCGTCTTAATTTTTTTTAGTTAGCTTTAGGGGTCACATTCAAGACTACTATTTATTAGTTGAAAATCTACTAGCTATTGTATTTCGTGTCCATATAACATTACTTGCTTATTGCCATGCCTATTGACTAGTCTAACACATTTACATTTCTTTTGATGATCTTGTACTCATTTAAATCCTCCTTACAGTTTGACGTAAACATTAATGGCCAATCACATGTTTGGTAATGGCAGGACGAGTTCAAGCTGCGGCACAATATGTGACCTTTATGGGTCATTTCGAAAGAAAGATTTTCTAACATATATTATTGTATTTTCATTTTATTCTTTTATTTTGAGATCATTTTATAATGAGTAAAAAATTATAATTAATATAGATGCGATCCATTTTTTGACTTTATTAGATTTCTTTGTTAGCCAATGTAAAGAAAAAAATTTAGTGATTATGCTCTACTAAAATTAAATTTTTTTTTCTTTTCTCATATTTTAAAATTTAGTAATATGTCAAAATATTACGTATAACAACATGTACATATTATATTTTAAAAAATAAACGTATAAAAATGATATAAATTTAGTTGTATGTAGATATATATATTACTTATAATAATATATATATATTAAATTTTAAAAGAATAATAATATAAAAATAATATATTTGTAGTTATATTATGGTATTAGGTACATAAACAACATATATATATATATTAAATTTAAAAAAAAATGAGAGTATAAAACTATTATTTATTAAGTTATATGTTGATTTATATTATATATAATAATATAAATTTGTTAAAATTTTTTAAAAAATAAGAGTATAAAGGTGATATATCTTTGATTATATATTGGTATATATTACATATAACAACATATACTAATTAAAATTTAAAAGAATAATATTATAAAAATAATATACGTCTAATTATATGTCGGTATATGTTACTAATTTTTCAAGAACTTGAGAATATTTTTGGACTTAATTTCTTTAGTAGTAGATTTGATTTCGAAACTTGTCTTATAGTTTTTCTCTTTACACTGAAAAATTGTCTACATTAACTCTTACCTCTCTTATTTGTGTGGTTATTATTTTTTTGTTATTTTTGTGCATTGATTTTAATTAGCTTGAGATTATTTTTAATTTACACAATTAAGTATTATTGATTGAGAATCCAATAAGTAGTATCAGAGCCAGATTCTTTAGGTGTGAAATTACTTGTGTGAATTAGAATGGAAAAATTTATAGGTGCTCTGATTAAATTATCGGCTTCAAATTATTCAATTTAGAAGTTTACGATGAATGACCTTCTCTATTTTAAGGACCTATATGATCTTATAAAATTAAAATTTATTAAGTCAAGTGAAAAATTAGATGATAATTGCGAGAAGATGCACAAACAAAGTATCGATACTATTCGACAATGAGTAGATAATAACATCTACCATCATATAAGCAAAAACGTTAATATGCAGAAATTATAGAAAAAGTTGAAAATCATATATGAGAGGAAAAGTGCTTTGATATTAATTTGAATTGTATGGGCAAATTATGTGAAATTAGGGTTTTACGTGAAGGTTAAAATAATTATTGAATTGTAGTGTTTGATAATAATTTGATATGGATGAAGTTTAAACAAAGTAAAAAATGATGAACATGAGTTGATTTGGATAATAATTTTATGGTTAAAAGTTGAACATGAGTTGATTTGGATGAAGTTTAAACAAAGTAAAAAAAATGATGAAAATAGGATTTTGTTGAGAATTTGATAAGAATTGCTTAAATAATAGTAATTTGATATACATTAAGTATGTTAAGAATTTTAAATGGATAATGTTGCTTATAGTTGGATTATCTGTATGTAGGTCAAAGTGATAAAAGATGTAAAGTTTAAGGTTTGGCTTGAAAAAAGAAATAAGATTAATACATATCCTAAAAATTTGTGTTTTCCTCAAATATGAGTTGGCATTATATATGTAAAGTATTTAAAAATGTGAGAAATCACATAATCTATACAATATGGCATGGATATATGATAGTATCACGTTGGGTATTTGCTGAACGTAAAATTAAGGTTTATAGATAAAATCATAGGAATTAAAAGATGAGCCATTGTAGAATGATCATTTCAATGGTTATGTGAATAATGTAGTAAATGTGAGATATGCTAAAAATGACTGAAAAATATAAGAAATAAATAATGTGATATTGAGATGATAATGTGAAAAGAAAATGTGTTATTATGTATTTATAACCTATATAATTATTTATCTAGTAATGTTGAGAATTATCACCACAAGAATGTACCAGATTACCGATGAATTTTTTTGTCGGTAATTAGATTTACCAATAAATTACTGACAGAAAAAATTTATCGTTATATCGTTTATCGGTAATCAAAAAGCCGAGAAAAAAAATAATTTGTCGGTAATTTACCGATATAAAAATATCTCTCAGTAATTTACAGACAGAAAACTATCTCTCGGCAATTTGCTAATAGATAAATAGTCGATAATATTTACTGATAAAAATATTTATTCGTCGGTAATACCGACAGATTATTATCGATAAAAAAGTTTTTATCAGTATTTTTCTCAAATTTTCTGACCAAATTTTTATGTCGGTATTCTCTCAGATTTTTCTACCAAACTTTTCTGTCAGTAAAATAATATTTTCTGTCAGTATTTTCATAAATTTTGTCTTTATTAGCAAAATAAACTGCCGACGAAAAATATAATTTGTCGATAAAAATAAATTATTTTGAAATTATACAATATAATTTATTTTTTTATTTTTTATAATATATAAATATATATATTTAAATTTAAAAAGAAAAAATGTAAAAATAAAATTTATGCTTAAATAAATATTAAATATAATAAATATTCAAATATAAATATTAAATATAATAAATATTCAAATATAAAATAGATGGACATAAAAATAATAAAATATATATAACCATATGAAATTAAAATATAAAATATACATAGATAAAAAATCTAAAATCAAATAGCAGGAGGTGGTGGAGGTGGAGGAGCACCATCAGGTGAAAACTGCGGTGATAGAACGAAGATCCCTCGAATGAAGTTAGTCATAAACTCATTAAGCTACTACTGGACCAATCTCTACACCACAGTTTGCATCTATGCTTGAATTTGAGATTAAATCTGCTCCACCATCTATACCTGCTCTTAGATCTGCTGTTGCCGATCATGCTCCACCAACTGCTCCTTCAAATGCTCGATATCTTTCCGTAAAGCAGATGAACTAGTTGAAGAAGAAGAAGAAGTTGTACTGACATACTGTGAGCAAAGTCCATACATCTTCTTCTTCTTCTTTTCTCTGCCCACAACAGATCTAAATAAGTTATCATCATCAACAGATGTGTCGGACTGAGATACCTCCTCTCGAAATACAATGAAATGATCCTATATAATATAAAAAGATTTTTAACTTTATATTTTAAATATAAATATTGTAATATTTAAAAAATTATGAAATGACTTACATTTACATCCTGGGATCGACGATCCACAAATGAACCCCCCTCGTGACCCCGGGTGTGCGTATGCACAAATAGCTCATAGCTGTTCGACGGCCCACCCATGGTAAACTCCTATTTAATGAAAAAATATTAGTTTTATAACATGAAAAAATATAAATTGAAATGTATTAAAAAATTTGAATATACTTACGAGTGTACGAGCATGATCATAATGAGATATGCTGCCTCCTATATGTGTGGATAGGCCTACACCATCCATAATACTAGACATTCTGTTACGAGCGGCAACAACAGAACGTGTCTGTCCCTCGAAGGGTTTTACCGGGTCTGCAGATTGGCCCATAACTGATCATCAATAAATGAAGGTTATTTCCCTACAGTCTTAACCTCACTCAGCATATCGTTGTAGCGAATAGTTGTAAATTAATAGCCTGGTCCCAATAAAAATATTTCTGTAAAAAAATAAAGATAATTAGTATATGATAATTGTAAATTTTTAAGTTGTACATATATATTAAATATTAAAATTTTATTTTATTTTTGACCTCAAACTCTTCGAATCAAAAGTTCTTCATCTTCGAAGAGACGGCCTTCCAGGAAATTTCGGCGGGGTCCATCTTCTGTATCATGACCTTCCTAGTGCTTCTAGTAGAAGGCCTAGCTGGATCTATCATATAGCTACAAAAATTAATAATATATAATATATATTGACTGAAATCTACTTTATAATTAAGTAATATAAAATATTGAAATTACTTGCTCAGATTCCCGAACAGTCAGATGCTGCATCCTACCATCACGACCTGCAGCTGATGCTGCAGTACTGGCATCACCAATAAGGACATCTGTAGTGGCCGGGAGAGAAGAAGAAGTAGGATCCTCTATCTGGGTCAAGTGAGAAGTAAAAGGAGGATCCTCTCTAGGCATATCTTCTGTAGCTGCGTCAACCTGAGGATCCTCAACTGATACATCATCTGGAACATCGTGCAGCCGCAGATGTGGCTGGCCTGTACTACTAGATGCAAAACCTCTATTGGATCGACTGCTAGACTCTGATCGATCTAATCCTCTTTCAGGTCAGTAAAACATATCTAAAAAAATCATTAGTATAATTAGTTTGAATTAAATAATAAACATTGAAATAAATTCAGTAAAAGCTATAGCATAATTACGCATGCTAATTATCTTTATTCATCGTTGTTATCTAATTTAGATGATTCAGATTCAGAGTCAAGTAAAGATTCATTCGATTCAAATTCCACATTCATAGCATTAATATCCATAATTGTCCAGTTGGATCATTTAAGGGCCTGGATCAACATTATTTGTCCTATCAACAACTTGTACATTTTCAGGACTATCTTTTTGAAATGCAGTATCAATCTCATGATTATTGGTAGATTTTTTGAATAGATCAATCCGCGATCTAGCTTTTATTTTGTAAATTGCCAACCAATCAGAAGCGTCTCGTCTTGTACTAGGAAAAGGAACGTAATATACTTGAGCAGCTTAACTGGAAAGTATGAACAGTTCATATTTAGCATATGTTCTTCTTCTGTTCACTTTTACTAAGTTATATATTGGATGAACTCTTATGCCATTAAAGGGTCATACTAGTCACATTTAAATAATACCACCGTTTTAATTGGTAAAGCCGGATATTCAACCTTTATAATATATATTAATCGACCATAGAAATCAAATAAATTTTCACTATAGTTTAACCCCTTTATACAAACACCACAATTTATAGTTGCTCTCAAAGTACAGTAAGATTCAGTGTGAAATTTATAACCATTAACAAAAATACACCTTATAATATCTAACAGTTGGTAATGGATCCTGGGCTAAATCCTTCAAACATTTATCATAAATCATATTCTTATTTTCAGTTGCCTAAATCAATAAGAAAAAAATATGCATGAGTTCAAATAATGACAAATTGAACAAAAGACAGTTTTAGAAAATGCTTAAAAGAGACGAATTAATGCTTACATATTTTCAAAATCATAAGAAAAATTACTCTCCACCTCAACATCAACTTGTGAACTGGTTATATTTTCATCTAAATCTCGTAATGTTCAATGAATAAGCTGAAATAGTTTACAAAATCAAATTTATCAATAAAATTTTGAAGATTTTCTAGTAGACATAAAATTAAAATTTTAAATTACTTTATATGGACTAACTTACTTGATATAAGGTATAACTTCTTCACAATTTAACAATATATATATATATATATATTTGGGCCGCAAAATATTCTCTTTGTTCCAATTTTCGGTTGGTTGATTTGCCATATAGTCGACCTAGATGTTTGAAAATAGATAGAAGACATTCAGATTGGTCTTCTATACCTCCATCATCATTCCGAGAGACTTCACGCAATTTTATTATTACGTTAGGCTCAAAATAATAAGAATAGAAAGTTGATGCCTCTTCCACTATAAAGACATTACAAATTGATGCTTCTGCTTTTGCCTTATTCTTAATATTTTTTTCAGGTGTCGCTAGTATCTTTCAAAATGGTACATTCAATGATATTGTACCGGTCTTGCAATTTTAGCTTCATATGACAAATAAATTGGTAAATGTTTTATTGAATCAAAAAAAATTTGAGGAAATATTTGCTCTAATTTACAAAGAATTATTAGAATTTCTTCTTGTAAACGCTCAATTTGGAAAACTTTTAGAGATATTACAGTAAGTTCTCTAAAAAATAAGCTTAATTCTGTTAGAGCTTTCCAAACATTTTTTGGCAATAACTCCCTAAATACATTGGGTAATAGTCTTTGCATAAATACATGACAATCAAGACTCTTCATCCCAAATAATTTATATTTTTCCATATCAATATACCTTGATAAATTCGAGACATAACCGTCCGAAAACTTTAAATTTTTTATTCAGTGGCATATTAATTATTTTTTATTACGATCCAATGTGTAATTAGCTTTAGGATATCTCCCAGCCATTTCATCTTGTTCTAATTCTAGCCTTCTACAAAATATCCTCAAGTCTTCTCTTGACTTAGCATTGTCTTTTGTTTTACCACGAACATCCATTACCGTATTAAAAATATTCTCAAAAATATTTTTTTCAATGTGCATTACATCTAGGTTATATCTTATAAGATTTGAACTCCAATAAGGTAAATCCAAAAAGATATTTTTTTTCCATCCACAATTTCGACATACACTGCTATTGAAATTTTTATTATAATCAGTTACCTTTTGAAGCCTCAGCTGGTCAATTTAGAATAATAAATCTTCCTCATTCAATATAAGAGAAGCATCTCTACTTACTGTAATGTTCTTTCTTAAACATTTTTTATTCCTTCTGAATGGATGATTTGTCTTCAAAAATTTTCTGTGATTGTCAAACCAACTTATTTTACCCCTCATTCGGAAGAGTAAATACTTCAAACTCAGTCATGCAGTAAGGGTAATTTAATTTACCAGCAGTGCTCCATCTAGATAACACCGCATATGTGAAAAAAACACTTATAGTCTACATAAGTGCTGCTCTCAAATAAAAATTTTATTTCTCAAAATAATCATAAGTCACGACACCTTCACTTCATAATTATATCAACTCTACTATCAATGGCTGAAGAAATACATCAATTTGATATTTTGGTTATTTGGACCATGTATAAGTACATACAGAAATAAATATTTCTCTTTCTTACACATCCACGGTGGCAAATTATAAGGAGTAATTCATACTGGCCAACAAGAGTATTGTTGTCCTGATGAGCCAAAAGGCTGAAAACCATCAGTATACAGACCCAACCTAACATTACGACATTCATCTGTAAAATTAGGATGTAATCGGTTGAAATGCTTTCATGCCTCAGAATCCGAGGGATGACACATTACTCCATCTTCTAGCTCATGCTCATAATATCATCTCGTGTGTTTTGTTATAGTGTTTGAAGTATATAATCTTTGAAGTCTAGGTTTGAGAGGAAAATAATACATTCTTTTAAAAAACACAAACTTTTGTTTGCCTATAACCTGACTCTGTTTGAATCTCAGTTGTTCACAAAATCTACATCATCTGTCTTCTGCATAATCACCCCAATATAACATACACTCATTTTTGCAGTAGTCAACAGTTTCTACTGGCAACCCAAGAACCTGAACAAATTTTTTTATTTGGTAGAAACTATCAAATATTTCATTGTCCCCAGGTATTATTTCTTTAATAAATTAGATCCATTGATCGAAAGACATTTCGAACATATGCTGCTCAGACTTCATATTCAAACAACTAGCCATAGCTAATGGCTTAATATATTTTTGATAACCAGGTCACACCTCTGTATCCAGTGAATTCAACAAATTGTAGAACCGTTGAGCCTCAACGTTAGGAGCCTCATCAACTTGTTCTTGATGAACCTCACTAGTTTAAGGTACACCAATATTTGGCATACCCCACTCAAACACATTAGGCCCAACTGCATCATATACCATCTGTTGGTATGAATTTTCAAAGACATATTCAAATGTACTATGTGGTTGTGGAATAGATTGGTCGACTATATTCTCTTCACCATGCATATTCCAAATGAAATAATCCGTTACAAAATCCCATTTCACTAAATGGTATTTCACTTCATCTACTTCTCAAAATCTATGATGTTAACATTTTATGCAAGGACAATGAATCTTATTGCCTTGCATATAATCTCTTTGACTAGATGCAAAAGCAACAAACTCTTCTTACCCATTAACAAATGCCATACAAAATTTTCATCGGTGAATTATTCTGTCTGTATTTTATCGGTAATCTGTCGATATTTTTTATTATTTTCTCTCGATATTCTCTCAGTATTACTAATAAATAATTTTCTCTCGATAAAATTTCATCGATAATCTGCTATATTCTTGTAGTGGATTATGCATGCATTGACATATCTTAGCAGAGCTAGGTCATGAGATCGAGACTGAAAATGAACCCGAACAGAGCTGAGTTGAGAAACTAATGTTGTGATAACTAGACTTATAAATTATATAGGGGTTATTGAATCCAATGTGTGTGTGGTTGGATATAATATATGTATGTATGAATATGTATGTGTTATGTAAATACTGCAAATTACAGTATAAGAAATGAATATATATATATATGATGAATGAGTTATAAATAACTGGTAATTATAGTAATATTATAAATTACATCATGAGAAATGTATTTAAATATATACGTGTTTGCTGTTGTTTTATATGTACTACTAAGCTGTATAACTTAATGCAGTTGTGTGAATCGAGCAGATAAGATGGTTGCTGAACCGAGAAATCCAAACTTCATCTACTTCTCGAAATCCACAATGTTGACATTTTATGCAAGGACAACGAATCTTATTGCCTTGCATATAATCTTTTTGACAATATGTAAAAGCAATAAACTCTTCTTACCCATTAACAAATGCCATACAAAATTTTCGTCGGTGAATTATTCTGTCTGTATTCTATCAGTAATCTGTTGGTATTATTTTTTTATTATTTTCTCTCGATATTCTCTCAGTATTACTAACAAATAATTTTCTCTTGATAAAATTTCGTCGGTAATCTGCTACATTCTTGTAGTAGATTATGCATGCATTGACATATCTGAGCAGAGCTAGGTCATGAAATCGAGACTAAAAATGGACCCGAACAGAGCTGAGTTGAGAAACTGATGTTGTGATAACTAGACTTAAAAATTATATAAGGGTTATTGGATCCAATGTGTGTATGGTTAGATGTAATATATGTTTGTGTTATGTAAATACTGCAAATTACAGTATAAGATGTGAATTTATATATATATGATGAATGAGTTATAAATAACTGATAATTATAGTAATATTATAAATTACATCATGAGAAATGTATTTAAATGTATGTATGTTTGTTGTTGTTTTATATATACTACTAAGCTGTATAACTTAATGTAGTTGTGTAAATCGCGCAGATAAGAGAGTTGTTCAACCAAGAAATCCAAACTGTGGTTGACATTGGGTGACCTAGAGTGTTATAAGATCAATCGTGCCATTTGCATTCATGTACAATCTTGGTTTTAAGTATTTTGATTTATTTATATTAAATTATAACGTTTGAATATGTCTTAAAGATTTGAGATTGTAAACATACTTATATAAGTAGTTAAATATGTTAAATAATGTTTTAAAATATAAATTTGAATATGTTTTTATTAAATGGTGATTTAGAGAATGAGTAAAAACTGAATTTTGGGAGTATTAAATTTTTTATGTGCAGTTGTGATAACTTAATTTGAAATTTATTGAAATTACAGACAAAATTCTGATGAAATTTTTTATGAGATTTTCTTTATAAATTTATATTTTTAACAATTTACTATTTAAGTATATATTATTTATTAGTAATTATCTATATTAATTAAAATGAGAGTTTTATTATAGAATTTATGGTGACACTTTTATATTTTGTATGTGTATTTTATAAATACGGAATATATATACTATACGGATATAGGATATAAGGGTGTAACAGTTATAAATTCAGAAGCAGGTCACAATTAAAAGAAAAATTCAATTATTATTATTGCGGCAAAAAGTGGCATATAAAAAGAACTGCAAAGCTTGAAAAAGGAAATAAAATATGAGAAAAATTAAAAGAAAAGAAAAATAAGAATATCGTTGCAACTATAGTTAATGATAATAAAGAAATGGTTGTACTCTCTTTTGTTGAGAAGCATAATAATATTATTAATTCTGAAATAGAGTGAGTTGTTGATTCTGCAGTATCCTACCATATTATACTAAGAAGATATGTCTTTATTGTGTATAAAATATGTTGTTGCTTTGCTAATTTATTTATTTTATTAATAATTATTTAATATGGTTGCTTTTTGGTTGATGATTGAACAATATTAATTTAATAACAGGCATATGTTTTAAATTATGTGTTGATCAATCTAATCTTCTATGTGAGGCCGCCGATTTTTCGCTTTTTGTGTTTTAGAAAAATTTGAGATTTGAGATTTTATGTGATCATAGGTTGGCCAGTGATGAAAGAAATAGTATATTAGTCAAATAATTACCCTCTAATCCAGGCTTTTTTAATGTTAATTAATTTGCATCTTTTGTTTATCTATTTTATCTAAATTGGATTAAGCAAAGTTTTTAGTGGATATGATCCCTCTACTTGAGATTCCTGGAGTCGACTTTCATTCATCTTTTTTTGTTATTATTATTATTATTAATCAGTTGCTCTGCTTTGCTTTCCTGTATGTTGCAGGATGTTTGATTTAGAAATGTTGTATGTAATTTTGAATTCGCAAGAAAATTGAGTGAAATTTTAATGATATTAAAAATTTACTTGTACATACAAGTATATTGTTGGATTATTGTTAGTATATTTTATGATATACGTTTGTTTTTTTTTTTTTAATTTTATCTATTATTTGGTATTTATAAGAACTTTTAAAAGATTAGTGTATTTATCTTATGCAAATGAAAAAATATAAGTTGTTGAATAAATTTACTGAATTAGATTTATTCAACTTTGATATATAATAAACTCATAATAATAAAATAATAAATTTTATATGTACAACATAAAACTATTAATATAAAATTTAACCTATATTATATTGAGCTATTGTTCAATACGATTTTGTTTTATAATAAAATTTGAAATTTGTATCATTATTGTAGAAATAAAAAAATTTTAAAAAAAGTATCAATTCTATAGTTTATATATAATAAACACAATGCATAAAATTATTATAGTTTTTATAAATTTTTTAATATTTGATGTTATTTGATAGAAAAATCTGGTAAAATTTTTTCACATTGATAAATTTATAGTATTAAGGATTTTTTTTTCTGACAAGTTTGTAAAAAATTTTATTTAATACTTTCCTTTATCTTCTTTTTCTTTGCATTTTTCAATCTCCTTAGTTTATTTACTTGGTCCAGCATAATCCATCAATGGGCCTTTTTTACTTAGATAAATGGGCTTAGGCTTTTTTTGACAAAAGGCTTATTTCCTTTTGGACCACGAAATTAAATAGTGAAAAAATTACACTATGTATTACTTTTTATAATTTTTTTATTTTTATCAAAGTATTTTAGTAATTTTATAATAAATTCATAATAAATTTATAATAAACTTATAATAAACTATATAAATTTATAAATTAATAATAAGAATATCATAAACTTATAATGAACTATGTAAATATGATATTTTTGTAAAAAAAATTAAAAATTCTTATAAATTTGAAAATATTTTTAAAAAGATGATAAATTTAAATTTTTTTATTTTTTTATTTTTGATAGTTTTGTAAACATCTCTAAATACTGACTTTTGTGCGGACTTCATAAACAATTAGCAGCCAGGCTTTCTAACAATGGAAGTGTTAAGGCTTGCATTCAATGGGTCTCTCTTTTATGTTAGCTCACCTCCATTAAAATAGCTTAGCTTGATGACTTTTGACTCATATATTGCTTTTCTTCTCTTCTTCGTTTTTGCCCAATGTGGGATTGTCTTTCCAAAAATATGAAGTTGCAAAATTATTCTTAATAGTGGAGCATCAATCATGGGCAATAGCAAAAAAAAAAAACACTGAAAGTTGATTATATAAATGCTGAAGTATTTTTGAATGTCTCAAATAGATCAATTTTAAGGTTATATGAAAATAAAATACAAAATTCACATCTGAATCTCAAGAATACTTAATAAATGGACAATGGTAAAAAAAATATTTTCCTTATATTCATTTTTCAAATTTCTAAGTTATGTTATTTTAGCTTTATGTTTCTCATACAAAATTAAGTTGTTTTTTAATCTATTGCTTCTATTTCCTTATGTTGCTTTTTTTTTTTTTTTTTTTTGTAATGGCAGGTTTGAAATCCTTTTAAACATATATTCAATATAGGTTTGTTCTCTACATATATCAATTTGAATTGAAGTCACATATTAGTTTCTTGATTTTTCTTTAATTTTCTGCAAATCTTAGTATTGGTTTTTCAATTTTTTTTTTTTAAAATTAAGGCTTTGATACTTCTTGGTACAATTTTCTTCTTTTACAATATTAATAATGTGTAAAACATCATTCTTGCTTAATTTCATGGACTATTGGTTTTTGGTACAATTTTCTTCTTTTACAATATCAACCATGTGTAAAAAATCATGCTTGCTTAATTTCATGTACTATTGGCTTTTTTTTCTCCTGGGTTACTGTATTTATTTATTTTTCTCCTTGGTTACTGTATTTATTTATGTATTTTTTCTTTCTTGGTAAGTTCAAGGTGTGGTTCTTTGAATACCTGGTTTTCAAATGTATTAATTGGACCTGATTTAGGTATCATATGCTTCCTTATTTTTGTCATTTTACTTGATTTTTATTAAATTTAAAGAATTTATATATTTAAGATAAAAATTTATGTATTATTGTTTTCCTATTAGAATTTTTTAGTTTATGCTAATTTCACTAAAAAAAAAATAGGATTTAACGACAGTTAGAAAAGATATTTAGCGACGGTTTAGTCATTGCTAAATACCTATTCCAATGGTTCACAAACCGTCGTCGGCAAGGTCAGTTTCCGACAAATTTAGCAAACAGTCGGAATAACCATTACAAAATAATATTTTACGACAGTTTATAATCATAGTTAAATTTTACTTAACTAAATTGTCGCAATAGCTAATTTAAATTTTATTTTAAAAAATTTATCATAGTTAAAATCGTCGCAATTTAATAACGGTCACAATATTTATTTTATCTTTTAATTTTTTTTATGACTATTTAAAACCTTAGTAAAATTTATTTTATTTTTTACATTATGTTTTTGCGACATTTCATAAACTATTACAAAATTTTATTTATTTGTTTATTTAAATAAAGAAATTTTATTTAAAGCTCAAAAATACTTAATACTAATTTATTATCAAATGAAAAAAATGCATATTTCACAATCATATCATCTTACACAAATATCATAAATCCAATTCTATTAAAAATAAAGTAACTTCATATATCAAAAAAAAAACCTATGATTTACAAATGAAAAAAATAATGGGAGCTATCATAGCTAAAAAATTTGCTTCATCACAACATCTGGACAACTAGGCATTAGCTCATAGTATTTGGGCTTGTGACTGTAATTCTTGCCTTTGCTTTTGTTCTTGAATTCATCCATAACAAACTCCAATAGGTACTCGAAACATGCTTTTATAGCCTCCGCAATTTGTTAATGCCATTTGACCATCTTGGCCTGGTACTCTAAATGCTTGAATTATATTCACTAGAAGATAAGTTGATACATTGAAGATTAACCGTGAAAGTAGATTTGATAATGCTTATAGAGCAAAAAAATCAATTTAAATATGAAAACTATCCTATCTTTATACTTGAATTCCAGAGAAATTAAGATTAGTGAAGAAATTTAAAACAGAGAGAAGCAAAAAAAAAAGCCAAAGACCAAAAAGAGTTATGTATTATCTGTTGTAGAACATATATGAATATGCAAATGGGAAATTTCAAAGAATTGACTTTACAGAGTTGATTTTATATATTTATATTAGTTTATATAGTTAAAACCATTGAACTTCTCATATAGATTATCTGTTTACGTGCAGAGGCTAATAGTTGAATTTAATATATGAGATAGTGTAATTGTTGTCCTTACTCATCATCTTTTATTCTAGGAAATTCAAGGCACCTTTTATTATTGCTTTAAGGCTTTTCAATTGGACGATTCTTACTAATACTTAAAAAATGTATATTATTAGATGTTGAATAAAACATAGTCTAGATGCAAATGGCATGATGAGAAAAATAGAGAACTTAACCCATTCTTAGGATTCCAAAAGTTTGGTCAGAAAATGCAGATAAATATTAGTATTATAGCATTGACAATGCAAAACATTATCATGCCAATACTGACCAAAAGGTAAATTGTCTTGTGAATATCCAGTATATCTGTTAGTTGACATGTAAGAAAAGAGAACCAAAAGAAAAGGAATAGAAGAATCAATAGCGAATTAATGCACATTAAAAGAAAGCAAAAGGAAAATTCAAGAATTTTATTCTCTATTATCTTCTTGGATTACCCATAAGCTGAAAAAGGAAATTTTTATTGCCTAGTGGGTTGATGAATATATGAAGAGCAGACCGATGATAACACGGTGGAGCCGCCAATCCAAGAACTGGTCTGAACGATACAGAACAAAAACAATACAGAACGTTCATAGCAGGTTCTTTATAGCTCTGCTTTCTCAATATAGCTATCCAACTGCAAATTTAATATATATTTTAAGTTTAGATTGATTACCTTGATTCAAGCAAACAGTTAAAAACTAAAACAAATTACCTGAATCTCGAAAACCCTAGCTTTAGTTTGATGACAAGTGAGGTGCAGCAATGTTTCACTCCCTGAGAAGATAAGAGAGAAGATTCAGTTTCTTGTTTGTAAAAACCCTAGCAATTTGTTGTTTTACAGAGAGAGGAAAATTGAGAGGGAAAGATTAGATAGAGAGTGAGAGAGAGGAAAATTGAGAGAGAGAGAGAGAGATAAGATAGAGAGGGAGGGAGAGGAAATTTAGGAGGGAAACATGTGTGGGAAAGAAAGACGCAGCGCAAAAGTGACAACAGGATGGTGCTATAAACAAAAAAGCAGAAAGATGTCGTTGTCATTTAGAATTTTGTGACCCTCGCAAATAATAAATTATGGTCGTTAAATTATTTTAATAAATTGAGACGTAAAACTGTTGCAAAATAAAATAAATAAATTATTTTAATAAATTGAGACCTAAAACCGTTGCAAAATAAAATAATCTTTAGTTTATTTTTTTAATTTTCAATTTATAAAGATATATTTTAGTATTTTTATAGATTTTAATACTAATATATGTTTTAGATAAATAATAATTAGAAAATTAATAACATAATGTTAAAATTTTACAATATGATGAACACGGGATAAGCACTAACACAATTTTTTTTATTAGGCTTACTATATTATATTAATTGTGTATTTATTTTTTCAAAATTTCTTAATTATTAAAATTGTTGGATTTTGTTGAATTTTTAGTTTTTTTATTGAGATTGCTCTTTTTAAAATTTGTTATTTATGGTATTCATTCATTTGGTTTAATAAATAATTTATATTATTTACATAAATTGTTATGATAATATCATAAAATTATCAATATATACACCAATTTTATTTTTTATTTATAGTTACAGATAAATAATTAATTATTTAAAATTATGATATAATTTGTAAAACAAAAACATCTGCAGTATCATACGGGTTCTTGTACATGATTATGATGGAGTAATGATGATGAGAAATATATACGATCCAATAGTTAATCCATTTTATATTTTTTACATTGCGTATTATGTGATGATTTTTTTTAATTTTATAAGAATTAAAAAAATTTATTTAATTTTATGATGATGCTCGATTAAAGGTGTAGGCAATTTAAAAAAGTGTAAATATAAAAGGGATATCATTAATGAAACATCCACAGTATTTTAGGGTTTATTTTTTTAAAGTATGGTATGGTATGGTATGGTATGATACTATACCATATCATACCATACCATACTATAAAAAAATAAATCCTAAAAATAGTTTAATTCTTATTTATTTTAACTCTTAATTTTTATGCTATGGTTTTTAACAGTAATATCATAGTTTGAAAGTCATAAATTTTCAAACCACCAATTTGGTAATTTTTTATAGTTTTATAATTTTTTTCTTTTAATAATATTTAAAATAAATTTTCGACAACCAAATATATATTAATAAATAATTTTTCATTTTCATAACATATTAAAATCTTAAAATATCATTAAATTAAATGAAATTATTTTATTTAATCATATCATACCATATCATCTTTTTAAATATAATAAATATTATTTTCAATACAATATCATATATATTATTAAATCATACTGTTAGTCATCTAAACAAAGTCTTAGTCAAAGCCTTTTGAATTTATCTACGCCGTTACAACAACATGATAATAGAACTTAGCTCCTGAAATTTGTACCAATTTGCTAAAGAAAAATTATAATCATAAGCTAATATAGCATGACTTAATGATTATATATAACTAGAAGCATAAAATTTGAGAAGGCTTATACGAGACTCAAGGCAACTTGATATTGCTATTGAATGCGTGAAAACCATACTAACCCTTACAAAAAAAATTAAATTACCAACAATAATATTAGACGGCATGGTTTTTACTATGAACCATGAAAAAGAAAGATGTACATGAGTAATTTAAAATTCTATCTAATCGGTGAGTCTCATTCATCTATATAAAAACTAAAAAATCATTTAAGATATAACCATAGTCTTGAAAAAGAAATATCCATATTATAAATTTTAAACTCTATCTAATGGGGTGGGACTGTCATCCACACAAAGACTAAAATGTCCTTTAAAATACAACAACTATAATGTCCTTTAAAATACAACAACTTTGCATTAAAAAACCAAAAAATACAAGGATAAGATTGAATTTTCAAAAAAATCAAAATTAAATTGAAGAGTACTATTTATAAGGAATAAACTCTATATTATTTCGTTTATAATTATTCTGTAATGGTAATGCAACATAAATTTTCTGCCGGTTTACATTACATGCTATGGAAATAATTTAAAAACAAATGTTAATTTGGTTATTAAATTTTGCTTTGAATTCATAATATTTGTAGAGAGCTTGTTCTACGAACATGGTTGGTAGGTTTTTGAGACGTTGCTAGCTAAATAGGACAAGTCTCTTGACCACTTCTTTGTATATTGGTTATGGCAGCTGTCCGCCGTTGAAAATGGCTGTAGTAGAATAATCTCACTGATATTTAATACCAAATTTATTTCTTTTTAAATAATCATATTCATGTATAATTATTAAAAAAATTATTAAATTATTTTAATATTATATAAAATTATTTTAAATGGGTAAAATATTATTGATTAATTCGTTAACATTAAAAATATTTTACTTTTACTTTATTAATTAACTCATTAATAATATAAATATAGTTAAAAAAATTAATTATTTTTTATTGATTTTATAAAGTGATAATATAAGAGAGATATTTTTTTATAAAAATAATAATTTAAACGGAATGATAATAGTACTATTTATTAACTAAAAATTATTAAATATTTTCTCTCTTTTACAAAAAATGTGGATCCTGTGTGATTGGTGGAAAGGTTTATAGAACTAAAATTAATTAAATATTAGAAGAAGTTATATATTGCATCTAGTGTATATTTGTAATATATATTGACGTATTTATGAAAGATTAACTATCAAGTGCAATGTTTTTCACATAATATATATTTTCTACTACATTATATCAGATTTGCGGTCCACAAGCTCCGGTAAAATAAATTAAGTTTTATACTTATTTATCCAATACTTGGTTAATTACATATAAAAGAAAAAGAAATAACTAAGAATCGAATTTAAGCTAGCTACATATAATATTCTCTGTATCTTAAATTAATAAACATGATTTTTATTTTTTGTTTTGAATTATAATATAACACTTTAATAAATTAATTAATGTTACTTATTAAAATATTTATTGAGTAGATCTTATATTGAAATATAATTTTTTTATTTTTTAATTATTGTAAAGTAGAAATATATATATATATATTTGTCAATTGTGACTATGGAATATTATATGATATATCTTTTTTACCAAAATATTGAAATAGATATAGTTGTTATGTAATAAAGTCGAGAAGGACGAAGAGTACAATATGAACGAAGAAGCTGAAAAATCTTGAAGGTCAGAAATCAAACCATGAGGCATGAGAACGTAGGAGTAACTATAAGTAGTAAATAATAAAATGGTTAACTTTTACGTCAACCAGATCTGCCGTTTTGAAAATCGTTGAAAAGTCAGAGTCAAAAATTTGAAAGTCAACAAAATGATAGGATAAGAGACTGCTTGCGGTTGCTGGAGTATCAGTATGGGCCCGCATAACTGTCTTTACTTGTGCACGTGTGCCTCTCGCCCCTTGCTTTGACAGTTGACACGACCTGGTTGGCGGTTTTTATGTAGTCCTCCTCTATGGGCAATTGCCGGTTGGGCATATGATCTAGCAGTATCCGTCTAACTTGTTGCATTCCATTTTGAGGTTTCTTTAAATATATATACATATTATTTTTATAAGTATTCGATTTTATTTTTTTTTGAAAAATTTACTTTTCAACTTTCAATCTAAAAAATATTTTACTTTCCGAGACATACATCTAAGTTTATAGTTAATATACTAAAAATTTACTTTTTTTTAGAGATATATTTTAATATATCAAAATTATATGAAACTTATATAATAACTTTGAAAAAAATGACTGCAACTTTTCTTTTTTATTATTATTTTTTATATAAAAGAAAATTCAAAAGACCGAACTGATTATTCAATCATAATGATTTAATTTGTTATGTGTGATATTTGAAAAATCAAATTAATTGTTATTTGTGATGTATTTTATGCATTTTTTTTTAATTTTATCTTGTACATAAGTATAATTAGACTGAGCTGAGAATTAAGTTAAAACAAATAAATTTATTTAATTTTGCAAATAAATCAATTGATTTATATCATATTGTTGATTTTACTGATTTAATAATATATTATTTTCAACTTTAATATTTATGTTCACACGTTGATTACTATACTTATTAGTCCATTGATTTTTTTTCTTAATAAGAAGTACGTTATATCTATTTTGATAAAAAAAATACATGTTAATAATAATAATATAATATTAATTTATTATTAACACTCCCTTCATTCTAAAATGATAAAAATATTTTTTATCTGTCTCAAAATATAGTCTTGTTACTTTATTTAGATTACAGCTATATTATAAATTAATCATTTTACCCCTATTTAAATATTTTATAATCAACAATGTTACGGTTAATTATTTTTATTTTCTAAATTATTATTATTTTGAACCAATCAATGGCTATTTTATTTTTTATAATAATTAATAGTTATTTAGTTAAAAATAGATGATAAAATAGATAAATTATAAAAAAAATTATCTATTAATTAAATAATATAATTTTCTTTATACATGTGAGGTGAGAGTGTCTCTGTTATTTTGAAATATATAAAATAATAAGAAATAATTAATACATTGTGCCATATTAATTGGCACATAAAAAAACCTAAACACACATGCCAAATCAATTTTATGGTGATTTGATTGAGTCATACGACAAATTAGTTTTTTGTCAATTTGATATTGTGTTCATACATAAGGTTGGCATATTCTATCACATGCTAATAATACCTAATATATGAGTCCTTGTCTTCCATATTCTTATTTTTGTCACCTAAATATATTTCTTTTATTAATTAAGCTCGACTAAAAATTTAAAGTTATAATATTATATATATATATGTGAAATCAATTTTAATATCGCTAAGTTAAATTTATTTGACTAAATGAATGTTACATGCCCAAAAAAAAGGCGTTAAAAAGTTAAAAACTAGTTGTTTTTTTTAATATTTGTACTTTGTTTGAGGGGCTTTGACAATATTAATATAGGCAAGCAAAATAAAAATTGATTTTTTTTACAAAATTGCTACAAAAAAAATAAAATTTACTATATTTTTTAAATATTTCAAATTTATTAAAATATGTGATTTATTAATTATAAATTTAATAGATTCATACAGTTTATTATGAATTTATTAAATACGTGATAATTTTTATAAATTATTATAAACTTATTAAATATTTTTATAAAATGATCAAAATATCACTAATAAAACATATAAAAATTTTGCAAAATTTAATGAGGACATAATTTTTTCATAAAAAAATTATACTCGTGTGCTCGATTTTGGCCCATTCTAATTCTAAAGAAAGGAAAAGAAATTTGAGTGACTAGAGAATTTAGTGTTAATAATAAGGGAATGAGTTTTTTTTTTAAAAAATTCGTTAATGAGGATGAAGAGATTAAAATGTCGCAGTCTTTATGTTTATATACACAATATATTTAGAAATTATCTCATAATTGTTGATTCTAAAAACCAAACCAAATAATGGTTGCATTCATTAATTATCGAAGACATTTCTAAAAATTTCTTCATTGCAATTCTTATTAATAAATTTTAGTTAGTTAATTTAAAATAAAATACTATTCAAACTATTGGCATTGAAAAGAAAAACTATGGAGCAAGTCAAGACATCCTGCTATCCTGCGTTCACAATATATCAAAACTATATCCATATATGCATAAGAATTTCTTTTTAAGTTAGTATATTTTATATTACTATTCATCTCTTTAATTTAATAATAAAAGGACCATTTACATATAATAAAATATTTTTTTTGAAAAAAAAAAACTAAATATGTCACCTGTTATTATAATCCCATTTGAAAATTTATACAATGATCAACAAATTTGCCGAAATTCTGCTAGGAATCAGTTACTGTAATTTGCCAAAATCAATCGGGCTAAGTGTTTTTTTTTTTAATCTTTGATTTGAATTTAAAGTCAAAATAATTAAATTTATTAAAATATTAATAATTTACAAATTTGGATTGAATCATACTCAATAACAAAAAAAAAGGTTTCTTGAAATTTAAAATTTTAAGATAAAGTCAAATTAGTGCTAGTATCATGAACACATCTAGAGTGTGTTGTAAAACATCAATTTACATTTTTCTTATTCTGCTGTGCTACATTGTATCTATATGGTTGAATTAAATAACATTAATAACAATTATAACTAAACATTAATAACGATTATAATTAAAAACAAATCTTTTGAAAAATTTTATCCACAAATGTTGTATTCTAATATCATAACCATAAAATTCACTAAATAAAAACAAATGCTCAAAATATTTCTCCATAAAAAATAAAATTTTTCCATTCAAGAAGAAAAAAATCAAACAACAAATTTTGTATTCACAAGCCAAACCTTTAGCCGCTTCTCTCTTTCTCTATTTTTCTTTTCTTTCTTTTTTTTTTCTTTTTGCACTTATCAAAGTAAGTAACTGCAAATTTTTTTTCTATGGGAATCATCATTGACATTTTACACCTTCAATCTACATTATCATTCTTCATTTTTTTTTGTGCAAAGTGTTTAGAGCTTTACTATTATTGATTAACCAATAGCTGCCTGCCATGTGCACCTGCTGCCACTTGATATCCGACTGCAATTCCCATTTCTATCCCAGTTCTAGTCCCTGCCGTTTAAGTAGCAGAAGTTGTAGTCGCCGTCGCCCTACCGGAGCTGACAGCTTTCCTTCTCCTCTTCGGCGACCCACTTTCCGACCCCGACGAAGATGTAGAAGAAGGCTCGGGTGATGACCTCTTGGATGTCACTCTCACCGGGTCCGGCTCACCGGAATTCACCCGTAACGGAAAATTCAACAACGCTCTTGAGCCACGCATTCTAAAAGCAGCACGATCGTAAGCCAAAGCTGCATCCTCTGCTGTTTCAAATGTTCCTAACCAAACCCGCGCCCCATTTTTCGCCGGGTCACGAATCTCCGCCGCAAATTTCCCCCACGGCCGCTGTCTTACTCCTCTGTAATGCTTTCCTTTTGCTGGTGCCGCTGCAGGCGTAAGAGCAACAGCAGCCACGGGCACGGGCGCAGCCTGAGTCTCAATTCTCTCTGTCAGCTGTACTTCGGCGGGAGCTACTACCCCAATTTCCGGCGAAACCTCAAAATTCTCCTGGGGTTCCAATTTGATCGGAGGAAAATCCGGCTGCGGTTCAGTTTTAAGAGACGGAATCCAACCGACGGTAACAGCATCACGGAGAACACCATAAAGCAACATATCTTCAGAATCATCGACCTTGAGTGGCAAATCTCCCCAATTTTCCGACAAACAAGGGTACAAGCTACTAAAACTAGAACTCCGGCAATAAACGGGAGTAGTACTAGGAACAGCAGCAAGATTATTAGTATTAGCAATACTAGAAATAGAAGAATTATTACAAGAAATCATCGAATCCCCAACTAAATGTCTGCGCACAGATTCAAGAAAAACGAAATCAGACTCGTTAATTGTTTGGCCATACATTTCTGGAAGTACAATTTTACTAAGAGAAAAAGATTTTCTTGAGAAACAAACAGAAAGAATTAAAGATTGTAGTGTGTTTGTTGTGTTCTGATCTTGTTCTGTTTTTTCCTTTTTAAATTTTCTCTGTGATAAATGATATTTTCGGTATTTATAGGGAAAGTGGTTCATGCACTTACTTATTTAATTTAAAAGTGGAGGCGTTTATTTATTATTTAAAAAATATTTGTATATAAAAATAATGTTATTTTAATCATGACATGAGTTTCTTTGAAGGTTCTTATAAATCACGTGTGAAATTTGCAGTGGTAGATTGATGACGTCAGTAGTCTTAGGGCAGCAGCAATTTGTTGTTTGTCTTTTGTTTGTTTTTCTGCTTGCCTTTTTGATCGCCAAGCTTTTCAATTCCTTTTTTTTTATTTTATTTTGTTCGATTAATTATAATGTTATGATAAAAAATACATGGGCGTTCAATAAAATTTGGAGTTTTGAATTAAGAAGAGTAATTTTGAGTTAAATTATTCATAAATGAGATTAAAAGTTAAATTTAAATGAAGAGTTAATTAGAAAGATAGATATTAAATTATTATAAGTAATTTATTATTTTATGCACCGAAATATAATCTAATAGTAATATATATATATATATATATATTTAGATAATTGATTACATAACTAATAGAGTTATTTAATTTTTTTAATTTTTTTATACAAAATAGTGAATAATTGTAACGCATTGTTAGCAATCTGGCTTTTAATATATTATATGTAAAAAAATACCCACTTTATTTATTATCAGTAAAAAAATCTCATTTTGAGAAAAACATTCATTAAAAAATAAATAATTTTTATTAGAGAATAACAAATTTTAATTTAAAGATGATATATAACTTTTAAATAAGAAAAAATAAAATTTTATAATAAAAGTTAAACTATACTCAATTTTATTTTAAAAGAAAAAAAATACAAAAATAAAAATAAGCATTAAATTTCATATTATATAGATCTAAAAATAATTTTAAAAATAAACTATAACAAAAAATACACAATTAAAAAAAGGACAACACACAATAATAAAAAATACAAAAATAAGATAAAACGTTAAATTTTTAATCCATATTAATCTGAAAATTATTTTAAAAATAATTAAAAATACATAAAACTAAAAAAATATAAAAAGGAAATAGTAAATGAGAAAGAAAGTGAAAAAAGACAGAGATAATGATCCGTTAATAAACTGAAGATAGCTTCACTTTTGAATTAAAAAAAATTTACAGTTTTATTCAATTATACTGTAGTTAATGTTTCAGTTTGCAGAGTTATTATTTGATGTAGTAATTAATTAGCAATGAATTCAATTAATTACTGCATATTTTAAATTATAAAAATATATTTTTATGCTGTCCCAGTATAATTATTATATTCCTTATGTTTCATTTTAAGTATTATTTTAGAAATAATTACATATATTAAGGTAATGATTAGTAGTTATAAATTTTATATAAAATTTACAGTATTTTATTTAATTATCATTTTCAGTTATTATTTTACTATTAATTATTAACCTTAAAAGTATTTAATAATCAAAGATAAAATTAAAATTTTATAATTAATATCACATTAAATTTATAAAAATAATAATTGAAGTATAATACAAGTTTTTTTTATATGACGCTTGAAGTGAAATGAGGGAGTATCTCATAATCAAGGCTATTAGTATATTATATGTGCATTAATGAATTTGTAAATTATCATTTTCATTGTCTTAATTATTTTTGTTAAAGCTCTAATATTACCAAAATTGACAAAGCCAATTTTCTAACACTCATTCAACACAACTTCTGTTGCCATAATTAACCATCACTAATATTGCAATATTTACTTCCGAAAATTTAATTTATGAAAAAAAGAGTTAAAAACTAAAATTTTAAACTATATAAACTATATATATATATATATATATATTCTCAAATTCATTAAACTGAAACTGATAGGCTCACCGGCATATCTACTAACCCAAACCAAATTAAATAAATGGTATTATTGAATATTAAAGAAAATGTTAAAATTTAATAAGTAAAAAAGATAAATTTATCTGTGAACTGGACTTAAATTTTAATTTATAAAAAAAAATTGAATCATAGAATGAATAATTAAATATTGATTGAAGTTAAGTACAATTTATGGATACCTAGTGAGATTTGAAAAAACAAAGAATAAAATATAAAGTAATTAAAGGAGTTTTTATTTTTTTCTTGGAAAAAGAAAGGCTTAATATATGACGAATCCATTTAACTTGGCACGATTTGTTACTTAGCCCCCTTATAGTTTTCGAGGAACTATATTACCCCTTTAATTTGTTATTTCCAATAGCAAACAACCCCCTCGATGCTTAGATGGCAAAACGCATGCACTCACCTCCTATACCACGCGTGAATAGATGCTTAAGTAATTAATTACTTCAACGGATAGATTTTTATCCAAAGAAAATCTGTTTCATTCCTTCTTTCGTTACATTCTTCCTCGAATAAAAATTCGAATATCTAATCCCCCATTCCTATTCATCTCAGTTTAGAAGACATTGCTTGCTCAAATGGCTTCAAGATCTCAAAATACACCCTCTTTGTCCCAAAATAACTCTGCAAAAAGTGATTTTACGATTCCTGGTTGTTATTATGGAGAATCGGCTTGGTTGAAAATTTTGATTACTAAAGCGAATCCTAGAAGGAGGTTCTTCGGTTGCAACAAATATAGAGTGAGTTTAATCTCGTTAATTAGTTAATTAACATATATTTTTTGGGTGAAAAATATTCTGATTCTTTATAATGTTCAAAGATAGATTCAAGGACTGCAACCTTGTAAGTACTTTGTTTGGTACTAGCTACCATATCCATATAGCTTGAGAAGACCTGTGCTGAGGTTGATGAGGAAGATTAAGAAGGTTGAACAAGAAAGAGATAATGCAAAGACTGCTGCAAATCATTTGAAGATAGTTATTGGGTGTTTGGTTTTTGTGATCATCACTCTATTACGTGGATGATTATGCCCAAGGTTAACCAATTCCATAACTAGTATTGTGTTGATGAGTGCTTAGTTGGGAGCTATTGTACTTAATGTATGATATGCTGCATTTTATGATTTTTTTTGTGCAAAAGCAAGTTTAGTTTAGGTTATAGTATGAAATTGGTTATTTTATCATTTTTGGAATAGGTTGTGGTATGGAGGTTTAGACTCTTAAGTTGCAGTGGTGAATATGCAACAATTTATCATTTTGATTTTTATTGGTAAGTTACGGTAGGGAATCTGTAACTATTTCTGCAACATGCATCCAGCCTTTTTGAATTAAATTAGAAATTATTTTGTTTAATTCATGTTATTTATTAACTTAATTCAAATGTCTCTTTTGTGTTTTAATGTGAACTGAATATTGGCCCAAAAATGAACTTATCAAACACAATACACAATCTAACACAATCCTATCAAAATTTAAAAATATATTTATCAACCAAAGTCAGAAAAATAATATACAATATACAATTTAAATTCTGCCTAAATTTGCAATCTAAAGCCATCACAGAATGAACAATGTGCCCATTTGCTACTAACTAAAATAAAATAATTAATGTATTAAAATAAACTTGGTATTGTCACAGAATGCATATAATGTCAGAACAAGATTGTCACAAGCAATCTAATTATATAACCATAATTATCTTTTAAAAAATATTGTCGTAAGCAATCTAAATATCCACAGTGCATAATGCACAAACAAAATCACAAGACCTAATCTAAAAATCTAAACTAATTCATCACTCCTTTGCCCTTGGACCCTGTTGCTACTTCTGCTACTTGACTTTTCTGCATTCTAGTTGTTACTCTTTGTTCCTGAAGCTGTCTAGATGTTATGACCACTTTTCCTTTAAATTTCAAACCATAAGCCGTGAATCCAATGTCACCAGTAACTTCAGCAGATCTCTTAAACTTTATACTATCGATTATCCTTCTAGTAGGTATTTCAACTTGATAAAATTACAAATAGTGAGTCAATTAACAATTATAATTGCTAAAATATATAATCTAACAAGTTACACATAAATTACAACATACATTTTATATAGAAACTCCTGTATTTGTGTTGATGTATACGCCATATCCACTAAACCTTGATTTCTTTAGTTGTTGCACTTGTTTCTACTGAGGTCTAGAAACTACTTATCTCTTTTGCCCTCTTTCTCTTCTACTATCAGTTTCCATAGCAGATGATTTACTTGTCCTAGATGAATTTTGTTGTGAAACAGAGTCATTTGCTTGAGATCTTATTCCTGGAGTACCATATGATGTAGTAGTTTGTTGATAACCACCAGATGTTGACCCCTTCTCAAAACAATATAGCATACAAAATCTAATAGTTATGATAAATAAAAATTACATTTTTGACAAAAGTAATATAGCATACCTTATTAGGACACCCTTTCTTGTTGTGATTCAGCTGGCCACAAAGAGAGCATGTCATTTTAGCACCATATCTTATTAACTTCCCTATCTTCTTTACCTCATCCCTAGGCTTTCTTCTATTTCTTTTTGGTCTACCAGGAAGACTTTTTATCTCTGGTGGCAAGATGTGAGGATAGACTTTTTCCTTCCACAATTTGATACCAGGCACACATTAAATGTAATATGTGTATGCCTTCAGATAAGTATCCCTCCTAAACCAATGAGAGATGTAGTCTCCTGGATTAAACTGCCTAAAATTCATGACATATATATCATGTGCACAAGGAGTTCCTCTTAGTTGCCATGATCTACAGGTGCAAACTTTCTTTCTTAAGTCTACTGTATGTCTATACTCCCCTTCTTCGACCTCAAAACTAGAATCACCATTCCACAAGATACTACAGTTCATAGCTTTCTCTTTTGTAGCTTCAAGTCTCACCATAGCCATAGAAGGAATGTCACATATCCAAGAATTGCAAAAATCTCTCATTGTTTTAACTCTAGTCATCACTTTAGTCCTAATCTCTTCAAGCATAGTGATAATAGACTTATGCCTAGAGTTGAGTATCCAAACATTAAAAGTCTCACACATATTATTTTCACAAGTGTCACTCTTAGTTTCTGTCCCAAAATATACCCTAACCCAACACTCTTTATTGTAGCACAACAAGTCCTCAATAATTCCTTTACCTAACTTGTTTAAAGATTTCAAATTCTCCTTAAAATCTACCTCAAATGTTGATTTTGTATATGTCCAGAATTTTTTTCTTCACTCCTTTCCTCTCTACTTTTTTGCCTAATTAGCCATTATATGCCTAGCACACATCCTGTACTCAGCATTTGGCAATAAAATTTCTATTGTAGGTATTAACCCCTAGCAAAAGTGAAATCAATTAGACTTAGAAAATGAATTAAAAAATATTATAAAAATTACATAATGAATATCAATACAAAGTGAAACTCACCTTGTGTATATCAATCATTATGACTGTCCCTTTTCCTTCTTTAAGTTGAAGATCTTCTTTTAGAATTCTTAAAAACCAGCTCTGAGTCTCTTTGCATTCAACCATAACCACAACCTAAGCAACTGGGTACATTTATCCTTTTTCATCTTTAGAAATTACACATAGAATTTGACCTTTGCATATCCCCTTGAGAAAATATCCATCCAAACCTATAATCCTCCTGCAACCTTTTAAAAACCCCTGTTTCATTACATGGAAGCATATGTACAACTTATCAAACATCACTCATCTTGTTTCAAGCTTAGTCTCTGTCCTTACTACACAAGTGTTTCCTGGATAAGAAGGAATTGAAGGTAAATATTGGCAAAACGGTTTGTAGGAAAGCAAAAATGAAGATCCTGAGTGAACATATGAGTGATTATAAGGAAGAATATGGGAAGTTGCAACTCCCATAATTTAAGTCCTGGTTGGGATATAATCCTGTCTTTGAAAACCCTTACAATATACTTAGCAGTACAAAGCTTATTTTTATTCTTTCTATAATATTTGTGTACAGGGTTATATATTTTCACCCTGAAATCACCACTATTACCTTAAGTGCTGCCAAAAAGTAACCAATTGAAACCTATCTCTTTATACTTAGCATGAACCCTACTTCTTTCATTAGGCTTGATCTTCAATTCAACATCTTTTGCAATAGCATAGTTGCTTAAGGCCTCCCTAAATTGTCCTGCACTCTCAAACACCATGCCAATCTCCCACAAAAGTACCTTATAGTTGGGATCATAGTGAACTCTCTTGCTGCTTTTTCTCTTTGGCATGTCATCTTCCTCATCATCATTTTCATTACAGCTTTCTACACTATCATCATCAGAACTATGAAAAAACATTTCATCCCCACATACTTTTCCTTGAAAATTTTCAGATCTTGAAGCACAATTATAATACCCCACATCAACACCAACTTCCCCTAAATTAATAGTTGATTCTTCTGCCTATGCATTATTTTTCTTTCTCTTTCTCTGTCTATATAACATAGATTATTCCCTTGCAGCTCTTAATTCATCATTATCTTCACTACCTTCGCTATCACTCTCAATAAGGGAATGAAACTCAGGATCTGTATCACTATCTTCCCTACTAAAATCTGCATCTAACTCAGCTTCATCACCCTCTTCAAACACGACATCTTTAACTTTATCAGACTCCTCTACATCGGCATCTTCATATTTATCATTCCCCTATTGCTCAAAAGCTTCACCATTTTCAACACTTTCACCATTCACAGATGTATCTACATTTACAGCCTCACACCCAACAGTTGTAGATTCAATAAATTTGTCTATGTTAACTACATTTTCACTCTCAGTTGTGCCAACATTTACATACTCCTGCTCTTCACTATCACATGGTGGGACCACACTACTACTTTCAAATAAATTATCATTACAACTAAGATTTCTATTTTGCAAATATAATCCACTTGTCTCAATCACTTCTGCTTTACTAACACCATTGTATATGTATAAATCCATTAGCTCCTTATCTCTCAAACTTAATGACTAGTCATATAGCTCTCTATTCGTACAAATTTTGCGAAACACACTGCTCTTCGCAGGTTTGTAATAAATCATTTCAGCCCCTAAATAGCTAAGTTGTTTTATATCATCTATTAATTCAGGAATTGATAATCGATCCGAATCGTAATTTGCATATTTAACACTGCTGTCCACATAATTCTTTCTACCTCTTTATCAATCTTGAATTCACCACCAAAATTCTACCTAACCGTAATGACTGAGTCTCCCATCTCATACGAATCCTAGGTTATAATTCAAACACACAGGAAGAAAGTAAATGTGGAGATGTATCATCTGAATTTTTCAAACTCTGAACAAAAATATAGGGCTTTGATTCTCTAGATATCTTCAACCACGAGCGAATCCACCAGCGGTCTACGAAATTGATCACTGAGTTTTGATTGCGATAATCAATTTTAGGGTTTATCAGTTTTGTAATGAAATTTAAGGTATCAAATCGATTTCACAGAGAAATTTGGGGAAGCCGATTATGGAGAGTTTTTCAAAATTTCTTTTTGTTTTTCTTCAATGAATGTGTAAAATGACGAGTACTTCTTTTAATTATATGATATTCACGTATAGACAATTCAAAATGGGTGAAACATACGCGCTTTCATTTTTCTGTTAATGAAATTTTAAGGGGTTTTTTATTGTTGAAAATAATAAATTGAAGGGGGGGGGGGGGGGGGGGGGGGGGGGGGGGGGGGGGGGTAATATAGCTTTTTAAAAATTATAGGAGGCTAATATGCTAAATTGGAGGGACTGAATATATATTAAGCAAAAAAAAAAAACAGAAAACAAATAAAAAAAGGGCATGGAAATAATCGGCACGCAGACAAAGGAAAAGCAATGAAAAGCAATAAGGATATACATTGGTCCTAGACATTTTCTTTATAATTAATTAGATTTTCTAAATGGATAAGTGTCTCGTAAAGTCAATGTTCCATTAAAGATAAAATAATATTTCCCCTTCGTAATTATTTGTTGCCTATACTCCTCCTCTTTCGTCACCTTCAAGGAAGGTTACATATCACATAGAGGTAATATTTTTTTTAAAATTTCATTTTTAATTTTAATGATGGGTTAAACTTAAATTCTTAAAGAATTTGTTTATTTTTAATTTAAAGGCTCAAACATATAATCTAAATCTATATATCCCACTAATTATAATGATAGGATTAAGCTTATATATACTTAAAACATTTTATTTATTTATTTTTTTATTTAATGGCAATCTAATTCTATCCCATTTATAATATAGTTTAATATATATATAATATTATAATCAACATAGACATTTTTTGCACCAAAAAAAAAACATAGAGATCTTTTACGGGGCAGCTAATTAATAAAGATATGATCTTATAAAAAGATTCTTAGAGGTTGGTGATGTTAACAAACTTGTGCCCAATCACTTTCATCTTGTGAAATTTTGCGGCCTTATATATAGAGAGAGAGAGAGAGAGAGAGAGAGAGAGAGGATCTGGAAAAGTATATCCATAAACAAAAAAGACTCATATGTATATATATATATATATAATTAAGAAATTATTCTTGTTAATTTTTCATATCTTCTAAGATAAACATCAGTTATTGTTATTATTACTATTACATAAAAAAATTATTCTTGTAATATTTATTATTATTATTAGTAGTAGTATTAGATAAAACTATTCATTAAATCGAGTCAAGTAGAACTATAAAAAATTAAATTTAAAATTTTTTATCGAGTTATAACAGTTTTTTATCAACTGATATATATATCCGATGGTTTCACATATCATTTTTATTTAAATTTAAATTTAATATTTTTTTAAAAAAATTAGATTAATGTTATATGTTAATGACTTCAATTTATTTTTATATGATCATTTTAAATTAAAATTTTTAGGTATTGATATAATCCTACAAAATCATATTAACATATTATTAAAAAATCTATAATATTTCAAGAACTATATTTATGATATTCAATAATTTTTTAGAGGGACAAAATGATATAAATTTAATACAACTATCAACTTATGAGAAAAATCTCTAAAATAAAACTTTTTTTTTTAACCAGCAGCTATTTTAACAGTTAACAATTGCTGTTTCATTTTATTTACTGAACGAGTTCTATTTAACTGTTGATGAGTACGAATTAGCTGTCAATTGTACCAAGCATCCTCTACATATTTCTTTGATATTAAAATTTGAAACTCTATTTCCAAAAAATAAATTGTTAACAAATTCTAATTAAAATTTTCAACATAATAATAATAATAATAATAATAATAATAATAATAATAATACCAAAAAACTAAGAATTGTGTAGAATTTGTAAAAAAAAAAGATGCAATTGCTTAGAAATATATAAATTTCCCTAATTTCAAACAGAAAGATAGAAATGGTTTGTTTCATACATCATATTCTTATTTGTTTACGAAAATTAAAAAAAAAAAAGTTGTCATATCAAATATTTTATGTGAATAGTGTTGCTTTCTTGTTTTTTATTTTATTTTTTTAGGGGAAAGTATTTCTTATCCATGAAACAAGAATTCTCATAATTAATCTAAAATGACTTACCTCCAACACTAAATTAAAACATATTTTTTCTGAGCATTGTTTAATTTTTCCAATATTTAAAATTAGCAATATATACATTTTTATTTTATAAATATTAATTAATATATATTTTTCTATTATAATTTTCTTTTAATATGATATATATATTTATTAATTTTTTTAAATAAATAATATTAAATATATATAAAATAAAAAATTAATTTATTAAAACAATATGTGAATTATAATTTTCAATAAAAAAATATATATTAATTTAAAACGAAAAAGTTATATTCTTATTTGATATCATAAGCCGTCAGCTGTGTTATGTCAAACTAATATATTTATATATATAAATAATAGATTGATTAATATGTGAATATTTAATTGATTAATTAATATATGAATGGCACAACCTTGAAGAAATGGCTAACAGCAACAAAGGCGAAAGTTTGAAGCTGACCGATTGCGTCAAATTAGATGCTGACCGAAGAATTTTCCAATTTAAGCAAGCAGAGACGTATGCTAGCCACGTGCCAATCACTAACACGTGCGGTGCACAGCATAGTTTGAGAATTTTTTTTTTGTACTTTTTAATAGTTTGAAGAAAAATTATATAATAAATATCAATATATATCATTATTTAATTATTATTTTTGGTTAAAATCACGTTTTATCACAATTTCTGCTGAGACTTTGAGTCGCATAATTTTCTTTAAACGAGGAAACAGTAAGGTAGAATTTCTGTCTTATAATTTTTGAAAACTTTGTATTTCTAACCCCCTGAAATATTAGATTATAAAAATAAATAAATAATATAAACCCTCACGTGCGTAATAAGGAGGCTGCATGGATATTTCTTGGAGTGGAATACTGTAATAATAATTATACTGTACCTATCATTTTTTGTTTGCTAAATCTATTGTCTTGTTATTGACCAAAAAAATCTATCGTCTTGTCGTTTAAATGGAATTTAAAAATAAAAAAAAATTAGTAGTTGAATTTATCAATGTTTTCAAAATTTATGTGTCCGTGGCAAAATTAGGAGTTGAATGAAAGAGGTAAAATTTTTTAACAAAAAAAAATATAATTGAATGAAAAATAAAAAATAAATATTTAATATTATAGTAAAATTTATATTTTTATTAAATTTTTATGTCTTTTTATTTTAATTCTCAAATTTATTAATTTATTTAAATAATTTTATTAAATTAAAATTTTAAAATTACTATTTTAAATGAGAATATTAATTTTATTCAATTTATAATCAAATTATAAAATTTTAGTATTAATATAAATACCTAATCACAAAATTTTAAATATCCACTAATTAAAAAAACATACATAATACAAAAAAACCGTTAATATATATATATATATATTATATTTGTATATAAAAAATTCAATAATATATATATAAATATAATTTATATAATTATAATTATCTATATATTTATAATTATATATATTTATATACAATTATATAATAATATATATATATATAAATATATAATTTATATAATTATAATTATATACATTTATATAAAATTATATAATAATTTATATATATATAACTATATAATTTAGATAATTATAATTATATATATATGTATATTATTCAAATATATATACAAGTATATAAAATAAGAGGGAGAAGGGGAGAGGAGGTCTATTACCCCCAGTATTCCCCTGCCTCCACCCCTGATCTGAATAGTTAAATTGAAAATCGGCCGCTAGTCTTATTCAAAAAATCAATAAAAATTTAGATTTTCTTTATTCGAAAAAGGAAAATAAAAAAGAACAAAGAACCAGTAAAATCTGGTTTAGTATTTTGAGGTGCATGTTAAAAAAAATAAAAAGATTAAAGATCATATCAAAGGAAAAAATTCAGCAGTTTAGGAAAAAAAAAATTGATTCCTTGAATAGAGGAACATTAGTAGACCAAAAAGGAGAAAAAAATATTGAAATTATCAAAAAAAGATAAAGCTTAAATACTCACTTCAAAGCTTGAACAGAAGAGGAAAAACAAGAAATTTATTACTTGAAATCTAATAAATAAATAAAGAAGGGAAACAGAGATAAGTGAAAGAGAGATTTTGTTGATTTTTTAATGGGGGCTTAAGAATTGGCTCAATTTATAAGGATGATCTTTTATACATGAATTTGTAACAAAAAGGTAAAAATAAAATCTATAAAATTTGATATAAACTATTAAATAAAAATTACTTAGATTTATTTAATAAATTTAAAATTTATTAATTTGATCTTGCTTGATTTTCTATATTAAAATGAGATATATTTTTAACACTTCTTCAATCATTTACTGCAAAGTTAAAACTCTTTCCTTATGATATCAAATTTAGCTTGTCATTATTAAGTTCACCCTTGGTGATAATAATCTTCATTATTTGATAATAATTTTCATTCTTCGTTGAACATTTAAAAAATTTCTTTATTATTTTTATTTTTTAAAAACAAAAAAAATCACATAAATCATAGTATTGAAATATAAGATTTCAGTTGTTTAAAAACATGTTTTAAGTCTCTTCAATTTTTTCATTTCATTGCAGTTTATAAATTTACCCATCACTTTATTATTTTTTGTATTATAATTTTAGACATGCAGATCTTCATCATTTTTATATTTTATTATAATTTTATGACATGCTGGTTATTTTACATTTGTATTTAGTATAGGCATGATTATATGATTGTGATCATGATTATGATTATGATTATATATTCCTTAACAATCAATTAAAACTTTGATATGTTTTTTTAATGGAGCTTAAGAATTGACTCAATTTATTTTTAGGAGAATGATCTTTTATACATAAATTTATAACAAAAAAATAAAAACAAAATCTATAAAATCTAATATAAATATCAAATAAAAACTACTTAGATTTATTTAATAAATTTAAAATTTCTTAATTTGATCTTATTTGATTTCTTATTGCAAATTGAGACATATTTTCAATAGGTTGGGAGTTTAAGAGTAAAGGAAAAAAAAGCATAATATATAAATTCACACGTGTACTTGCAAAAAAAAAAAATTATTAGTACCTTATATTTTGTGTGCATCTTTTCACATGCATCTAAATATTAAAAGTGATATTATTAAATACTTGGATTAGTTGAAAAATACACGTGAAAAAAGCACGAGTAATAGGCGCGCTCTACCCCTATTTTTCTTATCATTGATGATACTCTTATTCATTTTTCTTTTCTCTATGCTTCTCTTTCGCCTCATTCTTCCTTATCATCATTCAAAACTCTTTCTTCCCATTTTAATAATCACAATTTTAAATACTCTCTTTTTGATACACCTTTAATCCCCATTATAAGATCAGTTGTTATACTCTGTAATTATATAATTAAGTTTTCAAATTTTCTTTTATTTTCTTATTTATGGAGATTTATTATTAATAATTATTGATTATTAATCAGATTTTTTTTGTCTTTGCCCCTGCGGGAAAAATGGTGAAGAATTTACACCTCATTCAGGGTAAATCCCTACAGAAAATGAAATTTCTCTTTCCGTTGTCATTTTTATTTTTTTCTTATAAATATAAGTGTGAATTTATGTATTAAGAAAAAAAAAAAGGAAAACAAATTTTTTTATTTAATTTGATGGTATTTTATAAAATTTTATCATACTATAAAAATGAAGAGTAGAATACAATGATAAATTTAATATTAAAAAATTAATTAAAGATATTTTTAAATGATAAATTTTTAAGATTATGAAATTAAAACTATCAAATCAATAATTTGAAAATTTTATTATTTTCAAAATGTAAGATTATGATACATAATTTTATTATAGAGATACTATACAAATCAAAATAAATGAAAAGTTAAATTATATCAAGTAGACCTCAAGTTGGATTTACCAACTAAATTGGCTGAGCTTGACGGATTTCATCTACGGTCCCAATATAGAAACATTGAAATTGAATTAAAAAAAAATAAAAACTTTTGGCTGCATATATAATATTAAATTCATTTGCTTTTATTTAATCAACTTGTTTGTTTTTTTATAATTATATGGTGACTTTTGTTAATAAATTAATACGTGAATGAATAAAGGTTCATGCTATAGGAATTGATATTGTCCCAATTTTTTAATTGTACTCTTAATGTGAAAATTTCAAAGAAATTGTGTTTTTCTAATCTACAGATTGAGCTTATCTATTTCATTTAACTGTTTAAACGTTGTTCTTATGCAAAATTTCAATTTTAATTTGGTAGTAATATATATATATATATATATATATATAATGATGAGATTGTGAAAGGTAAAGAAGGGACTGAAGAGTGAAAGGTAAAGAAGAGACCGAAGAAACACAAATTAAATTCAACGAAGAAAAAGAATCATTCTAATTTAATACAAAGATTCCCGACCTGTACCAAATAGTTACAAGAGTTTTTATACTGTATATATACTCACACACTTAGCATACAATACTAGTATATAAACAAATATATATGACATAATAATACAATAAAAAAATATTTTCTAATTTTCTGTGTCTAAAACTGTTCATGGTATCAGAGCAAGTTCTGATCTAGATCTACTCTTTCTTGCTATCCAAGCTTAATCTCTTTACTTGATTTCTCATCCTTACTATTTCCCAATTCTTTTTCCAATACCTGAAACAAATCTCTAACAATCAAATCATGGCAGACATCACTGAAAACAGAAGAATTAACGAGGAAGAAGATAATACTTACAAGATTTCTTTATCTGATCAATCAACAACTACAACAGTAACCATATCTCTCACTGAAAGAAATTATATGTCCTGGAGCAGAGCAATGATGATTGCATTGAAAGCCAGAAACAAATTTGTCTTCGTCAATGGTGAGGAGGCCAAACCTGCACCAGGATCGCAACTCTACAAGAAATGGGAGAGAATAGATAGTATGGTAACTACCTGGATTCTTAATTCAATTTCAAAAGATATAGTAGAAGCTTTCATTTACACTTCTAGTGCTAAAGACCTATGGGATGAACTATCTACTAGGTTTGGAGAGAGTAATGGCCCTCTCATTTATCAAATTAGAAAAGATATAGCTAGCATGTATCAAGGAACACAATCTGTCACTACTTATTACACTAAAATTAAAAAGCTGTGGGATGAGATGCAGTATCTTAGACCTAGGCGTATGTGCAATTGTGTGTGTGGTGTGGCTGATTCTATTACTAGCTTAGAGAATGAAGAGAAGTTAATGCAGTTCTTAATGGGTCTTAATGACTCATATGACAACACTAAGAACCAAATTCTGTTGATGGACCCATTTCCTACTATAAACAAGGCCTATGCTATGGTTTTAAGTGTTGAAAAACAAAGGGAGGTGAATACACCAAGCTTTGAATCTCATGACCAATCTGCAGCCATGTATGTACAGAAAAACAAAAATTACTCTAGGTTTTATACCAGATCTGAATCCAAACCAGACAGATATTGTGACATCTGCAAATCTAACAATCATTCTAGAGAGACATGCTTCAAATTAATAGGATATCCAGACTGGTTCTTCGAACTAAAGAAGAAGAGGGCACAGTCACAGGCTCATGCTGTTATGAATCAGGAGGAGACTCCTTTTGCTGATAATGTTGCAAGCCATGGGACAGAGATGAATGATGTTCTGACCAGAATGGTACAAATGGAGGTTAAAAGAGCTGTCAAAGGAAATAACTCCATGGAAGACTCTGAGACAGATGAGGTGCAGACTAATACCATCAGTTTTGCAGGTATGAATGCTAACCATAATCTAAATGCTATGGACAAAGGAGACAAAGGCTTATGGATCCTGGATACAGGTGCTACTGACCATGTCACTTGTACACTGCAATTTTTTGACTCTGTGCATAGACTACCTAAACCAAAACTCCTAAACCTACCAGATAATACTACAAGGCCTATTACTCATGTGGGAACTATTAAACTGCATAACAAACTGATTTTACAGAATGTGTTCTATATCCCCAGTTTTACATGCAACCTGATTTCAGTAACTACCCTAGCCTCTGTCAATAACATTTCTATACTAACTTTACCTGATTGTTGTATTTTACAGGATATACAGACTGAAGAACGGTTTGCAAGTGGAAGAGCAAAGGGGAAACTTTACTACCTCACAACCAATTCCTTCTATCCAAATACCAGTAATGTTCATCATACCTGTATTGATCGCAAAAATCATATTAGTAAACTGTGGCATACTAGACTAGGACATATATCCCATAAGAGAATGTTACATATCCCTGATATTCCTATTACAAATAAAGTAGATTATGACTGCAATGTATGTCCACTATCAAAACAGCAAAGAATCCCATTTTATCCTAGTAACTCTATAGCAGAAAAATACTTTGATCTAATACATGTTAATGTTTGGGGACCATATTCTATTTTGTCTATTACTGGTGCTAGATATATGGTGACATGTGTGGATGACAAAAGTAGATATACTTGGGTGTTTATGATTACAAATAAACAACAAGTTTTTTCAGTTTTAAAGTGTTTCATAGCCCAAGTTGAAACTCAGTTTGGTGTTATTATAAAGACTATTAGAAGTGACAATGGCACTGAGTTTGTCAATGCACAATTAACTGAACTACTACAAAACAAAGGAATTACACAACAATTGAGCTGCATTTTCTTACCCCAACAGAATGGGAGAGTTGAAAGGAAACATAAGGAAATTTTAAATGTTACTAGATCCATTATGTTTCAAGCTAGTTTACCTAAAGAGTTCTGGTCTGAATTGTTTCTTACAGCTACTTACATCCTAAACAGAGTTCCATCTGAACTCTTGTCATGGAAATCTCCTTTTGAGATCCTTCATAATACCATTCCTTCTATCCATCATTTCAAAACCATTGGTTCATTATGTTATGCTACAAACACTAAACCTCACAAAAATAAACTAGACCCTAGAGCCACACCTTGTATTCTACTAGGATATGCACCACAACAAAAGGCATACAGACTTTTTAACTTACAGTCTAGACAAATTTTCCATTCAAGAGATCTTGTTTTCAAAGAGCATATTTTCCCTTTCAAACTCAAAAATCCAGTTCATGCTACAGAATTTTCCTTACCTTCTTGTATTGAAGATACTACTATTGATTTAGACCAGCCTGTAACCATTTTTTCAGAAACAGAACTTGAAAATGATGAAAATATCAGTATTTTATCACCTTCTCAACCCCAAATCATATTTCAGAAACATTAACAGAAAATCCAATTCAACCAGAAAACCAAACATAGCCAGAAAATTTAAATTTACCTTACACAAGGAAAAGCACCAGAACTAAACACCCACCAGCCTGGATGTCTGATTTCGTTACCTCATTTGCTCATCCCAGCAGCAGTTCTTCATCTGCATGCACTGCAAATACATTTTCAGGTATGGTTAGTACTTATCTTTCTAACTTTACTTCTTTCTACACACCTTCTCACACAGCATTTCACACCAATATCCACAAAATTCATGAACCATGTTCATACCAAAAAGCAAGCACAGATGTCAACTGGGTCAAAGCAATGGAGACTGAACTAACAACTCTAGAAGCCAATTACACATGGGATTTGACAACTTTACCTAAAGAAAAGAAACCTATAGGGTGCAAATGAGTTTTTAGGGTAAAGTATAAGGCTGATGGGACTGTGGACAGGTTTAAGGCTAGATTAGTAGCCAAGGGGTATAACCAGAAGCTAGGGCTTGATTACAATGACAGCTTCTCACCTGTTGCCAAATTAGTGACTGTTAGAATACTCTTTACTATTGTTGCTAGCAATGGGTGGCCACTTCATCAACTAGACATAAACAATGCCTATCTCCATGGCTACATTGACGAAGATCTTTACATGTCCCCACCACAAGGCTACACTAAAGCTGAACCAGGCCAAGTTTGTAAACTTAGAAAGTCCCTCTATGGCTTAAAACAAACAGGCAGACAGTGGAACAAGGAGTTCACCACTACTCTGCTTCAATTTGGTTTTAATCAGTCCACAAATGACCACTGCTTGTTCACAATGGGCAAAGGTCAGGACTTTATTGTATTACTAGTGTATGTTGATGATGTCCTACTCACTAGTCCATCTCTACAGCTCATTTCTAAAGTCAAATCCTTTCTACATGCAAAGTTCACAATAAAAGATTTAGGATCTGCAAAATAATTCTTGGGACTCGAGTTAACAAGATGCAACACAGGTTTATTTTTGGCACAAAAGAAGTTTATTGTTGATCTTTTACAGGAGACTGGACTCACAGAAGCAAAACCAACAAAAACACCATTTCCACAGGGCATTAAACTAACACAGGATATGGGAACTCAATTGCCTGAACCTAATCAATACAGAAGATTGGTGGGTAGACTACTTTACCTCAGTTTTACACGCCCAGACATTACCTTCAGTGTCCAATAGTTATCTCAATATATGCAACAGCCATGTCAAGGCCATCTCAACACTGCTCTACATCTTCTCCGGTACTTGAAAGGCACCATCACTTAAGCTTTATTCTTTCCAGCTGAAAATTCCTTTTTTCTATCTGCATACTGCGATGCGGACTGGGCAGCATGCCAACTTACCCGTCGATCTGTCTCCTGCTATTGCGTCTTCTTAGGATCGGAGTTAATATCCTGGAAATCAAAGAAGCAAAACACAGTAAGCAGATCTAGTGCAGAAGCTGAGTACAGAAGCATGACAAGCGTTACCTGCGAATTACTGTGGATCTTTCACATACTCAGCGATTTTCAAGTTCAAATTCCCTTACCTATTTGTTTGATGTGCGATAACCAAGCAGCCCTCCATATCACTGCTAATCCAATCTTCCACGAACGCACGAAGCATGTAGACATCGATTGCCATGTGGTAAGACAGAATATTGATCGTGGTTTTCTCCAAACGCAACATGTTTCCTCTCAAACCCAGCTCGCTGATGTATTTACAAAATCTCTCCCAACGGCTACCTTCAGTAATTTGATATCCAAGCTTGGATTGGTATTCTTACCAAACGCAAGCTTGAGGGGGGAGTAAAAGGTAAAAAAGGGACTGAAGAGTGAAAGGTAAAGAAGAGACTGAAGAAACACAAATTAAATCCAACGGAGGAAAAAGAATCATTCTAATTTAATACAAAGATTGCTAACCTGTATCAAACAGTTACAAGAGTTTTTATACTGTATATATACTCACACACTTAGCATATAATACTAGTATATAAACAAATATATATGACATAATAATACAATGAAAAAGTATTTTCTAATTTTCTGTATCTAAAACTGTTCAGATTGTCATTTTCTTTAAAATTCTTTGATTTTAATGATATATTTGTTCATCTTGCATACGAAATGCTTCACAACTCATCATATTTTACATTTTATGATATAATTTGTTGATTTGATTTCAAGTTGTAAATTATTTTGGATGCATGACATGGTTCTATTGAAATTAAGTTTTACTTCTAACAAAAATTTGTATTAAAGTATTTCACTTTAAAATAAAAAATTTACTACAGCTTTGACAAAGGAAAAATAATAATTAGAATAAAGAGCATAAAAAAATCGTAAAATAATATTTAGAACATGGACTTTTTTTTTAAAAAAAAAATCCAATTTAAGACATAGACTTCATGCCTAGAGAAACAACAAAAATAAATAAATAATTGCATGTGTATAATCATTATTTTAAAATGATCATTCATCCACGACTTGATTGGCCGACCTAAGAAAGTATAATTATTTTTAAATTCACCAATTAAAATTATTCTACCTTATTGCCAACTCTTTCATAAAATAAAAAGATTTTCCATCAAACAATTCATTTTTATCCTTGTGAGAAAAAAAAACTCATTAAAATTTAATTTGTATAAAAAACTTTACTTTTTGAATTTGTTTGTAATAAAATTGTTATAGAAAAGTCACACTACATTTTTAATTATAAAACTACATCATTCTACCAACATAATTTGATAAGAATTGACTTTACAAAAGCAAAAATTTAGTAGAATAAAGGCCAATTGTTTTTTTTTTTTTTTCAAATTTTAGACGTTAAGATGTGGCAAAAATGATATGAACTGAAGTGTATACTAAAGCAAAGGTGAAGAGATAATTTGTGATTAACCTATTTATTTTATAATAATTACACTCTCCGCTATATTTTATAAATTTTTTTTAATTTTATCAGTGACATTTTAATAATTTTACTATAAACTCATAATAAATCCATAATAAATTTTTAATAAACTATATAAATTCATAAACTCATGATAAATATATAATAAACTCATAATAAATCCAAAATAAATTCTTAATAAACTATATAAATTCATAAACTCATGATAAATATATAATAAACTCATAATAAACCCATAATAAATTCTTAATAAACTATATAAATTCATAAACTCATGATAAATATATAATAAACTCATAATAAATCCAAAATAAACTCATAATAAACTATCTAAATATAATATTTTTATAAAAAAAATTATAAATTATGATAAATCTGAAAATATTTTAAAAAATATGTTAAATTTATTTTTTTTTAATTTTTCAGTTATTTTTATAATTTATTTTTTACATATGATTCTCTGTTCTCCTACCACCACCTGCGAAAAAACATCAGTTGAACAAATTTAATTATCATAATCCAATTTACGTCAATTACACATTAGAAAACCTGCAAATAGCGTTGGAAAAAAGATATTAAAAAAAATGATAAAGGAAAGCCTCCAATTTTTCATGGAAGTTAAAGCGTGTAATAGTCAATACGTAACTAACCATTCATCAACCTAAGACAATGAATTATCCATGTACAGTGATTGATCAAACTAATTTTACAAGTGTTACTCTCCAAATCATTTTTCATGTGTTACTCCCAACTAAATTTCCTTTTCTGCTGTTTCTTTTCTTCCTTTTCTTTCTCAAAATTCCACTCATAGCTTAGTAAATTATCAGAAATTTCAAGTAACAAATGATTCAAACTCCCATAATACTATCTTTCTCAAGCCACACAAGCATATGTGTAAAGTAATATTCATGAAATTTTCATGGGAACTGAGTTATTTCGTAAAAAGTAAAATTAGGAAACATCTTTTCCAGGAAATTATGCAAGTCCAAAAGTTTCCCTAAGCTAAATTCCGAAGCACAGTTCATTACCAAACAATATATTCCTGTTTCCCAAACAAATGATTATATGTGTCACTTCACACATTCAAATAAAATTTGTACTCTTCCTTGAACCAATTAGAGCTTCAAGAATAGTCTCCTCCTATAAATTTTTGAATTCCAAAGATGACTATAGATGCATATCATTCCTGTGCATGTGTAAATTATTCTCAAGAACGTTGAGCATGCAAAAACAAGTTAGTAGATTATGGTTTAAATAATAAGTTAAAAATACAAAGTTACAAAAGAAGCATGAATAGATGTTATTGACTCTAAAATTGATCCAGTTTGTTTTATGGTTTGTCATAATATAATATAATATGATATGATTTAAATCTTATTTACTTTGACTTCCATCTTCAATGGTTGATTTTTCATGACAATCTTATGGTATGAAAACTATGAATTTTCAAACCACTAATTTAATAATTTTCTATAATTTTACAATTTTATCTTTTAAGAATATCCAAAATAAATTTTTTAAACATCAAACATATATTAATAAATAATCTTTCATTCTCGTAAAATATTAAATTCTTAAAAATATCATTATATTAAATAAATATATTTTTATTTAATTATGTGACCTGATGTCAAGGGTTCGAGTCGTAGAAACGGCCTCTTGCAATTGCAAGGAAGGCCGCGTACAAAGACCCAATGGGTCCAACCCTTTTTCGGACCCCGCTCATTGCGGGAGCATTCGTGCACCGGGTTGTTCTTTTTTATCATACTATACCGTATTATCTTTCCAAATATAATAAATATTATTTTCAATATCATACCATACAATACCATACTAAAATATACCATCCTGCTAGTCATCCAAACAAAGCTAAATTGCAGAAACAAGAAGCTACAGAGTAGTGTAGTTACATAAAACTTTACAGCAGGATACTGTATACTTCACCTACAATTATGTTAAGAGTTGAAATGATTAGTGGACAACCACTGCTAAATACGATGTTACTGTAATTTCACAAACAAGACAGTCTAATTACATAAAATCTTTTTGAAGATTCTTGTAATTTTCTCTAATAATGCAACCTATACCAGATCAATAGAAAAGTAAAAAAACAGCATGAAGAACAGCAATGAGACTGCTAGTCACAGCTGGACATGATATATTTCATTTTAAAAAAATTCTCAAAGGAGTAAAAGGCGAAATCATCAAATCTTATAAATAAGTAGCATGAAAACACTAATTAAACTGTTGAATTGTGTTAATGTTTTTTCAGGAGATTATATATATATATATGTATGTATTTCAATTTTTTTTTTTACTTATGATGTTGGTCCTAAAATAATTATCGTAACCTGTAATCAACATTTAACTACGTTGTCAATGATATATCAAAGTTGGTAGAAAGGTATGCGGTGGCTTTTAACGTCCAATTTAAGGCAGGATATGTTGAATCATTTGAAGTTGAAAAAAAAATTGTTCTTACAAAAATGATCATAGATTTTCACATGAGATATTTATTTAAAATAATTATTGTACTATACCTAAAAATGGGTAATATCAATACTAGAAAATTTTGTCAAAAAGTTACTTCCAAGTTCCAAATCTTATCTTATTATATATAGTTTTATGAGAAAAATTTATCTAATTATATATTTAGGCATAAATTTATCTAATTATATATTTAGGCAGATATATGCAGAGAGTTTGGTCTGGGGAAGGTACAGAAATAACTTCCCACATTATTAGGGCCAGACAAGGCGGGTGCTGATTAGAATGAAGCAAAATTGCTTAGAGAGAGAGAGAGAGATTGGGAGATAAAGATTGAAGGAAAAAAAATGTATCATCCTTAAAACAGAAAGGAAAGAAATAACAGCATATGATTTGATAAATTATATTCCTAAAGGGGAGTTGGCAGTTACACCTTCTCAAAGTAATCTAGTAACACTAAGTTTAATCAATTTATTTTTGTAATTGTGTCGAGTCAAGTCATTTTTAATTGAAATAAGTATTCCAATTTGAGCCTTTAGATCACTAATATCCCAAAGTGAATAGACTACACACAAAAACCCATATATCATGTTGAAAAGGAAAAGATACACAGGGAGAGATAAAGACAGAGAGTACCAGATCATACGTGGAAGCATGTAACTTAAGTAACCAAACAAAAGTTAATTTTACTCTGTGTATATTTATTCTAAAACTAGAACTTACTTTTAAAATAGGATTTTAATTATACTTTTCATGTTGATATTGAGTGCAATAAAAATATTTTTTAATAAATCTTTAGTCAAGCAAGCAATGGTATCTGCAGATAAGATGCCTAAAGATTATGCAGTAGGTCTCATACCAAAAGGACCTATCCCATTGCTCTTCAATTGTTTACCATAACAACTAACAAGCATATGATAAACAAGGTTCTGTAATGGTTCTCTAAAATTTTATGCTAAACAAGGTTCTGTTCTGCTTTTCTAAAATTTTTATTCTCATTATTTTTGTTCTAATTTTTGAACAACAGAAATGGCTGAAACTTACTGCTCTGACGAGGAGTTTCTTATCTTGTTTTTCTAAATTTGTATAGCCATTCAAAAAAATTATTTTGAGAATGCTTCATGAATCCCACAAGTGGTTGCAATTCCTAGCTCCACAGAGCTTCTTATCCTCATTTTCTCAAAACGATTCGCAGCCATCCTCATAATCCCATGCACAACTTTTCAAAGAAATTGTATAGATGATAATCCACTAGGATTTAAAAGAAGCAAAAAGGTAATTACCTGAGCAATTGAAAGACCATGTCAATGTTTACCATTTCTTCTCATTAATCCAACTTACACTGCAATTGGATTTAAATTGCCAGTAAGAAAACCCAACACCCTGCATTTCATTCTCTTTTCAGACTCGTTAGGTTAAGGATTCCCTGCTATAGAGAATTATGATATCAAGCTCCTTCAAGCTATGTACCTTAATTTGTAACCGCCCATATAGTTAATCAAAGAATTTTAGCAATGAATATTTTCCTATAAAGGCAAAAAAAATAATAAGAATAATAAAATAAAACTAGGCATATAAACTGATACCTAGAATACTGTTTCCATTGACGAATCTCTCCTTTGTCCATCATATGTGAATGGTTTTGCTTTTTCAATATGTTCCTGATGTGAAGGATAGCCTCAATCATGCTAATTTCAATTTTCAACTTATAATAAGTCATTATCACTATACTCTTTTAAGTGTTTAATGATACACTTCCTCTCTCATAATTTTCAATCTATTCAATAGCAGATATGCATTATTTCAAAGTGCTGTCCACTTTTTCGCAACTATCATATGGATAAAAAAATATATTTAAGAATGGAAGTAATCCTTAGAACATATTAAAGAAACCAGTTGAACAAGTTTAATCGACTTGGTAAAATAATGTTCCATGAATTGACACTGAGTTTCATTCTAAAATTGGATAGACATGATTGAAGGCTTCTGGATGGTTTGTTTAACAAAGTCCATTCTAGCATCTAGAACGAGATGATGAGTGAACTTGGTCAACCAGTGAAAAGACAATACCATGCATCTCTCATACCTGATCTGTTAGGGTTAACCATGCTTCTAAAGCAAACTGAAGTAACATGCAATAACTAGTCGTTTAAGAAGTAATCCTGTACATCATTATCATTACTATGGATGCTCCTCACCTATAAGTGACGAATGACGATAATCATGATTTCAATACGTGAGTGACTATGGACATGTTAATTAATAATCATCACCAACTCGCTTATCTTGCTATTAAATGGACTTTTTTTTTGTTAAAAGAATTTTTACTCATGGACTTGGTTCAAGCTTCATTTTTTACCTGCTTTTGTAAAAAAACTAAAGATGCTTGGAGACATTTTCTAAAATTATTCTGCTTGCATAAAATAATGGGGTGGTTGAGACTGTCTTGAGACGGGAAGATTTGGAATAATTAAACCAACTAAAATAATTGACTGATTCCCATGCTTTAATTATATCCATGGAACCAACTACTTCTATCACAACTTGGTTACATCATAAAAAGGTTTTTTGATTAGCCCACGGCTGGCCAACCAAATTAACAAGGAAATAAATAACATAAAATAACATTTAAATAAAAACCATAAAGAAACAAAAGAAAAAAATTATATCTTTCGTTTCTTGTCTTGTTAAATTGGCTTTGGAGCATAACTAATATTGTAACACTTTTTTATCAGTACACCCGTTAGCCATCTTTGGATCCTATGCTCAAATGAATTTAGGACAGATTCAATAATCTTTGATTCTTTTAATATTTTAAAACCAGCGGGTGTGAATTGATTGGGCATTAACATTATTTTTCATAAATTTACATAAATAAAGAAACTGATAAATCTATATTAAGATAATAGCAGACCGGATCAAGACCTATCTTGTAATTTATAAACCATAAAGAGTAATGTGTGGGTAAAGAAGTTAGTCCAAAATACGAGTAATACGAAAGATACATGTTCAGATAATAGTAAAAGATTCTATAGGAAGAAGCATAAGAAAAAATAATTAGGAAGTAAGATCAAAATAAGAACTTGAAATATTGAATCTCTTACAGGTAAATTGAGAGAACTTGTTGATACTATGAAGAGAAGGAAAATTAGTATTGCTTGTATTCGAGAGACTAAATAGGTTGGAGAAAAAAGTAAAGAAGTTGAGAATACTGGAAATAAAGTGTGATATATAGGTACAGATAGAAGTAAAAATTGAGTAGGTATAATTTTAGATCGGAACCTAAAGGAGACGGTTGTAGCGGTGAAAAAAGTAAGCGATAAGATTATTTCAATTAAACTTGTGCTCCAGAATGAGACCATCAATATAGTTAGTGCATATGCCCCTCAAGTTGGATTGGATGGAGGAGAGCAAAAAAAATTTTTGGGATGATATGGATGAACTTATGCGAGAAATTTCAAATGATGAAAATATTTTTATATGAGAAGACTTAAATAGACATATAGAAAAAGACATAGTAAGTTTTGAGGAGGTACATGCGAGTATGATTTTGGAATTAGAAATGAAGAAAGTAAGAGTATCCTTGATTTTGCTTTAGCTTATGGTTTGATTCTGGCAAACACATATTTTATAAAAAGGGAATCACATCTAGTGACCTTTAAAAGTGAAAAAAATAGAAGTCAAATTGACTTCATTCTCACAAGAAAAGCCAATCGAACTCAATGCAAGGATTGTAAGATTATTCCAGGTGAGGCTTTGACCACTCAACATAGGTTAGTGATTTTGGATATCAAGTTTAAGAGGTTGACTAGTAGGCCAAGGAGGAACAATATTCATAAGATTAGGTGGTGGACTTTAAAAGGTGAAAAATAATTGTTGTTCAAGGATGAGTTGGTCAAAACTGAAGGGTGGGAGGGAGATGTGAGTATGTCATCAAATGATATGTGGATAGACATGTCTACAACAATTAAAGGAGTAGCTAGAAAGATTCTTGGAGAATCTAAATGGTGTGGACATCCCTCAAAAGAGTCTTGGTGGTAAAATGAGGAAGTGCAAAAAGAGGTAAGAAGTAAAAGGAAATAATATAAGAGTTTGTCCAAGTTTAATAACAATGATGCTTTTGAGCAGTACAAACAAGCGAAAAAAGATGTTAAAAAGACAGTTAGTCAAGCAAGAGCACAATTTTTAGAGAGTTTGTATGAAAAACTTGGAATAAAGGAAGGAGAAAATGTTATCTATAAATTGGCTAAGATAAGAGAAAAGAAACGTCGTGATTTAAACCAAGTTAAGTGCATTAAAGATAAAGAGAATAAGGTTCTGATTCAAGAAGAGAATATTAAGGAACGATGAAGAAGCTATTTTGAAAAACTTCTTAATGGTAACCATAGTGATAACATTGAGGGTTTAGACGTTAGGCCGGAGAAAAATATGAAATACACTAGACGAATTAGGTTTTTGAAAGTTAAAGAAGCTTTGAAGATGATGAAAGTTGATAAAGCCTGTGGACCAGATGGGATACCTATTGAAGTTTGGAAATGTTTGGGAGATACAAGAGTTGCATGGTTGACATCTTTGTTCAATAGGATCTTAAGTACAAAGAAAATGCCTAATGAATGGAGATAAAATAATTTGATACCTATTTTTAAGAATAAAGGAGATATTCAGAATTGCTCAAATTATAAAGGTATAAAGCTTATGAGCCATACTATGAAATTGTGAGATAGAGTTGTAAAATACCGTTTGCGGTTAGATACTTGTATCTTCTCAAATCAGTTTGGCTTTATGCCTGATCGATCAACTATGGAAGCTATTTTTCTTATAAGAGATTTGATAAAAAAGTATAGAGAGATGAAGAAAGACTTATATATGGTTTTTATTGACTTGAAAAAGGCGTATGATAGAGTCCCTAGAGAAGTTTTATGGTGGGTCCTAGAGTGTAGGAGAATATATATATGATATATCCAAGTCTTAAAGGATATATATGAGGGAGCCATCACCAGTGTCCGCACTGTGGGAGGAGGTACTAAGGATTTTTTCATTTTTATTGGATTACACCAAGGTTCAACTTTGAGCCCTTATCTTTTCGTTTTGGTCATGGATGAGCTAACAAGATATATACAGGATGACATCCCTTGGTGTATGATGTTTGCAGATGATATTGTATTAATAGATGAAGCAGGGGTAAATCAAAAATTGGAGTTATGGAGAAACATTTTGGATTCTAAGGGTTTTAAGCTAAGTAGGACTAAGACTGAGTATATGCATTGTAGATTTAATAGCGAGAATAGAGAAAGAGGTAAAATTATTTTAGACGGAATAGCAGCACCTTATAATACTTATTTTAAATACCTTGGCTCTATTCTTCAAGAAGTTGGGGGTTGTGAAGAAGATGTAAATCATAAGATTAAAGCTGGTTGAATGAAGTGAATGAGTGCTACATGAGTTCTATGTGATCAAAAGATGCCAATTAAATTAAAAGGAAAGTTTTACTGCACTGCAATACGGTCTACGATGATGTATGGCAGTGAGTATTGGGTAATAAAAGGACAACACATGAATAAAATACATGTTGCTAAAATGAGAATAATAAGATGGATGTGTGATCATACTAGTATGGATAGAATCCGCAATGAGTACATTAGAGAAAAAGTGGGGGTAACACCTATTGAGGAAAAGATAAGTATAAATTGAGATGGTTTGGCCATATGAAACGAAGACCTAGCGATGAGCCAGTTAGAAAAATTGAACAAGATAGAGTAGATATAGCTAAGAAAGATAGATGTAGGCCTAAACTAACTTGGTCAAAGGTGGTCCAAAATGATCTTATGATGTTACATCTATCAGATGAGATAATCTTAAATCGTATTGAGTGAAAAAGAAGAATCCATATAGTCGACTCTAATTGACTTAGAATTAAGGCTTTGTTGAGTTGAGTTGAGTTGAAAGAGTAATGTGTGGCTTGTTATTAGAGAAATTAGTTGATAAAACACAAGGAATTTAAACTAAAAACCTTTTTTTTTTCATTTCATAAACAATTAACATTTTGCTTTAACCTTTATATAAATTTTAGGCTTTCTAGAGCTAGAATCTTTTAATAACTACATTTACACAAATTTTTGGTTTTCTAGAATTAGAATCTTATAATAACTCTTAACTAAAAAGCAAAACTTAACCATTTAATCAAAACTTGAAAGACCAAATCATAGACACTCCCGAAGAAACTCTCCAAGTACAATGAATTACCTAAAATCCAAATACTTGAGCAATTCTTTAACAATCTAATAACGAATCCATTTCCTAATTAAATATTTCAAAATACAGTTTTTGTTAACTAATTCTCTGTTTGTATGACTTGTTCTACAAAAAACTTTTGGAAGCAACCAGGAAAGACAGTTAAAGTAAATACAAAGATAAGAGAGAAATATAATAAAATTCAAAAACAAGGATAGCAACAGAACCCGACAAACCAACTTACCTTGCACACCAGCCATGGGATCCACTTTTGAAGATCAATCATCATCCAACGGTGTGCTAGTAAGAAGCCAAAATAGCTGCAGCAAGCGGATATAGAGGTAGAGAGAGGTAGCTTCCTCGCTGGGTCAAAGAACGTCCGTTGAAAAGTCGATGTTCTTCTTACGTATTATCTTTCCTAATCTATATATATGATTTTCACTTCATCTTCCACTCTCATACAGTTATCCTCTAAAACATCAAAAAAAAATTTCCCCATTGAAGCAGTCTTTTTAGAAATGGCTACTGAAACTCAAGTTTTATCTGCCTTGGATTTCATTAAGCAACACTTATTCGGTGATCCAAGGGAACACAAGTGTTCCTGCTACTGAAGAGAAAAAGCATCACAGAGGAGTCCGACAAAGACCGTGGAGCAAATACGCAGCGGAGATCCGAGACCCGAACCGGAAAGGCACTCGGTTGTGGCTTGGGACCTTCGACACAGCTATCGAAGCCGCGAAAGCGTACGATCGAGCAGCATTCACGCTGCGCAACTCAAAAGCCATTCTTAACTTTCCTTTGGAAGCTGGGAAGTTGAATACACATGCCAATGAAGAAACCAAACGGAAACGAACCAGAGAAAGTGAGATTGTAGAGGAACAAGCGAAGCAGACGGTGAAGAGAGAGGAATCTGAGACGAACGTTGTCTTGACGCCGTCGAGTTGGACGGCGGCTTTGGATTTTGGTGATTTGAAAGGGATCTAAAATGTACCGCCGTACATTTAAAAAAAAATGTACCGCCGTTATCCCCGTTATCTCCTCATCCGCCGTTACGATATCCTCAGCTAATGGTTATCTGAGAGCATTTTTTAATTTTTTTACTCTCTAAACTGTTTGTCGTTTGAGTTTGGGAATTGTGTATATAGAAAAAAGGTTTAAAAAAAATATTCAATTGAATTCTGAAAAAATCGAATCATTGCGCCCTTACCTCGGTTGTTTAATCGTTTCATGTGGTATGATTTTAAATTTTTTTTTTTATCTCTATGGTATAATTTTTGTAAAGAATATTATAAAATTTTAAATTATTAATTTGATTTTTTGATAATTTAAAAATTTTATTTTTAAAAAATACTGTTAATAAAATATCATATATATATTTATAAATTATTTTTTATTTCTATAATCTATTAAATATTATCAAATTAAATAAAAAATTCTATTTAATTATACTATAGCATATTATTTTTTAAAAAAAATTTGATAAAGAAATACTTAAAACATCATATAATATTATATATTAGACATTATTAAACTATAGTATCAGATGTTAATATTCTCTTTTTTTTTTCATTTCATTTATAAATTCTGTTTAGCTATTATTGAGAAAAAATAAAAACAAATTGATGTCCGAACTTCAAATGATACAGTTGCCGACGCTAATTCAAGAGAAACAACGCGAAATTAAACTGAATAATCAATTATTATTTTGGAAAATTACCCGGTTTATGTCGTTTTGTTGTCCAATTTTCAAATATATGGCTAGTTAGTTTTTTTTTTTTTTAATTTCTTCAGAATTCGTTTTTTTTTCTTTTACGGTAAAACCACACGTTTTTTTTTTCTGTTTTATTGCCTTTTGTTTTTATTGCTTTTTTTTTATTCATAATACTTTTTTTTGAAAGAGAATAAAACCTCATAATATTAGTAAGAAAAACATCCAAAACCTGAAAATGATGAAATCTAAAAGAATTGATAATACTTTTATTATTTCCACATTGGTAACATACACATAAAATACATAAATATAAACATATACATATTATACATATTATATATAAAATATACATATAAATAAATATAAATATACGCATAATACATATGTAATATATGCATAATTTATTTAATATTTTTAACTTTATTTTTTAATTTCATATACATACAATATATAAAATAAATATATAATATATACACAACATCTATATAATACACACAATATTTATAGATATTTATATAACACACATAATATATATACAATATTTACAGAATAAAAAGTTACAAAAAATATTTATCCAATAAAATTAATATTTTTAAAATTTATTTTTTATGTATTTAATATACAAAATTTATTTAAAAATAAATATAATAATTTTTTTATATTTTTTATATTATTTTTATGAATATTATTTTTATTTGTAATCAAAATTATAATTTTCTTAAAAAAATAATGCATATTACATGTGATATGTTTAAAATGTAATTTAAAATACTAATTTTTATTATTTTATTAAAATATATATATGTAATAGTAAATTTTAAAAAATTGAAGTAGAATATTGTTTGTAGTGAGAGAGAAAATATTTTTTAAAAAATTATTTTAGTGAAAAATGAGATATTTTTAAAAATTTAATCTAATTTGTAATAAAATTGTAAATATTTTTTTTATAGTATTTTTTTAAAAAAATTATTTTTATGTGTAATTTTATAAAAATCCTGAAGCCACTAATATAAGTGGACCGTAATATTGAATCCACTGGAAAATGGAAAAAATTATAAAAAGCAAAAAAACCACATCAATCTTTTTCAGAATTTTTAATTTTTATTATTCAAGTGTATATATATTTTTTTCATTTAATTAAATATTTAGACTTTTTAATTTGCTGACACAATTTGCATATATTTTTCATTACAAAAAATTATAAAAATCACAAGCCTGATTCATTTTGTTCACCTAAAACTTTGCATGTATTATTATAATTTTATAGTTCGGACTTATTCATTATATAAATATATATACAGTTATGAAATTAAAGAACAGACGTAATGATGATTTTGCATGACTACATTTCCATGGAAGATAGGGATACGCGATATAACGATGACGATATTATTTTTATTTTCTAGTTTTCATCTCTGTACTGTAAAATAATTTTATTTTTATTTTTATCATTAGTATTTAAAAGACTAAAAATTTTGACAAGAGAAACAGTAATTTCTTTTTTCTTCTTTCACTATTTTTTAACAAATAATTAAATTCTATTATAGTATGATGAAATGGAAATAATACGAAAGAGTAATTCAATTTGATTGTATTCAGGATTTCTTAATGGGATCAAAGATTTTTTTAAAAAAATCTGAAAAAAGAGAGATATTATTGTGGTTTGACGTGGAAATTCACCTAACGTTTTCATTATATGTTTTGACGTGGAATAAGTTTGACATTTAAGAACAAATGAAGAGCAGAATTACGTAAAATAATGGTAATTACAGAATTAGGCACCTTTAAAATGCGGAAAAATAAAATTCATAAAGTCAATACCCACGCATCACATTGCACTTGAAGACATAGCTTTTGACCATATGTATACATACTTTTATAAATACGCTTTTAGAAAAAGTTTAATTAGTTTGTACATTTTCCAATCTGTCAATTATTCGATGAAGCAGTGTGTATAAAGATCTCAAGCACAGTAATAGAGGCGGAGTCAAATTTTTTAGTGAAGGGAGATAAAATAAAAATACTATATATATATATTAAAAATAATATAAATTTAAAGAAGAAAAATTAAATATTTTAAAATTTTTAATAATATATGTAAAAAAATTAAAAAAAAGAAGGGGGGCAACTGCCCCGTTCTCATGCAGGTAGTCTCGCCCCTGCATACTATATCTGACAAATTTTATTCTAAATGGAGCCTATGATTCAATTCATATATATCTAATCAATAACAACATATAATTTAAAAAGAAAAACTAATTTAAAATTAATTTTTTAATTTTATAATTCACTTCAAATATTGTTGTTAGTTTGGTGTATGAATGAAATTATAGACTCAATTCAGATAAAAATTGCCTTCTACACCTACCTTATATGCTGAAAACAAAACTGTATGTATAATGTATACATGACAACATATATAAACGATATAAAAAAACTATAAAGACATAAGTACAGTTTAATTAAACAATAAACTGTAAGACATAAGTATAATGTAAATAAAACTATAAGACATATTTAAGCAAACAATAAAGAAAATTAAAATTAACAGAACTGTTTATTTATAAAATGGTTAGAGTAGTTACCTCTAGAAGCATAAACAACTACCATATATTTGACTTGTATCACCAGATTTGAAAACAATTATAGAAGAATTTTTTTTTTTACTTTTATAATCTAATAAGAACACAAGTCTCATTTTTTCATTATATGATTTGGCACTACTCTAATAAAGGCCAGTACTCCATTAAGACAGTTTATCATGTTGCTAAAGCTTTGAGTAGTGTTGGGGAATTGGAGATTATTGAGGGTCATTCGTCGAGGTTATGAGAGTAAACTTCCAACTCAAATTAAGCTTTTCCTTTGGAGTGTTTGTGGGGATTTTTTACCCATAAAAGCAACATTACACAACAAAGGAGTCAACATTGATTGTAACTGTAATGTCCGTGGGGAGTTCGAGGACGCTTATCATGTTCTAACAGCATGTAAAAAAGCCCGAGATTGCTAGAGACTTCTAAATCTTAGTGTAGCTAATAATCTGCTCACTTTTATATCTAATCTTCTTGATTTATGATGACCAGACCTTCGCTGCTACGGAGTCTTTGGTGGCATAGAAATCGACTTCATTGGCAAAGTGAGGATGCGTCTCCCTTTCAAATCATGCATCATGTTGAATAGGAGTGATGACAAAGTGGACTGCAAGGACTTTGATTCTGACTCTGAAGTTCGGGTTTTGCTGCTGCCAATCTTACCACCTGTTAAGTCAGAAAAGGAGGGATCGGGCTCCAACTACAGTTCGGATGGAGAAGAGTTTGGTTAAGCGGGTAGTTCAGAACGGGAGATGTACATAAGTCCGGTAAAATGGTTCGGATGGTATCACTAGTCCTTTCCTACTAGATTGACATTTTTCATGTATAGCAATCGTGGCGAAGTGATGATACTATAGAGAACATGTGTCGTGAATCAGTGGGTATAACGTTCGCATTGCTGAGCTCTATTAGGGTGGAAAAGAAATCTGTTTTTGCGCCCTACGCAATAAATGAGGTTGTTTATAAATAGGGGCTCAAGAGGCAGCCATTAAGCACACAACTAACCTTTTGAAATTCGGTTGCTTAGTAAAATTTTGTGGAGAAGATTTAAGTTCGGGGATTGGTGAGCAAAAGTTGGTAACTGATTGAGGGTCTGGGAAGCAATTGGTGAGTTTCACTTTTATAATTTGAGTTCTGTAATATTGTATTTCATATAATATGAGTTTGGAGAGTGATCATACGTCCATAAACGAATAAAGAGTAAGTGAGGAGTATGTGAAATATAGTGATCCCATTAATTCTAGTAGTGAGGTAAGTAGCTCGTAGAATGGGGGTAGTGCGGCGATTATTAAGGTGGCCGAAGCCCTTGAGATCAGGACAACAACAGCAGGTCTTGCTCTTCTGGATGAAGAGGTGGAAGGAGAAAGAGATATGAGTTCCCGGGGTAGTACTGACCGGGCTCGCATCAGGGATATCATGTGCACCTTGTCCAAGGAAGACTTAGAAGGGATTCGTGAAAAATATAAGATCCCCGTTGATCACAAGATATTACTGCTCGAAGGAATAGTTCGGGGGTGACGATACTCCGGGAATGAACCAGATAATAATATATGAGGAGGATCTGAGGTAGGAGTTCAATTCCCTCTGCACCCTTTTATCGCACGATTCTTAAATGTTAATGGCATTTCACCAGGACAGTTGAGTCAAATGCTTGGAGAATTGTAGTGCAGATCGAGCTACTAAGTAAGCTACTAGGTATCGAAGCTTCACCTAGAATTCTAGTCACATTCTGTTTCATCAAGGCTCGACCAAAATCGAATGAGAATTTTTCGTACCTCCAAGGGCGGCCAAAACTCTCAGTGTGGATCTTAGTAGCTCAGTGTGGATCTTAGTAGCTCAATATGGAGCTTTACATCTTTTGTTTTTTGTTTTTATAATCGAGCTATTATGTGTGTCCTACATTTGGTGTAAAAGTCGACCTATGAATAATTGTAATTTTGTTCTTTTTTGAGTTAATATACACTATATATGTTAAGAAATTGTTTATCTCTTTTTCTTCACTTCATTAATTATAAGATTGTTTGTAAAATATAAACATAACTTGGCATAATTATCTAAATATAGTTCGATGCCCAAGTGGGGCGTTGGACCATTCAAAGTAAAGGTTGAATAATTCACTTAAATTAAGTTTAAAATTATGCTGCAGAGCTCAGTGTGAAAGGCATAATGAGCTATTTGTGAAATGCGCAACGAGGCGCTCATCGAGCTCTGTGTGCGAGGCATGATGAGCTATTGGAGATGCGCAATGGGGTGCTTACAGAGCTCTGTGTGTGAGGCACGATGAGCTATTTAAGATGCGCAACGGGGCACTTGCAGAGCTTTGTGTGCGAGGCATGGCGAGCTATATGAGATGCACAATGGGGCTTTTGTAGAGCTCTGTGTACGAGGCACGATGAGCTATATGAGATGCATAACAGGGTTCTTGTAGAGCTCTGTGTACGAGGCATGACGAGCTATATGAGATGTGCAGCGACACACTTGAGAGCTTTATGTGCGAGGCAAGGCGAGCTATATGAGATGCATAATGGAACACTTGCAGAGCTCTGCGTGTGAGGAACAACGAGCTATATGATATGTGCAATGGGGCATCTACAAAGCTATGCGTGTAAGGCACGGTGAGCTATTTGAGATGCGCAACAGTGCGCTTGCAGAGCTCTGTGTGCAAGGCACGATGATCTATTTGAGATGCATAATGGGGCACTTGTAGAGTTCTATGTGTAAGGCAAGGTGAGCTATTGGGCATGCGCAATGGGGCGTTTGCAGAGCTCTGTGTGTGAGGCATGGTGAGCTATTTGAGATGTGCAATCTGTATGATTTGAATACATAATTTGAGAGTTGTGTTTGTGTGCCCATGCATGTGCATCCATGATCATTAGATGAATTAAAGTATTACATTATAGTGGTGTACTGGTTGTTTTTGTTTTGCTTGATGTCACTTTTTCATTTTCATGAGTACAAAGTATAGTTGTCACTTGTGATAATATGATACAAAAATAAATGTTCAAAAATTTATAATTGAAACATTCATACGAACTTACTGAAAGTACTTCTTCAAATTGTTGGCATTCCAGGTCCTTGGGATCTCTTTACCATTCATTTTATACAGTTTGTATGTGCCCTCCTTGAGTGCCTCAGCGATTTTACATGGTCCTTCCCAGTTCGCTCCAAGCTTCCTAGATCCTGCTAATCCCTGGGTGGCAACATTTCTTCTCAAAACCAAATCTCCTTCACTTAACTATTTGGGACAAACTAGTCTATTATGGAAACTATCCATCTGAGCTTTGTATGCTTCAGCTCTGATGCTAGCCTAATCGTGCTTAAACTCCAGCATGTCCAGGCTATATCTGGAGTCTGATTCCTAATCTTTTGAAAAATTTAGAGTTCTGGTTGATGGAAGTGCAATTTCAATCGGAATGACCACTTTAGTGCAGTAAGCTAGTGCAAAGGGGGTCTCCTCGGTAGAAGTTCATGAGGAAGTGTGATAAGCCCAAAGGACATTATAAAGTTATTATGCCCATAGACTCTTAGCTTCATCAAGTCCCTTTTTCAATCCCACTAAGATAGTTTGATTCGTGACCTTGGCCTAACCATTAGCTTAGGGGTGGTAGACCGAAGTAAAATGAAGGTCGATCTTGAGTTCAGAATAATATTCCCTGAATTGTCTACAATCAAACTGTTTACCGTTATCAGTGATTAGGGTGTGTGGAATACTAAACCTTGTGATGATCGACTTCTTAAAGAATTTTATAGCTGCAATAGGAGTTATGGATGCCAGGGGTTCGGCTTCCACCCATTTGGTAAAAAGATCAACAGCTACCACCATAAAATTTCTCTAGAATGTGGCTTGAGGGAAAGGGCCTAAGATGTCCATCTCCCACTGGGCAAAAGGCCATGGCTTATGATTGCTCTTTACTCTACAGATGGGTGGTGCTGTATTTTGGCAAACTTCTGGCATTTTTCACACTTTTCTACTAAGTTCTTTGCATCAATTCCCATTGAAGTCCAAAAGTAACCTTGGAGCAGGGCCTTCCAAGCTATAGTCTAGGCTCCTTCATGGGCCTCATATATCCCTTCATGAATCTTTAGATGCACATCTACTCCATGGATTGGAGAAAGTTCTTTGATACAACAACCCATTATGAATGGCATACAAACTGGACTTTCTAACAATTTTCTTGGCCTTCACTGGGTCTTTTGGTAGTTCACTAGAATTCAAAAACTTGTAAATTGGAAGCCTCCACCCATCCATCAATTCCACCACCAAAATAGAAGAAGCTTCGTAACTTGGACACTCAATAACTTTAAAGAGTACCCCTTGCTCGTAAGGTTCCTCGCTTGCTACAGTGGCTTTAGCCGGCTTATCAGCTTGCTCATTCTCTGCCTGAACTATCTGGTATATCTACCAAGAGCAGTCTTTCTTTTTTAGAGTTATCAAGAGTTTGGCTATATGCTCTTTGTAGTAGATCATAGTTGAGTCTCGAGCTTCATATTTCCCTGTCAATTGACTAACTCTAGTTGAGAATATGAGAATATTTATAGTGACTCTGGGCAAACTTCTAAATCAAGTCTCAATCCTAAACAGATGGCCTCATGCTCTGCCATATTGTTGGAAGCTGTAAAGTTAAGTTTCTCGGAGTATCTGACTTGTATTTTGCCCGAGCTTATAAGTACTGTTTCAATACCGGCTCCCTTTACTCCAGAAGCTCCATCTACATAAAGAGTCCATACTCCGACTGATGATGAATCAAGGGGTTGCTCATACAACTCGGTGAAAAAGTCCACCAAGACCTGTGCTTTCATGGCTCGCCTAGGTTCGTATCTTATGTCGAATCTCCCCAACTGTGTTGCCCATTCTGTTAGACATCCTGAGATTTTTGGCTGCTAAAGGAGTTTATTCAAGCAGGAGTTAGTCCGTACAATGATAGTATGTGCATTAAAGTATGATAGGAGTCTTTGTGAAACAGATCAAAGTGTCAGGGCTAAATTTTCTGACGGAGAGTACCGAAGTTCTGCCCCTTTCAGGGTATGGCTGGTATAATAAATTGGGTACTTCTGACCATTATCTTCTCGAACCAAAATTGACCCCACAACTCCAGGTGAGGCCGAGAGATAAAGATAAAGCATTTCCCCCGGAATGGATTGACTAAGCAATGGTGATGAGCTTAGGAATTGTTTTAGCTCATCAAAGGCCCGTTGGCACTCCTCTGTCCTTTGGAAGCTCTTCAGGTTCTTCAAAAGTTTAAAAAATGGCAAGCATCTCTTTGCTGAACACGAGATGAATCTTCCAAAGGCAGTGATTTGGCCATTCAATTTATGTACTTCTTTAATATTCTTTGGTGATTCCATGTCTACACTTATCTTTTCGGGGTTAGCCTCGATACCTCTCTATGATATGATGAATCCTAAAAAAATTTTGGACTAAACTCCGAAGGTACACTTCTCTAGATTGAACTTCATATTTGCTTGCCAGAGTATAGCAAAAACATATGCTAGATCCCTTGGATGCTCTGTCAAAGTTCAGGATTTTATAATCATGGCATTAACATAAACTTCAACACTCCAACCTATCTGATTTTGAAAGAGTTTATTTACCAGCCTCTGGTATATTGCCCCGACATTCTTTAAGCTGAATGGCATGACCGTATAACAATATGTTCCTGTGGCAGTGATGAATAAAGTTTTACTCCGATCCTCAACCTTTAGGGGGATCTGATGATATCCGAATGAAGCATCAATAAAACTATACTCAGTATGGCCCACCATGGAGTCAACTACGCAATCTATATTGGGCAATGGGTATGAGTCCTTTGGGCATGCTTTGTTTATATCAGTAAAATCCACTCACACCCTCCATTTTTCTTTTGGCTTTTTTACCAAAACTACATTAGATAACCAATCTGGGAACATCACTTCTTTGATAAATCTCGCATGTAAGAGCTTTTCCACTTTGCTCCGCGGCCAACTGTCTTTTTGGCCCCAGATTTCTTTTCTTTTGCTTTATTGGAGCAGTATTGGGGCTCACATGGAGTTCATGAACCATGACCTCGGGCGAGATGCCTTCAACTTCGGTCGAGCTCTAAGCAAAGACATCTTTATGCTCAGTTAATACCCAAGTTAAGGCATTCTCCTTTCTCATGACCTGCATTACTCGCAATTTTAAAGGTTCTATTTTCTTCTATTTCTATATTTTTCAGCATGTCAGTAGGCTCCGCTCGAGGCTTTGAGTCAGGCAGATCCAGGGAATTAACTGGGAGTGTTAAGCTTACATCTTTGAGTAGGATTGCAAGACTTCTGGTCCCTGGGGAGTTGGTATTTTCATGAGTAGGCTTCGCAATAAAATGCATGCATCTACCCATACCATTTCTATAGTTTCGAACCGTTGTAGGCAAGGCTCATATCTATTATCATGAAACAAGTTACAGTTGGGACATCCCTCAATTGTACATCTAGCATGGCAAACCCTAATACCGGTACTGCATGCCTAGATAAACCAACCAAAGGTGCCATGACCGGCTTTAGAACTGGGATTGATAAACCGAGCTTCTGGTAAGCATCAAAAGTTAAAAAGCTTATGAAGCTGCTCGTGTCAACTAGTATTCTTTAAACTAAAATAATCATGTATCATAACTTCAACTGCCAGTGCGTCAGTATATGGGCCCATAATCTAATGTGATTCTTCAAGGTGAAAAGTAATTTTTGAGTTTGAGGATCTCAGGATATCTGCAATAGAAAACAATTCCCTCCCACTATGACATGTATCACCCAGGTTGGGACTTTTCTTGAGGTCGTAAGATATTAAGAGCTAGGTTCGGCCTAACCCTCTTATTTGAAAGCTGATGTGACAAACTATTGTAGCTCACCTGCTCAGATTAGTCGCTCTATTTCCCTCTTCAACCTATGTCAATCATTTATCTTATGACCATGGCCCTGATGAAAATTGCAATATAACTCCTGGTTTCGATTTGGATCATCCTTCATAAGTTCAGGCCAATTGACCTCGGTGTTTTTCTTAAGCCATCATAAAATAGTTTCCATGGAAGTAGTTAATGGGATAAACTGTTATGGAGCTTTAGTGATGTGATAAGAGCAGTTGGAGAAGCATTGTGGAGGATGCTTTATCTGGTTGTAATTAGGATTTCTCCATGAGGTATTTAGTTTAACTTGGCTAGTATTTGGTTTATGTTGCTTGGGAAGCTTGGGCTTCTGAGATCCATCAGGGACTGGTGTCTGACCAACGCTTTAATGGTTGGGATGGAGTTCTTGCCAAACTCCGCTATCTTCATTGGCTTTAATGTATTTGTACAACCGGGCCATAAGTTCCATAAAATCTTATGGAGGGTTTTGCTTAAGGAATGGGAAAACTGAAGGCATCATGCATTTTGGATCAGCGCCTCAAGCGCAATTTCAAAGTTAACCTTCGATATCAGGTCCACTGAAGTTACGGATAGAGTGCGACTCGAGGTTCTTATACCACAATTGGGCATTGCCCATGAAAGTTTTAGGGAACAACTTGCATAAGGTGACATCTGAGGTTGTGAATATGAGGGCAGTATTGTAAAAGTAATCTACATGTGTTCACGGGTCCGAAGTTTTGTTATTCTTCTTCAACTTCGGTATATGAAAGCTAGGATAAACTTCATCAAGAATCTGCTTAGACAAAAGGGAGCAAAAAACAGCATCATACTGCAACGTTGTACCTCTTCGCACGCGTCTGATTTTATCTTCTACCAAGGTATTAATATCCTCAACAGTTACCCTGGCTTCCTTTCCCATGGTCTAGATTTGAACTGGAGTATAAATTTAGGGGTAGGGGGTGTGGGATGCTGAGTGATCTGGAGATTGGAGCCTTTTTCGGACTATTTTATGGCATCTAAGGAGGTAATCCTTCTCCGGACTCTTTTTATGGTATCTGAGGAGGTATCTCTGGGTCTATACTATTGATTCTGGTCAAGGTTATACTGTGGGGGGTGGGGTTTAAGAGTTTGCAGTTGCAGAAGGTGGGGGATTTGTAGTGGCCTGTCGTCCAAAGGCTACAATAAAGTCCTTGATAGTCGAAGTGAGGTCTCTGATTACATGTTCTGACGGGTTAGGAGATTGTAACATGGATGAAGCCATTCGGTTTAAGGGGGTAAATGGGGTAGATGGTCCAGCCGAATCTTCCATTGGATTGGCAAACAAAGATTTTAGTACAGAAGGCTCTGCTGTGAAATGCTCAGTTTGTTGACTGGTTGTCATCTTGAGGTTTGAATGGTGTCGAGGTGTATATGGCGGTGGAGGCAATCTGGTGTTTGGAGTTAGAGTATGGTTTTGGGGATTGGGAATTAAATTTAGGGTCATATTGTCCATCATTGAGGGAAAAAATCAGTCTATGCTCATCGCACAAATGATGACAAAGGGGACTACATAGACTCCAGTTCTGACTCTGAAGTTTAAGTTCTGTTGCTGCCAATCGTACCACCTGTTAAGTCAGAAAAGGAGGGACTGGGCTCTAGTGGGGAGACTCCGATGTCTAAGTCAGAAATCTACAGATTGGACTAGCTTATAATAAGAAGAAAGGAAAATTTTACAGCCCCTCACTTGTGGGGGCCTACCCCTATATATAGTGAACGGATGTAGAATCATACTTGCTAGGATCAACTGATTTTTTAGGCATCACCATCATTGCTTTTTATCACATCATATCAATTATCATCCAGACGGAGAAGAGTTTGGTTAAGCAGGTAGTTCATAACGGGAGATGTACAGAAGTTTGATAAAAAAAGTTTGGGTGGCATCAGGTAGTCAGGGGATGGTCAAGTGTAATGAGATCTACCTTACAACAACAGCTGCCTACCTCTTCAGCCACCTTTGTAAGATGGTCAAAACCAACCCTAGGAAGATTGAAGTGCAATATTAATGCAGCTTTGTTTGATGAGCTGGGGTGTATGGGTTTTGGCCAGAGTATACGTGATCATGAAGGCTCATTTATGGTGGTGAGAACCCAACGTGTTAATGGTGTCCTAGGACCTAAGTCCTAAGGAAATAGAGGCTATGGGTCTGCGTGCAGCTCTTTCATGGCTACTTCACAATAACAGGTCAAATGTGGATATCATTCACTGCTATGATAATAATGTTGATGACGAGGTGGATTTTTAGGACTCCTTAGGCTTTTCACTTACTAAGTTCGGTATGAGGTGCAGTCTTTGGTCTGAGGTGCAATCTGAGATCGAGCTCTCACCTGCAAGATAAGAGATTGGTGGATTGGGCTCCAATGGGGAGACTCCGATGCCAACGTTAGTAATTGCACTATCTTAGTATAAAATGAGCTTTCTTAATTGTAAAAGGGATAGACTTACCTGCGATGATCCACCTTAATTTATAGTTAAAAAGTAATGGACAACAACTGTATATATTAATTGATTTTCTGGATATGTTGGAATCTTGCCGGCTGAGTCTAAAGCTCGGTAGAGTTAAGAAAAGAAAATACTGAACCATGACTCTTCTCTTAAAGATCTCAGTTTTATATTCACGAACCTCTTCTTAATTAGCTCAGTTTCTTCTTTGTAGAATACTGGCTCAATAATTCCTACTTAGTATCACTAGTTCCCCATGAGATATCTGACATTAATGTCAAAAAAGACAAATGTCTTAAGGAGAGGCTAGGTGAAATGAGCGGAAAAATCCAAAAATTATCCCGCCCAAGCCGTTGAGAGTGATTCTCTATAAATACAGGATGTAGCTGGCTAATTTCTTACTTGTTACCAAGTTTGAGAGCTCTATTTGTTAAAGTTCTTAGGTGTTATAGTTTGTAAAATATTGGATCGAGGTTTAAAGAGTAGCTGAAGGTGATGATTTTTCTTGTCTGTTATAAGTAAGCCTTTACTGTTGTTTGCTATTATTGTTTATTATATTTAGGAAGAAAATGAGTTCAGATAGTGAGAGTATGTCAAGAAATGAAGAGAGAGGAAAAGAACCATATATATATAATACAGTGATCCATCATGATTACTTACTGATAGTACAAGCTCGTCTAGAAGTGAAGGATCTGAAGAGATAATTGAACAAAAGATAGGAGATATTGGGAGAGAAACCACGAGTAATTTGGATCCTAAGGATGATGAAGAAGGAGTTCGGGTTTTGTCATATAGAACTCAAGTGAAAGACATACGATGCTTGTTAAAAGAAGAAGATTTGAAGGAGATCAGAGAAAAATATTAAATTCCAAATGAATATCAAATAAAACTACCGGTGGAGGATATGCGAGGAGATGATAATCCTGGACCTGATCAAATGATAGTGTATGAAGAAGACTTGATTGCAGGAGTTTATTCCCCTTACGCTTGTTCATTAAACTGTTTTTATCCATGACAAGAATTTTCCTTGGAAAATTAAGTCTGGACTCATGGAGGACTATTGTAAGGCTCGAGATTTTGAGCAAATTATTATCTATGGCACCCTCACCGAGAATCTTGGCTGCTATGTGTAATCTGAAATCACGATCTATCTCCGATGAGGATTTTTTATTTTTGCAGGCTCGGCCAGGACTTGGACTGTTCTCTAGGAAGCCTGATTCAATGAATGGTTAGAAAGATAGCTTTTCTATTATAGACAAAGTGGGCAGCCTTGAGTGTCAAGCAAGGAGGAATCAAGCGCCGCATTGGCCTAAATAAAAAGGATGAACCTCGAGCCTGAGGAAAAAGAATTTTTGATATAATAAAGCAGGATATTCAAAAAGAAAAATTCAATGTCTTACGACTAATAAGGAGATATTGAGTACAATTGAGCCAAGTAACAGAATAATATCTCTGGAAAGACCAACTAAAAGAGCAGAAACGGGCTTCATGACAGCCATAAATAAACTGAGCTTCTCATATTCCTCCAATGTTAAAATATTAATAGCACTCCCCATGTCTACTAAAATTTGTTGAACCAAATATTTCTGAATAACAGCCTCAACTGCCAAAGCATCAGCATGAGGTCCAATGATTTGGAGAGATTCATATGGGCAAAATGCGATGATCAAACTTTTCAGCTGAGGATTCTCTATCACTGAGAAGACTTCTTTCGCCTTGCACTTTTTATAAGTATTCACTATGTCATAATGTTCTCCACCTATTATGACATGAATAACTCCTGCCGGGGCTTTTTTAAAAGCTCGTGGGAAGTCAAAATTTGGCCTTAATTGATCTTTAACTCTAGATGTTGCAACAAACTGGTTGAGGCATCCTTCTCGGATCAGTCATTCAATTTTTTACTTCAACATACCACAATCGTCAGTTCTGTGACCATGAGCTCGATGAAAACTACAATATAACCCCTGATCTTTGTTATAATCTCTCATTGGCCTGGGCCATCTTACTTCAGTATTCTCTTTGAGCCACTGAAGTATACTAGCTCGGGAGTTATTCTATGATGTAAAATGTTCTGGTGTTTCAGATACATGGAAGGTTCAATTCGGGGTTGAATGGTGAGATAGCCTTGTTAGGTTGTGGTTATTACTTTTCCAAGAGGAGCAAGGTCCGGTGGATTTATAATGATGCGATTTATGGGGATATTGCTTTGATAGCTCAGGAAGATACTTAGATGACTCAAACCTTTTGAGTTCACCCTGACTTTCGGAGGTCTGACCTTGATTCTAACGATTAGCATGAAGCTCTTCCTAAATCTGGGAATTTTCATCCACCTTGATGTATTTATGAGATCGGGTCATTTGCTCGATAAAATCTTGGGGTGGATTCTTACTTAAGGAATTTAAAAATTGGGAACACTCTGTGTTTCTGATCAATGCTTCTAAGACCGTGTCAAATTTAACTTTAGGAATTTTACATACCGTGCTATTAAATCTGTCCACATATTCTCTCAATGTTTCTTTGGATTTTTGAACAATTTTTAATAAATCTGAAGATGTTCTGCCATGATGAATAGAAGCCACAAATTTATTTATAAAAGAGCTCGCTGAGTTGGTTGAAGCCAAGTATGGAGTGTGGTTTTAAGTTTTTATACCATATCTAGCCATTACTAATCAAGTTTTTTAGGAAAAGCTTGCACAAGGCAGGATATGAGATGGTATAAATAAGTGTTATATTGAAAAAATAATCAATATGATGACATGGATATGTTGTTCCATCATACTCTTTGAACTTTGATAAGTGAAAGTTTGGATATACAACACTAAGAATTTTCTTGGATAGTGGTGAGCAAAAGGTAGTATCATATTGCAGCTCTACCCCCTTATGCATTCGCTTAATTCTTTCATCAACCAGAACCTTGATGTCTTCAGGGAAACAAAGCCTCCTTCTAGTCTGGTTCTCTAGGTCCAGGGCATCATTTTCTACTTGAGGGTAGTGAGGGGTCAAATTTGATGGTAATTGGTGGTCTAGAAGGAAAGTTTAGGTTTCTACAGCCACGGGTTCATGTCGTATTTTGTTGTTGAGGGTGGCTTCCACCAACCTGTGGTTCGAAAACCTTGATGAAATTATTTAAAGTGTCTGTGAGCTCTTTAGCCGCTTGGTTTGTTAGGCTAAGGGATTGTACCACTGTCGAGGCTAGTTGTACCAATAGGATAAGTAAAGTGGATGGAGCTTCTACAGCCGATTCGGTGTCAATTGTAGCTGTTGAAGGTTTTGGTGTTGTTTGGTCTACATGTGATGGTTCCGCTGGAGGTTGGTTGTTAGAGTTAATATTATTGTTGGGGGAAGTATGATTTTGTGGTATTGAGGGCAGTAAAGGAAGTCTTTCATTTATGATTTGGCATGGTTTGGTGACTCATGAGTGTAATCTTGAGTCCTATTATCCATTGCTTGGGGATCAGCTAGTCCACGCTCTCTACACTACTGATGACGAGGTGAATTTTTAGGACTCCTTAGACTCTTCACTTACTAATTTTGGTTTGAGGTGCAGTCTGAGCTCGAGCTCCCACCTGCAAGACAAGAGATTCGTAGATCGGGCTCCAACGGGGAGACTCCAATGCCAAAGTCAGCAATTTCACTATCTTAATAGGGATGGATTTACCTGTAGTGGTCCACCTTAATTTATAATTGAAAAGTATGAGACAATAACTATATATATTAACGAGTTTTCTGGATGTATCAAAATTTTATTGGCTGAGTCTAAAGCTTGATAGAGTTAAAAAAAGAAAATACCGAACTATAACTCTTCTCTTGAAGATCTCGGTTCCATATTTAAGAACCTCTTCTTAATTAGCTCGGCTTCTTCTTTGTAGAACACTGGCTCGGTAATTCCTAGTTAGTATCAAATGGCTATCCTTTCGGAACTCTTTTATATGACTGTATCTTATCAAGTCATGAAATCTTTGGTATTTCTGTTATATAGATTCGGAGACAAGCGAATAGGGTCGCTCATGAGTTGGCAAAGATTGCTCATTCTTATGCTAGTCCCCATTGTTGGAGTCATATTCCATCTTTTATTTGTGATATTGTTGCTAATGATTCCATTGTACCTAGATCTTAGGATGAGTGTATTGGGGTAGCTTATTGGTTGAGTTAGTTTTTGATGTGATGTTTTGTTTCTCTATTTAGTTTTTATTATTGATTAATACAAGTTTCATTTTTTTAAAAAAAAGTCTCACTGTTTACCCACACTATTTTAGCAAAGAGGAAAAAAAAAATTAAACGTACTTCTTTTTTTTTTCCTTCTTTTGTTGATAATAATTAATATTTGTTGGATATTCTAATTAGGAGTAGACATTGGTCGATTTGGTTAATTAACCGATCTAATTGACCGATTAATCAAACTAAATTTCTTAAAAAAATTTAACTGAACCAACCAAATTTCTATTTCAGTTGGTTCGGTTAATTAACCGAACTAAATCGGTCGGTTCAGTTACCGATTTTTAATTTTATAATAAAATTTTATTTAAATCAAAAATTGATATAATTAAATAACTAAATAAAACTTGTTAAAAAACTAAAAAAATAACTTTATTTTGCAATAAAAGTTTATATTTATAGTAAAAAATTAATATAATTTAAAAATTAAATAATAAATAATAAATAAATAATTAAAAAAAAGAGTTCGGTTAACTGTTAATCGACCAAACTGAACCGGTTAATCAAATTGAAAATTAAATTTTTGTAACTTTTTCGACCGAAACGACTAAATTATTCTAAATTCGGTTAAACGAACTGAATTTTTGATCGATTAACTAAAATTTGTCCATCCTTAATTCTAATAATCTTATTTATTTTTTTAGGGCGGTTATCCGAATAATGTATAAATCATCTTAAAATTCTTCAAATAATATATATATATATATATTAATTATATTATAATTAATTGATTTATGATGAATTTGAGTCTTGACGGATTAATTTCAACAAAAATAGTACTCTATGTTAAAGCTTAAATACTAATAAGAGGTTGGTGATAATGGTTTAATATTTTTATCCCTTAGGTAAGAGATCACATGTTCAATATTTATGAATAGAGTTATCACTTACTTAGAATACTTTACTTCTTAGTTGATTAATTCGAGGCGAATATGATTAATTCTGCCCAAAAAATTCAGATATAACTACAGCTATAAAAAAAAAAAAAGTTAAAGCCTAAATTAATTACTTGAGCACAAAAACAAAAAAGCACCCGTGATTTTTGGTAGGCAAGTATGATTAACAAAATCTTTTTGAAACGTTTAACAAAAATTATATATTAATTTTGTATTTAAGTACATTAAGAAATATAAATATGGAATTCTCATAAGAATAGTCAAAGTCTAAAATGCAGCAGAGAAGAAAACAAATGGGTCTTCTCTAAAATGACTTGTTCCCATCTCTCTCCATCTATTTTTGTAATGACTTATTATAAATTTTAATTGAAGAAGGAATGAGAAGTTGTATACAAGACAAATAATAATTAATATTCGTAGGGTATGTCCTATTAATTTTGGTTTGGTGTTTTGACTTTTCTATATAATGTTGATTTTTGATGAATTCAAACATTGAAGAGCTTTTATTGTTGTTGGGTTGACCAAGCCAGATTTTCTACACATTTCACTTATTGAATGTTGCTCTACTCAATTATTGAAGGTGAGAATTTTCTTAACCATGTGCCTTCAAGACTCGCATAATAAAATAAATTGTCTTAGACTTTGTTGTAACAAACGATTCTTTTTATATTTCTTTGTTCAATTATGTATATTTTTTAAATATATAATTATTTATATATTCAAAGTTTGCATATATTTAGTTCAAAAAGTATATGTTGAAATTAAGAGATTGTATAAAGGAATGAGATATATATTTTACTAATAATTTAGAGATATCTATTTTACTAATAATTTAGAGCCATCTTTGTAAAATTGTTTGAAATATTGAGTATATATATTTTGGAGGAATGAATTTAGTCATATATTGCGCTTCCTTTATACCTAATTAAAAGGAAAGATGTATATTATATATATATTTATTGTTACCTTTGGTCAAAACATGAAATTAATATATGTTAAGATATTAAAATATTATCATCTAACATATTAAATTAGTTATTAAAAGACTATTTTATTTTAATTAAAGATATAAAATTTAATTCTCTAAATATACAACTGCATTAGAATTTGATAGAAAGAGTTTTACTTATCTTATAATTTTATTTAGCTCGACTTCGAAAATGTAATTTATACAGAAAAAAAATATATTAAAATATTATACTATAATATTATGTTATTAAAATAGGAAAGCTTTTTTTTTAATGTATTTTCTTGTATGTTGAAAGTTTATAGTAAAAGTTATAGTTGTAAAAATTACTAAAAGTTTGCGTTTCTCCTCTTACTAATAAATTTTAAATCATAACAGATAAAAAAATTATTATTTGAAGATTTCAACTCCACTTATTGAATTTTAAATTATCATCGATAAAGAAAAAAAATATTATTCCTACCGTTTATTATCATATTCAGTATCTTATTTTGCATCTATTTAATTTACATTAATTAGTAAAAAAAAATATTACAATTGTTAATCTAATATTATTTAACAAACTAAGAGGGGTTGGCCCAAGATTTAGATTGTCCTAGCCAATTAATTTTTTTTTTCTAACTTACCATTAAATATTAAAGCATATGTATATAATCCATAATTTTTTTATGTAACACTAAAATTTTAGTGATTTGTAATTAGTTTTATTTATGTATTTTCTCTGTTGTATATATATATATACATATATATTCTCTTGTTGATTATATAAATTTTTTATGCGTGCTATTAATGGTTTTCTTTCTTCAGTTGATAGCCCTGCAAGTGAATTGCCGGGCTCGCCGGTTTGACCCAGAGCGGTTCTCCGCAAACTCAGATATTGAACCAAAATGAAGAAATGTGAAAAAGAAAAAATAATAATAATAATAATATTTTTTTTGACACTATAATAATAATAATATTTTTATTATTATAATGAAGTGAATATGTGATTTCTGTGTTGATTATAAATTATAATGAAATTAAAAAAAAAAAGTCATAGTAGAGAGTGAAGTGTTTCGATCAAAGTAAAAAAAAAAGTCTAATCAGTACTCAATTATAACTTCTAGAAAAGTTAGATTTTACAAATGGATGAGTTGAAAAGTTGTTTGAAAAATTTTCATTAAGTTTTGAAAAATTAATATTACTCTATTCATTGTTTTAATTTTTACTTTAACTCATATATATTTATTAAAAAAATAATTTTTTAATAATATATAAAATTATATTTATTTAAATTAAATATTTTTTTATTAATTTATTAATATTATATTTTTACTTTATTAATTAAATTACTAATAATAAGTATATAATTAAAAAATATTAATAATAAAAAATAATTATTTTTTAATTATATGGAATGATAATTTAAGAAAAATAAACTATTTTTTGTAAAAAAATAATAATTCAGCAACGGGAGGATATATTTTATTATATAGCAAGACAAAAAGAACAAGGAAACAGAACGGTCAAGGAAGGACCTTCAGCTCTTCCTATTTCCTATAAATACCCCTTTCACAACTTCTTCCAACACCGAATCTCTCTTCCATTCATTCAAGTTTTTAATAAGTTCTAGAAATGGCAACTCAAAGTCATCACGTTTCATATACTTTGGATTTCATCAAGCAGCACTTACTTGGTGACCTTCTCTCACCTGTAGTTTCTTCTTCTTCTTCTTCTTCTTCTTCAATTACTGTAAATACAGAGCCTTCGATCTCTCTGCAGAGTGAATCTAACTATCGTTCCATGACTTCAAGCTCTGATTCTACTTTCTCAATCTCTGATTGCTTTAACTCTAACAATATTGATCATGATTTCTTTGAATTTGAAGCTAAACCTCAAATTATAGATCTCACTACTCCAAAAACACTCCATTCCACAATCAGTTCTGAATTTGAATCAAAACCTCAAATTATTACTCAGAAATCACAGGATAATGATGATTTCTTTGATTTTGATTCGAAGCCTCAGATTCATTCTCTTAATCGAAAGCCATCCTTGAAGATTTCACTACCTAACAAAACTGAATGGATCCAATTTGCTAAACCGAACCAGCAGCAACAGCCAGTCCAACGCACTGCTGTTGAAGAGAAAAGGCATTATAGAGGAGTCCGACAAAGACCGTGGGGCAAATATGCGGCGGAGATCCGAGATCCCAACCGAAAAGGCACTCGCGTGTGGCTTGGGACTTTTGATACGGCTATTGAAGCCGCCAAAGCATATGATAGAGCCGCGTTCCAGCTGCGTGGCTCCAAAGCCATACTCAACTTTCCTCTAGAAGCTGGAAAGTTAAATAAAGCCGAGGAGGGAAGCCAACGGAAACGAACAAGAGAAACTGAGATTTCAGAGGTAGAAGCGAACAAGGTGGCGAAGAGAGAAGAAAGTGAAGAAAGGGCCGTTGAGTTGACGTCGGTTTGTGATTGTGCTGATTTAAAAGGGGTTTTTAATGCACCGCCGCTGTCTCCGTTATCTCGCTATCCACCATTTGGATGTTCTCGGCTTATGGTTATCTGAGTTTTTTTTTTCAGCTGATTAATTCAATAATAATTAGAGTAGTTAGTTTGTTTACATAGATAAATGGTGATGATTTTTTTTAAAAAAAAAGGAAAATGAATGATTGAACAAATGCTTTTCTCCATGGATTTCAAATTTTAATTATTAGGTTTTGTTAACCAGTTTACTGCAGAAATAAAGAATAAAAAAATAAGAATTTAAAAAGGAAGCATCAATGTTTAATTATAATTATTAATATTTAAAATGAGCGAAATTTAGTTTCAAATAAATTTAAGTAGCGCTAAGATTTATTTTTATTTTTTTATAACCAGTATAGCAATCAATGACAAAAATCCTTGATTATTCAGTTGATAAATTTAGAAAGGAACTAAAGAAAATAAATAAATAAATAAATCCACTTCAATAATCATTGTTCTTGCCTTATTATCTTAATAAAAAACGTAATGTAATAGATTTTCTTTATTAAAGAAAAATATTATGCTCTGGTCATTATTTAAAATATTATTTTTTTAGAAGTTCTCGTATATATTAATATTAAATTTTGTGAAACGGGATAGCCGTCTCTAATATGCTGTATTTTTCAGTCATCATTGAAAACCTATGTATCAAACTGCAGATATGGGAAATTTTATCATATATTTGATCCATATTTTTACTTTTGAAGCAAGCTAATAAAAAATATTAATTTAAATTATGATATTTTAAAAAATAATTTTTATTAATTTTTATTTTTAAATTATATTTTTTAATTGGTTTGATCCATAAATAATAATATGGATCAGTCCATATTAGAAATTTTCATCCTTCTACCATTATGCAAAGTTGCTCTTGCAAACATGTCCATGCATGCATACATGACAGAAATTTTATACGCATTAGATTATATAATAATTTAATTAATTACATTGTAATTCCATACGTATCAATGCAGTGATACAAGAAAAAATAGAAATTTTATTTAATATGTATATGTATATGCTCTTAACTTCTTTTATACATGAGTTTTTTTTATGTATAGCCGGTTTCAAGTCCGGATAAAGGAGGAGAGTTACGATGAGTGACAGCCAGTGTAATACTTTAATCACATCTCATGATATGGATTCTAATAATAATATCGTTGGGGGCGTTCCCTACTTGCGACGCACTACATCGGAGCCCGGATGTAGTGAAGAATAAGCAAAGGTGTAGGACGTTCTCCGAATGCGACGCTTCATGTTGGTGTCCGAATGTGGTGCATAATAAACTAGGGTTCTCACATCATAGATGAGTGTGGATAAAGAAGTTAGTCCAAAATATGAATAATAAGAGTAATACGAGAGATACATGTTTAGATAATGGTAAAATATTTTATAGGAATAAGCATAAGAAAGAACAATTAAGGAGTAAGATCAGAATAGAAATTTGGAATATTGGATCTCTTACAGGTCAATTGAGAGAACTTGTTGATACTATGGAGAAAAAAAATAGTATTGCTTGTATTAAAGAGTCTAAATGGGTTGGAGGAAAAAGTAAAGAAGTTGAGAATACTGGGCATAAAGTGTGGTATATAGGTACAAATAGAAGTAAAAACGAAGTAGGTATAATTTTGGATCGAAACCTAAAGGAGACGGTTGTAGTGGTAAAAAGAGTAAGCGATAGAATTATTTCAATTAAATGTGTGCTCCATAATAAGACCATCAACATAGTTAGTGCATATGCCCCTCAAGTTGGATTGGATGGGGAGAGCAAGCAAAATTTTTGGGATGATGTGGATGAACTTATGCGAGAGATTCCAAATGATAAAAATATTTTTATAGGAGGAAACTTAAATGGACATGTAGAAAAAAACATAGTAGGTTTTGAGGAGGTATATAAAGGGTATGATTTTGGAATTAGAAATGAAGAAGGTAAGAGTATCCTTGATTTTACTTTAGCCTATGGTTTGATTCTGGCAAACACATATTTTATAAAAAGGAAATCACATCTAGTGACCTTTAAAAGTGGGCAAAATAGAAGTCAGATTGACTTCATACTCACAAGAAAAACCAATCAAACTCGATGCAATAATTGTAAAATTATTTCAGGTAAGGCTTTGACCACTCAATATAGGTTAGTGGTTTTTGATATCAAGTTTAAGAGGTTGACTAGTAAGCCAAGGAGGAATAATAGTCCTAAGAATAGGTGGTAGACTTTAAAAGGTAAAAAATAATTATTGTTCAATGATGAGTTAGTCAAAGCTGGAGGGTGGGAGGAAAATGTAACTATGTCATCAAATGATATGTGGATATGCATGTCTACAATAATTAAAGGAGTAGCTAGAAAGATTTTTGGAGAATCTAAAGGGTGTGGACATCCCTCGAAGGAGTCTTGATGGTGGAATGAAGAAGTACAAAAAGTGATAAGAAGTAAAAGGGGGTGGTATAAGAGTTTGCCCAAGTGTAATAACAATGATACTTTTGACCAGTGCAAACAAGAGAAAAAAGATGATAAAAAGACAGTTAGTCAAGCAAGAACACAATCTTTAGAGAGTTTGTATGAAAAATTTTGAACAAAGGAAGGGGAAAAAGTTATCTATAAATTGGCCAATACAAGAAAAAAGAAATGTCGTGATTTAAACCAAGTTAAGTGCATTAAAAATAAAGTGAATAAGGTTCTGGTTCAAGAAGAGGATATTAAGAACGATGGAGAAGCTATTTTGAAAAACTTTTTAATGGTAACCATAGTGATAACATTGAGGGTTTAGATATTAGGTCAGAGAAAAATGTGAAATAAACTAGACGGATTAGGTTTTCGGAAGTTAAAGAAGCTTTGAAGAGGATGAAAGTTGGTAAAGCCTGTGGACCAGATGGGATATCTATTGAGGTTTGAATATGTTTGAGAGATATATGAATTACATGATTGACATCTTTGTTCAATAAGATCTTAAGTACAAAGAAAATGCCTAATGAATGGAGACAAAGTAATTTGATACCTATTTTTAAGAATAAAAGAGATATTCAGAATTGCTCAAATTATAGAGGTATAAAGCTTATGAGCCACACTATGAAATTGTGAGAAAGAGCTGTGAAACACCGTTTGTGGCTAAATACTTGTATCTCCTTAAATCAGTTTGGCTTTATACCTGGTCGATCAACTATGGAAGCTATTTTTCTTATAAGAGATTTGATGGAAAAGTATAGAGAGATGAAGTAGGACTTACATATGATTTTTATTGACTTGAAAAAGGCGTATGATAGAATCCCTAGAGAAGTTTTATGGTGGGTCCTAGAGCGTAGAAAAATATCTATATGATATATCCAAGTCTTGAAGGATATGTATAAGGGAGCTATAACCAGTATCCGCACCGTGGAAGGAGATACTAAGGATTTTTTCGTTTTTATTGAATTACACCAAGATTCAACTTTGAGCCCTTATCTTTTCGCCTTGGTCATGGATGAGCTAGCAAGACATATACATGATGACATCCCTTGGTGTATGATATTTGCAGATGATATTGTCTTAATAAATGAGACTTAAGCAAGGGTAAGTCAAAAGTTGGAGTTATGAAGAAGCACTTTGAAATCTGAGGGTTTTAAGCTAATTAGGACTAAGACTGAGTATATGCATTATAGATTTAATAGCAAGAATAGAGAAAGAGATAAAATTATTTTAGACGATAGCAGTACCTCATAGTACTTATTTTAGATACCTTGACTCTATTCTTTAAGAAGATGGGGATTGTGAAGAAGATGTAAATCATAGGATTAAAGCTGGTTGGATGAAGTGGATGGGTGCTACAGGAGTTCTATGTGATCAAAAGATGTCAATTAAATTAAAAAATTTTTTTACCGCACTGTTATACAGCCTGCGATGATGTATAGTAGTGAGTATTGGACAGTAAAAAGAAAACACATTAGTAAAATGCATGTTGCAGAAATAAGAATGACAAGATGAATGTGTAGTCATACTAGGATGGATAGAATTCGCAATGAGTGCATTAAAGAAAAAGTGGGAGTAGCACCTATTGAGAATAAGATAAGAGAGCATAGATTGAGATGGTTTGGCCATGTGAAACGAAGACCCAGCGATGCGCCAGTTAAAAAAATCGAACAAGTTAGAGTAGATATAGCTAAAAGAGACAGATGTAGGCCTAAACTGACTTGGTCAAAAGTGGTCTAAAATGATTTTATAATGTTACATCTATCAGAAGAGATAACCTTAAATCGTATTAAGTGAAAAAAAAAAGAATCTATATGGCTGACTCCAATTAATTTGAGATTAAGACTTTATTGTTGTTGTATGTGTATGCTCTTAAAAACATACTGTATGATTCATTGTATCTTCATTACACTAGGGCTTATCTATAATTTTCACAACGAATAAAATTTTAAATATAAATCGACTCCTGATATTGATGAAATAATTGACAGTCTTAAATCTACTTTGATTTTTTTTTTTTTATATTTGTGAGTCTCCGAAGGGAATTGAAAGTTAAAACTAATAAAGTACGAAGACTTTGGTCCCGTAATAATCCTGCAACTAGACACCGAAGTCTTTCAGAATTTAAAGAAACACATGAAACCTGATCTTTGGCAAATAGTCGAGTACCATATATTATGTAAATCTTTTGATAATCATTAATCTTTTTGTTTTCCTCATAATTACCTTTTTTATTTTTAAAGAATTGCATATATATAATATATATATATATATATATATTAAAATATCCAATTCCCATTTGAATTGTCAAAGTCTTTTTTTATACGTACCTGGTGAAAACAGAAGGGGTCTTTTCCTTGTTGACTTTTTATTTATTTATTTGTAATAACAATAAATTTTTTTAGTTAAGCAAATAATTTTTTGAATATATTTTTATATAATATATAGGTATATTATTAATCGATCAATTATTAAATATTTCAAATGGGTTTAAATTGAATTAGATTTATGACTAATTATTTCTGTTTCCATCTCCATTTGTTTGTTAAAGTGTCAAATGCGATGACATGTAAGAAGAGAAGAGGGTGGGAAGAAAAATGCTACATCCAAGATATATATATATATATAATAATGATAATGATATATATATATATATATGTATATATGATTTTAGTGTTTTGAGCATGAAAGAATTATAGTGAATTTTCATTAATTTATTAGAATTATAAAAAATAAATAATTATATTATTTTGTTATATAATTTATAGTAATATCTGTCTATCCAAATCTTTTTATTCCTTTATCAGAAAAAATATTCATATTAAAGATAAAAAAATTATCGAAAAATTCAATATTAGAGAGTTAAAGGCTTTTCTGGAGAATTTTTCATTTGAAAAAGTAAAAAATAATATTTCAGTCTATGGATAGAAAAGAAAAAAAAGGAAAAATTAACAAAATAATTAATAAATAGTATTATTAAAAAGTCATCTTTATTAACAAATAAGAAATTTTTTTATTCTTTTAATTTTAAAAAATACAAAATAATTTAAAAATAATGAAATTTTAATCTCTTAATATCCTTTTTCAAAAAAAAACTAATAAGATTTTCTTAATATCTTTCTTTATCTAAATTAATTCTTAAATAATTAATTAATGGATAATTTTTATTCCATCTTCAATTTGAAAAAGAAATTCACTAAGTAAGTTCTATTTTAGATTTCAAAATTTTTTATTTTGTATATTATATAATATATAAAATTCTAAAAATAAAAAATCTCATATTTACATTTAATATTTGAAATAATTTTCAAGAGAGGGGACCAAAAAGCCATAACTTTCTCACCTTAAAGATAGTTTTTATAATTCATTAAAAGTATATTGAATATAAAAAAAATGTTTGATTACGTATGATATGAAAATTTGATCCACATTAAAAATAAATTTTGAGTCATTGACTCCGTTAAAAATAACCAGTTCGGACATGACCATGTGATGTCTTGGAGACATAAATAACAATATATAAATATATAGACAGAGCAATGGACATGGTCATTTTCGATTTTTTTTTTTTTAAAAACCTTGATTTAGTCAAAGAAATGAAATTAATTTAATATAGGTGTACGTATTTTATTTATACACCCAACTAATTATAATTTATAATATAAAAATTAAAATTAATTTTTTAATATTATAATTAATTTTATAAATTAAAATTAATTGAATATATGAGCAGGATCATATTCGCAATCTAGATAATAATTTTTTATTATTGTATTTAGTTTATAATATAAACTTACAAAGTTACTTGTTGGAATTTGAATAATAGTGAAATTAATAAAAAAAGGTTCTAATTTGAATAATAATAAACTTAACGAAAATTTTGCCAATTAAATTATTTTTAAGTATAGAATTGATATATGGTTTAAAAGAAAAATGCTATTCAATTGATTTAATTATAATTTACGATGCTTAATTTTAAATGATCTATTTTTACCTTTAGCTGATTTTTTTAATAAATTTTATTTTAAAAATACGGCTTGAACTTTTCTATATACTTTAGAAATAATTTTTTATTGTTATATTAATTATTATATGATATTTTAACTGTCTTATGTATCTATAATTTATTTTTAAGAATTTACATGAGAAATATAAATATTCTTATTTTTAATCCTTAAATACTTTTAGTTAATAATTTTAAGATCTCTTTTAATTTATTTTTAAATAAGATTTTGTGATTGACCGGATCTATGAATGAAAATATAGACATAATCTATAAAAGAATTTTCCATTTTTAAATATTAAATAAAACTTTTAAAGATAGTTTTCTAATATTTAAGAGCTTTCAGATTGCTGCCTTTAGTAGGACTATATAACCTAATAAAATACATATAGTAGTAATAAACTATGTATTGATGACAATAAAACAATTAATGAATAAATTAGAATAATTTAATTTTCTTGTATACTTCAATGCGGATATTTAATTAAAGGTCATAATAATATTTTTACATATACATGAAAATTACATGAGTATCAAATACACTATCAGTATAATTAATTAAATGAGAAAAAAATAGTAAAATACTATTTATGTCAATATAAACAGTAATGTATCATTAATTTAATTAGTGAATTAATTAACATATAATTGAAGAATATTATATTTGTAATATTATGGAGTAACATATACAGCGATCAGTTGCTTGGATAACGATGAAGTATAGCCTTATCATATAATATTTTATTTGTTGCAAATGTCGTGCCTTAAATTAGCATTTGAATCAAGAAAACCAAATATATAATTATTTAAAGAAAGGAAAATCTTGCTCAACCAACACACTAAATTAGCCACTTGAGTCAATTTTCTCAATCTTATCTTGGATGTTTTAATGTCTTACTATTTAATTGTCTTATTATTTAATAAGAAAATTACATGTCATTTTTTTTTATAAAATAGCTTGTATATGTTTAATATACTAGCAATATATTACATATATTCCTCTTGAAAATAAAATATAGCTTTAGTATGTTAAATATATATTAGATGTATAAATCTAAAGTGATATATTTTTGAAATTAAAAGTTAAAAAAATAGATATTTAAAAAAAGTTGAATATTTATAAAAATATTTTTATTTTTTTAAAAGTATTTCTAAAAAATCCCTTATTAAATTGTGCGATCATCGAAATAGTCTATAATTTGTGAATAAGTAAAAAATGCGAGGGCTTTTTACAAACTTATAGAAAAATCTCTTGATACTATAAAAATATCACTCTAGAAAATTTTATTAAAAATACTTGATTTTTTATTTTAAATAACTTTAAATACCAAAAAATATATATTGAATATATATTTACTATATATTAAGTTTATTATATACAAACTTTAGAATTATTTTTTTAATTTTTTTGTTTATATAATATTTCAATGATACAAGTTTAAATTGTATTATAAAATAAAATATTATTGAACAATAACTCAAATATAAAATAAATTTTATTTTATATTAATAGTTTCATATATTACAAGCAAAATTTATATTTGGCATATATTGAATATATGCTAGGTTTATTATATAATATTTAGTATATATTAGCTATATATTAAGTTTATTATGCAGAAACATAATAAAAAAATAAATTAACCTATATTTTATGCGAAATACGATATTATTAAATAATATTAATCAAATAACATTAAATACTAAAAAATTATAATGAGTTTATATCTAATAAATATTAAATTTTATAATACAATACGTATTAGTATTTATTAGATATAGTGTGCGCGTGTGTTTTTTTTATCAATAATTATCTCCAAAACATCTAATGCTCTTAAAATAGCAATTATTAGCAAAGCATTTAACATCCTTCAAAATTCAAAAAACCGTAAATTTCTTTCCATTCAACGGTACACCCAACCATTGATCTCGGTTTGCACAGTAAGCTTGACAGTAACGTGAAGCTGCTTCCAACCTTTAACAGTTTTCTTAGCAATGTCTTCGCCGATCTTTTTGGGAGAAAAATCTGAGTAGTCCGATTTTCAGAGTAAGAGAACTGCAGCACAGCACCTACTTCACTGATAGGAAATCGGACGAGCCGTCAACGATATGATAAGGGTAAAAAAGGAGCGAGTGAGACAGCGCATTAGGATTTCGAGGACCATTTGTGGACATTGTTGAAAGATATTTGCACAGCAAATTCATAACTATAAAATAAAAAAAAGGGAAAAGTTTTCTTATATTAAAAGAATAATAGCAAGAATTTGGTGTAAAAAAAGAGAGAAAGAAACACTCTCTTACAAATGTTAAAAAATATATATGAAAAATTAAAGGATTTTTGTTAAAAATACAAGAAAAATTAAAAAAAATTTAAATTTATTATATTTATAAATTATTTACTAAAATAATAAAATTTATAAAATAATTATAGATTTTTATTAATTTACGATGAATTTATAATAAATTTATAATAAGTTTATCATGAGTTTATAATAAATTTATAAATTCTATATAGTTTACAATAAATTTATAATAAAATAATTAAAATATTTTTAATAAAAAAAAATATAACTTAAAAAAAATATAACAGTGAGCGTAATTTTTTAAAATTAGATGATAAAAATTTAATAAGGAGTGTAATTTTCTTAAAATGTAAACAACTAGGTCAAAGAGTTGGGGGCTCATATTTTTAGTATCTGGCCATCCTTCATACAACGTGATCTTGTTGGACGTAATTGGTTAATTTTTTACTATGATCAGAGGAATATATAAATTGGGAAAAATCTAAAAAAAATACATTCTTTATTGTATTTTTAAATTTTTTATTTTTTTATTAGAAATATTTAATTATTTTATTATAAATTTATTATAAAATGTATAAAATTTATAAATTCATTGTTAACACATGATAAATTTATTATAAATTTATTGTAAACTCTATGTAAACTAATAAAAATTTGTTATTTTAGTAAATATTTTATAAATTTTGGTATTTTAGTAAATATTTTATAAATATAATAAATTTGAAATCATTTTCAATTTTTCTTGTATATTTGTCAAAAGCCTAAAAATCTAAAAACATAAATGTTATTTCTAAAAATATACACATATATAAATATTAAAATTTGATTAAACAATACCCTAAACTTGATTTCTTGTTGCAATATTTATTGAGTCTTCTTATTTAGAGAAAGAAGGAGAAATACTCTAAAGTTTTATATTTTATGTTCATTTTTCATATATATATATATATATATATATAGTGGTGGAATAAGAATTTAAATAAAAAGGTCAAATCTGAAAGTAAAATTCTAGATAAAATTAAAGAGAATTAATTTTTTTAATATTATATTAATATAATAACTAATTTTTGCTTTTAGTTTGATAATTATTAAGAGGTGATAATTGTATCCCAAGAATATGTATCTAATTTTTTTTATCAACACCTGCAACAACATTTATAAATTATAAATTAATAATTTAAAATAATTATATAAATTTAATTTTAGTAAATCTATTCCTACAAAATTAATACTATATTCTTCTTCTTTTTTTTAATACATGCAAGAATTAAAACCTTTATAAATAAAAAAAAATCTCATTTATTTATTTATAATGACATTATAAGAATCAAATTTCATTCAATAAAAAAATAATTTTTTATTAACAAAATTAATTTTTATAATTTTTTATTTATTATTATTCACAAAATATGAAAAAATTATTGAATTATGATATCCTCCTAAAATTAAAAAAAAAATTCTTATTTAAGTGATAAAATTATATAATTTACAAAATATATTCTTGAATCGTTTAATATAAACACATACAATATTATTAACTGTATGATTATTTATATTAATGTTAGGATACAAATTAAAAATTATTGAAGATAATAAATATGCAGAGTAGATTTATTAATTTAATATATATATATATATATTTTAAAGATTTAATATATATTGGTACATTCAATCCAATTAAATTTTAATTGGGATCAATTATATCAAGTATCTTTTTCATATTAAATGATTATGAACTATATTTTTGGAGAAATTTATAATCATAAAATCATTTTTTACTCACTTAGTTTAGACTTATATTTACCTCTTCAAATTATACCTATCTTAAAATTTTTAGTTTTCGTGCATATATATATATATATGTATGTATATATATATATATGTATGTATAAACAATGAGCTTAGAGAACCTGCCACAACAGTGCTAAAAGAACATAGCAAAATGTGACCTGATATGCCCAAATACCCCTCAAATTTCGGCAGGGAATTGTTTGAAATGTGATAGTTGAGATTATGGACTCAGAGTCTTCAAGAAATTATGAGAATATGATTTCTCCAATGAGATGAGATTGCTTGGAGTGATTGGTTGCATCGACAATCCAACAAATATTAATATTATCATTTGAAATTCACTGCTTTTGTACTAAGATGACTTACAAAGAAATACGCAATTATAGTAGTAGAAATGTTAAAAATAGGACAAAAAACGAATCCAAAAACTGCATCTTAGTTTTACAAAACCTATTTTGGAAACACCATTTTTAGATTTTGATACACTTTGTTGACATGTATAGTTGCATAAGTGCTGGAGGTGGAGTTACATAAGTGCTATATTTTTTTTAACACACACTCTCTCTCTCAGCCACAAAGCTTTGCAAGTTTCTTTTCATTTATAGCTTTGGTTCCCAATATTATATACATATATATATATATATATATAGCTGTTGCTGCATGAGAAAGAAGTGCATTAATTCTCTGAATTTCTCAAGGTACATATACTCAACTCAACAAAGCCTTGATCCTTTTTTTCTTTAAGATTTTTGGAAGGAGGTGAGGAACTTGAATCTGGAACCTACCTTACATAAATATGTTCATGCATGCATCAGCAATGTTGCACTAACTTTCCTGTTGCAAACAACAAAAAAAGAGTGTGAAATTTGGTGGAAATGCTAATGTGATTGCCTTTTATTTTGAACTTTAGCAGTTTGTATGCACTAATAGTCTAATAGCCCAGTCAGCTGGTTGAGAGAATTCTTGAAAGAACTTGTTTTTATGATCTTTTGCCATTTTGATTTCAAAATGAAGTCATCTGACCCTTTACTTATCCTACTGGTTTGTGTTTATATAGGCTGTAATAAAAATCATGACTTGTGGACAATGTGTTTATACATATATATATATATATATATATATATATTGCCTTTATATGTGATTTGATTGATAAATTTCTGAACATGCAGAAATATTGAATTGAGGGTGGGAGCTGAAGCTCAAATATTGAAATGGATAAGACTGCAATTGCACTTGAAGCTATTAGCAAGGAAACTGTTCATTTGGTACATGTTTAACTTTAGTCTCACTATTTTTTTTTTAATCCTTAATAATTGATATGATACTGTAAAAATACAAGACTAAGTTGATGTTTTCCTATATCTATATAAATACATAAATGGCTTTGCATCATAAATCTTTCATCAATTTTATTACATCAAAATTCAACACTATGAATTTTTTTTGGACAAATAAGTAAACAGGTCCCCTATCTTGCTCAGTGCTTATGTCATGTGTGAATAAATAATCATTCTTCAAGATCAGTATTTTTGCTGATATGGAATTTGAATTTTGCAGGAGAACATTCCAGTTGAAAAAGTTTTTTAGAAGTTGAATGTACAAGAAAGGGTCTTACTACTGATGAGGTTCAACAGCGGTTAGCAGTATTTGGGCAGAACAAGCTTGAAGAGAAAAAGGTTGTTTTTCCTACTTGCACAGTAGTAATATGATTAAATTTTTATGTGGAACTCATTTCTGCTATATGCTTTATAGGAAAGTAAAATACTCAAGTTTTTGGGTTTTATGTGGAATCCACTATCATGGGTTATGGAAGTTGCAGCTATTATGGCCATCTCTCTTGCACATGGAGGAGTGAGTTTATGGGGATCCATCTTTTCTTTGACTTTAATAATCTTCATTTAAGAGATTAATTGAGTTGAAAGAAATTACTATATGCAGGGAGAAGGCATAGATTACCATGATTTTGTTGGGATTTTCACACTGCTTATCGTCAATTCAACCATAGGCTTTATAGAGGAAAACAATGCTGGAAATGCAACTGCAGTTCCTATGGCACGGCTGGCACCAAAGGCGAAGGTTAATCTCATCTATTTCTTTACTTTACTGATCCTTTTATTTGAATGATAAGCTTTTTTTTTCACCTGTTTGGACTAATTATCTACAATAGGTTTTACGAAATGGAAACTGGGGAGAGGAAGATGCTGCTGTATTAGTCCCTGGAGACATCATTAGCATCAAATTAGGAGACATTATTCCTGCTGATGCTCGATTACTTGAAGGGGATCCTTTGAAAATTGATCAGGTGCCTTGCCTGGTCATACAGAACTATCAAATTATTAAGAAACATCTTTAGTTATCAAGTGGTGAACATTATTGCTTGTGAATAAGTATCAAAATGTGCAGCAGCATATGAATGATAGATATGCCACTGCTGGAAACCTGGGAACATGTTCAACTATTAGATTCGGGAATGAAAATAAATTTCCTTTTCTTTATCTTTATCTTTTTCTTTTTTTCTGAAGAAAGCTTTAAAGTTTTTGTTATCTGTCTTTCTTTTTCAGTCTGCTCTTACAGGAGAGTCGCTGCCAGTAACTAAAAATCCTGGTGATGGAGTTTATTCTGGTTCAATATGTAAGCAAGGTGAAATTGAAGCAATTGTTATCGCTACTGGAGTACACACCTTCTTTGGAAATGCTGCTCATCTTGTAGAAAACACTATGCATATTGGGCATTTTCAGAAGGTTCATTTTAAAACTCCTTTAAAGTTTACATCCTAATAAATTATTTAGCTGGATGCTAAGCCCTCTGATCAAACACTTGAATATATCAACATATATAATTTGTAATGATGCCTGTGTAGTAAGAAAATTTAACTCTTTCCAATTGGAGTTCAGTAGCCTATGAGCATCTGCTACTAATGATGAATTTTATGATAGAGAATTTTGTTCCATTGTTTCAGGTCTTAACTGCTATTGGAAACTTCTGCATTTGCTCTATTGCCATTGGCATGTTGATTGAAATTATTGTAATTTGCGGGGTTCAGAAAAGGTGTTATCGTGATGGGATTGACAACCTTCTAGTGTTACTTACTGGTGGTATTCCTATTGCTATGCCAACAGTACTTTCTGTTACCATGGCCATAGGTTCCCATCGCTTGCTCAGCAGGTGCATGAAGCTATACTTGGTTAAAAGTGTTTGAGAAAAAAACATTTCTCTAACTCTAGTGAAAACTAAATTAAAACTTGAAGGAATTGTTAATTATTACTCAAATTTCTGAGCAGGGTGCCATAACAAAGAGAATGACTGCTATTGAGGAAATGGCTGGGATGGATGTGCTCTGCAGTGATAAAACAGGCACTTTAACTCTCAACAAACTTACAGTTGACAAGACTTCGATAGAGGCGCTACTTCTGCTCCATTATTTTTAGTTTTTGAAGTATTAAAAGTAAATTGTGCAAAAGGTCTTCAGTATACTTACAGTTAAGTAGCTAAATGCATGGTTTCTGCTCCCTGGAAAGTCTCTTTCTCCTTGCTATGCTAAATCGTTTATTAAAAGAACCCGTAAGCTGCAGTGTTTTCAGAGGCTGATATGCAATATTATGATCTAAAAGAAGTAAATTTTCTTTATATTATTTGGAACCTATCATCCAAGCTATTTGGCTTGCTCCATTTCATGATAGGTTTTTGCAAAGGGTGTTGACAAGGACATGGTTGTATTGATGACTGCACGAGCTTCAAGGCTGGAAAATCAAGATGCTATTGATGGAGCTATTGTCTCAATGTTGGCTGATCCAAAAGAGGTATTTATAATTACATATTCATTCAATTTGTTCCCATCTTCATATATGTTGACGGATTAGAAATGTGCTTCAGATCAGTATTCCAACTTTTATGAGGAATTTCTGGATATTTTTGTGTTAGATGATTGGGACAATTAAATTCTTTTAGTTTTGTCTTCTGTTAATTAAATTCATTATATTCTACTATCGTTAGGCTCGAGCTGGAATTACTGAAGTTCATTTCCTTCCCTTCAATCCAACTGATAAGAGGACAGCACTTACTTACCTTGATAGTGAAGGCAAGATGCATAGAGTGAGCAAAGGAGCTCCAGAACAGGCACCTTGTTACAATCTTAGTTTATGGTCACATTACTATATAACATAGCGTAAAATTTATTGCATCTTTTATGTGGAAACTTCAGATTCTTGATTTGGCATGGAATAAATCGGATATTGAAAAAAAGGTACATGCAATAATTGATAAATTTGCTGAGCGTTGACTTCGATCCCTTGGAGTTGCTCAACAGGTATAAGTTTTATTCCAATTCTATAGTAGTTATATAAGTTTTTTGTTTAATGCTTGTGAATAGAATGATATACGTACTTTCTATAGGAGGTACCTGCTGGAACCAAAGATAGTGCTGGTGGACCTTGGGAATTTGTTGGTCTCCTCCCTCTTTTCGATCCACCTCGACATGACAGTGCTGAAACAATCAGAAGAGCTCTAGATCTTGGTGTTAGTGTCAAAATGATAACAGGCGATCAACTGGCAATTGGAAAAGAAACAGGGAGAAGACTTGGCATGGGCACAAATATGTATCCTTCATCCTCTTTGCTTGGTGAAAACAAAGATGGGGCAATGGGAGTTCTTGCAGTTGATGAGCTCATAGAAAATGCAGATGGTTTTGCTGGTGTTTTCCCTGGTAATTATGTTCTTTCTTTTTTACCTGGTAGCTTGATGGATTTTCCTTGTATTAGTCCAATTTAACTTGTTATTTTCTTTGTAGAGCATAAGTATGAGATTGTGAAGCAGCTACAAGCCAAAAAACACATCGTTGGAATGACTGGAGATGGAGTTAATGATGCACCTGCTTTAAAGATAGCAGCATAGGAATTGCTGTGGCGGATTCAACAGATGCTGCTCGCAGCGCTTCTGATATAGTCTTGACAGAACCTGGACTTAGTGTAATCATTAGTGCTGTTTTAACCAGCCGTGCAATCTTTCACAGAATGAAGAACTACACTAAGATTTTGATGATAAAACTTGAATTTTTTGACTGTAAATGTAAGTTAGTGTTCCTTTACACTCATCATTTCTTATACTTTTTCCTCAGATATATACAGTGTCCATTACCATACGTATTGTGGTAAGTTTATCTTCTTGCTTTCATTCCCTAAAATTTAATGGACTTAGAAGTTTAGCAGATGTACAAACAGTGATTCTAATTGGCTACTAAATTTGTTCAACAGATGGGGTTTATGCTGCTCACTTGTTTTTGGCAGTTCAATTTCCCTCCTTTTATGGTTCTGATTATTGCTATTCTAAATGATGGTAAGCATAATTAGCATTTAGTACTCTATTAGTGTCCACTATTCATCTTAGTTACCTTTCTGTCAATAAATTCCAGGTACTATTATGACAATTTCAAAAGATAGAGTTAAGCCATCCCCAATTCCAGACAGCTGGAAGCTCAGTGAAATTTTTGCAACTGGGATTGTAATAGGAGGATATCTCGCCATAATGACTGTTGTGTTCTTCTGGGGGGCTTATGAAACCGATTTCTTTCCTGTAAGTCATCTCATAAATATGGAATCAGTTCTAAAATCCTGCCACTAATTTCAGAATTAATGCCATTCATCTACACATCTATTTCTTTAGCACACCCAGGATAAATGTTGAATCTAGTCAGCGTTTCTCTAAGCTAGAAATGCAGAGAAATACTAATATCTTTTTTTTTTCTCTTCTTATTGACTATCACAGAAACATTTCCATGTGCATACCCTCCAGAAGAAAAATTACAGTCTCAGATGAACATGCAATCAAGGAACTGAATGGACAGCTAGCTTCAGCTATATACCTTCAAGTCAGCACCATCAGTCAGGCTCTAATATTTGTGACTCGCTCAAGGAGCTGGTCATTCACGGAAAGGCCTGATCTTCTTCTAGTTATCGCTTTCACTATAGCTCAATTGGTAATCTTAGTTCAGTATTCACTAATACGTCTTCTTCTAACCAGTTCTAAAATAATAATGCATGATTTATGCAGATTGCAACTGTAATATCAGCGAAAGCAACATGGGGTTTTGCTGGAATCAGAAAAAATGGCTGGAAATGGACTGGTGTTATATGGCTATTCAAATTTATAACCTACATGCTACTTGATCCTATCAAGTTTGCTGTTAGATATGCATTGAGTGGTAGAGCATGGAGCCTGGTCTATAACCAAAGAGTGAGTAAATTACTAGGCTACCAGTCAGAGTTTTTTAATTCTTTAATTCATTTCCAAATAAAGAAGTTGGTTTTGAGTTTTGACATATACAACAACAACAACAACTAAGCCTTAGTCCCAAATAAGTTGGGGTCGGCTGTATGGATCCTCAACAAAATAAGCTCAAAAGACACCAAAAAAGATACTCCAGCCTTAGGCCCCTTCCAAGACACGGATTTTACGTCTCCATTCAAGTCTGTCATTAATCAAATCCGCACAAGATCTAAGGCACGTAAGTCTCTTGCTATCACCTCATTCCACACAGTTCTAGGTCTTCCACGACCTCTAGCCTCCTCAATCAACAAATTCTCACACTTACGAACCGCAGCATTAGGAGGTCTTCTTAAAACATGCCCATACCATCTAAGTCTTCCTTCCCTCACCTTATCTCCGACATCCGCTACTTGGACTTTTTGTCGAATATGAACATTCTTAATTTTGTCCAGTCTGGTATGTCCACACATCCATCTTAGCATCCTCATTTCTGCCACACTCATCTTATGCAAATGTTGTCCCGTTGGTGCCCAACACTCACTACCATAGAGCATCGCAGGTCTAACAACCGTCCTATAGAATTTACCTTTCACTTTCAGAGGTATTTTCTTATCACATAGAACTCCAGTCGCACCCTTCTACTTCAACCACCCTACCTGTATTCTGTGAGTCACATCTTCATCTATACGGCCATCATTCTGGAACACCGAACCCAAATATTTGAACTGCTTGGTTTTAGGAACTAAAACTCCATCCAACTTAACCTCATGTTCCTGCTTCTTCCTTAGACTGAACTCACAGTGCATATATTCCGTTTTACTCCTACTTAACTTAAAACCCTTATCCTCGAGGGTTTTTCTCCACACTTCCAACTTACGGTTTACACCAGCACTAGTCTCATCAATTAAAATAATGTCATCAGCAAACAACATACACCAAGGAACATCGTCTTGTATGCTTCTGGTTAGCTCGTCCATAACCAGGGTAAATAAATATGGACTCATGGTCGAACCTTGATGCAATCCAGTAGTAATGGGGAAAGCCTCAGTGTCTCCACCAGGTGTTTTCACACTAGTGGATGCATTATCATACATGTCCTTGATGATGTTGATATATTTGCCGCTGACTCCTTTCCTCTTCAAAACCCACCATAATACTTCTCTTGGTACTCTATCATAGGCTTTCTCCAAGTCAATAAATACCATGTGGAGATCTTTCTTCTTCTCTTAATACAATTCCATTAGTCTTCTTAGAAGATAAATAGCCTCCATGATAGATCTCCCTGGCATAAACCCAAACTGATTCTCCGAAACTCTTGTAAGCTTCCTCAATTTGTGTTCAATAATCATTTCCCATAATTTCATAGTATGGCTCATGAGTTTGATACTCCGATAATTTGTACAGCATTGAATGTCTTTCTTATTTTTATAAATGGGTACCAGGATACTCTTCCTCCAGGCATTCGGCATCTTACGTCATTTCACAATAGCATTAAAGAGTTTAGTTAACCAGGCAACTCCTACCTCTCCAAGGTTCTTTCAAACCTCTATAGGAATACCATCCGGGCTACAAGCTTTACCAACTTTCATATACTTCAAGGCTTCTCTTACTTCACTATGCAAGATCCTCCTAGACCAGCTGATATAACCATTTATTGCAAGAAGATCTTAAAATTCTTGTTCATGTTCAGGGTTGAATAACTGCTCAAAATAAGTTTTCCACCTCTCCTTAATCTCAACATCTCCTGTCAACACCCGTTGATATCAACTTCATCATCCGTGGGCGTTTTTGGAATTTCACCATTTAAAGCCGCATCGATCCTTCCCTTTTTGCAGGGGTCTAGGTGGCTTCCATGTAATGAGCCGGCTCCTGGACCAAAGAGTAGCGACGTGGACAAAGGTGGAACAGTACGGTGTATAACGAAAAAAAAGTAGTGATAATTGAGTTTTGACATATATTGATTTTTTTTTATCAGACTGCAATGAGACCACACAAAAAGACTTTGGTAAAGGAGCAAGAGAAGCTGCCTGGGCAGCCGAGCAACGAACACTTCACGGCCTGCAATCTGCGGAAGCAAAGGTGATTTCTGAAAAGCACACTTTTAGAGACATCAATATCATGGAAGAAGAAGCCAGAAGACGTGCAGAGATTGCAAGGTATGTACCATATATTCATCACTCATCAGGCTTCTTTACTAACAGAAAATGTTCTGTTGATAGTAATTTACCTTCAATATATTAAAGTCTTCTTTTTTTTTTTTCTGGGTTTTTGTAGATTAAGGGAGCTTCATACTCTAAAAGGCCGAGTAGAGTCCTTTGCAAAGCTGAAGGGTTTAGATATAGATGTGAATCCTCATTACACAGTTTGAAGAAAATTGCTTAACAAAGTTGCAGCTTTCCAGTTCCTTTGTTTTTTTTTTTTTTTTGCCATTGTTATATGCTCAGTGTTAAAAGTGCTCAATGTGAGAGATCAATAAAATCTTTTCTTTGTCCATAATATCATCATTTGTATCATTTGCCATTATTTTGTTTAACATGAAGAAAAATATTAATTCAAAGATATATTTCATAATATTATTTTGTACTAGAGTTGATAACGTATATATTTTTCTAGTATGAGTGGAAAGGGGAAACGAGAGACACAAACAGAGAATATGGGAGGAATGCACATTTCTGTCCTATGCTGGATGGTTGAAAGCAGCATTTATTTCCATTTATTAGTTATATACAATTTGTGTGACTTAATTGATAATCTATGTTTTTCCAATTCTAATTATAAGAATATATATATATATATTATGAATTATAGTTTTAAAACCAAAACTACTTTTTGCAGTATATATATATATTAATTTATATTTCATATTTTTTGAGATTAAAAAATAAAAAATGATTTTTTTTTCCTTTCAATGAAAACTTTTAGTTTTTCATTTATAACTTAATTACAAGCACTTGCCCACTTAACGGTATGAGAAGATCACAAAAATATTAAGAGTAAGTTTATTACATAGAAACATTTATCTAGAGTCTATAGAATTATAAATAAATAATATCACAAATTAATTTCTATATGAATTTAAATTAATTTTTTTTTTACATAAATCCAAAAAGCGTTGATTAATTATACTTTTATGCAATTTTCTTTAAATATTATATCTAACATATATTTTTTTTAATTATTCACACCCAAAATCCAAATAAAAAATTGGGTTCTAATCTCAGTTTCTATTCTTAATGAGAGAATAGGATTTAATTTGATGATCCTATGAATTCTTATAATTAGGTACTGAAATGTGTTTTAATAATGTCTCAAAAATTAAAATTTCACTTGTAATAATTAATTTTTTATGCTTAAAATTTTTTTTAAGTTATTTAATTTTTGAGTCTTGAAAAAGATTTTATCATTTTAATAATTAATGATATGCAGATGAAAGATTATCACCATTTAAACAAGGCATGAAAAGGGGGGAAACCAGAAGTCCATAGATCATCAACAAGCAAAATAAATAATCTCTTAAAAATTGTTTAATAAGAGGGGCGTTTTGGGCTAATGATATTTAATTATTTTTTAATATTTGTGGGTCCCATTATTTTAACCAAATAAATGGCCAAGTTTTCTTTTCCATCCAAAGGTCCAGATTCACCAGGTACACCAAAAATTTGGCCCTTGATCTAACGTATGAAATAAAATCTATTTATAATATTAAAACAGTTAATATTGTACGGTGTCAGTTAATTTAGTATTTCAAATTATTTGAGAAGTTATTATAATATTCTATTTTATATTAATAATAATTAAATAACATGAAAAATAAAAAATCATAACTATTATTTTATTCTTTCAAAAAATTATTTAACTTTAAAATTATAACGCTATTATTTTGGTATATATATATAATATCACTTTTTTATTTTTTTATATTTCTTTGATCTATTATTTATCTTATATTTATTTTCGTTTGAACACTATATTTTTTTATTGAATATTCCATTATTAATCCTAATTATGGACTCAATAATACTAATGATGATTTTTTTTCTAATGGTGTAAGTTTTAATTTTTATAATTTAGTTTTTTTTGTTAAGGTTTTATTTTAATTTTAGTTACATTAGTTGTTTTATTTTAATTTTAATTTTAATTTATTATTTAATTAGATTTTATTTTTTAAATTTATATTATTTAAACTATTTAGATTTATTTTTTAATTATTATTATTTAAATTTTATTTAAATATAATTTTATAATTTTTATAATTTAATTTTTATTTTATTTACTTAAAATTATTATAAATTATTATAATTTTTTAGCAATACACACAATATCGTGCCGAGTTATTTTCGAATGAAAAATAAAATTAGTTTGCTAAGTACCCACGTCTTTACCAATTGCAAACATGCTGGTATCAGATAACATAATTAAATAAATTGATTATTATTATATTTATCTTAATTAATTATACGAATTAATCAATCTCTTTATTAAAATATAAGAAACCATACATAATTAGAGAAAGATAAGCACACAAAACATGTAATTCATGTGATTATCATTTTGTCCTATTTCTTAATAAGAAACAACTCTACCATATAAATTTTTTTAATTATATATATGGTTGTTCACATTTCAATTTTCTTTATAGATACTGATTAATTTTTAGAAACAACAAGTGTATGATAAAAAAAAATAAGTATATACATAATTTATATATAATATAAAAAATAAAATAAATTTTTAAAGAGTTTTCTGCAATATATATATATATATTTCAGCCTATGAAATAACCAGGAACTGCAGATCAGAATCCTTTGTTTCTAAAATGCTGTGGGATAAGGTAATTCCCCTGAAATTATCCATCCTCTCATGGAGAACGATGAATGATGTGCTCCCTTTGCTACATCGACTACAAAAAATGGGCACTCATCTTGCCTCATGCTGTCCTTTTTGCTACAACAGTGAAGCCTCTCTTAACCATGTTTTTTTATCTTTGTCCCATTATACTTCAGCTTTGGACGTTTTATGGAGCTTATTTAATTAATGATATAAGCAGAAAAAGATCCTTGCAAATCGAGTTAATGACATGGTGGCTTTCTTCTTCGACATCCTCGATGCTTGGTCGTCTCAAGAGGTTTGTTTCTCAAACCATTATTTTTTCTATCTGGAAATCCTATTGTCACTGTGTTTGGGGCGAGGATAAATTATTTTTTCCAAGATTAATGGTAAAAATATCAGCTGACATCCTCAACTGGGGCATTAGTAATTCAGGAGCTCCATTTGCTCGTCCCGTTTCATGCTTTAAAAATTTTCTGCTAATTAATTTTGGTGTGGGTAATCTAAAGCCGAGGATTGTTCAATGGTCTAAATCAGCTCCAGGTACTTATAAGCTTAATGTAGACGCAACTTTTACCGGTCATCAATCTGTGGGAGGAGCAATTCTTAGATCAAATACCGGTCAATTTGTTAGGGGAATCTCCTTCACTATGACAGCTCAGAATGATGTGCAGGCTGAGCTTCAAGCTCTCAAAGATGGTTTATAGTGGTGTCTTTCTACTAGTTTTAATTGTACCGTGGTCGAGATGGATTCCAAAGTCTTGGTCGAGCTTCTTACTTCACCTCATGATCTACATCCTGCTTCTTCGGCTAGCCTTGCTAAGCAATTACTATCTTCTTCTAATCTTGCTCTTCAACATACTTATAGAGAAGCCAACCAATCTGCTCATTTATTTGCTCTTTATGATCGTCTCAATAACGCCAATTGTGAGTTTATCAGTTTTGAATATTTGTCTCACTTTTTAAAAGGGGTTATCATCTCTGATAGCTTTTGTCCTTATATTAGATATAGTTGATGACCGCCCATTTTATAAGGGTTTTATAATAGGACTCTTCCATACTTCTTATTAATAAATATTTCAGTGGTGCCGTCCACCTTCACAAAAAAAAATATAAAAAAAAATATTCAACATCAACCACATATATAGTGATCATATTATTTTATTTAATTTTTTATTTAGAACGTATCAAATTATTATTTTAAATATCTCATAATCGTGTCATCTTAATATATATTATATTATTATTATATTTTTTAAAATTTTTTATAACTAAATTTATAATATATAATTTTAATATTATAAATAATCTTTTTTATTATATTTATATATATATCCATTCAATTTCATATTTATATACTAACGATATGTATTTTGTCATTAATTTTTACATTATTTTGTATTTATATATTATATATAATTTTATTTATAAACCACCCAAACATGATTTTAATTTTTATTTGATTAGGATTTATCACCAAAGTATCTAGTAATGTACTGATATAAACTAATGACAAACAATTTTTTTATTACCATTAATTATTATTTTAGTTTATTTCATTTTATATGTAAAAAAATACATAAAAAATAAATATCACTACTTGTGTCTGAATTTTCTATTTATATTATTAATATTTTTAAATTTCAACTTAATTTTATTTTCTTAAAATATAAATAATTATTTTTTGTCAGAAAATGATATCAGAGATTTTAATAAAAATAAGAAAATGTTACCAAGATAAATTAAATTTTGATATAATAATAAAAGAAAAAATTAGGGACAGTCCGATAAAAAAATAAATTATTACTAGATACTTTGGTGATAAATCATTAATTATAAATAAATTTTATAATAAATTATTAATTATAAATACATTTTATACAGCTAATGCAATCTAATTGATAATTGCATTAAACTTAAAATAATTTAAATTTTAGAATATAATAATAACCTAAATTATTAAAATTAATTTTTTTAATTATAAACTTATTATATATCTCATAATTATTAGGTGTGAAATATAATTTAATAATTTTCTCCAAATATTGCAAGTGACAATGTTCTCCAAATTCTCCTTCAAGTATGGTTAAATAGGGATGTCAATAATATTATTATTATACTTGAATTAGGTGTATGTTGAAAATAATGGTTATTTAAGAGAGAATCCCCACTTGTACTTTAGCAAATATTTTTAAAAATGACTAAGTGAGTGATTAATAAATAATTCTATAGAGGAATTATTCCTAAAAATAGAAATAGAGTCATGAGCGAGATAATTTCAAGGTTTTTTTTTTTGAAATTAATTATCATAAATACTCAAAATGTGAATTTGAAACTAGACTAAGTTTTATAATTAATTTGCTTATTATTTGAATTTTTTTTGCAAATTTTTTCTATGTAATGTGACTTATTTATATATTATGCGGGAGTGTCTTATTAATCCATTTGAGTCTCCTTGCTTTTTTTTAGTTAATAGTTTGATATTTCATGCCTAATAATTTCAATTTTATGATAATGTATTACTCTCCCATGCATTTTTCTTATTTTCTCTTTTTATCAATTGTTTAAAGCAATTGTATAAGAAGCAAAAAAAATTATTAAATAATTGTAGTGGTATATAAGAAGGCATTACATATAATTAAATTCTTTTTTTTTATAAAAATATGTGAAGTTATTGAGTGTTAATTTAGAAAGTAAGTGATAATGATAAATTAAAAAAAATTGAAATATCTTTTATTTTTTATCTATCGTTTAAAGTAATTATATAAGAAGTAGGAAAATTATCAAATAATGTTAATGGTAGGAAAAAAACATATAATTACATTATTTTTTAATAAAAATGTGGGAGGTTATTCAATATTAATTTAAAATAATAAGCGGTAAAGGGAAATTAAACTAATAGTTAGTATTTCTTTTATTTTTTAAAGTTAATAGATGAATTAAAAAAATTATAAAACGAAAAATAAAGAGGAAAGGAGAGATATACTTAACATATATATGAATATAATTGATAGACTAACACCTTGAATGGTGAATATACCACTATTTATATGAAATATTGTTAACCACAACGTTCGGTTGATTAGATATTTGCTTAATTAATTAAATTTTGATTTAAAATTCAAATTTTAACAAGTTATATTAATCGATTGAAATTTTCATTAAATTTTATTTTCTCCAAAACCATTTTAACTGCTGCGGCCTATAATAATCTTCCATTTGTCCAAGACTATCTGCGGAGAATAATTAGCATTATTTGATGTTTTATTTTATTTTATATTATCTTATTTTGATAATATTAAAAATATAAATTTATTAATATTTATTTATGAGTGTAGAACTTTATTTATTTTTACAGCTATTTTGCTTTCATTTTTTTCTATTCTGATTTTGTAGCATGTAATAATGAGCGTGATATGTTATCTGTTTTTAATTTGTTAACATATTTATTTTTATTTTATTATTCTATGTGTCTCATAAAAATTATTTGCTATTCTATTTTAGAATATTTTAAAATAATTATTTATTTTTATTTATAGAATATATTTAATATCTTTTTTTATTTTACTCTCTAATAAATTTACTCTTTAAATAAGATATTAATTATAATTTAAATTATTTTTTAGATAAAATAAATATATGAATGAGAATAAAAAAAATATAAAAATTATTAAATATTAATTATATTTTTCTAAAATTTAAAAAAAATGAATAATTTTTATAATACGGAAAGAGTAACATATAATAATGAGTGCAGAAATTTATATCTTTTTATTTTTTTTTAACATATGAAATGAAATAAATAATAATAAATACAATAAAAATAATTTTGTAAGAAGTCTGTACAAAAGTAAAAAATAAAAAATTATAATAATTTGCTTATATTATAAATTGAGAATAAAGTTGAAGATACTATTAAAATATAAAGTATTTCATAAAATTATCAAAAAAAAATTATACTAAAAATTATCAAAAATTTAAAATATTATTAAATTTATCAAAATTTATAATTAATTTAAAATTTATAGATTTAGATAATTTATTATATAAATAATAATTTTGATAAACTTGTTATAAATTTATTATATATTTTTATAAAATAATTTAATTTTTTAATATGAAAAAATTAATAATTCTTTCTAAAATATAAGTGTGCCATTGCTCCAATTATTGGAATATACTTTAAAATCCATGCCGTAACCTAAGGAAAGAAAATACCAGAAAGCTACAATTTTTATTAGAATATCCCCATTAAAATCCATGCCCTGAAACAAGGGAGAACATGCCAGGAAAATACACACTCGCAGTCATGTATCATACATCTCCACGCTCTTCAAAGGCGCGTGTTTTAAAATTATCTCCAATGTTTCAAGCATCTCCCTCCTCTCCTCTTATGCCTGTTTGATTACAGACAGTGACTTCACTAACTATACTTGTCGATCAATCTCTGCCATAGTAATATAATATAATATAATATAATATGGTGATTTTCCCTCGTTTTCCTTCAGATTTTTTAGCTAAAGCAAAAAAATTGGATTGGGGCTGAAGATCTTTTTTAAGCATATCCTTTCATCTTTCTGCATTGTTTGTCATTTTCAAGCTCCACCTATTTCACACAACATATTAAGCAAGATGCCCACTAATTTAGTCTCTGGCTTTTAGCCAAATCCGTGAAGTTAAATCAATTATATCTTATAAATTATATACATTTCATCACTAAGTAGTACTAATTTTTACTCATTATGTATTTGTTTGCTTCTCCTCTGCATTTCCATTAAAGATTTAGATTTTCACTTGGAAATGCAACCTTTAGTTTGACCCTCCTTCCATCCTAATGACGATAAATCCTATAACTATTTCTTGTTGGAATCTTGATTTTTTATTTGTAGATATAGAAATTTAACTTTGCTCAATTGGCTCTATAAAAACTAAGAATTTGATAGCTCTTGCCTCCGGGGAGGGTTGATTTCTGAGTAGTGTCAAGTAGTTGGGATTTGAGTACCCCAGTCCATTAATGGAGTTGAAATTGCTTGATTTTAAATCTGTGTCTTTTTCAGAGATATCTCTACTGGGAAGGACTTATTCTTGCCCATTTTCAAGGTTAGGCCATGTTGGTGGTGTTAGATTCTCTCCAGAGTTCGGTTCTTGCAGAGGTAATTAATTATTTCTTTTTTTTGTCTGCTAAAATAGAATAGATAAGTCTTTATCTTTGCCCTTTAATCTTATGCGGTTTTATGGTGTTCTTGGTTTTTTTTTTCCCTTCGTTTTCTTGTAATCAAGGAGAATATTCACTTATTTCTACTGGATATGCTCTGTTTTGTTCTGTCTCTGTCTGAATTTTCTGTTATTTCCGTTTGTTGCTTTTTGGTCTGTTTCTTGGCTGATTAGCTCTTAATTATTTAATTCAAAAGGCGCTTACCTGTCGAAGAAGGCTATTAATTCATCCATTCAAGAAAACATTGCAGCAGAGAGTTGTTTGTATGGGATTAATGGAACAGATGGTGCTAATTCGAGTATTCTATTCGGAAATTTGAAATTGCTTGATGCATTTGACGATGAGTATGGTGGAATTGTTGTTGATTCAACAAGACTACCAAAAAACTCAGATGAATTTGGTTCTTCCCTTCATTTTTCCCTTATCATTGGCAAAAAAAGGTGAGTTCTTTTTTTATTCTAGGACCATGAATTCATTTATGCAATGTAACTGCTCTATCACATGCTTGAGAGAAATCTAGTTAAAGAGATCCTGTAGTTATATGTGCCCAGAATGAAGAAGAGTTAAGGTGGCTCTGAACTTTGACTGAAAATGGTTGGAAAAAAAATGATAGCATATCAATGGACTTATTCAAATGTTCTCTACTTTTTGGCTATGCGCACGGCAACTAAAATAGGCACCCACATTGATCGATTTGGTCGAATAAGCACGTGATGGAATGTAAGGGAAATCATGTCCTGAAACTGTTTGATCTCATCATTTCTAAGTAGATCCTTTTCTTTTGATCCAATTTGGAGGTCATTAGACCTGATAATACCTTGAACTGCCTTACCATAGTTGTATCCATTAGCATACAGTTTGTATGTATTATATGCTTCTCAAAATAAGACTAGAAAGACCTAGTGTTGATTGTGGCCTGTCTGATTCATTACTAAACATTTGCTTGTTTATCTGGTTTCAGCCTTCAATTTCTCATCTTCTTGGCATTGTTGCAGTATGTTGTTTTTATGTTTTGTGTAATCACAGACATTCCAAGAACTTGAAATATGTTACGTTATTGTGGATTTGATTTAAATGCTTCCTCATTTTTCCTGTGGAGCCATTTGCTTCCAAACATTTCTTAACAAAATAGAGTGCAATGACAGTGTTATGTCGAATAACTGCAGGCCAAGAAAGGAATTTGGCTTAAGTTGCCACTGGAACGATCAGAGCTTGTTCCCATTGCTGTAAAGGTAGCTTTTTTAAGCCTTGAATCTTTACCATACTGAACCATTTATTTTCCAGAGCTGAAAGAAGAAGGCAGTTTACATTTTAGCCTTCTTGGGCTTTGATTACACATAGTTCACCAAATCACTCCAGAGAGAAGATGATGCCTGATATTCATTTCTTCTTTTGTAATCTATGTGTCACTAAGACGAGTAACTTGATATTTACAGGAAGGTTTCCAGTATCACCATGCAGAACCAGGATATGTGATGTTAACTTACTGGCTTCCTGAAGGACCTTGCAGGCTTCCTGCTAATGCTACCCACCAAGTAGAAGTGGGGAGCTTTGTCATCAATGATAAAAATGAGGTATTTTATTGAGGATAACAAGGGAAGAGTGTATCATTACCATTGGGATACTGGTGTTTTTTTGTTCTGCCCTACACATGTCATGCAGTTCATATGTAGCAGTTTTTGTTGTTTCTTCCGATTCTCATATTAGACTAGTTCGATCTGTAACATAGCAGCTGGAGTACAATGACCAAACAATTGAACACCTAGGATAGATGCCTGACTACTCAAGTGATTAGATGCCCCGACTATCTGCAACTCTCTTAGTTTTTGTGTTTCCTTTTGCCTTGTTCTTGAGTGCCATAAACAAAATTTTCATATAATGACTCTGAAATTCTTCTTGTTCTACAAGATTGGTTTGATTGACGAAATAGCAATATCAACCTTCTTGAAAGAGTGAAGTTAATACGATGATTGGTGGCTGTATTCTTATTTCCCGCGGCTTCATAATGGAATCCAACAACTTGCGCATAACACATGACATCCTCCCTTTTAAAGGTTATCGACTTTTATTCTTTTTAATGCTTGTGCAAATCTTTGTTTTGCCATTTTTGGGTTCTTGTAGTATAAGATAAGTTCTGTGCTCCATCCTGCATCAGTCTCTGGAAAATACCAACTGGTTTCATTCATGAGGTAACAAAAGATTTTGATTTTGACCATAAAAATTACAAGGCCACAAATTTACAATTTTGTTTAACATTCGCGTCTTTTTATCTGTTGTATCAGTCAGAGGAGATATACACAGGAGCTGTGAGAGAAGTCAAAGAGGAAACTGGTGTAAGAATCCCTTCTACATTTTTATCTTAAATTTTTAAGAGTTACTGCAGATGTTGATAACTAAAACAATTAGATTGTTTTCAATTCTTTGGCGGAAATGTTAATTAGTTGCCTTTTGTTTTATATTGCAGATTGATACTGAGTTCATAGAAGTTGTAGCATTCAGGTAATAACAATGATTAACAAGCATTTTGTGAAAAGAAATACTGCTAACATTTAAGATCGAAATGTGCTGAATGAAAGGAATTGCTACTCTTGCAAGATTATTTTCCTCTTTTAGTATCCTAATACTTTGAGGCTAAATGTTAAATAAGGTTTAGCTACGCATTTTCATGGCAAACAATGACAAGTAGGAACTAACTTTCAAGCATCCAATATAGTCTTCCGCTAAACCAAAGTATGGACATCATCTATACTTTCCTCGGTATCGTGTCTATGTTCCCTGTTACTATGATTTCAGGCATGCTCGCAATTTGGCCTTTGACAAGTCAGATTTGTTCTTTGTCTGCTTGTTGAAACCCTTATCAACTCAGATCATAGTCAACGATCATGAAATTCAAGCAGCCAAGGTAAATAATTTGCCTCGCATATATCAGCCTAACACATTCCCATCGCAATGAGTTTGAACTTGAATTGCCGTTGCAAGTTCATGTTTTATCTGTATATGTTTTGAACTTTGAGAATGTTCTAAGAACTGTTAGAAGTTTAGAACATCAGTCTCGTAGCAATCTTTTAGTTGCATTCAAATGAGGTACTCAAGCTACAGATTGAGTTACTCCATTGGTGCAGATAAGCATTTCAAGTCTGAGGTAGAACTTCTTAGTGAATGCAACAAAACTAGTTTCTAATTTTCGAGTCTTCTGTTTTCCCATCTTGCAGTGGATGCCATTAATAGAGTTTGTGGAGCAGCCATTAATTAAAGGGGACAGTATGTTCAAGAAAATAATAGACATTTGCATTGCTCGACTAGGGAAACGTTATTGCGGATTATCTGCTCACATGTTGGTCTCAAAATTTGATGGAAGGCTGTCTTGCCTGTACTATAATGTTATTGATACTGCAAGTATCAACTGCTTTGGAAGTTGATGTTCTTTCTATCAGTACAAATCCTTTGCTTGTTGTATGTGGAATCATCCCTCAACTTCCATTTGGTGCATGTGTTTGAAGATAGCAAACAAAGTTCAAGCTCATGATAGAATTAACAATTAAAGAGTAAAGATTGCACCTTTTGATCTTCTTTTTGGTGCAATGGCTGGTGATATAATTTACTTGTAATTTAGAATGATTTGGTTGTAAATATATAAAAAGGCTATTGTACATTGTGTGACAATGACTATTTCTTTTGTCACTTATAAGAGAGATAAGATTTAACTGCTTTAAAATCAAATGTATTATTAATTGTCATTATTTTATATTTTAGTCCATAGATTAATTTATAAGCTAATAACTATCTAAATCACTTACCTTTACATACCCAAAAAAAAAATAGTGTGTGTATATATAATTAAAATTTTAATTAAAAAAAACTGTACGCTTAAACCTTTTTGTTAAAGATAAATAAATAAATGTACTAAATCTAGTTTTTAATTCTATTTTTAAATTTATTAATATTCTATCAAATTAAACTATATTTTAACTCAAATTAAGTATAATTAATAAATGGGTTTAAAAAGTTATAAGTTATGGGATAATTATTAATATTTTGTAGGCTGAGAGAACTTGGGCAGGCTTGCTTAATTAACATCAATAATTCCACCAAGACGTGTGTTGGTCACAGGCAGACGCAAAAGATAGACAATAGCATGTGTTACATTATCATGCCAATGAAGACTGGTCCCAACGGCCAGTCTGTTCACAAATCATTTTTTTAGTCTATATATCCATAACTCAGAATTTGAAACTTTTAATTAAATTAGAATAGTTCATTGTTAACTGATTTTTGTTTTGTTTAATTAATAGCTCAATCATATTTTTTTTTTAAAAAAAATTCAATTCTATGCTATTTTTGTCTAAGAATTCATTATGGGTGTTATGGATTTTAATTTGCAAAATTAATTGATGTTAATTTCTGTCCTAATTAAAAATCTTGTAGGACTTTGCAATGATATTCTATTCATTTATTTGCTTACATTCCATAATCAATTTTCAATAAATTCTGAATATCAATTCTTTTAGATCTATTTGGAATTTTAATAGGTGTGTATTAATTTAAATAAATTTTACTTTTAAGTTCACTTTTAATATTTTTTTTCCTTAAAAACAGAGATATAAAATTTATATTTGTTTTAAAGATATTCATCCAAATCAAATTTGAAATTATGATTTATAAATATATAAAACTGATCACATGATTAAAAATAAGCAATTGTGTTATTTATTTATTTATACAATGTACAACTTTTTCTCATTATGATAGCGATGATAATTTCTTTTTTCAAACATATTGATCTTCATATTAAAATTATTTTTTGAAATATTATTTTAAATATATTAGAAAATAATTTAAGAGCAAAACTCGATTTTAAAATGATACATAATCCTCCTTATAAGAATAACAAAATTCTATAATAAAATTTTAAAATTTTATTTAATTTTATTTTAAAAGATAAAAAATATAAAAATAAAAATAATGTTAAATTTTAAATCTATATTAACTTAAAAATTATTTTTAAGATAATATAAATAAAAATATATAAAATTAAAAATTAAAAAATTAAAAAATAGATTTAAAAAGATAAAAAAAAAATAAAGTTGTCGCTTACCAATAAATTAATAATAATCTTACTCTCACATTAAAAAAATAAAAAATCAAGGAAAATTTCGACAAAAAATAAATGCTGTTAGGATTTCTTTAAACAATAGTAAAAAAAGTTGGAAAGTATTTTATTTTATTTTTTTTGAGCCCAGGAAAGTATTTATTAATCTTTATATATTTTAATTGAGACATACGGTGATGTAAAAGATAATAATAATGAGAGTACTTTATGAAAAATTATAAAAGAACTTTCTAAAAAACTATTGGTTGAATTTTTAAAAATATATGCATATAAAATTATTATAATTTTATTAAAAACATAACAGAAATCAAAATCCTTTGACTATTCTGTGACAGACTGCCAAACAGGACACAGTTAAGGAATGTTGTCTTAAGATGAATTTAATTACAATAATGGATAATATCACTAGATGATTTGGAACAGAAATATTATATTAGTGTAATAAATGGTCAATTAACTAATTAATTAAAATTAAAAATTATTGTCAGTGTTTTTAAATCCGGCTTAATTAGTTGGTCGGACTAAATTAATCTAAAATCAGAGATTAATTCGGTTAAAAAATTAAATTTATAAAAAATGGTCAAAAATAATAAAATCAATTTGATAAGATGAAACAGATTCAATTTAATTGAATTAATTTATAAATTTTAAATATTTTAATAAAAATTAAAATTTTTTTATATGTATTATATTTACTATCTGATAGTTTTGAAATAATAAAGTATATAAAAATTTTAAATTATTATTTTTATATATATTAGATTTAATATATGATAGTTTTGAAGTAATAGGGTATATTTTTTTTAACTTTTATTTTATAATTTTTTATTAATATTTATGAATAAAAAAATTATAATATTATAATATTATTAAATTTGAATTAACTTAGGTGGTGTTTAACACAACTATTGATATATGAAATTTTTTTAAGGGAAAAATTAATTTTATAGTGTTTGGTAAATATTAGTATTAGAAAAAGCCATTATTCTTATTTTTTTTATAGCTAAAAACCAGTTATTAGAATAAGATGGAAAATTATGCTTTTCAACAAAATTAATTTTTAGATTATTCGGGTAATAGTTTTAAAAAATTATTTGGACAAAATACCCTTAGGTTTTGTTAAAAATTATATATTTATTTATTATAAATAAAATATTTTTTACCAAATATAAAAATATTTTATTTTTATTTGAATTTAATTTAATAATACATAAAAATAAGTCAAATGATAAAATTAAAAATATAAGTCATAATAATGAGATGGTAGTTTACCTGAATAAAAATTAATAAAAATTAAATGTATCTTTATCTGTTATTTTATTTTAATAAGCTATTTTTAAAGATAATTTTATCAAATACAAATAAATTGAAATTGATTTTAAAAATAGTAATTTTTGAAATAAAAATTTTATAAGATAACTTTTACTATGCTGGCCCTTAGTTTAATCGGTTTAGTTTAGTGTTGGATCAAATTTTCAAAACACTGAATTTAATAAAATAAACTTATTCATTTAATTCCTATCTTAGCTCACTGATCTCAGACCTCTATTTCAAATTTATTATAATATTTATATAGTTTAAATAAATAAAGAAAATTCCTCTGTAAGTACTCTCTCTTCATTTCCATATTTTTATCTAGTTTTTTTTTTTATCTTTTTCTTTTTTTAATTATCTCTAATTCTTTGGTATCTCGTTAGTTATATGTAGGGTTTCTAGCTTCGATCATTCGGGATTTCTCTTACTCTCGCCTCTGTTGTTTATGTCCTCTGTTTGGTTCTCGAGAAAATGGAAGAATATAAGATCTAGAATAAGAAAATCGTTTTTATCTTTTTTTTTTGTGTAATATTTAATTATAATGCTCTGAACCTCTAATTATCTAGTTTTTATTTTTTATTTAATTTTTTGTTTTAAATTTTTAAAGGGTTTTATTGGTTTTTGGCGTTCAAGATGGTGAAGTTCTGAGACAGAATTAGACCGGGAGTTGAAGCACTGTTGATTTGGAACAATGCGGTTGTTTCCGTTGAACTCGAGCTCTAGTTCGAGTTCAAGCTCAGACAAGGAGCAAGGTATTGGAGGCGGCAATCGCACCATGGTGTATCTAAATGTCTATGATCTCACGCCTGTAAATAACCACCTTTACTGGTTTGGCCTTGGGATCTTTCATTCGGGCATTGAAGGTAATGGTCTGAACTGCTGATATTTGTGCCTTTTGTGGTGTTATGTTACAATTATCTTGTTCCTTTCTTAATTTTAAGTCATTTTACTTCTGTTTAGTTTAATTTGTGTACTTGGGGCCAAAGACTGGTTACTGTAAAAACTAGTTAAATGGTTACTTCATGATTATTAATTGCTAATTGGAGCTTAGTGATAATCCATTAATTCCAATTCATGAGATTAATATGATTTAGAAATTCATAGATTTGGAGTATTGCTGAAGAAAGAGGGGTTCTTGCAAATTGAATTGGATAGTACTTTGCATGGCGATGATAAACAAAACAGTATTCCGACCGATAACAAATGTTTAATCAGCTCAAAGTTACAATACGCAGTAGATAGTAGCTCATGTGCATATGTACCTTTAGAAAGATAAAAAATTGCCATATCCTATGTTTTTAATTCAAAGGATAACAGTGTACTGCATGCAATGTATCAGTTATACAAATGAAAAGAAAATTGATGAATTCTTAAAATCATAAGAGAACTGGAAAAAAGAAAAAGAATAATCATATGGAGGACCAAAATTCTGTGGAGATTCACATTGCATCATATTTTGTACTACACACTAGCTGATTACCAGAAGACTGCTGGGTAATCCTTACCCTATCATCTCTATCATCTTGCGTTATAATTCACTATTTTTTTCCTTGTAAGTGAATTTAAAGGAAGTAGAGAGCAAATTAGTGATAGTGAATTGCTGAACTGAAGGCGGCTGAAAACGGAAAAAGTAATTTTTTTATTGGCTTGACATTTTACTTAATTACTGGGAGTAATACAAGTTATAGAAATCAAATTGCTTATATCCCAACCATGTGGATAAGTTATAGATATCAAATTAATTAACATGTGGAAGGAAACTTGAACCTAGAATGGTACTAGACTTTTATATTTGAATTTGATGAGGTAAATGAATTTATTGAAAAATTAAAAAAAAAATTGGAAAGATGTTACAATGAGGGTGCAATTTTTTTGATAAGACATGAAACATAGAAGGGAATGACCTTTAATGGGCGTGTGAGGAATTGGAAAATCTTATGTAGGATATACAAGGAGAATAAGAAGCAGAATATGAAAGTAAACAGATTCTAGCTAGGGTAGATTAGTCTCCATCTTCCAGTCCAAGTACTCTAGGAGCTGATTTATGTTTGTAGTTCTTCAAGAGCAAATGAAAGAAAATAACATAGCTCTCCTCATGGAGCGAATATGTTCACTCATGAAAATGCTGCCCAAACTAATAGGCAACTTAAAAGGTTTCTTTGAGAAGTCCACATTGCCCCAAACAGACAAAAAGAAAAAAAGACCAGAAGCCACTAAAGCGCTTATGAGAATAAAATTGCTTTGTCTAGATGAGTTCTTTGGACTTAGCAAAAGGGGGGTGGGGGTGGGAATGAAGGATTTCTTTTTTTCTTTTTTATTATTTTTTACATACACTAGCACAACTTTGTTTCTTCTTTTGCATAGATACATGGGGTTGAACCATTCTTTATGTTTGGTAAATTTGTGAGAATACTGAACTTAAGTCCAAATCTCTGGCAGGATAATAATCACTTTAATCAGCTTGCGCATCTTGCATGATATGGAGTGCAATTTTCACTGTTGTCTATTGTCATATTTGATATCATTCAGAAAATATCTTTCGTAAAGATTTTATAGATTTTTGCAATTTATGTCTGTATAAAATTACTAATGTTGAAGGAGAGTTTTAGCGCAACGGTAAGCGTTGTCGCCATGTGACCTGAGGTCACTGGTTTGAGTTGTGGAAACGGTCTCTTGCAGTTGCAAGGGAAGGCCGCGTACAAATATCTAATGGGTCCGACCCTTCTTCGGACCACTCGTATAGCGAGAGCGTTTGTGCACCGGGCTGCCCTTTTTTTATAAAATTATTAATGTTGTGATTGGGATTGATAATATCCATTCACGAGACAGTTGGTTGTGCTAATATTTCCATTTTTGAAATACTTTTGTAGGATTCTAAGCTATAGAAGATAACCTTCATGTCGAATTCTGCTTCAGAGTAGATGTCAATGTTAATTTAGGGAGTGCAAGGGGTGTAATATGAACTGCAAACATTCTTTACTGGAATCTTGAATTAGTTTTTGGATGTAGACAATTATCATTTTTTTTAGGATAGTGTTTCATAATTTGTTATAATCCACAAGTAACTCTAATCCACAATTTTTTTTAAAAAAAAAAATGGTAATTCAGCTGTTTTTTTCAATGGTTTGGCCTGTTTCGACTTTCCTATTCTATGATTTTTGATATGGTTTTTTGTGCCCATATTAGTTGCATTTTTTCTTTACCCTGTTGAAGTGAATGAAAATTACTAAATAGTAGGATGAATGAATAAATTATATGAAATTTTCTTGACGTAAGTATATTTAGTAAAAATTATTATTTTTCACAAATTTAATGAAAAAGATAATAGGGAAACCTTATGGGGGAAATATCGAGCCAAAAACCTTGTAATGAACTTGAAATGGAATGCTTCATTTGAACTTGAAATGGAATGCTTCATTTCTGTTAAGAGTCAACAAATGGCTTACAAGTAGCTGAGATGTTACTTAACTCAATTCAATAAAGTCTTAATCGCAAGTTAATTGGGGTCAGTTATTTTCACTCAGTGTGATTTAGGGCTACATTTCTTGAGTGATGTAAAGCTGTAAAATCCTTTTGAACCACTTTTGTCCAAGTTAGTTTAGGTTAACACATGCTTCTTCTAGCTATATTTACCTTATTCTGTTTTTCTAACATATGCATCACTAGATTTTCGTTTCATTTGTATAAACCATCTTAATATATGTTTTTTTATTTTATCTCTAATAAGTGTTATCCCTATCTTTTTCTCTTCTGCACTCTATATTTTTTTTGTCCTAGTATGTCACACACATCTATCTTAATATTTTCATTTCAATAACATGCATTTTACATGTGTGTTTATTCTTTTGGTGATTAACACTCTATCATACATCATAGTAGGTCGTACTGCATTGCGATAGAATTTTACTTTCAGTTTGATTGTTATCTTCCAGTCACATAAAACTTTTGTAACATTCCTCTACTTCATCTAACCAGTTTTGCTCTTTTGATTAACATCTTCTAGGCGACCCATGTCCTCTTAAAGAATTATGCCAAGATACTTAAAATGAGTATTATGAAGCACTGTCATTCCATCCAAAATAACTTTGTCCCTTTCTCTATTTGTATTACTAAACCTATAATGCATATGTTCAGTTTTAGTTCTACTAAACATAAAACTTTTTTTGGCATTTATTGTATTTCTTCTTTCTAAACTTTGTTTTTAATAAAAGTAGTAAAGTTTACCATATAAAAATTATTGTTCATAGGGGTGTACACAGGCTGTGTCAGGCCGGGTTTGACCCCTGCCCGACTTTTCTTCGGGCTGCATTTTGCAGCCCGTGGCCCGGCCCAAAGCCCCGTCGGGCCGGGCCACTTCGGGCCTGGCCGGGTTCGGGCAGGGTGGGCCAGCCCGATTTTTTTAAAATTAAAAAATAATGAATTTTTTTTATAATTTTAATAAAATTTACCTATAAATATTATTTTAAAAATTTATTATACTAAATTATATCTAATAATATATAAATTATTATATCAATATTTATATATAATATTTTAAATTTTTCAAAAAATAAATAAATTACCAAAAAATAAATTAAAAAATTAAAAAAATAAAAAATTAATATCTCGGGCCGGCCCGAGAATTTTTATCTCAACCCGAGGCTCGACCCGAGCATAGCTCGGGTTGGATTTTAAAACCCGTGGCCCGACCCTAGTATGGGTTCGGACTGGGCCGGGTTGTTCTGGTTACGGGCTTCATGTACAGCCCTAATTGTTAATTGTTTGATCAAACATTGCCCTTTGCTTCTAAAATAACAAAAAGCAACATTTAAAAAAAAAGCTAATCAAATGGAGCCGGAATCTTAACCAATCATCATTAACAGTTCACTTCTCTCCCTCTCTCTCTTAATTATCAGCTTTGTATACTGTTTGTTTATATTTGCACCAGCTTCTCTTTCTTTTTTTTTTTAAAAAAAAATCTCTTATTGTGCATTAACGTATTATGTGCCTCATTTATCAGTACATGGTATGGAGTTTGGCTTTGGAGCCCATGAGTATCCTACAAGTGGGGTATTTGAGGTGGAACCAAGAAGTTGTCCAGGCTTCATCTTCCGACGGTCAGTGCTACTGGGAAGCATCAACTTGTCCCGTTCAGAAGTTCGGTCATTCATGGAACATCTTTCTACAAAGTATCATGGGGACACTTACCATTTGATTGCCAAGAACTGCAACCACTTCACTGATGAAGTCTGTATGCAGCTAACGGGAAAGCCGATTCCTGGATGGGTAAATCGTCTGGCTCGAGTTGGTGAGTTGCATATTTTTATCACATGAGAAGCTACTGTAAGTAGTAGTAACTAGAATCTAGGTCTAGTATATTGACTATCTGATTTACCAAATCTAAATGTTTCTTATTATAGGAATCAATTTTAAACCTGGATCCTGGCTCTAGGACTATATCAAATGATTACTGCATTTCTTCATTGCTTATTATATTCCTGCCATCTCAGATCTCAAGAAGACCAATACCTATAATATTGCTGAACATTGTGGTTCAGCATGGCTGCTAAAACTCCTCACTGTACTTGTAATGAGCTTCTTTATCTGACCAAAGGGGCTATTTTCTCTCAAGTTTCAGGTTCTTTCTGTAATTGTCTACTTCCAGAAAGCATTCAGATAACAGCGGTTAGACATCTTCCTGATCATCCAGCATATTCTGGTAAGTTTGTGCTATTAATCTGATTTCTGAGGCTTACTGATCTTTTTCTTTTCTCTCTCTTTCTTTTCAAAATATCCTTTTCGTTTATTACCTCGGCTTTCCAAGGAGATGAAGCTAGCATGTATAAATTGTGTTTTTTCATGTATAAATTCTGTTATCACTTCATCCATGTTACATATAGTGGATCAAGTAGAAATCATCAAATCTAACCTCAGATATTGTTTATCAACACAGACGATGAATGGTTGGTGTCAATGGGATCATCTGTGTCGGTGGAGAGCGAAGAAGACGATTCAGATAATCATCTGCTGACTACAGCCAATGGTGATATTGCATTTTTAAAGGAAAAACCAGTAAGGTTAACAAGGGAACTGGTGTAGAATTTTCTTACAATTCCTATTCTTTCTATCCATGGGATTGTTTGTGTTATTTGTGCTGTTATGTATGACATTCAATGTATCATGTGAGCATGTCTTTGGTCTAATTAATCAAATCTTTTAACGACTGCTTCGCAGCACAGTATGATTTTAATCGAGCCTCCTCCTGTATTAATGTCATATACGAGTCTCGGTATATATAAAACCATTTTGGGTTGTGGGTAGATGCAATCAAGTTCGAAGAATGGCTTGTCGAAGATTTGTAGGTTGTCAACGTTGTATCTATATTTCTTTTTTCATTGGTGAATTTGTAGTCTTTATTTTCTGAATTCAGAATGAAATTGAACTACCTATGCTTGTAATGTCATGTTTGCTACATTGTACGGGACGAAATCAAGAATTTTTGTCAGTTATGTGAACAATTAAAAAATATAAAATAATGTAAGCCAGAGGCGGGGACAAATTAATATTTAATTTTCTGTTAACGTCTTTATCGTTACAGCAATTGATTTACAGGTTTAATTTCATATTATATTATAATAATAATTTTTGTTTTAATAGTTATATTGCACATTACGATTTCTGTCAATTAACCATTTTCTTCGTCAACGATTGGAACTTTGTGAATTAGCAAGTCTTTTGAGAGAAGGTAAGAAGAATAGTCTAAGAAAGACGGGTCAAAGAAACTAGCGTGCAGAAAACAACGGTCCTGGACGGGAATGGAAAATTAGTTTTGTAAATGCACTGATTTTATATTTGGCAAATGAGTGCATTGGAGGCATTTTCCTGCTCTCATCCATCATAAAATTAACAATTTTTTTAATTTTCATTTCAATGAGGTCAACTTAAATTTCCAAACCCAATAACTGCGCTTGATGACTCACAAAAGTTGGTAAAACCTTGCAAGAAAATCTGTACTTAATGATCTCATACCAAGTAAATATTCCCATTTCTTTATTAGCATGTTGAAATTGAAAAAGAGCAAAAAAACAGAAATGGACTAATCCAACAATTCAGTCTTATTACACACTATTCACTCTTCTAGTCATTTTAAGTCTTTTTCCAACTTTTGCTTTCTATTCCTAATTCCTGCAAACTCTTTTTAGTGTTCTTTGTTTGCTTGGTAAGCTCCCTTAAAAATTTCTTCCTGGTAGTAAAAGTGAAGAAACTTATCAACTAATAGTCTTTCTTTTTATTTTTATTTTGATAGTCGGGCTATTCTGTTATCAGTTCTGTATATATACCAAGATTATATATTATCTCTCTAAACAAGTCAAGAGTAAGTAATCTTAACACAACCAAATATCGCTGTGTAAGCAATGGATGCTCCTTCTGTCTTCTTCTATATTCTTTTCTTCTCTTCCATGTTTCTGATCACAGAGGCTTTTGAAACCAGATACCCACCATTCAAGTGCAGTGATTTCGGTCCTGATATTCGTTTCCCTTTCTGGGTATTAAACCAATTACGGTCCCAACACTCTGTTCTCCCTGATTTTCAACGTTCTTGCCAAGAAAACACCACCATGATTCACTTTCCAGACTATCGAGAATTGGCTGTCAAATCCATCTCTTATAATCTGAAAACACTCGATCTCTCCGATCCGAGAAATTGTGTTCATGAAGTCTTTCTCAATCTCAATCTCTCTCAATCACCTTTCCATTATTACTATCTCGTCCAGAATTACACATACCTTAATTGTTCAAAAAGACTGTCACCTTCTTTTGTGGAAGTTCCATGCTTAAGTGGGTCTACGCACCATGTTTATACTATAGAATCTTTTTTATCTGTGCCAATTTCTTGCAGGCCGATAACAACTGTTGCCATTCCATTTTCATATAGTCCTTATCTTGCTGATAATAGTTTTGGTCTTCGATTAACTTGGAGCTTGCCTGAATATGAAGGTAGTTTCAATTTTCATTAATTATCTCTCTTTTTTTTTTACTTTCCAAATCTTGTTTTAGTTTGAATATGGTATGATGCTGCAGAATCAATAACTCACTCCATATCAGAACTAGTAACTTTGTTATGCTCCTCAATAATGGAGAGTACAACCATCTCTTCATTATCATCAGCAACAGTTGCAGTGGTATTTTGATCATCTGTCTTCTTTTGATTTTTCTCATCATTTTGTTTCCTTTTTCAAACTTTATAGTTTCTTTTTATATGCCCCTCCTTGCCGCAGTGATAACAGCTGAATTTCACTTTCGATTGTGACTTGCCTCTGGATTTATAATGCCCTTTAGGACATCTGCTTTTACTTTTACCTCTGCTATCTGTAGTTGTAATAAGAGCTTGTGAAGTATTAATGTCCATATCCTTTCTTCTAGTCTCCTCATTGTAAAGACTGTCATTTACAAATGATAAAGACAAAGGCAAGTCTCTCAACTATCTGGCAAGGAACTCAAGAGCAATAATGCCTGCAATTCATCATCTAGGGCTATCTTCATGATGCTCAACTGATTTACTAGTTCTTAAAACTCACTCAAGTGTTCTACAATGGATCGTCCATCTCTTAGTTTCAAATTCACAAGCTTTCTAATGGAAAAAGCTTTATTCTGAGCACTTTTTCTCTCATACATGGTTTCTAAATCTTTCCATAATTTTTGCGCATTAACTTCTTTGCTTATATGATGGTAGACATTATTATCTACCCACTGTCGAATAGTACCAACAGTTTTTCTGTGCATCTTCTCCCAATCATCATCTGATTTTCCGCTTGGCTTATTAGATTCTAATTTTATAGGATCATACAGGTCCTTACAATAGAGAAGGTCTTCCATCTTCGACTTTCAAATTAAATAATTTAAAGCCGACAATTTAATCATGGTGCCTGCGAACTCCTTCATTCTAATTTACACAATTGATTATATACCAAAAGAACCAAGGCTCTGATACCACTTGTTGGGTTCTCTGCCAATAATTAATTGTGTAAATGAATGCACAATAGGAAGAAGTAAAGAATAACCACAAGAAGAAGAGACAAGATTTAACGTGGAAAACCCTTCAGTGTAGAGGGAAAAATCATGGGCCAAACTCCGAAATAAAAATTCACTAATTCAAAGAAATCAAGTACAACAAATTTTTAAGCAATCCTCACTTGACTACTTAAGATCACAAATAATAGAAAAAATATCTAAATACCTCTCTAGCAAATTTTTCACTCTTTGGATGATCACACCAAGAAACTAGAAAATAATTCTCAAATATTTATCTCACAAACTACTTGAAATCTTTTTCCTCTCTTATTTCTTCTCTCTTGTATTTCACTTGTGTATCTTGAAGTGAATAAGATGAAGGCTATTTATAGGCCTTCAAATATGTATGAACATATTAATTTGTGCCTAACTTATGCCTAATTTTGACTATTACAATGGTGGCTAGAAAAATGTGTTAAACATTTTTTTTTCTTTTCTAAAACCTAGTCAAAATTATAAACTCACCAAACTCATTTAATTTTAATCTAGTCAAAATTGTAAATTTACCAAACCCATTAGTTTTAATTTAGTCAAAATTATAAACTTACCAAACCCATTAATTTCATGGGTTGGATAAATCAACAATTCACACAATTAACAATAGTTGTACATGTTCTAACCTAAGATGTGAAAATTTCATAATTTTATCAACAAATAATCTTGGAGAAATAGCTGATTCTTCAATCTCTTATTAAGGGGTATATGTAATTTCTTCGTCATCCATAAATTTTTAAAATTTCAACTAGAAGTAGTTTAATGAATTGGGAACAAGAGAAGACAAACCTTATAATAAGATTTATCGAACTATCTGTCATTTTATTAGCCAACAACTGTTGATTTCACGTCTTGTAATTTTGTCTTTTTCAGATAGAAATAAATAAATCACTAATAGTTTATTTAAAAAATTACTGAAAAAAATAATTATTAGAAATATATTTTATAGAGGTATACTACTGAGATTATATTTTATTGAGAAAGATTATATTATCGTATTTAAAAAATACAATAAAATATTGGTAAAATAGATTGAAAAAATATTAACTTATTTAGTTGCAACCTAATTTTACAGAAAAAATTTAAACAATATTTAAATTATCATTATAACGTAAAAAATTTAAACAATATTTAAATTATCATTATAACATACATCTCTTTTTTATTTTATCATATTCTAAATTAAGGAAATGATTATTTTTTAATATACTCCTCAATCTCTTTTTTCAGTAAAATATTTTTTCAACTCCTCTTAAATAAAATATTTTATCAACTAGTTGATAAAATTTAATAGGTCCAATATTTTATTTTATATAGATCATTTACAAATAAATATAGTATTATTGATCAATGAGGATGATATAATCAACTTTTCTAAAATTCATATATAACTAAACGCATTATAAGATGAACATCTCTCCCGAAGGAGAACAGAGAAAAATGGTAAAAATATTAAAAAACAAAAGGTAAAATTTAAACAATTTGTCCTTCTACAACTATTTAAAACAAAAGGTAAAATTAAAACAACTTTCCCCTTTAAACAACTGATTAATTTTTTGGATAAACAATTCTGTTGCATTAATATCTATATATTAAAAGTTCACTGAAAATTGATATAAATGTTATATATTAATTTTATTTTTACATAAAATATTCATTATATATGTAAAGTATGAAATAAATAATACTTGTTTATTCAAGCACTCAAGCACTTGTCCTTAAAACTAATATATTAGGCAAGTCTATGAACATTTGGTTTCACCAAAATTGGTTGCTTTTCTTCTCTATCAAGAACTGAATTATCAAATGTATGACCATGGCCTGCTGTTTACGCGGTTTGCTTATCATTAATTAATTATATATGAAACACTAAAAGTGGTTGCAGTAGGAGTTGATTTAGTATAAGGTATAAAAAAAATAAATGATAATCTATTTGCATGTTGTAAACTAGCATTGAATCACTGGTTATATACATTAATATATAACAACTAATACAAACTTCATTGCTGTCTGCAGATCTTTCAATATGTCAGTTCAATTTCTACGTTCTGCACTCCGAGATGATAAAATAAAAACCACACCTTTCAGCCACTCACATCCCTTGACAGTCTTAATAGCAGTGATATCAGTAGAAATACGCATGAACTTGATCGTTGTTGCGAGGAGTGCGGTGACCTTGCTAATCCTGACGCTATTCCAACCTATGGTTGCAAACAATGCAAGCTCCTGGTTCACAAAATATGTATCGAATTCAGACAAGGCAAGATTCACTCTTTTCATAACATCCTTTGCATCGAGTCAGTGGCGCTGATCATCCTCAAGCGCCTGATGCTGAATATTTCTTTACTTATTGAGAGGCTTGTTTCTGCGGAGCCGTTGATACTGTTCTGCACTGCTATGAGTGTGGATTTGAGCTAGATCTTATATGTGCTCAGCTGGATTTTGAATCAGGCCAAAAGTATGATTACCACAAACACCCACTTATTCTTTTTGATTTTACTAGGAGACGACATAATGTTCATTGCAATGCTTGCAAGACTCATTGCAGTGGTCAATTATACAGACGTGTGCGATGTAATTTCAACGTTCATCCTGAATGTGTTATCTTACAGCCTACTGTGAAGCACAAACGCCACCTGCATACTCTCAAACTTTTAGAATCATTTGTGGAAGATGATTCTGACGAGTATTACTGTGATTCTTGTGAGACTCGAAGGATCCCATATTTCGGGGTCTTTTGTGCTGAATGCGAATTTATTGCTCATATTGATTTTGTTTTCCCTCCGGGATGCCTGAAACTTACCTCTTCTCTGTTTGAAAATGCCGTGGATATAAACTAAATAAAAAATAAAAGAAAGAAAGAAAGAGGAATTGATAAAATCAAATTTATTGTATTTTATTCGACAACTTACAACTTATTTTTTTATATATTTATACTACACTATAATTACAAAATTAAAAAGCTAAAACAAGAAACTACTATTTTAATAAACGACTTTTAATTACAAACAATTAATAATTCATTATTAATAACAAAAGAACAATTTGTTAAAAATAAATTATTAAAAAATAGCAAGTTTAATTTTCAATATCCCCTCATAAATTTGATATTTTTTCAACGCCAATTATCATTCTCATCTTTTGAAAAATATCATATTTGAGTGGTTTCGTAAAAATATTAGCAACTTGATCAAGTGACTTTACGTACTCCACTTCTACTTGCATTTTCTCAATGCACTGAAGAATGAAATGATATTTTGTCTCAATATGCTTACTCCGATGATGAAATATAGGATTCTTTGCTAGAGCAATAGCCGATTTATTATCCATTCTAATCTTCACTGACTCATTATCCTCAAAATAAAGTTCCTTTAATAATATTTTTAACCAAATTGCATGGCATGCACAAGCAGTGTCAGCAACATACTCAGCTTTGCAAGTTGAAAAAGTTACTATTAGTTGTTTCTTAGAGCACCAATAAATTGGATTATTTGCTAAAAAGAAAATAAATACAGTTGTACTTTTTCTGTCATCAATGTCTCCATCATTGTCACTATCACAATATCCAATTAGCTTGAATTCCTTTAAAGGCGAATAAAAAATTTCATAATCAAGAGTACTTTTTAGATAACGGAGAATTCTCTTTGCAACTTTCATGTGTGTTTCTGTTGAATCCTCCATAAATCAACTAACAAGTCCAACTGAAAATAAAATATCAGATCTAGTACAAATAAGATACCTTAAGCTTCCAACAAGACTTCTAAACAATGTTGGATTAACCTTTTGCACTCATTTTTCCTCCTTAGAAAGTTTTACACTACACTCCATTGGTGTGTTAACAGGATTACAATCCAGCATGTTGAACTTTTTTAATAAATTCATCACATAAGCTTCTTGCGAAATAAAAATTTCATCCTCTGTCTGTTTGACTTCTATTCCAAGATAATAGGACATGAGTCACATATTACTCATTTTAAATTCTCAAGCCATAGCCTTCTTGAAATCATCAAACATTATTTGATTGTTTCCTGTGAAAATAAGATCATCCACATAGATACAAATAAATAATAGATCTTTTTCCTCCTTTTTCACATAGAGTGAATATTCATAATTGCATCTTGTGAAATCATTCTTCTGCAAGTACTGATCAAGATGACTATTCCAAGCTCGTGGTGTTTTCTTTAACCCATATAAAGCTTTCTTCAATCTTAACACCTTATCTTCAGAGTTTTTAATAACAAAACTCATAGGTTGTTCAACATAAACCTCTTCCTCAAGATATCCATTAAGAAATGCAGATTTCACATCCATTTGATGGATTTTTTACTGGTTCTGCACCGCAAGTGATAGTAACAGGAGAATTGTCTTCAGTCGAGCAACAGGAGCAAAAACTTCATCATAATCAATGCCTTATTGTTGCTTATAACCCTTAGCAACAAGTCTCATCTTGTATCTTTCTACTTCACCTTTTGAATTCTTCTTAATTTTATATACCCATTTGACACCTATTGCTTGATGTCCACTTGGAAGTGTTGCAAGCTCCCAAGTATTATTCTTTTTTATGGCTTGAATTTCTTCCTCCATCGCTTGAACCCATCTCTTATCTTTCACAGCTTCTTTAAAGCTTGAAGGCTCATCATTAGAGAATAGACATAATAAATTTTCGTCATATATTCTGTCAGTTTCTTCATAAAGATCTACAAGGTTACAGTATCTTCGAGGGCCTTCACTTGAGCTTGATGAAGAGGAAGCTGCGATTGATGTTGCAGGAAATAGAGCAGATGTTTTTGGGTCTGTAATTTCACCTTGATCTTCTTGTGTTAGATTTTCTTCCTCATTAAAGTATGGAAGAAAATCATAAATGGCTTCTTCTTGTTTGTTCCAGTCCCAAGCTCCATTTTCTTCAAATTCAACATCTATGCTAACTAAAATTTTATTATTATTTGGATCAAAAAGTTTATAGCCTTTTGAGTTCTCATTATAGCCAATAAAAATGAGCTTCTTGCTTCTATCATCAAGCTTTGATCTCTCTTGCTCTAGAACTTGAGCATAAGCTATAGAGCCAAATACTCGTAAATGTGACACATTTGGATTTCTTCTACTCCAAGCTTCTTGAGATGTCACTATATTCAAACTTTTAGTAGGTGAACGGTTAGAAAGATAGACTACACATGCAACTGCTTCTGCCCAAAACTCTCTTGGCATCGACTTGCTTTTTAACATGGTCCGTGCCATATTAAGAATTATCCAGTTCTTTCTTTTAACAACTCCATTTTTTTGTGGCTATCTAGGAATGGTCATAGGACAACGAATTCCATATGTATCACAAAATGCTTTAAACTCATTAGAAGTGAATTCACCACCTCTGTCAGTTCTCAAAGATTTGATCTCTTAATTACTCTCATTTTCTACGCAGGCCTTGAACTTTTTGAAAGCTTCAAATGCTTCACTTTTGTGCTTCAAGAAATAAACTCAGGTTTTTCGTGAATAATCATCTATAAAAAGCAAAAAATAAGAGTTTTTACCAAGTGATTCAAATTTAATTGGTCCACAAACATCTGCATAAATCAATTGTAGTGGCTTGGTAGCTCTTGAATCGGACTGCTTCGGAAAACTCTTTCTCGAATGCTTTCCAAGTAAACAAGCTTCACATGATTGACTTGGATGGTCAATTTTTGGAATTTCTTTCACCATTTTCTTCATTACTAAGTCTTTAAGTCCTTCAAAATTTAAGTGCTCATATCTCATACGTCATATCCAAGATGGATCTTTCACACAAGCTTTCAAACATATGGCTTCATTTGTCTTCATATCTAATAATAACATACAGTTTCTGGTCATAGAATATAGAAACTTTAGCAATAAATCTTCTTTCTTTATCTTTGAGCCAAAGATAACGATCTTCCATAACTATTTTACAACCATTCTCCATTTGCTGCCCAATACTCAAAATATTATTTTTCATTTTTGGTATGTAATAAACATTAGGAAGAAGTTTATGACTTCCATTGTTTAACTCAAATAAAATTATTTCTTTGCCTTTGATCTCAACCTTGGATTTATCGCCAAATCGTACATTTCCAGTCACATTGGTGTTGAGTTCTACAAATTTATTTTTATCACCAGCCATATGGTTACTTGCTCCGTTATCCAAGTACCATATACTGTTTTCACATTTTCGATCTTCATTGAATGTGAGGAATAGAGTTGGCTCCTCCAAATCTTCCTCTTATATAACAAGCTTAGTCTCTTCTTCTCTCTTGGCTTGACATTCCCAAAAGTAATGTCCATACTTTCCATATGAATAACATTCAATGTGGGTCTTATCAATCTTTGCTTTATTGTTTCTCTCAAAATTGTCTCTTGCTTTTCCTCTTCCATGACCTCTAAAATAATTTTGATTTCTCCTCTCGTAAGAATTTTGTTCATCTCTTCCTCTTTCTCGACTATATCCTCTTTTTTGGCCTCGACCTCTTCCATGTCCTTGGCCTTTTCTACTACTTTCACCAGCTTCTCCTTTGCTATTTAGTGAAAGTTTTGCTTGCAAGGCATGCTCTGTGTGCTCTTGCGTTCATCTATTCATTCTTTTCTCATGAGCCCATAAAGACCCATTTAATTCATCAATAGACATAGCTTCTAAATCTTTTGATTCTTCAATTGCCACCACGATATGATCAAATTTAAAATTGAGGGAGCGAAATATTTTTTCTATATCACGAACATCTTTCAACTTTTCTCCAAGCCTCTTCATTTGGTTCACTACTGCCAGGACCCTTGTGAAGTAATCCGAAATTGATTCACTTTCTTTCATTACAAGAGATTCAAACTCAGCCCTTAGAGTTTGAAGAAGCACCTTCTTCACTTTGTCTACTCCCATGACAGAATTTCGAAGAGTTTCTCATGTTTGCTTAGAGTTTGTCTCATTAGCAATTTTCTCAAACATCTCATCATTCAAGCCTTGATGAATAATAGTTAGTGCACATTGATCCTTATTTCTTTCTTCAAAACATCCCTCGAAGCTTGTTCTAAAACAACCATATTTTCAGGTTCCACATAACATTTATCGATAACATCCCAAACACCTTGAGCATCTAGGATGACCTTCATTCGAAGTGCCCAATTTTCATAATTAATTTGGTGAGTTGAGGATATTGGAAAGAAAGATTATTTGTATTTGAAGACATTCTTATGATTTAGGTCTGATACCACTTTGTTGAAAATGTGGTAGATATAAACTAAATAAAAAATAAAAGAAAAAAAGAAAAGAAAGAGGAATTGATAAACTCAAATTTACTGTATTTTATTTGACAACTTATAACTTATTTTTTTAATTATTTATACTATACAATAATTATAAAATAAGAAACTACTATTTTAATGAATGACTTTTAACTATAAACAATTAATAACCCATTATTAATAATAAAAGAATAATTTATTAAAAATAAATTATTAAAAAATAGCAAGTTTAATTTTTAATATCTCTAATGGAAAATTTTATATGAAATCGACATCTCTAACTGTACTACTTGTAATATTTGCCATAGATTAAGGATGCATGGTAGCAAAAAAGACACCGGCAGGAGAATTTTCTTCAGCTAATGAGCAAGAACGTACTATTGCAATTACAAAGGAGAAAGGCAAACAGATAGATACTGAAGCAGTGGTGTAGCTTGTTGTAAATGTATTTTGAAATTTGTTATAAATGTTTGTTGTAACAATAAGAATACCTATTTGTTTAAAGAAATAATATATATATAATTATTAAGGTGTATTTTTTTAAATTAATTGTGTTTATTCCTCCCGCCTAAATATTTATCTCTCCATATATTAGTTAAAAAATATATAAGAAATAATGTATAATAAATGAGTTTGTGGAAAAAGCTCTCACATTCGATATCCACTGAATATATACTTGAGGGAAAATGAGAAGTGTTAATTGTAATTAAATTCTCAACAGAATTAATCTTACATTGTTAAAATGGCTAATAATACAGGTGATTCAACAGAAAAAAAAATATTTACAAAAATAAAAAAAAAAATTGAGAGACCAACGCCCCTCAAACAAATACTTGATCCGCGCCCGTCCTTACATCGCTAACTGATACTAAAAGAGTCACAAAGCATTACTTTTTCTGCCAATAGATTTCCAAATTTATCATTCCCATTTGCCCAATGAAGTGACAATGAATTTATTAAGAGCTACAATAAGTCAAGAAGCATTTATTACGGGTTTTTTTGATAAAAAATTAAAAATAATTTTAAATTTATTATATTTATAAAATATTTATAAAAATATCAAAATTTATAAAATATTTATTAAAATATAAAATATTTATTAATTTATAATAAATTTATAAATATTAGAATGAATTTATAATAAAATGATTAAAATATTTTTAATAAAAAAATAAAATTTTTTAAAAATATAATAAATAGTATTATTTTTTTTATTATTTAATATTTTTTTTTACATTTTTCCTTTTGCCATTAGCATTCGCTGCATCATGCAAACAAAGGGACCCAACCCACTAACTTTTTGTTTTTCTTTCGGTTAATTATATCGATGCCCCTAAATTTTATTCTTATCTCATTCAAATTCTTAACAATTCTTAAATTTTTAATTTTATGCCAATAAAATTTCTGGGACGATTTTTTAATTATCTAAAAGTGACATGACAATCATCGATTTCACATGGCAAAAGAATAAAAACAAATTTAATTCACTTATATAATAAATTCATAAAACTAAATTAATTCTTTAATAGAAACACTGCAAATTTATTAGCCTCCCTCCCCCCCAATTAATCTCTTATTACTTTATTTGACTAATTTAAATTCAAATATTGTCAAATTTTAAAGAAGGTAAAATTTTTAACGAAATTTTTTTTATTCACAAAGATTTAAATATGAGATCTTATTTAAGGGATAATAAGTTTCTTATCACTTTTGTTAACCCGCGTTGATTATTAATATCTAATATTAATATTTTTAATGTAAGATATGCTATTAATAGAAATTAAATTTTATTTTTTTGCCACGTTATGAAATATGGCTATTATGTTATTTAATAATGGTAAAAAAAATGATTTTTCTTTTAGAATTTAGTCAAATAAAATTATAAGCAGTAAAAATCTTCTTAAAAAGTTGAATTCGATATTTCTAATTAAGTTAAATAGTACTATACCAACGCTTAATTATAATTAACCATTTTCTTTTATAATAGTTTCAGGTTAAACTTTTGATTCTAACTATATAATAACTTTTTGTTTTTCTTATGTAATAGTTTCACAAGCAGGGGTGTATAAAATCGGTACGGTTCGAAAATTTTTAAATCTTCAAAATCGATTCAAAATTTGAATATTTTAAAATTATTCGAACCGAAATCAAACAAAAAAGATAAAATATTCGAACAAAACCGAATCAAAAAAATTTAATTTTGATTTAATTTGATTCGGATATTAAGTTCTAATGGAATGGATCCGTTTTTAAAACGAGACGAAGATTTAGAGATTTAAAATTATTTTTTTAAATTTAACTAATAGAATAATAATTAATAATATTTTACAAATTATTTATATTTTGTTAAATTAGTATAGTTAGATAACTTCACAATCATAAATAAATAAATTAATAACCATGTAAGATTAAAAATCTAATTACATTCATTCTCAAAGTTAATAAATTAATAATAAAATTTAAAATTTATATTAACAATAATAATAACTTTGTCAATTAATTACTAATTGATTTATTTAAATTAATCAATCAATTTCAATTCATCAATTTATTTACTTATTAATTAATTTTTATATTTATTTATTTATTTATTCTCGCCAAGCGTGCATCAAAATACTTGTATTCATCAAATTTCAACCAAATAATATACACTTATCTAAAAATTATAAACGAAATATCAAATTAAAATTTATGAGAAAAATTAATAAATATATATATAATAAAACTTCTTACGAGAAGAATAAATATATAGATATATAATAAAATAAAACTATATATAAATCAAATAAGATTTCAAATCTATTTACGATACAAAGTGAAACTATATAATTTTAACTTAAATGATTTTTTATATATAAAAAATAAATATAAATTCAAATATTTATAGTGTTTATTATATTTATATATAATAATGCCATACTATATATTAAATTAGTACACTAATTACTTGATTATACTTATTTAATTATTTATTCTATTTATATTTATATCTATTTTATATTTATTATATTTTATATAATAAATAAATGTTATAAAAAATGAGACAATAAAATAAAATAACTTCAGATTTAAATATTTTAATAATTTAAATTAACCTATTATAGATATATTTTAACACATAATTTACAAATAATTATTACCAATTAAATAATTTTTAATCTATATTAATTATCATATAAATTTTATTTAATGCTAATACATATTTAGAATATTATATATATGTACAAATATATTCATTATAATTATATCATTTATGATCTTCTCAAATTCATTCACAAATATTTATTTATTAATTTATATTACTCATTTCATAAAAAAATATTTCATATTATTTATATTTACTATCAATACTCATAAATATTAATTATTACTTATATTAATACTCATTATTAAATATTTAAAATATTATATTAAATTACTTTTTTAAATATAAATTACTATAATTAATATGAATTACTATCATTAGTACTAGTAAAGTAATAGCAATTATTCATATAAATATATTAATAAATTATATTGGTTTATAAAATTAATTTGATTAGTGACAAAATATAAAATAAAAAAAATTAAGATGTATATATATAATGTATAATATAAAAAAATAGAATTTTCAAAGTGAATATATGACATGACATAATATGAAATAATAAAATAATTCTAATAAATTTTAAAAATTTCAATATTAAGTAATACATCAACAAAATATAATATATTTTTATATTATTAATAATAAATCAGTTATTATTTCTACTATTCAGTTCAATTCAATTCGATTTGGTTCGATTCTCGATTCGGTTATAGATTAATATTTAAAACCGTTTCATATTAAAAAAATCGATTCAGATAAAGTTAAAAAGTCAATGAATCTTTTCGGTTCTGAATATTTTAATCAGAATATTCAAATCAGTTCAGATATTTTTAGAATCCGTGCTCAATTCTATTTACATAAAGTACTAATTATATATATTAAAACTGGCAATAGAATTTTCATTTAATCATGTTTATTTTTTTCATTTTTAATTTTACCCCTTTTTTTTTTCACTTTCTTTTTTGTTTTCACCTTAGAGTGCTTAAGAAATTCCCGTCTATATAAGACGGGATTTAGAATTATTGAAGCCAAAGATGGTTTTATTGAAAAGGAAGAAAAAGTTTTCAAAAAAAAAGGAAGAAAAAGACGAGAAAATTTATTGAAAAGACGGGATTTTTAATATTAAAATTTTTGTTTTCAATTTTTTGTCTTCATAGCTATTGATTATTGAAGCCAAAGAGAGAAGGAAGAAAAACTTTCTTTATAATTCATTGTTTAGAATCAACGGACGTAAAATATAATGCGTTTGTTGAAAGGAAAAAGAAAATTTAAACTTTACATTCTAATTTCATTATGAGTTATGGTTTTGATAAAATGGTTTTATTAAAATCAGCAGCGGAACCAAGAACGAGTTTAAGAGGGAGGAGGACAAAATTTTTTAAGTGAAAAAATATTTTAGGTAAATTTATATTTTATTTTATTTTTATATTAAAAATTAATATAAATAGTTAACATTAATATATTTAAATTTATTTTTATATTAAATATTTAAATATTAAAATTTTGTTATTTCATTTTAATATTAAATATTATTTTAAAACATATATAATATATTTTATTTTTAAATAATGTTTATATATTTTTTGAGATATTTAAAAAAATATAAACTAATTATTTTTTTAATATATTTATGTAATAGAATTATTTTACAAAATAATTAATTTAATCATAAAATTTTTAAATCCAATATATAATTAAATTGTAACTTAATTATTAATATTAATTTTAGGATACAAATTAAAAATAATTAAAAGTACTAAATATATAGAGTAAATTTATCAATTTAATATATATATTGTAAAGATTTTAATGTAATATATAATATATATTATATTATATATTTATACATATAATATATATAAATATATTATATAAATATAATATATATTTATATATTATAAATATATTTATAATATATTTATAAATAAATAAATATATATGTATACTTTGACAATGATGGATAATATTTATACACACATAATATTTTTTTTTTAGTAAAATATACACATAATATAATTGTGTGTATATACACACTGTATTATTGAAGGGGGCAAAAGCCCCCACGTGACTCCACGTGAGGCCGTCCTTGATTAAAATAGTATATATTCATATTAAATTTCTATATCAATAAAAAAAATTATAAAAGTCATTGTCATTTTAAATTCAAATTATTAATAATTTTAAATAATTATTCATTTACATAGAATAAAATAAATTATTTTTGGATGATGCTAAATGTTAATATAATATTCATTTTGTATTTATAAACTTACTGATTTATATTAGAGTATAGCAAAATATTATTTAAAGGATTAATTTTTTATATCATAATTTGTATTAAAGTATTATATATTATAAATTTTTGTATATTTCAAATAAATTTTCATTGAAAATAAGGGTGATTGATTTTTAGTTTAAATCTTAATATATATATATATATTTATTTATTTTATCACTTTTATATTTCTCTTTATTCGTATCATTTAAGATAAATTTATAATTTTTCTTCTACTAAAAAAAGATAATAAATAATATTTTTTCACTTATTTTTTATTCAAATTATTAATTTTAATTATTTTTAAAATATTAAATTAAAGCAATATAATTAAAAATTAATACTATAATAATTTCTTTTAATCAATGAATTTTCAAATTAATTTAAAAGATGTTTTAATACATTAAATATATTTTATTATAAATATTTTTATAATATGTGAATATAAAAAAATTTTAATATTATGTGTAATATATATATAATATTATTTTTATGTGATAATTATATTAATATATAAATTATTTTTTATTTAAAATAATATGAAATATTATAAATATTATAAATAATATATTAATCTCGCTTTCAACACCCCTCAAACAATTACTCAATTTTAAAAACAATTATCAATTAACGACTAATTTGTATTCAAATTTCTAATTTTAATTAATGATAAAAATAAAAATTAATTTTCTGGTCATTTTTTTAATAAATTTTTATAACAATTTAAAAATATTCTAATATATTAAATATATTTTATTATAAATATTTTTATAATATATAAATATAAAAATTTTAATATTATATATATTTATTTGTATAATATTATATTTTATGTCCTAATTATATTAATATATAATTATTTTTTAATTTAAAATAATATAAAATATCATAAATGGAAGAATAATTCGAATAAATTTATCTGCTTGTTATTATTAAGAAGGTTGAAACTTTTTGTATTTTGAAAGTTGAGAAAAATTCAATTAAATTCAAACCCAATGCAGATCTTTTCTAATATTGGTAGATCCAAAATTTTGTTTTGTTTTATTTTTTATTTAAACGCATCAAAATATATTTTTTTTCATTTAACTCATGTCGTTGCCATTAAAGCGTTCATGGGGCTGACTGCCGCCCACTTCTCATGAAAAGATTATAAAAATACAATTAAATTCAAACCCAATGCAGATCTTTTCTAATATTGGTAAATACAAAATTTTGTTTTGTTTATTTTTTATTCATACGCATCAAAATTTTTTTTTTCATTTAACTCATGTCGTTGCTATTAAAGCGTTAATGGGGCTGGCTGTCGCCCACTTCTCATGAAAAGATTACCTTATTTGTTTAATGTGTGACAGTGATGTCGGATAATTTACGTCTATCTTATCTGAATAATTAATTAATTAATTAATTTTATTATTTTTAAAATATAAATTTTACGCCTTTAAAATTAAAAATTTTATAATAAAATTATACTTAATTTAAAAGTTATCATCTCTGTTAATAATATTACATTGGCTTCTAAAATAAATTTATTATAAATTTCATCCAACCTCTCTTAAATTTTTTTTTATTTTACCAGTTATTTTTAAAAAAAATTTTAATTTTACCCGTCATTTTTAATGTTAAAAATAATTTTAAAAAAATAAAAAATATTGCAGTAATAATTATATTATTTTTAAAATTAAAAAATTTTAAAAATTTTAATTTTTTATGTTTAAATTATAATAATTATTAAATATTATTTTATAAAAAAATAAAAATAAAAAATTATTATTATTATTCAAATGTAAGATAATTATTTAAAATTATCATTTAAATATAAAAAATTAAAATTAAAATTATTTAATATTTATTAAATTAATTAATATGTGATTTTAAATTAATTTTTTAAAAATGACAAATGAAATTGAGATTATTAAAAAATTATAAGTGAAATAAAGAGATTTTTTAAAAATAGTTGGAGAAATTAAAAGAATTTTTTAAAAGTGATGTATTAAATTTATAATATATTTATTTTAAAAATTAATGTGATATTATTAATAGAGAAGATAGTATTTAAATCGAGAATGATTTTATTATAAAATTTTTTAATTTTAGATATACTTTATGTAAAATTTAAATTTTATGAATTAATAAATGAGTCAGTCAATTGTTGATGATGGATGGTGAATGCAATTTACTAGAGTGATGTCTAATTGGCGACTTCTGGAACGAAAAGCAAGAAACATGGCAGCATCATCAACCGTTGTATAGGTTCTTGAAAATTATTGTCTTCCTGTATATATAGCTTCTTTCTAGTCTCCACCATTCTGACTACTTACAAGCTTGCTGCTTCTATTCTTGTTCCTCCCCTATGCTATCTCCTTCTTCATAAGTTCTTGGAACGAACACAAAAACCCATAATTTCTGCTCCTTTCGTTTTCAGTGAAACATTTATCAGGAAAAGTTAAAACCCAATAATTAATGGCCTTCCACTCTCCATTTATTGCCTTTATCTTCATCTTTGTTGCCTTGTCTATTGCCCCATTTGCACGTTCTATACCCTTTATAGTTCTACATGGTAATTATCTTCCTATCTTTTATGGCATTCTTTTTATTACATTAGTTGATAGCTCGACTTGTATTGAGTGATCTGTTATTGATTTTTGTTTTCTTTGATTTTAGTGATTACTATTTATGAGAGGACATTAAATAAACTAAAAGATTGTGGAGTTTGATTATTTCAGATATTAGCGCTTTTTGATCTAGTATACTACTTCAGTGGAATCAATTATATTTGAATATTAGATTTTGGCGTTGCAACAATTAAATGAACTTGAGTGTGAAATAAGATCATGTTTTGATAAGCTGGCTGAATGACATAGCTTTTTTTTTCTCAATTTAATCTGTTTTATGAAGAATTTGAGTGTGAATTCATATGGGTATCCTCTGTAAGCTACAGATTAGAAGGAAGATTATACTATAACAGAGTTGGACTCTCAGACTTGCAGTTCTTCCATATCTTGTTTTTACTAGTTGTCTATCCTTGATGTGCATAACAGTAAAATCATTATAAGGTGCCAATAATTTAAAAACTTGTTGAATAGATTGCCAAGGGAAGAACCACATAATAAAATTTTAATTCCACATGAGATGAAGTATTAGTTGCTTCAGGGCAAGCTGAGGTATATGCTGTTTTAATTTTAAGAAGGTTTGCCTAATTCCTTACATTTTTATCGAATGATTTATAAATTAAATTGGTGGAAATTTTTTATCAATTTATATTTTTATTGATTTTATGTGTTTAGGCTTTCCAAGTCATTCTTGTATTCTTTCATTTTCCTTTTATGGCAGGTATTGCAGATCAATGCAGCAGCAGTCTAACAACACGTTTCACCGAGCAACTGAGCACTTTTTCTGGTTCTCCAGGATATTGCCTGTATGTCAATACACTCAATTGTTTTTTTTAAGCATCCCACTGCATTTCCAACTAGTATAGATTGTTGCTTGTGATTTATGCGTCTGATTGTCGTAAAATGTTTAGTAAATGAATTTTAATTTCTTGAATTGATGCACATTGAAAGAAAATTCTTACACTATAATTTGTCAGCCCCCTTTTCTTAATAAAAAAATGGGTTAAAATGCAATTACAAGTGAAACCCTACTCTTTGAAGTACTTTTTCTGTAATAAATTTTCTTCTGTCGACCATCATGAAGACCATAATGTGAAGGAATTTGCCTTGTTATTCTTACTGCTTTAATCTGTTTTTCTTTGTGCAGAGAAGTTGGTAATGGAGCATGGGACTCCTGGTTTATGCCTCTCGAGAGACATGTAAGAGTATTAGGAATAGTAATAGTCCTATCATTTTAGATGAAATATGTCTCTGTCTCTCATGAGCTAAATCATATTGTTTATTTTCAGACGGAAATTATTTGTAACAAGGTGAGTAAGTTCTCTGATTAGTTGTGATTATTTATCTAGTTTCATTCTTGAATACTTTTTGCCCTTTAATATATCCATTATGATACCTGCAGGTGAAGCAAATGACAGAATTAAGCGAGGGCTTCAACATAGTTGGTCTCTCACAGGTGATCTATGATGATTGTTCATTTTTACTATTTCCACTTTGCACATATTGGCTTTGGAGCATGCTTCTTATCTCTGTTTGTTTTATTCACTTTATTAAAAGATGTCTTTGTTGATTGCACTTTGGTATTTCCAAATAAATAAAGTTATGCAACCTTGTTCTCATGGTATTTTCATTGTGGTAGATCATGAACCTTAATAAACATATCACTATTGCAATTCTAACGCATCAGAAGAGAGTATCAATATCATTTATGTCAATTCCAGTGAGATCTCTTCATGTGACTAATTTTTCCCAAGAAAGAACATGTCTAATAAGACTACTCTCCTCTAGAGTGTTGGCTAAAATTATTGAATCCATCTCGTCTTGTTTGCTAGTAAATAATGAATCAAGCAATAATCATCCATCAACTCATTTCTAGTGAAATCCCAAAAATGGAATTTGATCAATATCGTTTCTTTTCTGATATTTAGTTTCTTTATCGTAATCTCTGCTTATGTATGATACATTTCCTTCAGTTGAACCGGAGATCTCATGATGCATTGAGGAACCTTCTCTTATCTTTACTCCACTCCTTCAATCGGATCATTCTCATCAGTTCACTTTTCTCATTCTTCTATTAATTATTCTCACTTCCATGAGTTGTGTGCCATCCTATCTAATACTCTGCAATGATTCTCTTACATGTTAGAGATTCGAGCATACATTTCATATGGTTCTTACAATTAGCAAACTAGTATCTCATTCTAATTATTCATTCAGGTAGCTTTTGTACATTTATTTTTGGGTGAAATATCAACCATAACTTGGACCGATATGCTGTTGCAATGGTCAAAATATTAATATGTGAACTGCAAAGTTTGTGCTTTATTATCATAAGCAAATAGATTAACAGAGAAATAGATTAGTTTACGAAGGACTTCACTCTAATCTGTATTCATTATGTGTGGTGCACTAGACTTTGGTGTTGGCTATCATAAAATTAGTTTTTTTTTCTCTTGAATTCAATGCTCAGGCAATCTTTTTAATGATTGTGATTTTTTTATTTCTCCACTTTTGTTTTAACAGGGGAACTTAATTGGTCGAGGTGTGGTCGAGTTCTGTGATGGTGCGCCTCCTGTAAGAACCAGCTATTTTTAGTCTTTGTTTTGGAAATATGTTACTTTCTTCCTTCATCATTATGTTGAGCATGTTTTGTAGGTTCCTAAATCCTTTGATGTGTCCTTCACTTTGTTTTGTTTTCCACATAGTAATGATGATGTTCTAAGCATGTTCTGTAATATTTTATGGAACAAGGACAATGAATAATTTCTTTTTTCAATCACTGAAACAGGTTAAGAATTTCATTTCCTTAGCAGGACCTCATGCTGGTACTGCTTCTGTTCCTCTCTGTGGTGTAAGTACTGCTTCATTTGCCGATCTCTATTTTAGCTTGCAAATGTTTAAACGGGGTTAATGGAGAAAATTGCTAGGATGTTCCTTTAAAACCACACAGAATCATCAGAAAAATCCATCAGAGATTCTTCTATTTCAAAGAAGTTCACAATGATCAACTTTATAGGAGACTGGGACATTCTTCCAGCTATTGAAAATTAAAATTTCTATTGCAATACTCACATGAATAATTAGGTGGTTGATCATTTCATACTTGTGAAAGATTAAAGTTATTCAATCGCATAATGCTTTGCAAATAGCTTTACTATTTATATTTTTGTGAACTATTTAGGAAGCGACCAACTCTCTTACTTTTCTGATCCGATTGCCAACTTCCCAGCTTGGTATGTATTCTTCCAGAGTTGGCACTTCCGGTTTTCTGGGAAAAGATCTCTTACATGCATCTACTTGACCCTCATTGCTATAATATCTTCTTTCATTTAGTTATTAGAAAAGAATCAACAGTGGATCATGACTATATCTATTCTAAATGTAAAATGTTTGCACTTGACAACGCCTCCTTGATGAATAATAAATCAATTGTAAGGTCCTCTTTGAAGGCTTTGCTTCAAGGGCCGTAACTAGATTGGTGTTCCTTGGAAATTGAACAACAGTCTTTACATAAAATTTTCGCTTATAACATTATAACTGATATTCTCAGTGATTGCCATTTGCAGATTGGTATTACTTGCTTAATCGTAGACAACCTACTCAAGGGATTTATCTATAGTGACTATGTCCAGGTATTTCTTTCTCTCAGCTTTCTTGAACTCTACCATAATACCTGTTTTGAATGTTAACATCTGAAGTACCGATTGAACTTTTCTCGTCCACTAATAATATAAAAAATTTCATCATGGTATCTCTGACAAGGCTTGACAAATGAAATCTGACATGTGGAATTGCAGGATCACCTAACTCCCGCTGGATATGTTAAATTACCTAATGTGAGTATTGTATTACCCTACGAGAATAAACATGTTGCATTGAGCTTAGTTTTAGTTATTCAGTGTTATATCCTGTGTGAACAAGCATGTTCAGCTTCCTTAGAATCTAGAAAGTCATGCTGACATTTGTAGCTTGAACTTGGCCATTAGTTTGAAGCTTGTTAGAGAATTTGATTGGAGCAGTCATGGAAATAAATATGTCAAAGGTCTTTATCCTTCAAAAATGATCAATTTAGGAAGTTCTTATAGGCATATTTACTGTTATTGTGAGAATTATGAGAATTGTTTCTCAATCGTTAGGATATACCCACCTACTTGGAAAAAAGCAAGTTTCTCCCCAAGCTAAACAATGAACTTCCGAATGAGAGAAACTCAACTTACAAGGAAAGATTCACTAGCTTGCAGAATTTGGTGCTTGTCATGGTAAGGAAGGATACTTCCTTTTTCCATAATGGAAACATCAGTTGATCCTCTTGAAATTACTTTATTTTGATATTCACTGATGTTTTCTTTCTCCATAACAACATGAATTTCAACAGTTTGAGGGTGACTTCGTTTTGATACCTAAGGAGACCTCTTGGTTTAGTTATTATGCAGATGGATCTTTTTCTACAATATTGCCTGTGGAACAGGTATGGACTTTTTATCTTAAGACAAATTGTTAAGTCCGAATAGCTCTTTGATTGCTTATTTCACTAAACTTGCTCTGCATCTCTCTCTCCGAGCTCATATAAAATGAAACTTCTTTAACTGAAAATGCAAATTGAAAAAAGATCCCCAGAATATCTTTGTTCTTATAAATGATCATAAGTTTCTTTAAAGATTCTTGAAGAACTGGAATCAAGAGTCAATGTTCATTTTCTATGATGCAGACAAAGCTTTATATTGAGGATTGGATTGGTCTCAAGACCTTAAATGAAGCTGGAAGAGTTCAATTTGTAAGTCTACCAGGATTCCATTATGGAACCTTCATGTCTGAAAGTAATATGAAGAAGTATATTGTGCCTTTCTTGGTGGATCAAGAACTGAAAGAAAGGGATAGCAAAACTAGGAGATACAGACCTGCCCGTAGAATCGCCCCAAAGAAGCAGAAAGAACAAGTTGTCTCTGGTCTCAGCGACATAACATCATCTGAAAAGATATTAGATGGATCATCATCGTATCATTGAAAGGTTTTCACAAGGAACTTACAAAAAGCTTCTGAAGCATTTGCAGTACATTTATGGTTTTAGGACTTCCCGTTAGTCATGAAATAAAGATAGCTATCATGGATTGTTATGTTGGAATTTGGAGATTGAGTTAGAATAAGAAAAATGTTTTAAATTATTAGCAATAAGGCACTAGTGTTTCTAATAATGGGACTATCAGCATGAAAAAATCTAATTCAGTAGAACTCGCAAATAGAGAATAAATATGCTGCTGAAGCTATTAATTATTATGTAAGATTGGTACATTATAATTCCAACCTACAATTTCTCAAAATGTATACATCATATTCTCTTCATTTCACTTCAATTATCATTTTAAAAAAATAATTATATATATTAAAATAATCATTAAATTATAAATTTTATAAAAAATTTATAAAATTTTATTTAATTATTTTTTATTAATTATTAATTTTATTTTATAAAAAGAAATTTAAAACTCTATAATTTATAATTAAGAGAAGGAAAGTAGGTGTTATATTAATAATCGAAGATCAAAAAGATTAAAATATTATTATCTCATTTCATTTGATGATTCAATATCTCATTGTTATGAAAGCATTTATTGCTGTGGTTGCCACCCACTATTAATAAAAAAAAATCATTTTTTCTGTTGAAAAATTGTTATTATTATTATTATTGTTTTTTTGAAGTAAAATTTTTTATTTATTTTTATATTTTAATTTATAAAATATTTATTAAAATATTATATTTTCATTAATTTACAAATAGTTTAAAATAAGTTTATAAATTTATAATAAAATAATTTTAATAATTTTAATAAAAAATTAAAAATTTTAAAAAATACAGGGAGAGTGTCATCTTCCCAGGGAAGTTCACAGTTCATACAGGCTACAGAAAGAAACTTATTAAGAACTGAACCAAGCATAGACCAAGAAATTTCTCATCCCAGAACAACAGGACATTCCATTTCCAATGGGTGAAACTGATCTCTAATTGGCGACTTCAACAAGGAAAAAATTTGGCAGCTTTATTAATTCATCAACAACCTGATTTTTTTTCTTATTAAATCCCTTGGCTGCTTCTTTAATTCTTGAAATTATTGTCTCCCTGTAAAAAAGCTTCTTCTCCACCACTCTCGCCACTTAACATGCTTTCTTGCTTCTTTTATTCTTCTTCTTTTTCTCCTATGCAATTTCCTTCTTTCAAAAGTTCTTGGAACTAACACAAAAACCCATAATTTCTGTTCCTTTTGTTTTCAGTGAAAAAAATATTAGAAAAGCTATAACCCAACAAATTCATGGCCTCTCACTCTCCATTTATTGCCTTTATCTTTATTCTTGTGACGATTTCTATTGCCCCATTTGCACGTTCCTTACCTTTTATAGTTCTACATGGTAATTATGTTCCTATCTTTTATGGTATTTTTTTATTGCATTAGTTGATAGCTCGACTATTATTTAGTGATCTGTTATCGATTTTGGATCTTTTTCTTTTTCAGTTTCTGAGTGTGTTGATTTTAGTATGGGAGGATATTAAAGAAACTAATGATTAATTATTAAGGATTGTAGTGTCTGATTATTTCAGATATTAGTGTTTTTTTTATTACTTCAATGGAATCATTTATATTTGAATATTAGATTTTGGTGTTGTATAAACTAAATGAAATTATCCCATTTAAAGTCAAAACTGTGAAATTAAGGTTATGTTTTGATAAGCTGACTAAATGATATCTCTTTTTTCTCAATTTAATCTGTTTTATAAAGAATTTGTGTGAATTTATATGGGTATCTTCGATAAGCTTCTGGTTAGAAGGAAGATTATAATATGAAAGAATTAGACTAGCAGACTTGCTGTTCTTGCACATGTTATCTTTAATCGTCTATACACAATCTGCTTAACTAAAATCATTTAAAGGCGTCAAATTGTTCAAAAAAATTTATTTTGAATGGATTGCCAAGGGAAAGAACGACATAATGAAACATAATTCCACATGAGATATGTTATCAGTTATTTCAGGGTAAGCTCAGGTATTTGCTTTTTTTTTAAGAAGGTTTGCCTCGTTTCCTACATTTAATTAAGTCATATTTATATTAAATTACTGGAAATTTTTAGATCAATTTATATTTATATTAATTTTATGTTTTTGGGCTCTCCAGTCATTCTTGTATTTTATTGTTCCTTTTATGGCAGGTATTGGAGATCAATGCAGGAATAGAGGAGTAAAACATTTCACTGAGCTACTAAGTGATTTTTCTGGTTCACCGGGATATTGCAGGTATGTCAATACAGTTCCTTAATGTTTATTTTTTGAATAATCTCATTGTCTTTCCAACTTGTCTAGATTGTTACTTGTGATCCATGCATTAGATTGTCGTCAAGTGTTAGTAAATGCGTTATAAGTTCTTGAGTTGAGGCACATGGGAAGAAAATTCTTATGTAAAAAGTTCTTACATTATGATTTATCAATCCACTTGTCTTAATCAACACTTCTCTAAGATGCACTTAAAAATGAAGGCCTAGGCTTTGAAGTACCGTTGTTTAATAACTTTCCTTCTATTGACCATCATCAAGACTGTAATGTGGAATGAATTTGTGCTCTTTTCTCAATTGTGATGGCATCGCTTCAATCTCTATGCTTTGTATGGAGAAGTTGGGGATGGAACATGGGATTCCTGGTTTTTTCCTCTCGAGAAGCAGGTAAAAGTATTAGGAATGGTAACAGTCCTATTATTTAGATGAAATATGTCTGTCTCTTATGAACTAAATCATATTGTTTGTTTGCAGACGGAAATTGTTTGTGACAAGGTGGGGAAGATCTCTTGGTAATTATGATTGTTTATGTACTTTTTGTTCTTGAACTTGTCTGCCCTGTAATGTGCCCATTATCATACCTACAGGTGAAGCAAATGAAAGAATTAAGCAAGGGTTACAACATAGTTGGTCTCTCCCAGGTGATGTATAATGATTGTATGTTTCCACTGCACTATCAACTTTGAAGCATACTTCTTATCTCAATTTATTTTATTTGCTTTGTTAATAGATGCCTTGGTTGAAGATACTTTTGTATCTCCAAATACATGAAGTTACGCAACCTTGTTCTCATGGTATTATTACTGTGGTAGATCATGAGCCTTAATGAATATATCACTAATAAAATCCTAATGCCTCACAAGGAAGCCTATTAATATCATTTATGTCAAGCCTATAGTGAGATCTATTCATGTGGTTGTAGTTTTTCCCGAGAAAGAGATTGAACATGTCTAATAGGACTACTCTTCTCTATGGTGTTCGCTAAAATTAAAGAATCCATCTCACATCTTGTTTGCTAGTAATAATGAATCAATCAATAATCATCAATCAACTTAATTCCAGTAAAATCCCAAAAAGGGAATTTGATCATATTGTTTCGTGTCTGATATTTAGCTTCTCTGTGATATTCTCTGCTTATGTATGGTACATTTCCTTCAGTTGAACGGAGTCTGTTATGATACATTTAGGAGCCTTTTCTTATCCTTAATCCAATCCTTCAATCAGATCATTTTTGTTCACTGACTTCTTTTCCCATTTCTTTCCATGAGTTGTGTGCCATCCTATCTAATGCTCTGTATTGGTTCTCCTACTTAAAAAGTCAAGCGTACATTTCAGATGGTTCTTAAAATTAGCAATCAGTATCTCATTCTAATCATTTATTTGGGTGGCTTTTCTACATTTATGTTGAGGTGAAATATCCCCCATAACTTGAAGGATATGCTGTTGCAATATGGACTGCATAATTTGTGCTTTATTATCATAAGCAACTAACTAACAGATAAATAGATAAGTTCAAGAAGGATTCCACTCTATCTATACTCATTATGTTTGGTGCGCTAGACTTTGCTGTTGTCTATCATAAAAATTAGTTTAATGATCAGGCAATCTTTTTAATTATTTGAATTTTTTTTTAAATTTCTTCTTTCTAATTTAACAGGGAAACTTAATTGGTCGAGGTGTGGTCGAGTTCTGTGATGGTGCACCTCCTGTAAGAACCAGCTCTTTGTGAACTTTCCTTTTAATCTTTGTTTTGGAAATAGCTACTTTCTTCATCATTATTTTGAGCATGTTTTTTAGGTTCATAAATCCATTGCTGTATCCTTCACTTTGTTTTACTTTCCAAATAGTAGTGATGATGTCCTAAACATGTTTTGTAATATTTTATGAAACAAGGACAATGAATGATTTCTTTTCTCAATCACTGAAACAGGTTAAGAATTTCATTTCCTTAGCAGGACCTGATGCCGGTACTGCTTGGGTTCCTCTCTGTGGTGTAAGTACTGCTTCACTTGCGCAATCTCTGTTTTAGCTTGCAAATGTTTAAACAGGGTTAAAGGATAAAATTACTTGGATGTTCCTTTAAAACCGCACAGAATCATCCGAAAATTCCTTCACAGCTTCTATTTCAAAGAAGTTCACAATCATCAACTTCATAGGAGACTGCTTGCTAGAGGACATGCTTCCAGATAACGAAAATTAAAAAACATTTCTGAAATAGAATGTAACATTTGCCATAATTATGTCAGTGGATGGGTGATTGATCATTTCATACTTGTGAATGGCTAAATTGAGTTGCATAATTCTTTACAAATAGCATAATTATTTACTTTGTGAATTGAACCGTTTGTAGGTTTTTCTATTTAAAAAACATACAGAAGAAGATATGAAGGAAAGATATATATTATTGAGCATTAAGATCAGCTATTTATACAACTGATATACAACTGAATTTGCAGAAAAATCTGCTACAGAAAGCATAAAATATCTTGCAGAAAAATAGCATAAAGAATAGGACTTATTCTAAACTAATTTAGACTCTTTCAACTAATTTATTCTTGACTCATTCAGCTGGAATGTTGCAGCGTTTTAAGGCATAATTCAACACCGTTCAGAAGCAACCATATTTCTTATTTTTCTTATCAGATTGCCAATAGCCCAGTTTAAGTTAGGATTTCTGGTTTTCTGCCAAAACAATCGTTACTTTCTGCCAAAACAATCGTTACTTGATCGCTGTTGTTACAATATCTTCAATAAGATTTCTTGATCAACAGCTTAGTTCTTCTTAATGTAGTTATTAGAAAAGCACCAACAATATCTAAATATAAAATCCTTGCACTTCTGATAAAAGTTTCACGATAATGGGGACTAGCACTCTTGGACTTGAGAACAACCCCTTCATAAAAAATAAGTAAAATAAAAGGTTCTCTTTGAAGGCTTTGCTTCAAGGGCTATAACTAGATTTGTTCCTTAGAAATTTCAAGAGAGTCTTTACGTAACTAGATTTGTTCCTTAGAAATTTCAACAGTCTTTACATAAAATTTTCTCTTAATTCCATTCTAAGTGGTAACTGATATTTTCAAAGTTACTTTCATTTGCTGTCTGGTATTTTCTGCATAATCGCAAACAACCTCATTAAGGGAGAGATTTATAGTGACTATGTCCAGGTATGTCTTTTGTCAGCTTTCTTGAACTATGCACCACCATAATACCCATCTGAGAGTACTGAAAGGATTTTCCACTTCCATTAATAATATCAAACATCTCATCATGGTATCTCTGACAAGGCTTGACTAATGACCTTTTGCATGTGGAATTGCAGGATCACCTGGCTCCTGCTGGCTATCTTAAATTCCCTAATGTGAGTGCTACACCCTATGAAAATAAACATGTTGCTTTGAGCTTATTTTTTCATGCATTGCTATAACCAGTGAAAACAAGCATTTTCAGAAGCCTTGTAATCACGAAAGTCATCCTAACATTTGTAGCTTGAGATTGGTAACTGGTTCGAACTTATTTATAACATGATGGGTGTGGTCATGGAAATAAATATGTCAAAGGTCTCCCTTATAAGTCATCCTTCAAAAAGATAAAAAATAGGAAATAAATATGGGCATATCTCCTGTTATATCATCTTTATTAGCTAAATATGTAAATGAAAATTATGAGAGTTGTTTCTCAATTGTTAGGATATATCCAACTCAACTCAACTCAACAAAGCTTTAATCTCAAGTCAATTAGGGTTGGCTATATGGATTCTTCTTTTCTACTCAATACGATTTAGGGTTATTTCTTCTGATAGATGTAACATCATAAGATCATTTTGGACCACCTTTGACCAAGTCAGTTTAAGCCTACCTTTGCATCTTTTAGCTATATATACTCTAACTTGTTCGGTTTTTCTAACCGGCGTATCGCTAGGTCTTCGTTTCACATGGCCAAACCATCTCAATCTATGCTCTTTTATCTTATCCTGTATAGGTGCTACCCCCACTTTTTCTCTAATGCACTCATTGAGGATTCTATCCATCCTAGTATGACCACACATCCATCTTATCATTCTCATTTTCGCAACATGCATTTTACTTATGTGTTGTCCTTTTACTGCCCAACACTCACTACCATACATCATCGCAGGCTGTATTGCAGTGCGGTAAAATTTTTCTTTTAATTTAATTGGCATCTTTTGATCACATAGAACTCCTATAGCACCCCTCTACTTCATCCTACCAGCTTTAATTATATGGCTTACATCTTCTTTACAATCCCATCTTCTTGAAGAATAGAGCCAAGGTATTTAAAATGAGTACTATGAGGTATTGTTATTCCGTCTAAAATAATTTCGCCTCTTTCTCTATTCTCGCTATTAAATCTACAATGCATATGCTCAGTCTTAGTCTTACTTAGCTTAAAATCCTTAGATTTCAAAGTGTTTCTCCATAACTTCAACTTTTGACTTACCCGTGCTTGAATTTCATCTATTAATACAATATCATTTGCAAACATCATACATCAAGGGATGTCATTCTGTATATATCTTGTTAGCTCATCCATGACCAAGGCGAAAAGATAAGGACTCAAAGCTGAACCTTGGTGTAATCCAATAGAAACGGAAAAATTCTTAGTATCCCCTTCCACAGTGCGGACACTGATGATGGCTCACTCATACATATCTTTCAAAACTTAGATATATCGTATAGATATTTCCCTACACTCTAGGACCCACCATAAAACTTTTCTAGAGACTCTATCATACGCCTTTTCCAAGTCAATAAAAACCATATGTAAGTCTTTCATCTCTCTATACTTTTCCATCAAATTTCTTATAGGAAAAATAGCTTCCATAGTTGATCGACCAAGCATAAAGCCAAACTGATTTGAGGATATACAAGTATCTAACCGCAAACGGTGTTTCACAACTCTCTCCTACAATTTCATAGTGTGGCTCATAAGTTTTATATTTCTATAATTTAAGCAATTCTGAATATCTCTTTTATTCTTAAAAATAGGTATCAAATTACTTTGTCTCCATTCATTAGGCATTTTCTTTATACTTAAGATCTTATTGAACAAAGATGTCAACCATGCAACTCTTGTATCTCCCAAACATTTTCAACTTTCAATAGGTATCCCATCTGGTCCACGAGCTTTATCAAATTTCATCATCTTCAAAGCTTCTTTAACTTTCGAAAACCTAATCCATCTAGTGCATTTCACATTTTTCTCTGGCCTAACGTCTAACCCTCAATGTTATCACTATGGTTACCATTAAGAAGTTCCTTAAAATAGCTTCTCCATCATTCCTTAATATCTTCTTCTTAAACCAGAACTTTATTCTCTTCATCTTCAATGCACTTAACTTGGTTTAAATCACGACATTTCTTTTTCCTTATCTTAGCCAATTTATAGATAGTTTTTTTCCCTTACTTTGTTCCAAGTTTCTCATATAAACTCTCTAAAGATTGTGTTCTTGCTTGACTAACTGTCTTTTTAGTATTTTTTTTTCGCTTGTTTGTACTGCTCAAAAGCATCATTATTTTTACACTTGAGCAAACTCTTATATCATTCCCTTTTACTTCTTACTGCTTTTGTACTTCCTCATTCCACCACCAAGACTCCTTCGAGGGATGTCTACACCCTTTAGATTTTTCAAGAATCTTTCTAGCTACTCCTTTAATTGTTGTAGACATGCCTATCCACATATCATTTGATGACATACTCACATCTTTCTCTCATCCTTCAGCTTTGACCAACTCATCCTTGAACAATTGTTTTCACCTTTTAAAGTTCACCACCTAATCTTAAGAATATTGTTCCTCCTTGGCATACTAGTCAACCTCTTAAACTTATATCCAAAACCACTAACTTATGTTGAGTGGTCAAAGCCTCATCTGGAATAACCTTACAATTCTTGCATCGAGTTCGATTAGCTTTTCTTGTGAGTATGAAGTCAATCTGACTTCTATTTTGCCCACTTTTAAAGGTCACTAGATGTGATTCTTTTTTTATAAAATATGTGTTTGCTACAATCCAAACCATAGGCTAAAGCAAAATCAATGATACTTTTACCTTCTTCATTTCTAATTCCAAAACCATACCCTCCATGTACCTCCTCAAAACCTACTGTCTTTTTCTACATGTCCATTTAAGTCTCGTCCTATAAAAATATTTTCATCATTTGGAATCTCGTGCATAAGTTCATCCATATCATCCCAAAATTTTTGCTTGCTCTCCCCATCCAATTCAACTTGAGGGGCATATGCACTAACTATGTTAATGGTCTCAACTTCTACCTACTCCGTTTTTACTTCTATCTGTACCTGTATACCACACTTTATACCCAGTATTCTCAACTTCTTTACTTTTTCCTTCAACCCATTTAGTCTCTTGAATACAAACAATACTAATTTTTCTTCTCTCCATAGTATCAACAAGTTCTCTCAGTTTAACTGTAAGAGATCCAATATTTCAAGTTCTTATTCTGATATTACTCCCTACTTGTACTTTCTTATGCTTCTTCTTATAGAATCTTTTATCATGATCTGAACATGTATCTCTCGTATTACTCGTATTTTGTACTAACTTCTTTACCCACGCCCGTCCATGATATGAAAACCCTTATTTATTATGCACTACATCCGGGCGCCAGCATGGTGTGTCGCATTCGTGGAACGCCCTACACCCTTGCTTATTCTTCACTACACCCAGGCTCCGATGTAACGCGTCGCGAGTAGGGAACGCCCTAACGATATTATTATTAGAATCCATATCATGAGATGTGATAAAAATTTTACGCCGGCTGTCACCTACCGCAACCCTCCTCCTGTACTCGAGTTTAGGATATATCCAACTACTTGAAAAAATGCAAGTTTCTTCCCAAGCTAACCAATGAACTTCCCAATGAGAGAAACTCAACTTACAAGGAAAGATTCCCAAGCTTGCAGAATTTGGTTCTTATCAAGGTAGGTAGGATATTTCTTTTTACCATAGTTGAAACAGAAACATCAGATGGTCCTCTTGTAACTTTTATTTTGAGGTACCGATTTTTTCTTAGGCCATATAAACATTGAAATTTTCAACAGTTTGAGGAGGACATGGTTTTGATACCTAAGGAGACCTCCTGGTTTGGTTATTATCCAGATGGCTCTTTATCGTCATGACAATTTTGCCTGCAGAACAGGTTTGGACTTTATATCGAGACAAATTGCTTATTTCCCTAAACTTACTCCATATCTCCCTCTCTAAGTTTATATAATGAAGCCATTTAACTGAAAATGCAAATTGAAGAATTCTCTGAACGTCTTTCTTTTTACAAAATGAATCATAAGTTTCTTTGTAGATTCTTGAAGAAATCGAACAAATGATTAATATTCACTTTCTATGATGCAGACGAAGCTTTATGCTGAGGATTGGATTGGTCTCAAGACTTTAAATGAAGCTGGAAAAGTTCATCATGTAAATGTATCAGGAGGCCATCTAGGAATCTCCAAAGCTGATATGAAGAAGCATGTTGTGCCTTTCTAATCAAAAGAAAGAGATAGCAAAACTCGGGTGTATGGACTCCCTCCCTGTAGAATCGCCCCAAACCAACAAGAACAAGTTATCTCTGGTCTCTGTGACGCAACATCATCTGAAAAGATATTAGATGTATCTTCATCTTATCAGTGGCCCCCATCAGTGAATAGTTTTTTAAGGGAACTTATAGGGCTGGAAGACGGCAACAATTCAAATTAATGAGTGAATTGGATAATAAGGCTTTTCTGAAGCATTCGCAGTACATGTATAGTTATAACACTAGTAATTTTTCATGAAACACTTATAGCTATCATGTATTACTATAGTGGAATTGGAAATTGAATTAAACTACATGAACGGTTTTAATTATTAGCAACGAGGAAAAATTCATCACTTTTATTAATGTTTATATCAATTGGCGCTCACAAGAATGCTCCTGAAAGCCTTCTCATGATCAATTAAGGCAAAATACTAAAAACATCACGATATTATTTTAATATATACTTTGGTCATCAGCCATATGCATCTCATTTACAACTGGTGAAGTGGTGATTTAAACTGCAGCTCTCTTTCTTTTTACTCCACCAAACATAGGATAAAAGAAAATGGTATACTGTAAAAAAATTTCTCAAGAAAGAACGAAATAGCGGATGGACCGTGATGGTCCATCATTCTTCTTACAATTATGATTCAAAACACAGAACTCAATTTACAAAGGGTCATGGAAACCAAGTTATGGCACCGTCTGATTAAACATTATTTATGATTCATATATGGAAAGGAAAAGTTAAAAAGAGAAACTTGTCAAACCACTTGTATGCAATTTCGGCAGCCTCTCAATATACGTGTATGTCTACACTAATACCTCTCAAATGAGTGGTGCTTATAGAGCAGCTGTTCTTCGTACTTAATTGCTTCCCCAAAATCTTTTGGTGAGGTTGGCAGCTGAACCATAGACAGGAGATTCGTGCCAAAGCTGCCTCGCCAGCAACTCGAACTCGATAGACCATACTTAAATCAGCCAAAATCTCTCTTCTTCTAATAGTACCTGATTCAAGACTTGGGTCATATCCACCAAGGTCATCTTCTGTAACGAGAACCACAGAGCCATCATCGAAAGCCAAGATATCCTGTGAACATGCTGACTCTAGGGTTCTAGGGATGAGTTGAGTTGTGTTAATGGGGACATTTCTTCTTCTCACCTCAAGATTATAGTAATCCTGCACAGCCTGCCATTACAACCAATGTTTAACATCTTTCATCAAAATGTAATGACATTGATACACATAATAAATTATAAAAGCTGTTCCGATGGATCCTTTCTTTTGGCAAAACCCGTATGATGTATAGCTGACTAAATTCAACATGGGAACTCAGTTGACTCCAAAACTTCATAACACTATCATGAATGAGATAACTGTGATTAAAATAAATCTTCCAAGTTAAATACCTGCCACTGAGCAGATGCTAGAAGCACCCTTGGTCTGACTGACCTGACATAATCATATGCAGCATCAGGTGTCATCTGCTTGTATTGCACCTGAATACAAAAGGAAAAAATCATAGAAATTTCAGAATTCCCAGAGTAGAACAAAGGTTGAGTCAAAATTTGAGCACTAACCAAGTAACAAATAACGATTGTTGTGCTGCGCCCCCGACCAGCCTTACAATGAACATATGTAGTCCATCCTTGTAACACATTCTCTACAGCAAAAGAATAAGAAATATCAGAATCACATGTAATCACGTCTTTCACTGCATATAAATATTTTTCATACTTGCAAAAATCCATAAAACATTACCATGAATGAAATCCACAGCTAGGCAAATATCACATAAGGATGGTGCAAAGCAGTAGTCTCTTGTAGGAATAACTAGATGGTCAATGCCATGAGCCTACCAATGTTCCAAAATTAGTGGGAAAAATTAGAAATATTAAGAACAATGTAAAAAATAAAAATAAAAATAAAAAAATACAATCTAATGATTGATAATATGCTAGGGCTTCAACAAAAATCATACAAGCATAAGATTTTGGAATGAATTTTGCAAATCCCAAGAATTGTAGTAAAGCCATAGGTAGCAAGTGATTGAAAAAAAAAGCACACACTTGATATAGAGATGTTGGAACCAAAGTCTCATATGGCTCATTCAATGTGATCACTCCATGAACACCAAGATCCTTCAGGCATGGAACGTCTGTAGGGAAAGGAACCGCACCTAACAATATAAACTGCATAAGAATGTACTGTAATTAGCAAGAAGTTTGACAGTCAAAAAAAAGGTTACGTATAACTCCCAAAATAGAGACAAATCTTGAATGACTCCCATAATCTTGAGCTCAATAAAATAAAATAAAATAAAATAGTACAATTTTGAGCTTTAATAATTTTCATGGGCACTCCGAAACAAATTTGCAAAATAATATAAAGGGAGAAAAACAACTGTCAGTGAAGAATAGAAACAAGAATACAGAAAACAAAATATGAGAGAGAGAGAGAGAGAGAATATTTTCATTTACACCGAAAAAAAAAAACATAACAGCACACCATTAAGTTTAAAACACCAATCTAAAGCATGCTTTTCCTTGTAAAACTCATTCCTAGATAGCAACCTTCTGGCTCTAATTATTGATTTTGGATTGCAGAGGCTCGCTTCAATACAAAGACAAAATTCCTGAGCATTTTACAAGTATCAAAGTATGAAGTTTCTCGGTTATTGATATCATAAAGTGGACTAGAAGCTAAGCAAGGTCCAATTTGCCTCTTAGAAAAGACTTGGCACTTGGTAGATCTTATAAAACATTGCACATAATGGAAATAACCCATTATATAAATAAAGCTACCATAAACCTGACATTTACAGAATTTGTATTAAACATAACATTTAATGAATTTGAATTTACAATAATCCTGTGAAACAAGGAAGCTTTCTGCTTGACATTCATCAATCATCCATTGCTCACCCTAAAATTTAACGACAAAAGAAAGGAGAGAAGAAAATCCCAACCAAAGAAGAATAACCCTAAAGTGGAATAAGAAACAAATTAACAATCAGCAACAAATGAAAATCCCATTCATGATATCAACTAAACATGCGAATTTGCACAAAATATCAGAAAATCAGATTGAAATGCCACAAAAAGGAGCGAAAACAATGTGCAAGGTAAAAACTATACCTCATCGACCCTATCCCACCAGCGGAACTCAGACTGAAACTTGTTCCTAACAACATTGTAAAACAAAGTTGGGTAAAACAAAGCCCGAGCCCCTGCTCCAATCAACACCCTCTTCGCATCCCACGGAACAATATTTTCACAATTCTTGTTATTAGCAATCACAAGACAAGATTTCTCCTCTTCCCCTTTCTCCACCTCACCACCACTCTTCACTTCCTCAATAATCATAATACCCTTGAAAATTATTCGAATAAAAAATCACAAAGGCAACCTCAATACAACACCCCCAAAAAAACACTATTCAAATTATCAAGAATATACAGATATTTACAGAAACTGTTGACCAATCAATTAAGGAAAAACAAAAAAAGAAATCTTTCACATCAGTAAATACCGAAAAAAAAAAAACCCTAAAAGCTTGATAGACAAAGGCAGAAATTTTCGCAAAGAATGAGATCAAAACAAGAAATTGAATTGGGGAGGATTGAGTAGGGATTTCGAGGAGAAATAACCATCGTAGTATCGTACGATTGTGAAAATAGAGAGTACATCGGACGACGATAGAATAGGTAGTAAAATAATTTGAAGAGAATTTATGGAAACCCTAACCCTAGAAATTGCGGAAGGAGGGATTGCCTGGATTCTACTCTGAGAGTTTTTGACACTTCAATTTGGATTTTTGCTTAACCAACTTTGAAACAGAAAAAGAAAGAGGAAAATAAAAGTAACGTGTAGGTGTTGAACGGAAGGTGTGAGATGGATCAGTGGATGACACGTGTCAAGAATTTTCAGTGGAGTTTCAAGTAAAAAGTTAAGGAGTTATTGGACGTGGCATTGAGGTGACCGACATTTATATGAACAATTGGATTAGATCAGCTTTTTCATTTTTTTTTTATTTTTAAAATATTTTACACACACCATCCTAAAAAAAAAATAACTCTCCCTCTATCTCTAATAAAGTTTAAATTTTATTTCGGTGACCCCTAAAATTAAAAGTTTATAATAAAATCATTCTCAACTTAAATTTTTATTATCTTCATTAACATCACGTTAACTCTTAAAATAAATTTATTATAAATAAGAGCAAATTTTATTCATCATCTTTAAAAAATTCTTTCACTTTCATTAGTCATCCTTAAAAAATTTTTTAATTTCACTTATTATTCTTAAATAATTTTTTAATTTTATCTCTCATCCTTAAATAATTAATTTAAAATAACAAATAATTTATATTGACTCAATAATTTTATTCTTAGATTTCTCACTTTAAAAATAAATATCTAACTATTCAAGCAAATTATATATTAATTAGTTCAACAAATCTTAAATAATTTTAAAAAATTTATTTTTTTATATTTAAATGGTAATTTTAAATAATTTTTTATATTTAAATAATAATAACTATATTTTATTTTTATAAAATAATATTTAATAATTATTATTATAATTCAACTATAAAAATTTAAATTTTTTAAAATTTTCTAACTTTAAAAATAGTATAAGTATTACTGTAATATTTTTTTATTTTTTTATAATTATTTTTAACAATAATTATTATTTTTATTCAAATGTAGAAAAATTAAATTTTTTAAAATTATTTAAAATTGGATAATTAATAACAATTATTGTTACAAATAATTTTAAAAAAAATAAAAAATATTACAATAATTATAATTCTATTTTTAAAATTAGAAAATTTTAAAAATTTTAATTTTTTACAGTTGAATTATAATAATAATTATTAAATTTTATTTTATAAAAAGTAAAAAGAAAATAATAGTTATTATTATTTAAGTATAAAATAATTATTTAAAATTATCATTCAAATGTAAAGAAAAAAATTAAAATTTTAAAATTTTTTAAACTAATTAACATGTGATTTGTTTAGATAATTAGACATTTTATTTTTAAAGTGAGAAGTCTAAAGATAAAATTATTGTACCAATATAAAATATATGTGATTTTAAATTAATTATTTAAGGATGACAAGTAAAATTAAAATATTATTTAAAAATAATGGTAAAATTAAGAGATTTTTTAAGGCGACTGATGAAATTAAAAAGATTTTTTAGAGATGATAAATAAAATTTACTTTAATTTATAATAGATTTATTTGAAGAGCTGACGTAGTACCGTTAAAAGAGATAACAATAGTTTAAGTCGAGAACGATTTTATTATAAAATTTTTAACTTTAGGGGTGATTGATATAAAATTTAAATTTCATAAATAATAAAGTGAATTAATTAATTTTTTGATGAATGATATAAATTATTCCTTTTTTTTTAGTTTATTTAATTAGTTAATGATTTTTACACTTTGGATGTGTCTGATTGGACAATTAAGTATCAATTGTTTACTAATTAAAGGATAATATTTACCATAATTATAAAAATCCGTCCATTTAGAAAACTCTTGAATCCGAGTCCTCCATCCAATATTTAATACTAATAAACACTTTCATTTTTTATATATTCTCTTCCTATTAAATTAATAAGTAAATTTTTATTTCACGATAATTAAAAAAAATTAATTAATTTAATAGAAATATAAATTAATTATTAATTATTTTTAATAAATAATATTAAGTATGATTAGAATAGAAATTTAACACATTAATTAATTAATTTTAGAAAAATAGACTCTAATTTGAGACAAAAGGAAAATATATATATATTTTTAAATTTGAAACTGAGAGAGTATTTGAAGAAAAATTAAAATTTTATTTTGATTTTTTAATATATTTGAACTAAAATTAAAATTCATAATTTTATGATATTCTTACTATTATTGATAAAAATATTCACTAATAAAAATTTTAACTTTTCGATATTACAATTCAATCATATTGTCGACCATTTAATCCAAATATTTGTTTTTCTTTTGAATATAAATTTTGAAGAATCAACTTTTCCTTGAAAATTCAAAGAAAGTTTTTTTCTTAAATAACTTAGAATTTATGTGTAGATTTATTTATTTATTTATTTTTCATATGGTTTTAAAAGCAAGTATTACTCTGATTGTACTGAAAACAAAATCTTTGAGGAGGAAGCACCTATTGCTATTTTTACTCTTAAAATAGACTGCATTTATAACTACAAAATTTGTAATAATTACTAAATATTACTGTAAAAAGAAAATATTGCATTATTAGCATAAAATAGCTGCATCCACAGAAGTTCATATACATGACTGTTCTGAAGTCCCTCTAATATGTAATGAATAGATGTCTCAATCATCCTTGTCATCCTCACCAAATGCAGAAACTGAGTCCAATTTCCATTGTCTTGTTGACAAAAGCTAAATGAACCAAAGAAAAGTGCAACTCAGTGAGAGATCATCAGACTCAGGATACAGAATCTAAACTATTCCTATTGACAACAATGCAACCGCCCCTCTCTTCAGAACCAGAAGCTATTACTGGTAATGATGAAAATAAAATGGGGAGGCCAAAAGTTCCATACCCTTCCACCATGCTGTCTTTTCAAAGTTAGCAATGGTATGAAGAGTGAATTTGGCTAAATGAGTAAACAAAATCACACAACATCTTGAGAATCTATCTGAAGTCGATGTACGGTCATAAGTAGGCTTTCACCAAATTGCATGCAGTGACGAACAAAGACTGGCAACGTACTTCTGAACTCTGAATGTCCTGTTAACATCACAAAGTTCTGTATTTCCAGGTGGGAAAATCACTTTGAGAAAAGCTGTCACGCAATTTTGCTACAAAGTTCATCAGCGTTTTCATTCAAAATCAACAGTGAAAAGATATGATATGGTTAAAAAGAATGCAATCCTCATCATACATAATAACACAAATAATGGGAAAAAAAACAAAAAAAAATAAAGATAAAAGTAGACAGACATTCGAGGACGCAATTAAGTGCACATCACATCCTGGAATTTAAGTAGAAAATCCATTCAAGTTATAACAAATATAGGATAGCTACTGAAAGAAGAGAGTACATCGTTACTGCATTCTCTTTATTTAAGCAATCAACTTAAAAAGTTGAAACTGAGTTAAGTAAGCTCATGCAATAAATGGCTCAAACTACAGAAACTACAAATGAATCTGCAACCACAATATGATCGCTTTTCCAGGCATTGATTGATTCACATTTTTAATTAAAATTGCAAAAATTAAATGTCTAATTCGATAATTAATTAACTATTGAAAATTTGAAATACTTGAAGCATCCTCAAAGAATCTCATCTAGCAAACTGGGAAAACTATGAAGTACGTAGAATTCAACCTCTCCACAACACTGGACAATAATCACAAAATCAAATAAAGGAAGCTTGAGTAAAATTTGTAGCATGTCAAGATATTAAGCTCCTGGAACTATTTTTTTAAGAAGACAATGAGAAGCAGGCAATTTAAGTTCCCCACATCTTCTATTATGGTTAATTCCTGAAAGTTCCACCTATACAAAAACAAAAGGATCAGCATCCATAGATATTTAGATTCCAACGTCTTCTACTATAAGGAATTCAAAAAGGATCCATTAATAAAAAACCAATAAACCAGAAAGGATCCAATAATAAAAACCCAATAAACCAGGGACCATAAACATTTCCCACGTTCCAAAACCGGACATAATCCCAAGAGAAATAGCCAGTTAGGAGCACCTTCACATTAATAATAATAAGATGCCTGCCGTGTAATGTTTTACAGCTGTCTCTCCTTAATTTAAAAAAGAATATGAAAAATTTAACTGTTGAAGGAATGAACTCTGGCATGCAGTCATTGTCAAGATGCGCCAGACTTCATATTACGAAAAATGTCCTCAGAATATCAATATCAACTTTAAGAAAAATAAAAAACAAAAGGTACAACATACTTAAAAGGTCTTCCTTCTCATCATATTATCAAAAACTCTATTTGTTCAAATTGCATATTTCAACAATATTGCTTTGAACCGCTTTCGGGCTTTCTAGCTGGAATTATCAGTTCACCGACGTTCACTCATCTCTTTTCACCATTATAATAAACTCCAAAGCGGATAATAATTTGCAAATGATTTAAGGTTATACATAGGGATGTCACTGTGTTAGTTCATGTACCTAAAATGCCAACACTGATGAGATCTTGTGCCCACGAGCATATTCACATTTTCTTCGCCCTGGCAACTAGAAGCAAAATGGCCACAAGCTGCTACCAAAACCATTCACCAGATTTCTAGCAGAGAGATCTTTCAACATTCAGTCATACTGTCATATTCTTTACATCAAAAGGGAAATAGAGTTACACCTCTGCTAACATGGCTAATATTCACCTGGAAAACGAAAACAACTCCAACTTAGTAAAAATACAAAAAATTAGCAGCTAGTTGCCACAATGAATTTTCAACTTTGGCAACAAGTGAACAATAACATCACTAAAAAAGTTTCAGGCAAAAGTTCCTTCAAGCTATTGTTAGCAAATCCCAATAGATATAGACCAATTCTTTTTCCTTAACCAAGATAGTATCTAACTGTGTCTAAATCCAATACATTAACTAAAGCTCTATGAATGATTACATATCTCTAAATAGGAGGATTGATATATCACAGCAGGATGCTATCAGAAGCAACATATTGACTGACGGGGAACGTACTACTCAACAAGGAAGTGGCAAAGGATATGATGAAAATAATGAAGTTTTAAGGGCATAATGCCGCTCCCTAGGACAATAAAGAGAATAAGCTACTTTGTAGCACACTACAGCAAAAGATGTTCAGATCAATGGCAAATCCACAATGCGGGAAACAGGGGCACCTTTCCCACCACCCTTAAATAATTAAATCAAAATAAGAAATTTTGAAGCATTCAAGTTAATTTCATTTCCCTGTCTAAGGCTTTGAGTTTGCCCCAATTCACAAATTCACACTCTCTATCTGTTTTTGGCTCAGTTAATGTTTCTGGGTTTGTTATAAACCAAATTACTTGAAAATCCAAGGGTTTGACATAATTTTCATTTCAAGCCAAACCATTTAATTTTGACAAAAGAAACCATGTTTTTTTATTAGTAATATAATTATAGCTATAAATTAATGTGAAGAAGCATATTCTTTGTTCTAGAAATTTGGAACTTTCAGTTTACCCAGAATTTTAAAAGCACAATTTTTTATGGCAATCTACAAAAGCATAATTGGTTGGGGCAGTCACAATAACACAATTACCATGTATCATCTTTTGGAGTTTCAACTGAAAACTCAGTCTCACTTGGTATTAAACCATAGTTTTCAACGAAGAAGTAAATGATAAGAATGAAAAGATGACGCTAGATCAAACAGTGCACAGTATGAGTAAATAATACAAGTACCCATTTATTGGGAAATGAAGATGCGATGTTGGACTTAATAGAATCATTAATCAAAGCTCATGGATTTTTTAGTGAGGTCTTTGTTTTTTACAAGAAAAAGAAGGTAATGCCTCCTAAAGTAAAATCATATAATAGCAACATGCACGCGAAGAATGATTTTATTTTGAAAAAACAATATTGTCAATAACTAATTTGTTTGAATATGCTGGTATTTAATTGCATATGAATTCCCCTCAAACAAATGTTCATACTGATGAATAAGTTGCATAGGCCATTAACCCAGTATAGACTAGTTCTATCAGTGAGTCAATGTTAGTCAGGAAGCATGTTTGTTAGAATCAAATACCTTTCTTTTTCTTTTCTTTTCCCTCATGATTAGAGACATTTCTTGTGTACCGCCCTCTTTCAATTTTCTTTTCATCTCTAATCGTAAGGACCATTGCCAATATAATGCAGAATTAGAAAAGGTAACACTTGTACATATAATAGATTTAGTTGTCAACTTGCCATGCATGGTCTTTCAACTTGGCAATTTTTAAACTGATTTAAGCTGGCAGGTATCAAGTGCAGCAGAAGAGAAGCTCCAGTCCCTCAAGGTTCAGAAACTGAAAAGAAAGCTATCAAATAAACTCCTCCTAATGGTTAGTTCATAAGGGAAGAACTCAGTAAAAAGAAAAAATTAAGGGCACTGAACTGCTATAAAGATTTGACAAGGTGATTCTCAAGTGATTATTGATGGATCTGAAGAAATATGTGCAAGAAAAAATATTGAAGAAGATTTATCAGTCAATATCTATATAGCATCTTTGGAGCAGGCCAACTACAATTTCCTGGTAAACCATCTGATTCTCACATCTCAAAGAACAGAGTCTAAAGTGATAAAGTTAATTTGGAGATTAAGCAGATCTGTTAGGACGTTTAATGCAAAGTTACATCAACTCTTCACTTTATCCTGACATACTTGAGCACGGGATGATATTTTGAAATTTCAAATTAGTGGAACTATGAAATTTCATAAGATAAACAAACCCGACATCCAAACACATACCCATACCAAATACTCAGCACCTAATTCCAAGTAATGTAGTCAGTACTCCACATTAAGTAGATTATAGAAGATCGGCAGCACACTCAAAATAAAAGCAACAGAAATGCCTATTTTCTACAGGCAGAACTAACGGACAAAATACTTTTCCTTGCCGTCAGATCACATCTTCTACTTCCAAATATCACAGATGCCATGTAGAATGTTGACAGTATAATTCCTATAAATCCTGAAGTTTCAACAAAAGCAAGGAAAGAAAAACATTAGAAGTGAATATTAAATAATTGTTTACCACCTGATAACAAATGCATAACTGCTGACAGATAACCATGAAAACAGCAACTGACCCCAAGGCATTCCTTTCTTTTTTGGAAGTAAGACTACTCCACTATTCTGCTCGAGTAAACATTTAGCAGCGACTGCCAAAGTTCACTTCCCAAGTCCCATGGTTTAAAATTAATCAAAAGAAAGGGGTGCCCAATGATGTTTTCTAAAATTAATGCCTTACACTAGAAAAGTAAGACTGCGTACTGAAGATCCTGATTTAACGATAAACAAGAGTCTCCATGGAAATAAAATCCATCTACAGTTTATTACTATCTTCAGTGCTAGCTAATCCTGTAACTAGCTCCTTGTCTCCAAGTTTCTTCAGGTTTTCAACAACTTTTTCAACATAAGGAGGTCTTAGACGTATTCATTTTTCAAGCATTGACCTTGCAAGCTTTGCAGCTTCCACTGAATGGCCTCGTTCGCAGAGGCCAACTAAAAGGACAGAATAGATATCAGAGTCAATAGTAGACAAGCACCCTACCTTCACAATTTCATCGTATAAGCAATAACCATCAAGCACCCGGTTTTGCAAACAAAGCTCCTTAATCATCAAACTGCAAGACAAACCATCAGGTTTGGATCCACTTGCTAGAATCCTCCTAAAGAGCTTCTGTGCCTCGTCAACTTTCTTAATCCTCATCAAGCATACAACAAGAGAACTGTAGCAATCATTATATGACATACTACCTGCCACAACAACTCTATCAATCAATTTATAGGCCTTCTCAAGATGACCATCTACACAAAGGCCTTTGAGCAAAGTACCAACTGTGACACGATTTGGAGCACAACCACGAGCCTCCATTCTATCTAAAATTGCAAACAAATCCATTATTCTACCCTTCTCACATAAACTGTGAATTATTGAGGTGTAAGTGAGAACATTTGGGTTACAATCCCCGCCAGCCTTCTCCACCTCCCCTAACAACTCCAATGCCCTCTCCAAACTCCCAAACCTACAAACTCCATCAAGAAGCGTCGAATATGCCACTACATTGAGCACACAACCATGTCCTCTCATTTCTTCAAATAACCTACTAGCCTCTTCCAATCTGCCAACATCACAATAGCCTTTAATCATCAATAGATATGTGACCATATCGGGATAAAGATCAATCAAACCCATCTCTCCCATCAATTTTTGAGCCATATCCAAATTACCCGTATCACAAAACAACCTAATAACAAATTCAAAACAACCTTAAATGTCTTAACACCAATCACACACTTCTCCACTTTATATGCCTCAATTAAATCCAAAACAACTTGTGGGTTTTGCTTAATGTTAAACAATTTACAAGCTTTACTATACATGAAAGAACTATGCCTATAATTTGACTGGCAACCGGCCCAGATAAAAAACCGAAGACCAATATAAGAATTATTAATTAGGGAGCATTTGCTTATAACCTCATGGACACGAGTGGAATCCAATGTAGCTTTGAATGAATTCAAAGCTCTTTCCGTGTTGTTAGGATTCTTTTGCAGGTAGGTGTAAAGAGAGTCAGTCAAAGAAGCAGTGAAGTGTGAAATGGAGACTTTGTGGGTTTTAGGTATGATAGAAAGTGAAAGAAACCGAGCGAGTGAAGAGATGGACATGAGAGTTTATGGTGAGAGTTTGCTAAAACCCTAAACTACGATAAAGGAGAAGAAATCAGTATACCTGGAGATGAAGGCTTTGGAGAAAGAAAAGCAGAGTCCGATCCAAGCACCAACTCGAGCAAGTCAGCGAGAACATGGTCGTGGACTTCTTGTAGTTG